>JAZKJV010006511.1:0-1209861 GCA_037367405.1 Ottelia alismoides | reverse complement strand
TGCCGAATCCGAACAACCTCAAGAGGAAATCTGAGCAGGTAGTACATACTGAGTTAGCCACTCCTAGTGACCCATTTGATGATACATCTTCGGATCTATTTGTGCTGATTTTGTCACACTTAGGAGCGGTAGGACCCAGCAGGCGGCGGCGCCTCATCTGAGCTTCATCTCGAGGTGCCACAGGAGGAGGAGGAGAGCGGTACTGAGGCCGCTTCAGACGATGACGGTGGCACTGAGGCCACCAAGGATGCTGATCCCACCGGCGGTACTGAGGCCGCCGCTTCACCAGATCTAGGAGGTGGTACTGATGCCACCCGTTCAGCCGAGCCAGCCCGCGGTACTAAGGCCGCACGACGTCTACCAGCAGCAGCAAAGCCAGCCCGTGGTGGTACTGAAGCCACCGGTGTTTGTACAGATAGAGATGATGTTTTTCCTCGTATTCCTGTATCTCAGAACTCTGTTGTGAATAAAGGAAAAGGTTTACTTTCTTCTGGTCCCACTGTGGTGCATGATGTATGTGTGGATCCGGTCCTTGAACCGCTTAGACCTTTTCCTAGTCCTTCATCTGAGAAGGACCCTGTGATCCCCTTTCCCTAGAGCCCTTCAGATGGGGGAAGGGGAAGAAAAAAGAAAAAGATCCAAAAAAGAGAGAGCTTGAGGAGTTCAGCCAGAGCATGATTGATCGATTCCACATCCAGCTGACCCTCCAGGAGGCTTTGCAGCACATCCCCCTTCTCCAGCGATCTTTGAGAGAGAGGACTACAGTCAGGAGGAGGAGGAGGAACCAAACTTCCGAGATCCATGTGCTGACCAAAGCCACGTGCTTTGCGATCCAGAACCGCCTGCCAGCCAAGAGGCCAGATTCAGGGGCCCCGTATGTCAGATGCCAGATTAGTGAGTAGAGGTTCGACCGTACTCTTCTAGATAGCGGATCGTCGATCAACCTTCTTCCGGCAGCCCTTCTCGACCGCTTCGAGTTGGGCACTCTTCGACAGAGCAGGACAGTCCTTCAGTTCGCTGATCGATCTGTCAAGAGGCCGAAGGGGGTTATTACGAGACGTTATCGTCACGATTCAGGGCCTGAAATTCCCCGTGGACTTCGTAGTGTTGGACATGGAGATCCCTGAGTCAGTGGCCGATACCCCCATCATCCTTGGTCGTCCGTTCTTGGCCACAGCCAAGGCGGTGACTGATCATGATAGCGGGAAGGTGTACTTTCGCGACCAGGGCGAGAGTATACAAATAGAGACGGTCGAGGACTACAGAGTTAGATTCAGACCCACTCAGATGCGAGTACAGATTTAGAGCAGCTGACAGACGCAGAGCCAGACATCCACCAGGACTGTGATTTTGTGATCACGGATGATGAGGCAGCTTGGGCAGATCTTGAGACACAGACCACCCTCTCACTTTCAGATACAGCTGATGCAGAGACGACAGCAGAGGAGAGTCTGGAGAGCACAGACCTGGTTCAGGATACCATTGAGGCAGCAGAGCCGGTCCTTGATCGCAGCACGATGTTTAGTGATGGTGGTGCTGAGGCCACCTTGTTTTCCGGTGGTACTGATGCCACCGCGGTTGATACAGATCCCTCGGATTCAGAGTCTGATTGGGCCGATTGTGATGCTCAGATGTCAGACCTGATTCCACCTGAGCCTACAGATGAGGAGGACGTAGAGGCAGAGCAGACCAGAGACAGTGCAGTTGAGCCGCCTTCCCCCGATCCAGTTTGCGAGAGTACGCTTTCACTTTCCCAGGCAGATTTGGCCGACCTTGCAGCTTTCACTCAGTCTCTTCCGCAGCCAGATTTGCCGGCACCCAGCATTCCAGAGCTGAAGCCGCTCCCTACTTCGCTGAAGTATCGATTCCTTGCGGCGAGCCAGAGATGTACCCAGTCATCATCTCTGCCGAGTTGACTGGAGAGCAGGAATCCCGTTTGATGGGGGTTCTTGAAAAGAACCGCAAGGCGATCGGATGGAGCGTAGCAGATCTCCATGGGATTAGTCCATCAGTGTGCTCCCACCATATCTATCTCGAGGATGGGGCAAAGCCGTCGCGTGAGTTCCAGCGGCGTCTTAACCCCAACCTGAGAGAGGTTGTGATGAAGGAAATATCAAAATGGTGGGGTGCAGGTTTTATTTATCCCATTTCCGACTCCAAGTGGGTCAGCCCCCTTGCATGTGGTGCCCAAGAAGACGGGCATCACGACTGTGATCAGTGAGTCGGGAGAGGAGATCGCTACACGAGTACCCACCTCTTGGAGGGTTTGTGTTGACTACAGGAGACTCAACCAAGCCACCAAGAAGGACCATTTCCCCCTGCCTTTTATTGATCAGATCATTGAGAGACTGGCAGGGAAGAGCCATTATTGCTTCCTGGATGGGTACTCGGGCTACAACCAAGTGGCCATCGCTCCTGAGGACCAGGAGAAGACCACCTTACATGTCCCTTCGGCACATATGCTTTTCGACGCATGCCATTTGGGCTATGCAATGCCCCTGCGACTTTTCAGAGGTGCATGTTGTCGATCTTCTCGGACATGGTATGGGAGTGTTTGGAGGTCTTCATGGATGATTTCTCGATCTACGGCGACGGATTCGATTCTTGTCTTGACTGCCTAGATCGAGTACTCCAGCGATGTATTTGAGTATCATTTGGTGCTATCTTGGGAGAAGAGTCACTTCATGGTGACTCAAGGGACGGTGCTTGGCCATATCATCTCCAACAGGGGCATGGAGGTTGATCCGGCCAAGGTAGATGTCATTAGGAAACTCACACCGCCGTCCAATCTGAGGCAGCTACGGTCATTCTGGGGCACGTTGGATTTTATCGGAGATTTATTCAGGACTTCAGCAGGATTGCCCGACCGTTGACTGACCTCTTGACGAAAGACACCGAGTTCCTTGTCGATGACAAGTGTCTTTCGTCGTTTGCTACTCTCCAGCAGTGTGTTATTGAGGCTCCTGTCCTCCAGCCGCCTGATTGGTCTCTCCCATTCGAGATCATGACGGATGCCTCCGATTTTGCCGTAGGGGCAGTGCTGGGATAGAGGAGGGATGGAGTGCCATTTGCTATACACTATGCTAGCCGCACAATGGATTCCGCCCAGCGGAATTATACAGTCACAGAGAAGGAGATGCTAGCAGTAGTGTTCGCCCTGGATAAGTTCAGATCATATATCATCGGATCTAGAGTGACTTTGTTTACAGATCACACCGCCATCAGGTACCTCATGGCAAAGAAGGATGCCAAGGCCAGCCTGACTAGATGGATCCTTCTACTCCAGGAGTTCGACATTGAGATCAAGGATAAGCCTGGAGTCAAGAATGTGGTGGCGGATCATCTCTCCCGACTAGAGCAGCCTGAGGATTCTGAGCAGACTGACCCTATTCGAGATACCTTCCCAGATGAGGCGATCCTTGCTATCGCCTCACTCCCATGGTATGCCGATATTGTGAACTTTCTCGTTGCTGGGAAAGTCCCACAAGATTGGCCCAGGCAGAGGCTTGAGACCTTCCTTGCGAAGGCCAAGTCCTACCACTGGGAGGATCCCATCCTTTACCACGAAGGAGGGGATAGCGTCTGGCGTCGGTGTATTCCTCAGGAGGAACACCATAGCGTCCTCACTTACTGCCACAAGCTTGAGGCAGGAGGACATCATTCTGGGAGGAGAACGGCACAGAAAGTGCTCCAATCCGGCTTGTGGTGGCCTACCCTCTTCAAGGACTCAGATGAGTTCGTGAAGAGGTGTACTGACTGTCAGAGGATGGGCACTTGTGGACAGCATGATATGATGCCGATGCAGCCCATTCACTTCTGTGAGGTTTTTGACGCATGGGGCATCGATTTCATGGGTCCATTCCCTAAGAGTCAGGGATTTGAGTACATTCTGTTGGCCGTAGACTATGTGAGTCGTTGGGTGGAGGCTATCCCCGCCCGAGCCGCTGATGCGAGGACAGTTTGCAGATTATTGAGGAAGCACATCATCACGCGGTTCGGGGTTCCACGAGTTCTGATTTCTGATGGGGGATCTCACTTCATCAACGACCAGGTGAAGGCACTTGCTAGCGAGTTCGGCATATACCATCGTGTTGCTACACCTTACCATCCACAGACGAATGGTCTAGCCGAAGTGTCGAATAGGGAGATCAAGACTATATTGCAGAAAGTCGTCCGCCCTGACCGAAAGGATTGGTCACAGCTTTTGGACTCGGTCTTGTGGGCATATAGGACGTCTTTCAAGACACCTTTGGGCACATCTCCCTTTCGCCTCGTGTATGGCAAGCCATGCCATTTACCTGTTGAGCTGAGGCACAAGTCACTTTGGGCAGTTACAGACATACTTATGGATCCAGATGGTATGGGAGACCAGAGGAGGGCAAAGCTAGCTGCCCTGGAGGAGCTTAGAGATGCAGCTTTCTCAAGCAGCCTACATTATAAGGAGAAAGTCAAGGAGTGGCATGATTCTCATATCAGCCACAAACATTTTGAGATTGGATAGAGAGTATGGCTGTTTGATGCGAGGCTTAGATTATTTCCAGGGAAGCTACAGAGCAAATGGAAAGGACCTTATCTGGTTAGGAAGGTACACGACAACGGTAGCATCGACATATCTGAGTTGTCTTCTGAGAGTACCTTCCGAGTGAACGGCCAGCGGCTCAAGCCATTTCTAGATCATGAGCCGCGGGTCGTTGATATTGCCCTTATTCATTTTGCGTGAGATGTGGTCTTTGACTCACATCTAATGCATCTCACGCCTGAGTTTCACTGATCTTCCGCTGTATATAGATCCAGATGTCCATATCACCACATTCCTTAGTCCCACATTCCCTTCCCCATCTTGTGATTATGCTATACATAGGGTGCACTTTACGCTAAGTATAGGGGGGATGTGAGACCTTTCGGGTATTTCTTTTGTTTCTGTCTACCCCTGTTTTGCTGCCTATACTTAGGGATATTTCACCCTAAGTATAGGGGGGTAGACCCTGTACATTCTGCACTCAGGTTTTCCCTTAGTATACAGCCTGCTATACTTAGGATTATTTAATCCTAAGTATAGGGGGAGACCTGAGTCACTCTTGACTTTTCAATTCCCTTTTGTATAGCCTTCCTTTTCACTTCCCTATACATAGCACGAGTTATGTCTTCTTCATCGCTCTTGACTCCGAGGACATCGTTCGAGCTAAGTATAGGGGGGTGTGTATATATTTCATATATACTTTAGCCATAACTCGTACTTTGTGTGAGTGGGTTAATAAATAAAAATGGCTAAAAAAAACCACAAAAATTAAAAAATTTTCATGTACATAATCTTCTTTTATTTGCACATACATAGCTAGTGTACAAACTATTTTTGTAAAAATGATTTCAAAAATCTTTTGTGTAAAGCTTGTGTAAATATTTTCTTATCAAAATTATGTATATAGTACAAAATTTTTCCAAAATGTTTTGAAAATCAAAAGTTTGCAAAAATCTTGTGTAAATGTGTGTAAATATCTTTTTGCAAAACTTGCACTTCATGCATCATCCATTCATGATTTCAAAACATTTTTCAAAAATTTTGCATGTGTAAATAAGCATCTTTTTGTACATATGTATATAGTTTCTCTGGATGATAGTTGACATTTAAACCAGCCTGGAATCAAATTGAGAAATGGAGCTTGATTAAGATCTTAATCCACCTAATTTCTAAGAGGAACCTTATAGGGCTTAGGTTTAAGGCTTTTCAGGTCCATGGTGACTTAATTCTTTGAGTCCACTAGGCTATGATCACATGTCATCTCAATGAGCCTAAGTAGAGCACTTAACAACAACACATGACTCATATAGATTATGGATTTACTTGGACAACCGCACTATGCACCAAGCTCTCTACGGATGAGGTGGTGAGGAGGCAGTCTTCCTTGGCTTGGGGTAGCATATGAGGGTAGTACTTCTAGGCGGAACCTCTCTTCTTCTTATAGTGAAGGAAGTGCGTCTCAACTTGATCTGGTTGCCATGAGATCTAACGACGGGAGTTGTGGGTTGCAATAAAGCTTCAAAAGAGGGATAGTCTACTGGCTCAAGAGGAAAAACTCCTTGTATATATGCTGCACATGTACATGTTGTATAGATGCACTCGAAAAAAAAATGTGTGCAAAGAGAAAAGAACTCCAAAAAAGTGGTGGGTCTGAGAGAAAATGATAATCCCACTGGAGTATGTATATAAGTGCAATAAGCAAAGCTTGGTTTCATGATCCACCTGTTGTAGCTTGCAGCAGGGAGACTTGGCTACACTGGTCAAGCTCCCAAGGGTACTTGGCTACACTGGCCTTGACCCATTCTCTTCTTCCCCTCTTCTTGAGCTGGTTGTACTTGAACTTAGAAGGGAATACCCCGCTCCTCGAGGAAAGAGTGGCTAGATTGAGGTCATAGAGTTACCTTGTTAGGGAGGGTTGTCAAGTTGCCATTTCTGAGGTGGAGAGCTTAGACTTCACACTCACAGGACAAGGAAAGATTCATGGTCTTCAGGGTTTGTGATTGATGACTTGTTCTGATCTGGAGCATTGAGGAGTCTTGGTTATAGATTGGTGGAACTTAGAGGCTGTTAGGTTTTAAGCTTAAGTCTAAATAAGGTTCTGACACATTAATAATCCAAAGATCTGATCGAGCTCCATACCCCAATTTAATTAAGGCAAGTTTAATAATCAACCTTGATCCATGTACATCCTCTTTTTCTTTTTCTTTTTCTTTCTTTCTTTTTCACTTCTGTTTCAAATAAGTGTTTGCTAAGGGACTAGCAAAGTATAGTATAGGGGGGTGATGAATACCCATTCATCACTCTTTATTCTTATATTTTAGCTACAAAAACCTATGCAAATGCATGTAGATACTTGTAAATAGGAATAATTAGCAAAAGCATGCATTGTGTAAAAACTTATAATTAGCATGTTTTTGTGCAAAAATAAAAGAATAAAGATTAAAAAGAAAAAGAGGGAAATATTTAGAATAAATATTGAGCAACCTAACCCAAGGGAGGGCTCAGCATGGGCCTGACCGCATAAAAGCCAAAGTAGAGGGAGATAGGGGCTCATGTGTAAATATTTGTAAATAAATAAAATTATATTTTCCTCACCCAAAAAAATATGCTTGTACATATTTGTATATATTTAGAAAATATTAAAAACAAAATAAAAAGTTAAAAATCAAAAAGATTAAAAATACTCTTTCACCATGTACATAGACCATACTCCTATATTTATTTCACCTTGTAAATAGATAAAATTATTTTCTAAACTTTTTGTAAATATCCTATATTATATATTGTAAATACATAAAATAAAAAGAATCAAAACAAAAATCAAATAAAAATAACAAAATTAAAATAACAAAAATATATTGTACATATGCCATGTATATAGTTGTATATATCTATTTATTTCACCTATGTATATAAATAATAAAAACCAAATAAAAATACCCTTTTATTCCATAAATAAATAAAATATAAAATGGGAATAAACTTGTACAAAAATAATAATTAAAAATCAAAAATCAAAAACCTACATATTGTACATATACCTATGTATAGCTATAATGTAAATACCTTATTTTTATTTCCAAAAATTAATTAAAAATCACCAAAAAATAAAAAAAAATAAAATAAAAATATTTCATGTTTTGGGTTTTTGCTGATTCGGTCCCTAGCTATGTGTATTTGTCATTCTTTGATCCAGCCACGTGGCCGTCAGCCATTGGCCCTGGGGGATGTTGACCGCCCGGTCAACTGGCCCCCCCAGGACCACTTCCCACGGGTTCAAGCGGCCAACCCGATTTCTCCATTTTATACCCGCTCGACCCGATTGCCTAACACCCAAACCCCGGCTCCGTTTGTCACCTCCCACATCCGACACCCTCGCCGGGCGTCAATCTCGGGGTCTGCGCGCCACCGTGACCCTACCCGAGCTCATCTTTTCGGACCCCGAGCCACTTAAATACCAAGCTCCGCCTCCTCATTCTGCATCTTTGGCTCCCCATTCTTTGTCCTGTGACCTCCACAGCAACCCCCGAGGTGACAGCTCTCGGTTGCCCGTGTCGCAGCGAGGAGAGAGGGGCCGGACCACTGATCCGGCGAGTTAGCACCGCCGTGCTCCGCCCAGAGCAGGAGCTCGAGCCTCGGGCTGAGACAACCCTTGAGGCCACGACTAGGAGCTCCACCAGCTCCAGCATAGTCTCATCGACCACCCAGGTAGCTCCGGTAGCTTTTCCTTTCCGTTAATTTTAGAGTACCCCCAAATCGCTCCGCCGCCTTGTTCCGTCGATTTCGACCACCTCACGCATCCCCTCGCTCATCGGAATCCATATTCACCTCTGCCTTCCCGCCACGCACCTTCTCCGCCCCTCCGTTCAACCCAGCTCGCACAGGAGCTGGGATTCGAATCCCCTCGTCGTCGCTTCGCCGGGGTTCGCCCACACCGACGCACAGACCACCTCCACGACGCCTAACCGGGTCGAGGCATTTTGCCCTCGACCCGTGAAGCTTCTGAGCTACTTTGCAGGACCAGAGGAGGCCATCTGAGGCCTCCCGACATTCGGGCCAGGAGCTCTCCTCCGCCGACCTCGCCGGAGCCCCTCCAGAGCTCGGCTGGGTCATCGGAGCCCACCATCAGCCGCGGAACTTCATTGCGGAGCTTCTCCGATCTCCAGGAGCGGCAGACGAGGACCACCGCACACGCACGAGGCCGGCGAAAGTCGCCGGCGACCAGTTCTTCCAGGGTCCTCGCCGACCGTCAGATCGCCTGCATCTTCCCAGTTATCATCTGAGCCATCTATCCTGGGCGAGGTGTCACCGTCCGATCATCTCGAGGGCCGATCTTGACCATCAGTGCGGAGAGAGAGGCACCAGCTAGCCTTGTCCGTCAGATTCGCCACGTGCCCTTCTCTCATCCGTCCGATCCGAGCGAGGCCTTCTTCGCAGACCCACGTTGCAGCACCATCGTCTGATCTTCCACGTGGACGCGTTCCAGCCGTCGGATCGACTCGAGGGTTCTCCTTTGGTGGGCGACGCACCATCTCAGCCATCCAACCTGCCACGCGTCGTGCATTCGACCCTCGACATTAATAAAAGGGGTAATTTATCCTTAGGCCCCCTTTCTTTCATGCATTTAGTTTCAGTCCTGTAACTATTTAGCGTAGTTCTTTTATTTCTGTGGAATTGCATAGAGGACCCTGAGCTTAATTTTATTTGCATTTATGCCCCTGCCTGTGTGAGTCACGTGCTTCGCCACGTGTTTTATTGGTGTAATTGCAACCTTAGCCCCTGTAGTTCTAGACATTTATGAATGAATGAAATCTTTTTAGTAATTGCATTTATGCCCCTGTGAATGGTTTATTACGCATGTGCGTTTATTTTTGGGTAATTTGCAGCTGAGGCCCTCGGACTTTTGGTACGAGTTACCATTTAGTCCCTGGAACTTAGTTTTATTACAAAGAGGTCCCTGAGTGCCCCAGGCACGCGCCGCGTGCGTGCGTTGCTGGGTATTTTGCACCTGGACCCCCAGAACTTAGGGTATTTGCACTTCAGTCCCTGTGCACAGTGCCCTCTTTTGATTTTTGAATAAAATATCAAATCACCTCCAAATTCGATGAAAATTTGATACATGGCTCCTGCCATGTTGTAGGATTTTTGAGAATTTTTTAGGACATTTTTTAGTTTATTTGTTATTTTTAAAAATTCAAAAACCTTTATTCCAGCTACTGTCTAGTTTTAAAAACCCCAAAAAAATATAAAAACCCCCTCAAAATTCTATAAAAATTAGGTACTGTTTATTTTGTGTTCCTTTATTTTCTAGCCAATTTTGGCTATTTTTCATTGCTTAAAAACCATAAAAACGTAAAAACACCTAAAAACCCATAAAAATTTTAGTAAATAATCTAAAAATCCAAAAACAATAATTTTGGTACTCAAATTTTCCTTGTTTTATCTAGTATACATTAAATCTGCATCGCTCTTCAGCGCTCAAGTGGCAGCCGTTGGATCTTCAGATCCAACGGTGGAGCTTCATCGTCAACCTCCAGACCCCCTCTCTTCCCACTATTTCCACCTCGCGAACATCCCTCGCCCTTCCTATTTCCCTCGTCTCCTCCGACTACCGCGTACTTCGCCAGCTGCCCCACGCTCTTCCTCCATCACCCACGACCCTCGCGAGCACAACCTCCACCCACGAAGCTATCTCCACTCGCTCCACATCTCCCTCGAAATCATGACCTCCATCACTGGAACCGGCGCCTTCGAGCTTTAAATCCACCGCCCCCTCCGACAAAACACGTCGTCCACCTTTACGTGGGAGGAGGCCCAGCCCTCCTCCGCCTCTCTGTGACAGAGAGGGGCGAGGGGATCGAGCGATGACGACTTTTTCTCCCCGGTGTTGACCCTCCGCCGCTCAAGGCGGAGCTGCGGCGCTATGCGACCGCTCGAGCTGCACCAGGTGGCTAAAGGTGTTCAGCGAAGACCCGGGCATCGTTCCCGATGCCCAGCCCAAGCCCCCGCTCCGCCTCCGACCAGGTAAAGTCCCTCTTCCTCCTTTGTCTTTTTATTTCGATTTCATTGATTTAATTAGCCGCATCCAGTAGCTTTCTCCCTCCGATGACCACCCATTTAGTTTCGCCGCACATCCCCCATTCACGCGACACCCTCCGCTCATTGTCTTCTTCTTCTTTCATACCTCATCGACTCCGACCCACCTCCTCCGCCCTCGCGGCGGAAGAGCTCCGAGCTCCCGCTTCTTTCGCCCACCTTGAGCTTTCACTTGGCTCACGCACGCACTTTAGGCCTCGGCTATTTGCTTTTGACCATGCAGGTCCTTCAAATTTGCAATGGCCGGAGCCTTACCGGGCCCAACTTCGTCACGGTCGTCCTCAACATCCGAGCTCCGGCGACCCGAACCCAGACGTCAGACGCCTCCCTCGAGCTCACAGCTTCATCGACGATCTCTCTGTGAGCTCAGGGGAGGTTCACCGGGCCTATAATGGAGCGGCGGAGGAGGAGCTCCCTCGCCGGAGCTCCAGAAGCGCCTCCAGGCAAAGGTGGGAAGAAAGCACATCCACCGTTGGATGGTCCACTCTCGGTGACCATCCAACGGTCCAGAAGAGTCCACGTCGCCATTCAGAGTTCCTTTCAGATACCGTTGGATCCTCAAGATCCAACGGTCCCGATGCCGATACGCCATCAGCCAGAGCCTTCTCCATATGCCGTTGGATGCACATAATCCAATGGCCCCGAGCTAGCCACGCGTCATCACCAGAGCTCGGCCGAGCCTAACACCCGAGCCTCCAGACTTGGGACGTCCGAACCTTCCCCGAGCCTGCACCGAGCCAAATCCTACGCTCGAGCCACGCCGAAGCAACCCAGGCCTCCTCCAAACCTCTGATCGACCCGAGCCTAGGGGAGCGCGTGCAAGGCACGTGTTTCCTGGGTAATTTGCAAGGAAGCCCATCCACCTTCTTCAATTTGCAAGTAGGTCCCGATCACGTGCAGCGGGCGTGCACAGTGGGAATTTTACAGGGAAGGTCTATTTACTTTACGTATTTACATTTTAGTCCCTTCCAGGACTTGTTTGTAATTATATTTTCATGTTTTTATTGCATTTATGCCCCTGTCTTCTTTTATGCATATCTTGAGCTACAGAGCTCCAATCGAGTTGATTTCAGTTTCATTTTAAAGCTCTTCTCGTCATCTTTATTATGGCATGTTTTAATTTTAGATTTGACACTATGATCAGTAGTGTATTATTCTATTATCTAAGTGTCATGATTTCTTTGTTTGTCATGCTTACTTGCTTATTAAATGTAGAGTGCTTCTTTATTTCAACTCGGTTTGACTCGCAATTTTCTTATGGCTCAAGTGACTATTATTTTGGGCATATCATTCGCTTTGCATGTTCATCTATTTGCATGATAAAAATCTTTAAAAAAATGCATGTTTATTTTTAATGCATTGCATTGTTGTCTTCTCTTGCATTGCTTTGACCTATTTGCCTTTAACTCAACACTTAATTAAAATAGATAGAAATCCGATTAATTCGAGAGAGGCTCGTGTCCCTGAGTTCGACCTTGGTTTCTTGCCAAGTAAAAAAATTAATGACCATCGCATTCTTATCTGACATGTGTCAATGAGATGGTCTCTTTGATGACCAAAATCGGCCCGACTGCTACGACATGTTGAAGTGCTGCACTATTAAAGGGCCGATTTTGCGGTTCATCAGTGTCCTAGCCGCATATGCCACAATTCGGACTCTGATCTTACGGCTTGGGACACCACTGCAACAGAACCTGTAACTGTAGACCCTTGCAGGATGTATAGGGTCTTCTGCTTGTTGCCCTTGATGACAACCACCCCGCCTTTGGCAACCTGTATGACTCCACCTTCAGCACTGTACCTATATCCTTTAGAGTCCAAGACTCCAAGGGATATTAGGTTCTTCCTCAAATCAGGGACATGACGTACTTCTGTGACCGTCCTCACGACTCCATCATGCATCTTGATCTTCACAGAGCCAATCCTTACTATCTTGCATGCTGCATCATTCCCCATGACAACGTTCCCACCATCTATCTTCTCGTAGTTGTAGAACCAGTCTTCATTGGGAGTCATATGGTAAGAACAGCCTGAATCAAGAATCCATGTGTTATATGTGGTCGTCTGATCTGTGACGGTGAGAACCATGTCATCTTCAGAATCTGCGCCTCCATGAGCCACGGCAGCAACTGTGGCTTTCCCTTTCTTCTTCGGGCAGTCCTTCTTCCAATGTCCAGGTTCCTTGTAGTAATTGCAAATGTCCCTAGCATTGTGATTCTTCGATTTGGACTTCTGCTTTCCCTTCTTTGCGTAGCCAGAATTGGCATGACTCTTCTCATGAGTCATATCCAAACCTGCAGCGTTAGAGTCCTGCTTCCTGGTAGCCATATGTCGAAGTTCACGCGTATGCAGACTCGCGCGAACTTCCTCTAGGGTTATCGATTCTCTTCCCACAATGAACGATTGAACAAAATTCTCAAATGATAATGGAAGAGAAACTAACAAAATCAAAGCAGCATCCTCATCTTCAATCTTAACATCTACGTTTCTTAAATCCATCAACAATGTATTTAAGCGATCTAGATGTTCTTTAAGAGATGTACCTTCCTGCATGCGGAGAGAGAACAAGCGTTGCTTCAAAAGCAACTTGTTGGTCAGAGACTTCGTCATGTATAGACTTTCGAGTCTCAACCACAGACCGGCCGCAGAAGTCTCATCAGCAACCTCCGCGATAATCTCGTCCGCCAGACACATCATAATCGTCGAGTGCGCCTTCTCTTCCTGCACCGTCAACTCGGAGGGTTCGAGTGCCTTCGCACGCTCCTGGTCTAATGGCGCCCAGATGCCTTGCTGCTTCAGAAGGGTGTGCATCTTGATCTGCCATAGACTGAATCCGTTCTTCCCTATGAACTTCTCGATCTTCATATTGTGTGACGACATCTTGCTGGATGATCCTGACGGAACCCGAAGCTCTGATACCAGTTTGTTGCGAATCGCGGAAGCGAACACGCACAAACACGATCAAACAAGCAAGAACACAAACACACGGATTTACAAGGTTCACCCGTAACTGGGCTACGTCCTTGGGCGGCGGCGATCGGTTTCACTATGTGGAGAAAAGAATGAATACAGAGGATGCTTTAAAACCTAACCCTAAGGAGTTTATATAGCACTCCCATACATACGGATCCCTAAAAATAGAAGGATCCAAATACCCCGAATACAAATAGAACCGCTCCATAAAATTTTCGCCGGAGGCGCTGCCCCCACACCCCCGCGGGGGGGGGGGGGGGGGGGGCGCACCTGCTCCCCCCTTGGACCCCCCCACAGGCTCGCTGACTGGGCAGCGAGACCCCCGTCTTGTTGGGGTATGGTACGGCAGGGGGATGCATATGCAGTTCTTCAACCTGGGTCAGATGGTTAGGATTCAAGGCATATCAACACCTTCTTTATCATGCTTCGAGTCTAAGTAGAAGTATTAGATTTTATTAGATGAAATCAGAAGGTAGAGATCATTCTCAATCTCTTTTGCCATATATAACTTGGTGGAGAAAAACTTTCAAGTTTGCGGAGAGTATCACTAGTTATCGTCATACCCAGTACACCATCGGATCGAACTTAAATGAAAAGATCTTTTATTTTTTAGACTCGTGTGTCTAAGGTATATTCCTATACTTTTATGATCTTGTGAAACGGTGCAGAAGTAATTTCTGCTATCATGTGTTTTCGCTTTTATAATCATTTTGTATATATATGCTTGCATTGGTGCTCATAAAATGAACACCTTATATTATGGATTTGATTAATATTTTCCACATTTATGTATTATACGAGGTTTAACATCTCTTCAATGGGCATGTCATGTGGCACAAAACTGGAGTGGCAGAGTTGTTCCCCAAATCTCCTCTTTCACACACATGGTAGGTATGGCTAAGCTACTCCATGCGTGGGCACGATGACTTAACCACATCAACCCATTCTTTATACCTACAGATAAGAACAAAGAAAAGAAATCCGAAAGAAGTAAAAAATAAGAAAAAAAAAAGAAGGAAAGATGAGCGAATTTGAAAGGAGGATGGTTGGGAACATGATAAGTTCAAGGACCCATCATGTTCTGGGGTTGCTACACTGAATCTCTACAAGTATGTGCATGAATCGGGGAATGATGCTAATCCTTGGTCCTTCCCCCTCATTGCTCTTCTCTCTTACTCGTAGATACGACTTATGTTATCATCCTAGTTGAAATCCAGAATCTTGGATATGTAACTCTAGTGGAGTTAGATGCATACGTCTAGTCAATTTGGTGATTATATAAAGCAACAGATATGGGATGGAAATTATGATGTGAAAGGGGAATTGCTCTTTTTAATTTGGTCAAGGATCAAGATCAACAACAAATTCTGGAGTTCACAGGAGAACGAGGACAGGTGGTCGATGACCATGTATAAACATGGTTGTGGTAGTTGTTAGATGAAGAAGAAGGAAGAAGCACCCAAATGACCCAATATATTATTGTTCAATAATTGAGTAAGTTTACCATGTGATGGGTCAAAATTTCAAAATATGAAAGTTGTAATGTCTCGTTACCTAGACTCAGTTCGTTATCAGGGATTATTGACACACAGAACATGTTGAGCTTAGGCCCAACTAAAGCCTTTGACCACATCCCAAAATGCTAAAGTCCAAGTTGTCTATTAGTAAACCCCGCTACTTATAAGCTACTACTGCACTTTGGGATTACTAGATGTGATACTTGTGAGCTTCTCTGGATCGCTAAAGAAAATGTTATGGCCAGTAAATAGTTATAATAGATAATAATCACCATGAAAGAGACAAGCAAGACACATAATAAGAATAATACATGAGACAGGTATTTTAGCATGAAAATCCTACTGTGTAAAAACCACAACCTAAGTCACATGGCTCGTGATTTCCTGATGGATTGATTCAATCAACTATCATGATATCTTGAGATATTTATCCATGGATAACTCAACCATTTACAAGTGCTTTGGATCACATATCAAAGTATTTCCTCACAACTTGGATCGAACACTAAGTCCTTTATACACATTGGATCAAACAACAAGTGTGAAAGTACATTAGTAAAGTAAAGATTACGACTATCTATAAAGCCTCAAATATAAGTATGCAATGTGAAGAATTATGCTAAGAAAATACATGTTGTAATAAATAATCAAATTACAAACTGAATGTGTAGACGACTGGATCTCAAGATGTGATCTTGAAGTAGTGCGTGAGAAAGACGAGCTCGAATATAGCTCCGAATAGAGAGAGAGAGAGGAAGGGAGGGAGGGAGGGAGAGAGGGGGATGGAGAGGGAGATAGAGATGGAGCGGGATTTGATTTTGAACGTGTCTTCTCAACAATGGATCTAGGGTCATATTTATAGTGGTGGGTGACAAGCTCTCAAAAATAAATCTGTTGGAAACAAATTTGGAAAGAAATCATCAAGAGTTGTACACATGATCGATCACACATGGAAGGTCATCGATTATCTCAAGATGATCGGTCATTATATAGTCGTTGGAGGTTTCCATTAAATTGTGATCGATCATAAAAGGCATGTGGTTGATCAAGGGCATTCGATCATGTTAAGTGATTCGATCAATCAGTGATGGTCGATCAAGTCAATCAGATTATCGATCAATAGGCATGGACTTAATATGCCTACATGATACTACACGTGCATATATATAGAGAGAGAGAGAGAGGGGGATGATCTTGTGAGAGCAAAAAACTATAAGAGCATGAGAGCAGTAAATCTGAACCACTAGATTCCGCTCTTCTTTCTCCTCCTGCAATAAATGAGGAGAGAGGTGACAGAATTTAGTGGTCAAGAACTATTGCTCTCATGCTCTCACAAGTTTTGGATCTCACAGGATCAATATATATAAGGGTTGATCCTATGAGAGCCAATAGTTGTGAGAGTATAAGAACAGTGAATCTGGACCACTAGATCCTGCACTTCTCTCTTCTTCCGAAATCAATCAGGAGAGAGATGACAAAATCTAGTGGTCCAAAATTATCTCTCACGGATTTTAGCTCTCGTAGGATCTGCCCTATATATATGTATATGTATGTATGTGTATGCGTGTGTATGTGTGTGTGTATGTATATATATGAGACTTTTTACATATTCCTTCTCCACTTTATCCACAGTTTTCAGCTGGTCCACAGCTTTTGTGCTTCATACTTGGAGTGAACTTGTCATGATATCTACAGAGCCATATGTACTCACAAGGAGTTGTTATCATCAAAATAATAATACAATTAGTATGCAATCAAGATACTAACATTCTTCCATTTTTTGATGACGACAAATAAATGAAATTTGGGGATTAACATCACCACTCCCCTTTGACATATCTAAAAAAATTCATGTTAAAAAAGTTTCTTTGAAAACATTTTTCTCCCATTTTCAAAAATAAAAAATGCTTCTACTATTTTATTTTGAAATCTGTATACCCCCCTTTCTAATTTTCTCCTTGAAAAATATTTTTATATTTTGAAAAATAATTCTCTCCCTTTTTATTGTATTATACGATGCATAGCTAGTTGTAAAAATCATAAGGTGGAAAGATTGTACCATACAACCAAGGAGGGGCAGCCATGGTATGACGATGGCATCGGCGTCCATTTGTTGAGGGTGCACCAAGATCCATGGGAATCTCTTCTGTCTTCTTGGTCATAGTTTCTCCAAGTCGAGTCTTTACTTCTCATTGCTTGAGGTCTTTTTGTATACCACCTTGCATGATTTGGAGTTCTCTCGTAGATTTTTCTCAAAAACTCTTCTCTTGTCTATCTCATGTCATCTACATAAAAGTTTTCAGGTATCCCTTTTTCTTTAGATCACATGATTAGCTTTGTAATTCCCAACTTCCACTTTTCTAATCCAAACCTTTCTTTCTTTTGGAATAAAATAACTAGATGCATGATGATAGTTGGTGGGATTATATTATATTCCAAATTTAGTAATTTTTTTGTGAGAGTGCCTAATATTTATCAAAATTATCTTTTCCATTAGTGAATTTAGCAAGATACCAGATAATTTTTTGTTGTCATTTTCAAGCATGCTAATTTGATCTTTTAAAGAGCTATATTTCTTGCTGGTGAGATTCATTTTCTTCTTTACTAGATTTCTTTAAAACTTTATTTTTACTAATCAATTTTTCTATAATGTCATGCAACTCTTGAAAAGTAGTTATAATTCATCTTACGATAAGTTTACCTCATTATCATCTTGTGTATCCTCTTCACTAGAATCGTAATTGGTGACAAATCCAACATAGGCTTTGTCATCGCTTGTATCAAAGTTCTCTTGAAATATTGTGAGTGACTTTTCCTTTTCACATACATCTCTTTTTGTTGCCTTGAGAAAAGGATGTTGATGTGATGTGTCCATTTTCATTGTAGTTGTAATAAATAATTGTTTTTGCACCCTTCTTTTTTCTCTTCAATTCACATTGCCTCTTCAAATGATTCTTGAAATATCGAGTGATAAAAGCTATTTTCCTCTTTATCTTCATTGGAGGTTGAAGCTGTTGGATTATTTAAATACGCATTAGCTTCCACTTTCTATTTTTTCTCAGCTTCGTACGTAATAAGTTTTCTATTCACCTCATCCAACAAAAGTGTATCCATATTGTTTGCTTCATTGATTATCGTGGTCACAATCCTCTGCTCGGAAGTAAGCAATCTAAGGAGCTTCTTAACGAGTATTGTTTCCTTTATCTCTATATCCAAACTTTGGAGCGAGTTCACAATTTATGTTAAACTATTATACATCTCCCTAATACTTTCTCCTTCTTTCATCCCGAAAAGCTCATATCTTTGTTGTAATTAAATTAATTCTTCTTTCTTTCAACTTCAGCATACTTTATATGTTACGGTAAGTCGGTTTCATATTTCATAGGTGGATTTGCACGCAGATACTCTATTGAATTCTTTCATTCTCAACTACAGAAAAATAGTTTATGACCTTGGAGTTGTCTGTTGCCATCTTTTTCTCCTTGTTGGTAGTGATGGTTCCCATGGGTCTTTGATACTTACTCTCGATGACATCTCATATCTCGTATCTCATGCTTTCCAGATGAATCTCCATGCGGATCTTCTAATAGAAAAAGTTAGTACCATCAAACAATGGATGTCTTACAGTGTAGTGATGGTTCCCATGTGTCTCCTACGTCCTTGAACAATGTAGGCCATCAAAAGCCACTCTGAAGAACTTCTGATGGTGTTCGTCTACCTGAATTGTGTCCTCCTGATTCTTTATCATGACAAAGTGCAAGGACACTCAGGATTTCCTCCTGAGGAATACACCTCTTCCAGATGCAATATGCCCTCTCACGGAATATATATAGATCCTCCCACTAGTAAAAATGGATATTAGATAAAAATTTGTCTACTTTCAGCTTTGGTCAATTTTGTGGAGTTCTCTTGGATACAAGATAGTTCAAATTATAGGCATACCATGGAAGCGAGGTGACTAAGAAGATTGCCTCATTTGGAAAGGTCTCTATGATTGGTTGCAAACTCTGCTCAGGAGATTCATGCATCACAAGTCTGGACAAGTTATCGACCACCACATTCTTAACTCTAGGTGTATCTCGAATTTCAAGGTCAAATTCTTGGAGGAGAAGGATCCACCAGATTAGACATGGTTTGGCATCCTTCTTCTATAGTAAGTTACGGATAGCCGAGTATCTATATAGATGATGACCTTGGACCCTAGGAGATGGGATCTGAACTTTTCCAAGGTAAAACCTACCGATAGCAGCTCCTTCTCAGTGATTGTGTAGTTTATTTGAGCTTCATCGAGCATTCGACTAGCATAGTGAATAGCAAATGGGACGTTGTCTTTCCTTTGTCCGAGCACAATATCGATGACATAATATGATGCATTTGTCATTATCTCAAAAAGTCGTGTCCAAATCAGTGGTTGCAGAACAAGGGCTTGAGTGATAAGTTATTTTAATTGATGAAAGGCAAGGAGCACACGGTCATCAACAATGAAATCATTCTCCTTACCCAATAGCTTCGTTAACGGTCTAGACAACTTACTGAAATCTTTGATAAACTATCGGTAGAAACCGATGTGGCCAGGAATGACCCGACTTGTTTGATAGCGGTAGGTGGCTCAAGTTTGGAAATCACCTCCACCTAGGCTGGGTCAACTTCCATGCCATGTTTAGATACAACGTGACCCAACACAATCCCGTCAGTCACCATGAAGTGGCTCTTCCCCCACGAGAGCACTAGATTTACTTCACAGCACCTCCATAAGACTCGATTTTGATAATCAAGGCATTGATCAAAGGAATCCTCGTAGATCGAAAAATCATCCATGAAATCTCAAGAAAATTTCCCACCGTGTCGACGAAAACTGCAAGCATACACCTCTGATATGTGGTTAGGGCATTGCATAGCCTGAACATCATCCATCTGAAGGCATATGTCCCAAATGGACAGGTGAATGTAGTCTTCTCTTGATCTTTAGGAGCTATAGCAACTTGATTGTATCTAGAGTATCCATCCAAGAAGCAGAAGTATTCCTTCACAGCCAGTCTCTCAAGAATCTGGTCGATGAAGGGCAACGGAAAGTGGTTTTCTTGGTAGCGAGATTGAGTCTTCTGTAATCTACGCATACTCGCCAAGAAGTGGGTACTCTGGTCGTGATCTCTTATCCTTTGTCATTCTTGACGATGGTGATCCATGATCTCTTCGACACCACATGTAGAGGCTCACACACTTGCTGTCGGAGATGGGATATATGAATCCCTCATCGCACCATTTCTTAATTTCTTTCATGACAACCTCCTAAAGGTTTGGATTCAGCCTTCTCCGAAATTCGCAGAAGGGTTTACTATTTTCTTCAAGAAAAATGCAATGCGAGCACAGAGACGGATTGATCCCATAGAGATCCGAAGTTTTCCAACCTATAGCCATGTGGTTACATTCAAGAACCTCCATCATACGAGATTCTTGGTCTTCGGTAAGATGAGCATTAATGATGATCGGGTACATGTTTGGTTCACCCGCAAGGAAGGCGTACTTCATGTTGGAGGGTAGTTGTTTCAGCTCAGGCAGAGTGGGAGCTGCTTCGACGGTGACTTCGACTATCATAACAGGTAGTGGCTCTTTCATCTGTTTGGTTCCCACCATGCTTCATTCAGCCTCTTCATTAAAAAATTCACAAAAGTTTTCAATAATCTCCTCTTCATTGTAGAAATCCTCAATGATTTGTTCTTGGTCTTGAAGGTACATGATCTGCACAGCAACTTCATCAAGTGCTTCAGCAAAAATCTTGTCATGATCAACAAGGGGAAATTTAACTGCATTCTCCATTCCTTTCTCATGGTAGAGGAATTCATTGATCTCATGATCATCCATAAATAGGTTGGTATCTTAAATTTCAGCTAGAAATTCGCAGTCTTCGGAATGGTTGATCACCCGCACACCTGTTGCAGGTGTTCCCTTCATAGGCTTTACATAGACCATGGTTTCTATCTTGATTTTGCTGTCGCTGGAGCCGAACGTGATCTCTCCAGTGTCATAATTCACTACTGCATTAGCTGTTGACAGGAACGGTCATCCAATGATGATGGGTTTAAGGAGTAGAGGCGTGGAGACATCCATGTCTAGCACAACAAAATCGGCAGGGAATTGCATCCCTTGAACTGTGATGATTACGTCTTCCAACATGCCCATAAGTCACTTGACATATTTTTCTGCGAATTACATAATCATTTTTGTAGGTTTGAGTGGTTCTAACCCAAATTCCATGAGCAGCGAATGAAAGAAGACATGTTGTCGAGCAAAGTGTGTTCGAACTCCTGGTTAAACATCTAACCGCAAATGAGTGGTGCTCCCTTATTTAGATTTATGTCTGAGAGATTGTTGATGGCATTGATTGTGGCCATTGGAAGAATATTCTTTTCAGACTTGCCACTTTTGCTTCGTGCATTGTGAGGATGAGGTCTACGCCTAGTTGTACATGAATCTTTTTATTCTTTCTTCACAGCCGCCATGTACTCAAGATCTTTCATCACGGGCATGTTCATGACCAAATTTTGAATAATTTCTACAATGACAGGATCAGACAAAGAATTTTTCAAATTTTCCATTTTTTGTATGTTTTCATTGCTTCGAGAAAATGAATACTTACACAATCTGAAATAGTGTCATTCAAAGTTTTGTCCATGTCATTGTTTACAGGTAGATGGAAATAATGTGTAAAATCATCTACAAGTTGTGGACCAAAAAATGCAGGCTCGGCTTCGTGTGTTGGCTTTGGATCTGCTACAGGTGCAAGATTCTTCAAGGCTGGTGTACATTCTGTGGCACGTGCAGGCGTCTCTAATGCAAGCTGGTCTCTATCGGGCATGTTGTTGTCTTTTTGCATTTTTGTATTTTCTTCATTTTTTATGATTTTTTTGCAGATGGTGTTCCTTCAAAAATGCTGCCTTACACTCGTGCTGGCTTGCAGATGGTGTTCCTTCAAAAATGCTGCTATACACTCGTGCTGGCTAGACTGACAATTCCTCATCATATGCAGTATACTTTCCCTTTACAGATGCCTATGGCTGCATTGCTCTACCGCTCCTAAGAGTAACAACATTAGATAGAAACAAATCATTTCTACATGAATCAGGCAGATCACCTCATACTACCTGCAACTTGCGTCAGAAATTATTTGGATTAGCCTCGACCTGGGATGGTATGCTAGTTTTGGCAACCACCAGGTCATCTATTATCTGGGTTATCTCAGCCATATTCTTGACTAGTTACTCTAGACATGCAAGGGTCGGGTTAACCGGTGCAGCCTCAAAAGAGTCACCCAATGAGGTCCTCTGATTCTGATAGTACGGGGGAGGCAGCTGCTGGTAACCGTGGGAGAAATGGTGAGGAGAAGGATGAGAGGAGTATTGTGAATACTGTTGAGAGGGATAAAATTTTTGATATGATGCAGCCGATTGGTATGGAGGAAAGTCCTGATGATGGTAGCCTAAATGTTGCTGTTGGTACCCCTGCCTCCATGGGTTGCCATATTGCAAAGGTTGTTGGTTCTGGGGTGGGTAGGGCTAGGAGCTCCTCCCTACTGCTGCTAGTGGTGTGACCGGTTGGATGAATTCTGACCATGATGTCTTTAAGGATGGGAAGTTGTTGTTCATGTTCCTACACACCATTGATCTCTTGAATCTATGGAGAGGATGGAGGAAACTGCTCCGAGTAGACTGGCGACATCTCAGGTTGATAAACAACCATCTGAGTTTGAGACTACGAGGGCTACTCTGGGACCTGCACGTAGTACACATGCTGGACTGGTTGGGGCTAGGGAGACTCAGTTAAGGAGGTTGTATTGGTGATGGATCATTCTGCTCAGCGGGAGTCTTGATAGTGGCAGACACAGAGTTGCAAGCATTGGCATTCAAAGCTCGAACGAGATGCTCTAACTGCTGGGAAATCAAATCGAGCTTCTCCAAGCCCTGGGTCCTCTTCTCGATGACTGATAGTTTTCCGAGGTATTGTGACCTCTTTTCGATGATATCTACCTTAGACAAGTGGCTCCTGATGATGTTGAGGTTGGATCTCTCATCCTTGTCTTCAGCATGTGTAGCCATGTTAACAGACTTGTTGATGGTAGTGGGCATCTTCGTATAGGCATGTGACGAGGATTGAGCGGCCTCTCCTTCAGTCATCTCAAAAATGTTTCAGACGACATCCTCATCCTTTTTGAAATGCGAGCCACCATAAGTGGCATTGATGAGCCTTTGGCTTTCTAGTGTCAACCCACCAAAGAAATGATGCACGATACTGGTCTTGGGAATTTCATGGTGGAGACATTTTCTTGTAACTCCTTGAATCTCTCACATGCCTCATGTATTGTCTCGTGGGGTTGCTGACAAAAGCTGGAGATGCGGGTACGCATCTGATTCAGCCGGCTGAGAGGGTAGAATTTATGGAGAAATGTTGATTTCAACTCCTCCCATGTCGTCACTACTTTTCCCAGATGATAGATCCAATACAGTGCCTTGTCTTGGAGGCTGAAAGGAAAAGCAGTCATCATGATCACCCCAGAGGGATATTAGGATAACGTATTATGGCACAGATGTGGCCAAATTTCTTTAGGTGGATGTAAGGTTCCTCAGTTGTGTTCCCGTGGAAGGTGGGAAGCAGAGACAGGAACTGTGGCTTCAGCTCGAAATGGGCATGTGTTGGTAGAATCTGGATCCACTCGATGACGCTTCCTGCCCCATGTTGTAGATTTCCTTCAGAGTTGGCTTTGGTGGCGGTGTTCCTGCCTCCCATTTCTTATAATGGGGTCCACCCATTAAAAGTTCATCTCCTGCACCTCCCTGATTAAACTCATTCTCAGGGTTTGGTTCATCCTCCCTCCTGGTATCTCTCTCGTCAGCCCACCTCATCAAATTATTCAGCATATCTTGGAAGGCAGTCTGGGCTAGGGCCTAATTGGTCAGTTGTTGTTGGATGGCTTGTATCGAAGCGAGTAGCTGACTATTGACCTCGTTCTGCGTGGTCTACTGCCCTTCTCCCTGATCTGTTGGCTCAACTGGATGGGGATGTAGTCCCTTCCCTCTTCCTATAGGAGCCATCTCTGAATCGGCTTGGACTTCTAGCTCGTGATTGGGGTGATGATCTGCATGACAGAGTAAACCCTGATTAGTCTCCGCCAGAGCACCAACTGCTGAGACAAATCTAGAATTAAGATCAATCCTGGATTGTAGTGAATGGAGCATAGGATATTGATTGAAATCGATCTCCATCCACAGGGAGTTGATTTTGGGACAAGAGTAATCCCGATTTATTTGGAGAGAGAGAGAGCTATATCATGCTGCGAATCCATCTTGAACAGCGGATTTATTGGAGAAAGGCAAGTATTGAAAGAGGAGGGAATGGAGGAGTCCAAGGAGAAGTTCACAAGATCCGAACTAACTTCATGGAAATCACCTCGAATTATTGATGTCAGCAACACAGAATCGATGTGGGCATCGACGGGGTCCCGACTAAGCCATCTGTTTGACGACATCTTGAGATGGTCAAAGGAGATAGATAATGGATGTAGATTACTGAGATAAACAAGGAATAAAAGTAGTGTAAAATAGTAGAAGGTTCACGATGAGAAAGGGTCAAAGATAAGGAGAGAAAAACTGCACAAGTGCACGATGTTTTTGATCTTGACCTTAATAAGACTAATCAATCAAGCCTCAAAACAATGGATTCACCAACTCGGTCCCGTGAAGCCGTGAAAGTTCGGCAATTATCTTTGTAAGTTTCAGATTTGATTTCAGACAATTAATCTTTGAACGAGTCCTTAGAGCGCTATGCCTATAGGGGAGAGAGTATTACCAGAAAAGTAGCACGTACTTAGTCCTCCTCCTTTGTAACCAGTAGTCTGCACTTTTAAGGTCATTGTAACTCTTCTCGGATCCCTACTCAGCCAAAGAAATAGAGGGGGAAGTCGATAGGTGAAACCACTACTTCGAACCTTTCTCGCAACGGAGTGAACTGTAAGCGTGCAAGGACCAACTCGGACGTGAGATGATGAGACAAACAACCTCGTGAAGGTGTGGCCTATACTCAATACTTCGGACAAGGTCGATGCTCTACACGATAGAGAACATCATCGTTGACCAAGCCCTACTCGTCCATGTACGATGGAAGCGCCAATACTTCGAAAATCCGGGCGATACACAAGGCAGCCACAGACTGGGTTTTGGGCTCTATTCCTTACGATAATTCCCTCTCACTGGGAAGGAGACCTTCCAATGCAACCTGAAAACAAATGAGGGTTTTGTTCACCCAAGGTAATGAGTCCAATTAATCAATTTTATTTAAGTCAAGTATTTTTAGCAATTTTTTTAATTTTTTTGTTTATCACTTGTTTTAAGTAGATTCAATACAAGTGCCTAACATTTTTGTATTTTCTTTGATTCCTATGTGATCCAAAAATAGAGGGAGATAGTCAAAAAAGTAATGCAAGGTGACACTAAGATGGAAATCTCACCTTAGTGCCTAAATGATTAATGCTCAGTCAGAAGACTTATAGTGCTTCCCAGCTCTCTCCATGCGAGATGCAAAACAGGAATTTTTAAACCTATAATATATGCTGATATGCACATGAAAATCATCCTAAGCGGGTAATTGCTACACGTGAAGAACTAAGTGTTAAATACTCAGAATGAAATCTAAGTCTAGTCTTCGATGCCGATTGGTGCCCGTCACAACGGGTCCTGCCAGTGTTGTATACGATCTCTCTTGGCACGCATTTCAAAACTGAGTATTCAACAATTAATTAGTCTAAGTCCAAGCATGAAATCTATAGGTGCGTGCAAAATTATTAGGTGTTTGGACTTAGGTTACACGATGAAGCACGCCTAAAGACAAAGGTGCATTCCACAAAACAAATAAAAATAAGATGGAAAACACAAATCACGAGAAACAAAATAAAATAAGGTGAAAAAAAACACGGAAAACACGGTGAGCCCCCAAGTGAACAAGCACTTGGAAATTGGGCCGAGTGACCAAGTCCAAAGTACGTGTCTTATTACAAATGTATAATGCAGAAATAAATCTCTCCCTCACAAGAAAAATAAAAACTAAGCTACTATCCTTTCTCCCACTCTAGAACTTTCTACTCTCTCCTGTCGGCTAGATCAGAATAGTCGGCTCCTCATCCGAAGGCTGTGAAGAATCACCTAGGCGGTCGTCCTCGGTCTGTGGTCCCTCACAAGAAGACAATAGAAAAGATGTCAGACAATTCAAAATTGATAATCAAATAGAAAGTAATAAATGCAGAAATGGCTAATGAATATAAGAGACAAAAGCTACTCTATAAACCGATGCTCCCCGGCAACGACCATTTGAAGTACGGAAAAATCTGGGTCACTAAAATGAGATGACAAATAAGCTACACTTGTTGCTGAGACGACTACTCAGATCTCTCCGTTGTTTCAACAATTAATCCACACAGATAATCAAGCAATTAAGAGCAAGAGTTAAAATTTATTATACCCTACTAAAGATGTACAATGGCAAGCAAGTAGGGTCGAATACTAGAAGCAATGGAGTAGAGTAGGCAAGATAGAAAATTCAAAGCACATTGTGTCTCTCAATACATATCCAAAATATGATTTTTGTGGGTTTTTAATTTTGTTTTTTTATTTTATATGAAGTTTATATTTTTTGTATTTTGCTTTTAATTTTATATTTTTGTATTTTCTTTTTCCTATATATAATAATAAATAAAAGAGATATAAATATAGCTATAAATAACCAAAAAAACAGAATTAAATATTTTTGGGTTTTAAATAAATTTTTATTGTTTTTTTATTTTTAAGATTTTTTGCTAAATTTTATGCATTTTAAAGTTCAAAATAGCTTAAAATAGGGCTAATACAGTAGGCCAAAATTGAAATGGAAATTAAAAATAGAAAACTAAGTCCAAAATTTTCCAGATTAATTTTAATGTGTAGATACTATCAGAGAAAAATTATAAAATAGAAAAAACTATTTTTAGGGTTTTTGAGAATTTTTTAAATTTTTATAAAGGTTTTCAGGGTTTTAATTTTTAAGAGTTTTGTTTTTTTATTTTTAGTGATTTTTTATCTGAAGGATAAAAATAAACAAAATATATTTTGTTGGAAATTCTGTAAATATTTTTCTATTTTTTAAAATAATTTCTAAGTCAAACAAGTGCTTTTTAATCTCTTTTTTTTTAGAAAATAATAGAAGTGCCTAAAATCAAAAAACAAAAATGTAGCGTGAAACTAAACTACAACAAGCACTTAAGTCTACTTTTGGGGAATTTTTCGAGCACAATAACCATTTTAATTAAATAGATAAAACAAAGAGAAACTACAACCTTACCAAGGTATTTATGTAATAAACATAAAGATCAGGGGCCAAGATGCAATTTCACCAAATTATATAACTACAATAAAAAAATTAATGGACTAATATGAAATACAAACAAATGGAGGGCCTTCATGCAAAATCTCACCTCACGTGGATGGCCACGTAAGGTGAGTCGGCGTGGACCTCAACGCAAATATCAAAAGTCTAGGGGTCCTTTGCAAATGTTACAAATAATTAAAATGGTAGAGGAATGTTAGTTCAAATATTAAATAAAAAATGCTTCAGGTGAAAGTGCAAAATACCCATAGCTAGGCCGGAGCGAACGGTCTGGATTGATCCACGTATACCATGTATTGTGCTCTCGCTTGTCGATACCGCTTCATCTTCCACAGCTGGGATTAGATCCCATATGACGATCTGACAGCCCTGGCTCGCTTGATCTGACACACGTTGTACAACCTGAAGCTGGCCCTCGATCGAATGGCAGTAAGGAGATGAGGAAGAACATGCCAAGAACAAAGTTCTGCTGAGCTTTGATCTATAATATCTCGAGGTATGTGTCTCCTCCCCTACTCCTGAAGGCTTCAAGAGTATCCTGGCGTCCTCCCGCACTGATGGAACATCTCGGGGGGGGGGGGGGAGGGGGGGCTCGATGATGTTCGACGGAGCTCCTCTACCTGGAGGAATTCCTACTGCTTCGATGAACCTCAAATAGGCTCATTTTAGGTTCTTTCCTATAGGAGATGGTTAGGAACAAAAAGGCGACACTCTGGGGAGCATCAGAAGGAAGAATGGGCAAAGGCGTGTGTCGGGTGGCGATCTTCAGCGTATGATGGAGAGAGGCGATCGTGGGTATAGATCTAGGCCAGTTCTGAATGATTGGGGGTGCGTCAGATGATCAGAAGGCAGAGAGGAAGAAGATGGAGGCGGTACGCGAGGCGGAGGAAATCTGGAGTGAGAAGTATGTGACAGCAGAGCAGCGAGCTTCGGCGATGATGCAAAGGGGAAGATACGCAACACTAACAGGAATTACATGAAAATTGGACTAGATTTACACTAAAACTATGCTGAAGAACCAAAAAGGACTAAAAGGGTAGAAGCTCACCGTCGAGTGAAGCTAGAAGCAGGAGCTCCGACGAGGTGGCGACAAGCAGCGGATCGACCTCGATTCAATGCCAAACGCTTCGCTAAGGGATGTAATCAAATCCTGTTGTCACCAAGACGTTGAATCTAGGTAAAGAACTAGGGAAAATAGATGGAAGAGGGATCAAACTTTAATTTTGGACGAAGATGTGTTTAAGTAAGGGTGTTGATCGGGCTCCAAAGAACGAGAAAGATGGGGTGAATCTGTGGTGCTAAGATCGATAAATTAGGCCACCGTGTTAGATGGAAGATCGAGTAAGAAAATTCTCTGAGGAATCTTCCCAAAATAACGCAAGGATCGAGCTGTAAAAATTGATAAAAAAAATGGGGTCAAACGAGGTTCTGGTGCAGGCGTGGGTCAAAGGATTGACATTAGTCAACCTTTGGAGACACCTGAAATCGGTCCAAAAAGATTTGTAAAATCTATAATAAATATTAAATAAATTTATTAATTTTAAGTTATAAAATAACAAATATTTATTATTTTCTATATTATTTTATTATGATTTTTATTTATTTTTTATAGGCTTTTATTTACCAGTTAATTTTTAGGGGTTAATTATAGGTATATTTATCTATGTTTTAGAGTATTTTATTTTTATTTTATGATTTTGATTTTTCTTATTTTATATATTTACAACATATTTTTACATACTTAAATATATTTTTATTATATTTTTCGGATATAATATACATGCTTAATTAAAATAGGTTTATATATTATATAGGTATAAATGTAGGTATTTCATCTATGTATTTTATATTCATATTTTATTTTAATGTTTTATTTGTGGTTTATTCTATTTTTAATATGCACAAGTATTATATATAATATTTACAAAATTATAAAATACATAATTATTAGAATATTAAATAAATAAATAAAATGATTATTTTATTCAGGTATATTGGACAATAGGGATCCAAAACATAACTTTCACATCTTAACTCCAAAAAATATGAAACTACCTTCATTAAATAGCTTATTAAAAGTTATATACAATTAAAGATTATTTTAATATATTATGGGTTTTTTTAGAGATACATGTCTGAGAAGTTGGGATTTTGGAATCTTATTAAGAGTATAACTTTTACACTGTATATTATTTTTGTATGAAATAAATTTTATATTTTTCTATATATTATTTTCTACAGCTTTCATGTACAATGTTTTTTATTTGAGGTATAAAAATTAGAAAATAAAATGGATCCCAAAAATGCATTATTGATGAATGAATAAATGGGAATTTATTAGGTTATTGTCCCTTATCTCCCCCTACTTTATTCCTTGTTGACATATTCATCAAGATGCATAGGTCTCGGGGTTTAGGGTCATAAAATACCTTTGGTATTTTATTCTTTTTCTTTTATTTATTCTATAATTTTGGCATTAAAAATAGTATCCTATACAGTATTTATACAACAAAGAATGTATGATAATTATGCAAATTAAGGGCATTTACATGCATTAGTTGGGGTTTTTAAGGCCAAAATGATAGAATAAAGGTGATGAAATGGAGATCCATCACCTATACATGAACCAGGATCTGATACCAAATGGGAGTTTCTCTGGATCACTAAATAAAATTGTTGAGTTGTATGGATCTTAAAATGGGTAAACTGATCTTGGATGAGTAACCGTTTACCCACCATCCTATATATGTACTCATCCCCCTTGGTTTTTCCATCTCCGTAGGGTTTTCCACATAAATCATTGTGTCTTTGTCTTGATTCTTGCATTAGATTTCAACATGATATCAGAGCCTTAATAGGCTTGTATTTGTCGTTCTTGATCCTTCTTGAGCAGTGCTCCCCAAATGGTGCACCTCCAGCCCTATCCCTAGTGCACGCCGCTTGCACTGCGCAGTGCGCCCCTGCACCTCCTGCGAGGCGCACCCCTACGTGCCCCTGCCACCTTTGCATGTCGACACCCAGCCCTGCACACCTCCCTACACACGCCGCTCTGCCCTGCGTGCGACTCCCTCCTGTGTGAGCCCTTGCGCGCCTCCTTCTTGTAGGGACTCATGTGCCCTGCTAGACCAACCGGGCAGTTTGATCAACAACTACGTCACTCAGATAAACTTTGTACTCTCATGCAAGTAAGTCGCCTTAGTAAGCCTCCAGGCTTGTCTGGTAAGATTCTAGCACCGGAAAATATCGAAAGGACAGAACCCACAGTGAAGACAACCTTCATACGGAAGCTATTCTAATTCATCTCCTGTATGATGACTAACACTACAAAAATGCAGATGAAAATTATCCTAGGCACCAGCTCTTTGGAAGATTGAGACATCTCCAGATCATTAATGATAAAAATGCTAGAAGAGCCTGTGAAACATTGGTGACCAAATGAGTAAGCATATAAACTAAAGTAACTTCATAGTAAAAAACAAGATTCGTAACTTCATAGTAAAAAACAAGATTCCAGCACCATCTAGATCCTTAGTCAAAAGAAGATGCCTCGCTGACGCATACCTCCTGAGATATCCTTTCCTAGTTACTGCCCGCTACAGTCATCAGAAGCGCACCATTGGTTGAAAGGAAAACTGCAGAGCAAGCAAGACCTTGATTTACTTTTCATGCATGACAAATATGATAATTTAATGCGAACCCCAAGTCGAACCAGACTGATCCTTGTTCTGCAAATCCTTGCGTGTCCAGTGGGGACACCCTGTGTGGCCAACTCCATGCCTGAAGTGTGTGTAACACATTTCTTGTGACACTTGAAGTGTGCGACTATCTCCGTGTGTGACAGAATTACTTGCTTGCTTCTTTGTGCTTCTCGATACTATTTGGTTGCTCCTTTGGATGCTTTCCCTTGAGGTTTAAATGGAAACTACCAAGGAATTGCAATAACTATTAGAGAAAGCTGTCATTGGAGAGTCATCTATGCATACTAAGGATATAGGTTCACCTTTAAGCACGAGGAGAATAAATGATACATATTCTGCCAATCTAGAGTGGATTATTGATTGTGGGGCATTCTACCATATGACTAGTGATGCCACCATGTTTCACAATTACAAGCTATCATCTGGAAGAGAAAAAGTTACAGTTGTTGATGGATCGCCTGCGACTGTTGCTTAGAAAGGGATTATTTTTGTTGTTGATCGTTACCTTCTTCACGATGCTCTTCATGTTCCGGATTTTTCTGTAAATCTCTTGTCAGTCAGAAAAATTACTAAAGAACTAAATTGTAGGTTGATTTTTGACAAAAAGTCATGTGTTTTGGAAGATTTGGAGACAGGAAAGAAAATGGAATTGGTTTAGTTAATGGTGGTCTTTATCGTCTTCCAGCTCGAATTAGTCAGGCCCTTACTTCTGCAATGAAGGCTCAATGTGAAAAATGATAATTTTATGTTAGTACAGCAGTGGCATGAATGCCTTGGTCACATCAACACTTCTTGTTACAAAAATTGATGCTTGAAATTTTCTATGGATTACTTGAGATTGCTTTGAAGTGTGAGGTTTTCCAGTTTGTAAAGCAAACTCACACCAAGTTTCCTAACTCGACAAATAAATCAAATCTAACTTTTAAGTTGGTGCATTCTAATGTTTGGGTCCATGCAATATTCTGACTTGGCAGGGATTTCGATACTTTATTACTTTTGTTGATGATTGGTCAATACACACCACTATTTATCTTATGAAGAACAAGAGTGAAGTTCATAATATCATCAGTGAGTTTGTTTCCTTTGTTGAGAGACAACATAACGCCAATGTTAAAAAATTCCATTCAGATAATTCTAGAGAATATTTAGCTAATTCTATTCAAAGAACTCTTGTTGGGAAAGGAATTCTTCATGAAACATCGTGTGCCTATAGTCCCCAACAAAATGGGATTGCAGAGTGAAAAAATAAACACATCTTAGAGATTACTGGAGCTCTTCTTTTGCAGCTAAATGTTCCAAAGAAATTTTGGTAAGAGACATCTCTTCCTAGTGTGTACTTGATGAACAAAATGCCTCACGTGTTCCTAATGGTGAATCCCCGTTTATGCGAGTATATCCGGATTAAAACCCTTTTTTCTCTCACACCATGTGTTTTTGGATGTATTTGCTTCATACACGCCAATGATGTTGGGGTTAAGAAGTTGGATTCTCGTGCTAACAAAGATTTCTTCCTTGGTTACTCTACGACACAGAAGGGCTATCTTTGCTTTGATTCCTCGTCTGGTCATGTTTTAGTCACCAAAGATGTAGCTTCTTGAAAATGAAGCCTTCTTTCGGAATATTCCTCTTCAGAGGGAGAGTAGTTGTGAAGAGGTATTTCATGGCCTTCAGTTCTGAGAAAATGATGATTACAATGCTTCTTTTCAGGGGAAGATTAAATCTAATGAAGGTACATACTTATAAAGAGGCTGCAGAAACCAACGTCCATCCTCCATAATCCTCCTCAAATGACTCAAGCATGGAAACATCAAGTAGCATTCATGTTATACTTGATGAGCATGATGATGACTTGCATAATATAGAGACAGACACAAAGTAAGGGTAAGAGGACCATCAAACCTCCAGCCAGATATGCAGGATGCACTCAGCATCCCATTGAACGCACATCTCTTACTCTAACTTTAGTGCATCCTACAAATGCTTTGTTACATCTCTAGATGCTTACCATATCCCCAAAGATATTTCTGAAGCCAAAAATGATCCAAAACGGGTAAAGGCTATGAATGAAGAAATGGATGCATTAGTGAAGAATGACACTTGGGATGTTGTTGATGCTCACAAGGGTACTCATCGGTAGGGTCTAAATGGGTGTATGCAATCAAGTATACTGCTGATGGAAAATTTGATAGATTCAAGGCCCGTCTTGTTGCTAGGGGATATAGTCATGGATTGACTACCTCGAGACTTTTTCCCCTGTGGTAAAAATGAACGATGTCTGAGTTGTTATCTATCTTGCTACTCATTTTTCCTGGAAGATGTACCAATTGGACAAGTTTACATGAAAATGCCACCTGGGTTCGAAAAAGAGGATAAATGTTGCAAATTGAAAAGGGCATTAAATGGTCTAAAACAATCTCCAAGAGCCCGGTTTGAATGACTCTATCGGGTCATGATAAGAAGTAGATATACTTAAGTGAATGAGGGTCACACTTTATTCATAAGAAGGAGTGGTGAGAAAAGATCTATTCTTTTAGTATATGCGGATGATATGATTCTTACAGGCGATGATGAAGGTGAACTATCCCGCATAAAGAAAACTCTCACAACTGAATTTGAATTGAAAGACTTGGGGAAGCTGAACTAATTCCTAGGCATTGAGATAGCTCGCTCTCCAAAAGGTACGTCCTTAAGCCAACGGAAATATGCCACGGCTTTGCTGAAGGAATCTGGTATGTTGGAATGCAAACCAACCATCACCCCTATTGAAACAAATCATAAACTGAGTAAAAAGGATGGTGAACTTCTTGATGATGTTGGAAGAGGAAGATACCAAAGATTAGTTGGGAAACTAATTTATCTTACTCTCACGAGACTAGACATTACTTATGCTATGAATATTATCAGTCAGTTTATGCATGCTCCTACCTCAATTCATGTGAATGTTGCAGAATTCTTTGTCATATAAAGAAATCTTCAGGTAAAGGACTTACGTTCAGAAAACACGGTGATGTTACTATTGAAGGCTATACAGATGCAGATTGGGCTGGATCAGTAGATGACATGAGATCTACTTCAGAATATGTTATGTATCTTTGTGGGAACCTTATCATTTGAAGAAGTAAGAAAGAGATATTGTATCTTGATCGACTACCGAAGCCAAATATCGAGCTATATCTAATGGTGACAGTGAAGTTACGTGGTTACAACTCCTACTGAAAGATTTGGATTTGAGGTTACTATGCCGATAAACATGTTTTGTGACAATAAAGCAGCAATAAATTTGACCAACAATCATGTAATGCATGATAGAACAAAGCATGTGGAGATAGACAGACACTTTATTCAAGAAAAAATGATGATGGATATTTGTGTCTTCCCTACCTGAAATCTGGTGATCAGATCGTTGATCTCTTCACAAAGGGGCTGCCTACGGTGCAATTTGAGTTGAATGTGGACAAGTTGAGCATGGTTGATATGTATGCCAAACTTGAGGGGGAATGTTGAGTTGTATGGATCTTAAAATGGGTAAACAGATCTTGGATGAGGGACCGTTTACCCACCATCATATATATGTACTCATCCCCCTTTTTCGTTTATCCAAGTGAACTTGTATCCAAGTGAACTTGTAAGGGAGATTAGGGTTGTGCGTGCGCCCGTGGTTTTTCCTTCTCCGTAGGATTTTCCACGTAAATAATTGTGTCTTTGTCTTGATTTCTACATTAGATTTCAACAAAAATGTTATGGTTAGGAAGCATATATAACATCTAATAATCTCCACATAAGAGACAAGCAAGTCCCATAATAAGAACAACCACAAGAGACTAGTATTTTAATGTGGAAGCCTCAATAGGTAAAAATCATGACCCGAATCACATGACTCGAGATTTCCATACTGACCGAGTCAATCAACTATTTCACTATCTCAATTTATTTTCCCATGTACAACTCAACTGTTTATAAGTGCTTTGGATCACATACCGTAGTCTTTCCCCTCGACTTGGATCAAACACTAAGTCCTTTATATACCATGGGTCAAACACCTAATGTTACAGTACAACAGTAAAATAAAGATTACAGGAATTTATAAAACCTCAAATATAAATATGCAATGTGAATAATGAGGCTAAGAAAATGCATGTTGTAATAGATGATTGAATTGCAAATCAAGTGCGTAGACGACTGACTCTCAAAATGTGATCTTGAAGTAGAGAGTGAGAAAGACGACATCGAATAGAGATTTGATATGGAGAGAGAGGCCTTGCTTTGGAAAGTGTGTTCTCAACAATGGGACTAGGGTCCTGCTAATAGGTTAGAGGATGAACTCTCAAAAATATAGTCATTGAAAAAAATATGGAAAGAAATCATTAAGATTTGATAAACATGATAAAACATACAAGGAAGGTGATCGATCATCTCAAGTTGATCGATCATGTAGATCAAGGTAATCGATCATGATATAGCCATTTGAGGTTTCCATTTATATTGTGATTGATCATATAAGGCAGGGTGTTGGTCAACGATCGGGTGAAGTGGGTTGATCAATCAGTGTTGGTCCATCAGTTCAATTAAGTTGATCGATCGATAGGGTTTGGACTTAATAAGCATACATGATACTGATTATTGAGATTTTGCGAGGGTCTAAAGTAATCCACACAAGCCGGGACCACAGTGTCGCTGAGCGACCGCTCACGAAACCTCAATCAATCAACAATTAACCCACAACAACAATCAAACAATGAAAAGCAATATGTGGAGTTAAAATTTATTATAACTCTACAATAAGTGTGTATAGTGCAAATATGTGTAGAGGTCGAACACAGGGAGCAGACAGGTAGAACGGGGCAATGATGCACAAAATGTGAGAGTGATGTATTTGCCTATAAATGCTATTTTTTGTGGGTTTTTAATGATATATTTTTATTTTATTTTTAATTTTATATTTTCATATTTGATTTTTAATTTTCAGATTTTTTATTTTGTTTTTATAATTTATATTTTTTATTTTCTTTTTCTTTAAATAGAATATATATACAATATAAGAGAGGAGAGGAATAAGTATTTATAAAAATAGGTAAAAATAAGCAAAATTCAGGAAAAGAAATATTTTTAGGCTTTTTATATTTTATAATGTTTTGTGATTTTTTAGATTTTTCCTAATTTCTTAGTAGTTATAAAGTCAAAAATTCTCAAAACAGTGAAGAAAATAAAAGGCTGAAATTAAAATGGGGATGAAAAATAGTAAATAGTGACAAATATTCCCCAAATTAATTTTAAACAAAAGATAATAAAAAAAGAAAATTGAGAAACAGATATTATATTTTTAGGATTTTTTATGAATTTTTTATATTTTTATTAATATTTTTAGAGTTTTGCTATTTTTAGGGATTTTCTTTTATATTTTTAATGATTTGAGGTCTGAAGTTAAAAAGACACTAAAATACACAATATATATTTTTGGGAATTTTCGAGAAGTTTTTATAATTTTTATGGATTTTATAGTGCAAACAGTAGAGAAAATACGTGTTTTTGAATTTTTATAAATATTAAAATGTAATAAAAATGCAAAATAAAAATATGGTGTGAAACTACAATGCAATAGGAACTTATTGTAATTTTTGTGGATTTTTTAGGGATTTATAGATGCATGAAACAAATACTAGAAGCAAAGAGAAAATGGATTGCTGACAGGGGCATTTTTGTAAATAGGCAAATGTCCAGGGGTCAAAACACAAATTCCCCACACAATATATAACTAAACAAAAACTTTATGAACTAAAGATTAAATCCCAAAAGCTGTGCAAAAATGCCAAGCACGCACGTGGATGACACGTGACCTGACAGGGACTAAACCATAATAACCGGAAACCCAGGGGCTAAAGCTCAAAAATTACCAAAAGTTTACCATGTTACAAAAATATTTTAGGACTAATAAGAAATACAAGAAATAGCCATCCCTTGACTGCAAAATAGCCAAGCGCACGTGCCTGCGCACGTGTGCCTCGCTGGCAAGGGCGAGAATGCAAATTCGAATAGTCTGGGGTTCCTTTTAATAAATATTACAAAAAGTATAGAACTGCAGATGAATGATTCAGTGCCACATATTAAATTCAAAATGTGTTGGGGAAAAAGGGCAAAATACCCAGCGGGGGGGCAAATCGGACGGCCATGGCCGATCACTTAAGACATGTGGCGCCCCCGTACGCCGCGATAACGGTTCGATTTGCATAGCAGAGATTAGATCCTGCAGACGAATCCGACGATCAACGCTTGGTCAAATGGGATGTCACATGGCGTACACGAAGAAATGTTCTTGATCCAACGGTTGATGACGAGGTTGGAAGAACGCGAAAGAACTCGCCTGATGCGAGTTTGAATCTGGTACAGCTCGTTCCTCCAACCACCTGGAAGCAAGCCGAAGGTAGATCCACACTCCAGATGTGCTCCCGCAACTAGGAAGTCCCACAAAATGGCTGGGAACCACCTGAGGATATCTGGTGACGCACGACACCTAGGGCTACCTCACGAACTTCGAAAGCACCTACAAATGTAAATTCTCTGGCTATTTCCTGCAAGGGAGCGGTTAGGACAAAAATGCGGGGCTCCAAGGAGCTCCTGGGGATGAGTGTGGGACAAGGAACGAGGTTGAAGCATGCCAGAGCAAGCGTCGACGAGCAGCGGGTGAGGTGGATCGATGGCTAATGACGTGATTAGAGGATGAAAACGCCACAAGAGAAACGATTCTAGCGACTAAGGAGAATGAATAGAGCAAATAAAATGGACCTCACTGGCCTAAACCAGGAAGCGGTACCTCGACGACAACGGCCCATTGGAGGTGGTGGAATCCGGCTTTCATGGCGCCGATGTACCTCAACGGGGGTGCTGGGATCTCCCCTGTCACCGGAGCCAACCTAGCACGCTCCCCGGAGGTCTAAAAGAGCCAAGAAAGGGTTCAAAGGAGGAAGGGAAAGGTTGGGGCATTTTTGAATGAGGTGGTCGAGCGGCGTAAAAAACGATGGAGATCTCTCGCATCCGTGATCCATTCCCTAAGGAAGCGCTTGGGCGTGTAAGGTCAACCATAGGGGAGAAAAAGTCATTCAGGACACATCATGAACGGATGAAAGAACAAGCCCCGAAAATCGAGAAAAGTGGAGAAAAACGAGGTTCTGACGAAGGGCAGGCATGGGTTAGAGAGTTGACCCGAGGTCAACTCTCCAGTCTTCCCAGTTGGTCCACGTGGACCAACCAGGAAAAAGCCTGGAAATAATATTTGTATAATCATCTAAAAATAGCAAATTAATTTATTAATTTTTGGTTATTAAATAAAAAATATTTATTGTTTTATAAATTATTTTATGATGATTTTTATTTATTTTTTCGAGATATAAAAATACAAGTTACCTTTTATAGCCTAGATAGGTATACTCTTCTATATATTTTAATATTTTGGTTTTATTTTGTATATTTAATTTATTTATTTTGATTTATTATTTTATATATTTAAACTTATTTTTATAAACTTAAATATATTTTTATTTTATTTTCCTGATGTATTTTGTATACTTAATAAAATAGAAGTACATTAAAATGTAGGTATATTTATAGGTATTATACCTATGTATTAGATACATGTATTTATTTTTTGTGTTTTCTTTGTGTTTTTATTCTGATTTTAATATACACATATATTATAAATAATATTTACAAATTTATAAAAATATAAATTGTAAAAATAAAGAATAATAAATAAAATGAATATCTTAACATGTACAAGTATACAATAGAGGTCCAAAAGTCAACTTTCAAAATGTAGCTCCGCCAAATGCGAAACCATTGTCATTAAATAGCTTATGAAAAATTATATACAATTAAAGTGATTTTGATGCGTTTTGAGTTTTTATTTGAGAGATACAGGTCTGGGAAGTTGGGATTCTGGAAACTTGTTCAGATCATAACTTTTTATCTGTACATTATTTTTGTATGAAATTAATTTTGTATTTTTCTATATTTAATTATTTACAATTTTCATGTATAAAGTTTCTTTATTTGAGGTATAAAAAGTGGAACTGAAATAGTCCCAAAATGAATAAAGAATGAATTAAAATAAAAGGAATTTTTATTGGTTTCTGGCCCTTATCTCCCCCTACTTTATTCCTTGTCGACCTAGTCATCGAGATGCCTAGGTCTCGGGGTTTCGGGTCATAACATATTTACAATATTTTATTTTTTTTTCTTTTCTTTTCTTTATTCTATAATTTTGTCTTTAATAACAGTATTTTGTACAATATTTACACAATAATGCATGGATGATAAAATGCCTAAATTAACGTTATTTGCACGCATTTACTAGGGTTTTTAAGGCCAAAATGATAGAATAAAGATGATAAAACGTAGATTCATCATCCCCCTATACTTGCCTTTGCTAATCCCTAGCAAACACTTATGCAATAAGTGTAGAAAAAGAAAAATAAAGGAAAGAAAAAGAAGAAAGTTAGATTAAGTTTAATTATCAAACTTGTCTTCACAAAATCGAAGTTTGGAGCTTAAGTCGGACCTTTGGAGTTTTAGTGCGGGCGGAACCTTAATGGGAATCAGATTTGAAATCCAACAGCCTTCGAGAATCCCAAAACTCTGCTCAAGTCTCCTCAATAGCCATGTCAGAAATATATCAACTCATACGCAAACCCTTATGACTATGAATCTGACTCATACATTGTAAGTAATTGTGGCTCTCCCTAGTTAGAATGACAAAGAAACTGACTTCTCCAGTATGACAACCTAATGATTCCCCAATCCACTAACTCCTTCCTCGAGGAGCGGGATATTTCCTTCTAAGTTCATATCCTAGGATGCAAGACCAGTGTAGTCTAGTCATCCAGCTACATGCTTACATATTTGACTCTGAAACTCAAGCTTTCTTATTGACTATACAACATATTCACATACTTTTGCAGGCATTTTATTTTTGTACAGGACTGTCCATTTTTTTGAAGTACTATTTACAGTAGCATTTACATAGGGAATTTTTCATCTTGAGCCAGTAGACTATCCCTCTTTTGAAGCTTTATTGCAACCCACACTCTCCTGTCTTTAGAATTCCTCATCACTGGATGGGTTGGGGTGCACTTCCCTCCCTAAAGGAGGACAAGTGTTTCCACTTGTGTGCGCCTCATACCGGCAAATCCAATCCCCTCACCACTCCAACTGAGTCGAGCCATGTGAAAGGTGTGGGTGTCCAAGTTAGGTCATTATCAACAAGAGTCATGCGTGTGCTCCGAATTACTCTACTTAGATAGTCAAGAATACATTGAACCAAGTCTCGTGATCCTAAAAGAATTAAGTCAAGTAGACCTGAAGTACCTCAATTCCAATTCCTATAAGGTTCCTGTTATTAGGTAGATTTTAAGGTCCAATCAAGCTCCAATCTCTGGATTTTACTTAGACTTGTTCAACTATTAAACTCAATCCAAAAAATGCTAATGCTATGCAAATGCAGGAAATATTTTTGTGATGCAATTTTCAACATTTTTAATTTTTATGGACTTTTGAAAAGATGATGATGCATATGCAATTTTTGTATTTTTCAAAAAGATTTTTCAAATGTTTTTGGATTTTCATTTTGCAAATATTTTTTGTAATTTTTTGAAAAGAAAAGATTTTTGGCTTAAAACTAGGTACAAATATTTACACAGGGATGCTTCTTATATTTACAAGAAGTGGAATTTTAAGAATTTACAAGGGTGAGTGGTCAATTTTATACAGATATATATATATAATGAATTTTAGGTATGATGTATGTATTCCTCGAACTTAATTGAAAATCATTTTACAAACAATTTTGACAAACTATAGTCCAAAATAATTTCTATAAACATTTTACAAACATGTACACACATTTGAAAATCATTTTGCAAAGGTTTTCCAAACAGCATAGATAGATTTTTCAAAATATTTTTGCAACCATTTTTCAAACCATTTGCAAATCATTTTTCAAACGTTTTATTTCACACAAAGAAAATAAAATTTTCAAATACAATGTTTTTTAAAGGTTGAAAACATGTAACAAAATGTTTTCTAAATAGTTTTCAAAAGATTTTCACAAAGATTTTCGACTATTTTTCAAACATTTTGCAAAAAATATTTTCACCTGATTTATTAATCAGTAAGTACAAAAACAATTTGAGGAATAACCACATCTTTTTATTAAGGCTTTTAATGAATTTTAATGAATTATTAGCCATTATTATTAAGAAAATACGAAAGTACGAGTTATGGCTAAAGTATATACGCAGTATATACGACCCCCTATACTTAACTTGAGCTATGTCCTCATAGATCAGAGAGAAAAGAGAAGACATAACTCGTACTGAGTATAGACAAGTCTAATAAATAAACGAATAAGAGATGAATGAACGAATGAGAAGTCGACCGTCCCCCCTATACTTAGGATCAAATAATCCAAGTATAGCAGACTGTACACAAAGCATGGAGGGTCAAGGGTGAGAATGAACAGATCATACTCAGATTGTCTCCCCTTATACTTAGGGTAAGATATCCCTAAGTATAGACAAGAAGAGGAGACAATGGAGAGGATCAAAAAGAGTAGCAAAACTCGGGGTGCACACCCCCCCTATACTTAGGACAAAGTATGTCCTAAGTATAGAAGACTGTCTACAATGTACGACACTTTTTTGATAGATAAAGAATGTAGAAAAGAAAAAGAAGAAAAGAAGAAAAGAAGGAAAGAGATCTGAAGATGGAAGAAGATGGAAACGGATGTACACATCACTCCCCCTATACATAGGGTAAAAGAAGCCCTAAGTATAAGAAACAATAGGAGTGATGAAACGGAATGACGAATGAACACTCAGCTCATCGACCCCCCTATACTTAGGACAAAGTACTTCCTAAGCAAGGCAAACACGAGAATGGGTGGATGAGCAAAATGGGAGAGGGACAGAGACTAACAAATGAATATACAATCAGGATGGATCTATAGAGATCAAGAAGGCAGAAAGTGAACCTTCTTGCAAGACCGTTGAGGAATGGATCTGGTATGGTGCAGGTCGACATCGGGGTCCATAGTGGATGGAAGTCGATCAGGGTCGACAGGTTGTAGATCCTCGGTGGTTTTAGGGTGTGAAGGCACAGATGGGTGAGTGGAAGAAGTATGGCTATGTCCGGACTTGGGAGTCTTGTTGATATCGAAGTGGAATGGGATGAACTCATCATCATCGAAAGTAGTGTAGTCAGTATCATCCTGGGAGGTGTCATCCAAGTCAAAACCAAAAGGAACGAACTCATCGGTGGAAGTAGTCGAACTCTGTTCGTCCTCTATAATCTCAACTAGATCGTCTTTTTCATCAAAAGGTCTGAATTCCCGAATAAAAGCAATCAAATCAAATTCGGCATTTTTCTCATCCGAATCTAAGTGAACAGGAACGGACTCATCAGTAAAAGTAGTCAAGTCATGTTTGTCCTGTCTAGTCTCTACATCTGCCCTCCGCTCTAAGGTGTCAATCGTGTAAATCCCGCGGATGTCATCAACACATCGCCAAGTCCCATAAGGAAGAACTCCGAGGTCCATGCTTTCCGAGTCTACCTCCGCGGGGAGGAATTCTCAGTTCTCAGTGGAATCCAGTAAGCAGCAAAATTCTCTGATAGTATCATCAAGGTCATAGTCCTCAAGATCAGCCAAGATAGGTGAAGTCGCATCAGGTGCAGATCTCTGGTCAACTGTGGGTGCGGTGATCAACACTTCGATGTCGTTAGCAGGATGGAAGCGAATCTCTCCTGATCCGTAATCAATAATGACCCTTGCAGAGGCGAGGAATGGTCGTCCCAGGATGATTGGAGAATGCTCCCCAGTGGAGGTCTCCATGGGCAATACGATGAAATCAACATTGTATCTCGTGCCCTGAATCGATATGACGGCATTTTCAAGGATACCATTCAGCCTCTTTATTGATCCATCAGCAAACTAAATGATCATCCTGATTTTCTTGAGAGACCCTAAGTGAAGAGACTGTACCAGCGAGAAGGGTATGATGCTAATCGAAGCACCGCCGTCTAGGAGAGTGTGATCACATGTGAAGTTAGAGATGGTGCAACTAATGAAAGGAGTGGCAGTGCTCTTTTTCCTAGGAATGGGACGGTATGTGATGGCGTAGGCAGTGGCCATGGTCAGAATGTGACACTCAGATCTGCTCCTCCACTTTCTCTTTTTGGGAAGAGGAGTAGATAAATCGGTCATGGCCTGCTGAAGTAGGGCACCGATGATCTCATGAATGGTGGCCACCACTTCAGGTTCACTCAACATTTTTTTGAATTTTTAGACCTCCTCCATACAAGGGAGAAGGTCGAAATCAGCATCTACACGAGGCATGCTAAGAGCAGTCTGTATAGCGGCATCCTCAAGGTCAAAGGTAGGACAGGGTGTGAGTGGATGTGTGGTCAAGGGCTTTGTCAAGTGGGCGCTCTCCTCACAATCTGACTCGATCAAAGGTCTCCTGAACTCTTTTTGGATTTTTTAAATTTTTCTCATTTTTTTGTGTTTTGGACGATTGCAAGATCTCATGGTAATCCTCAAATGATTCCAAATCATCAGATCGTGAAGCATTAATGTGGCTCTTATTCATGCAGGTGAGGTTGTCAATCCTCGACTTCATTTGCTCGATGAACCGGGTCAAGGTCTCAAGTGTGGACATCGTGAGAGGTGACTCCAACAGGTCAGACTCGGGTGGATGTGAAGGTGGAGAATACGGAGGTGGAGGTGGGTGTGGGTAGAAGTCCGAGGTCTGATACTGCGGCTGAGGCGAATATGTACAAAAATCAGAAAAAATAGGTGGAGGGTCCTCCTAATAAAAGGGAGGTGAACCGGCTGGAGTGAACGAAGGATCCGCAAAGTCCGGATAAAATACGCTCTAGGGTCCATCTCAAAACAAAAGGAAAATGATTCGGGAGAGCACGAAGGTCAAGTCAAGGGAGTGAAGAAGAAGGTGCAACTGCGCAAGCGATCTAGGAATGCACACAACAATCACAATCAAACTCACGCAAAACAAACCCTCAATTCACCTACTCAACTCGGTAGAGACCGAAAAATCGGTCTTTCTATCGTATCTATTTTTAGAGTTAGGTGAGAACTCCAAAATATTGCACAAACACTTAGGGGTTGAAATGGGATTTTGGCACTAATCCTTAGTGTGTGCGCGATCAAGTCAAAGCGAAGACAATGAGGGGATTACTCGCCCCAAGAAACTGTTTTCTTTTTTATTGATTTTAGGGTCGAGTAATGTTAGCAGCCCCAATTTTATTGGTTATCAATTTTTTTTTTGATTTTAGTGAGAAATGCACGAGCCTAACGAGGAGTCAATTTCACTTAGCAACTAGGTGATCAAAATCAGAGGTAGAAGAGCAGAAAAGCAATGCAAGCGACAAATGATGATGTATGCTAAAGTGTAAATGCTCACCTTGCCTCCAGCACTCTACATGCAAGGACGCTCAGCAGAATTGAAACCTAATCTATATGCATATGCAATCGATGAAATCGCCCTAGGATGAGAAGCTGCTATTAGCGTGAAGCACGATTTCAAAATTTGACTAGATCCAAAACGTCACTATAGGCACAGACAAATATATTAGGTGTTTGGAACTAATGCTATCGACAAGCAACTCCTAAAACTAAGGGCTAAATCACACAAAAGAAAAAAAATAAAACCGGAAAACAAAGTAAAAAGAAGCGATGAAAACCGTGAAAACCACGGTGAGCCCTCAAGTGAACAATCACTTGGAAATTGGGCCCGAGTGTCCAAGTGTCCTGAGTACCTGTATTATTACAATTATAGAGTCTCTCTCTCTCACACAAATTACACAAATAAATACAGGAAAATAAAAGGAGCCCGGTCTTCAAAAATCTCTCTTCGTCTCCTTGGCGTTAGGTTGGCAGATGCCGGCTTCATGTGGGTGCACAGGTGCCTAGGGTAGAGCGCCTCCCTCGATCCATGATTCCTCGCATAAAATCAACAAAGAGAGAGGTTAGATAGCTCAACAAGATATATAAATAATGAGGCACAAAATAAAAGCCGCAAAAATAGACAGCTGATCACAATCAAGCAAAAACCCGAACTAAGTAATGTTTCTCCCCGGCAACGGCGCCATTTTATTATTGAGATTTTGCAAGGGTCTAAAGTAATCCACACAAGGCGGGACCACAGTGTCGTTGAGAGACCGCTCACGAAACCTCAATCAATCAAGAATTAACCCACAACAACAATCAAACAATGAAAATCAATATGTGGAGTTAAATTTTATTATAATTCTACAATAAGTGTGTATAGTACAAGTATGTGTAGAGGTTGAACATAGGGAGCAGATATGTAGAACGGGGCAATGATGCACAAAATGTGAGAGTGATGTATTTGCCTATAAATGCTATTTTTTGTGGGTTTTTAATTTTATATTTTTTCATTTTTAATTTTATATTTTTATATTTGATTTTTAATTTTTTGATTTTTTATTTTGTTTTTATATTTTATATTTTTTTTATTTTCTTTTTCTTCAACTAGAATATATATACAATATAAGAGAGGAGAGGAATAAGTATTTATAAAAATAGGTAAAAATAAGCAAAATTTAGGGAAAGAAATATTTTTAGGGTTTTTTATATTTTTATAATGTTTTTATGATTTTTCTAGATTTTTCCTAATTTTTTGGTATTTTTAAAGACAAAAATTCTGAAAACAGTGAAGAAAATAAAAAGCTGAAATTAAAATGGAGATGAAAAATAGTAAATAGTGACAAAAATTCCCTAAATTAATTTTTAATATAGTATAACAAAATAAAGAAAAATAAGAAATGGAGATTATATTTTTTGGATTTTTTATGAATTTTTAATATTTTATGAAGCATTTTAGAGTTCTGCTATTTTTAGGGGTTTTCTTTTATATTTTTTAATGATTTTTGGTCTGAAGTTAAAAGACAATAAAATACACATTATATATTTTTTAGGAATTTTTCGAGAAGTTTGTATAATTTTTATGGATTTTATAGTGCAAACAGTCGAGAAAATGTGTGTTTCCGAATTTTAAAAAATATTAAAATGCAATAAAATGCAAAACAAAAATATGGCGTGAAACTGCAATGCAACAGGAACTTATGGTAATTTTTGTGGATTTGTTAGGGATTTCTAGATGCATGAAACAAATACTAGAAGCAAAGAGAAAATGGACTGCTGACAGGGGCATTTATGTAAATATGCAAATGTCCAGGGGTCGAAACACAAATTTCCCACACAATATATAACTAAACAAAAACTTTATAGACTAAAAATTAAATCCCAAAAGCTCAGGTATAGCCATGTAAAAATGCCAGGCACGCACGTGGATGTCACGTGACCTGACAGGGACTAAACCATAATAACCAGAAACCCAGGGGCTAAAGCTCAAAAATTACCAAAAGTTTACCACGTTGCAAAAATATTTTAGGACTAATAATAAATACAAGAAATAGGCGGCCCTTGACTACAAAATAGCCAAGCACACGTGCGTAGCACGTGACTACGCACGTGTGCCTCGCTGGCAAGGGCGAGAATGCAAATTCGAAAAGTCTGGGGGTCCTTTTAATAAATATTACAAAAAGTATAAAACTGCAGACGAATGATTCAGTGCCATATATTAAATTCAAAATACGATGGGGTAAAAAGGGTAAAATACCCAGCGGGGGGCAAATCGGACGGCCCTGGCCGATCACTTAAGACACGTGGTGCCCCTGTACACCGCGATGACGGTTTGATTTGCAAGGCAGAGATTAGATCATGCAGACGGATCCGTCGGTCAATGCTTGGTCAGATTAGACGTCACCTGGCGTACACGAAGAACTGTTCTTGATCCAACGACTGATGATGAGGTTGGAAGAACGTGAAATAACTCGCCCGATGTGAGATTGAATCTGGTACAGCTCGTTCCTCCAACCACCTAGAAGCAAAACGAAGGTAGCTCTAGGAAGTCCCACAAAATGGTCGGGAACCACCGGAGGACGTCCGGTGAATAATGGCACCTGGGGCTACCTCACGAACTTCGAAAGCACCTGTAAATGTAAATTCTCTGGCTATTTCCTGCAAGTAGCGGTTAGGACAAAAATACGGGGCTCCAAGGAGCTCCTGGGGATGAACGTGGAACAAGGAACGAGGTTGAAGCTCGCTGGAGCGAGCGCCGGCGAGCAGCGGGTGAGGTGGATCGATGGCTAATGACGTGATTAGAGGATGAAAATACCACAAGAGAAACGATTCTAGCGACTAAGCGGAGTGAATAGAGCAAATAAAATGGACCTCATTGTCCTAAACCAGGAAGTGGGTACCTCAACGACAGCAGCCCGCCGGAGGTGGTGGAATCTGGCTTTCACGGTGCCGTTGTACCTCAATGGGGGTGCTGGGATCTCCCCTATCACCGGAGCCAACCTAGCACGCTCCCCAGAGGTCTAAACGAGCCAAGAAAGGGTTAAAAGGAGTAAGGGAAAGGTTGGAACATTTTTGAACGAGGTGGTCAAGCGGTGTAAAAAACGATGGAGATCTCTCGCATCCGTGATCCATTCCCTGAGGAAGCGCATGGGCGTGTAAGGTCAACCATAGGGGAGAAAAAGTCGTTCAAGACACATCATGAACGGATGAAATAACAAGCCCCGAAAAATCGAGAAAAGTGGAGAAAAACGAGGTTCTGACGAAGGGCAGGCATGGGTCAGAGAGTTGACCCAAGGTCAAGTCTCCAGCCCTCCTGATTGGTCCACGTGGACCAACCAAGAAAAAGGTTGGAAATAATATTTGTAAAATCATTTAAAAATAGTAAATTAATTTATTAATTTTTAGTTATTAAATAAAAAATATTTATTATTTTATAAATTATTTTATGATGGTTTTTATTTATTTTTTCGAGATATAAAAATACAAGTTACCTTTTATAGCCTATATAGGTATATTCTTCTATATATTTTAATATTTTTTTATTTTGTACATATAATTTATTTATTTTGATTTATTATTTTATATTATTATAACTTATTTGTATAAACTTAAATACATTTTTATTTTATTTTTCTGATGTATTTTGTACACTTAATAAAATAGAAGTATATTCTATGTAGGTATATTTATAGGTATTATACTATATTATATACATGTATTTAATTTTAGTGTTTTCTTTGTATTTTTATTCTGATTTTAATATACATATATTATAAATAATATTTACAAATTTATAAAAGTATAAAATTGTAAAAATAAAAAATAATAAATAAAATGAACAACTTTCAAAACGTAGCTCCGCCAAATGCGAAACCACCTTCATTAAATAGCTTATGAAAAATTATATACAATTAAAGGTGATTTTGATGTGTTTCGAGTTTTTATTTGAGAGATACATGTCTGGGAAGTTGGGATTTTGGAAACTTATTCAGATCATAACTTTTTATCTGTATATTATTTTCGTATGAAATTAATTTTGTATTTTTCTATATTTAATTATCTACAAATTTCATGTACAAAGTTTCTTTATTCGAGGTATAAAAAGTGGAAACCGAAAATAGGTCCCAAAATGAATAAAGAATGAATTAAAATAAAAGGAATTTTTATTGGTTTCTGGCCCTTATCTCCCTTTACTTTATTCCTTGTCGACCTAGTCATCGAGATGCCTAGGTCTCGGGGTTTCGGGTCATAAAATATTTACAATATTTTATTCTTTTTCTTTTCTTTTCTTAATTCTATAAGTTTGGCTTTAAAATAGTTTTTTGTACAATATTTACACAATAATGCATGGATGATAAAATGCCTAAATTAACGCTATTTACACACATTTACTAGGGTTTTTAAGGCCAAAATGATAGAATAAAGATGATGAAACGTAGATTCATCAGATACACATGCGCATGTATATATGTGTGTATATATATATGAAACTTTTTGCATGTGCCTATTACAAAAGTTTTCTTTCTTCTTCACTTTATCCACAACCTTCAGCTTATCCATAGCTTTTGTGCTTCATACTTGGAGTGAACTTTTCATGAAATCTGTAGAGCTTTCTGTACTCGTAAAGTTTTGTTATCATTAAAATAATGATAAATTTAGTATGGAATTAAAATACTAACAATATTATGTTTGGGGTTCCACAATCACCCCCACTTATATTCACAGCATCCCTATTGTGTAATGATCCATGATCTATTCTCAATAATAGTGACAGCTTTACCTTTTGGTAAGCTATTGAATATACAATTCATTGTCTTTGTTATTGCATTGGCTTAAAATCCCCTATAAAACATATGTAAATAACACTAATTCTCATCTCGTCTCTTAACAAACTAATAACATCTGTTAATATTATATAATTATCACTTATGTTAAACTAAAATAAAAGAATAGAAAAGAAAAGAAAAAGAAATAATTGAAGGTTGTATATACCATAGATACAGACTTATCCGACCTAATCAATAAGGAATAAAGTAGGGGGAGATATGGTCATTAACTTATAAAAATCTCAAAAACCAAGGTCACATTGTAAATAATCATCTCATACATTATGTAAATATCTTGTACTCTTTTATTTATCGTCAAAACAACCTCAAATAAAAATAATTTCTTCTTAAAAGTTATACAAAAAAAGTATACTAAATAATAAAATAATTGCAAAAATGATTCTTTTATAGAATAAAAGGCACAACACTTAGAAAAAGATGTAAAATAAGAATTGAAAGATTAATATCTACTTTGTATGAACTAGAACCAAACTCACTTTCTGTATACTCAAATAAAATTTTCTTTAAAGTGAAGGTGTTTTTATAAACTGAAGTTGAGATGCAAAAGTCCGCTTTTGGGTACCATTATTTCCGTACAACTGTATATTATCCATTATTTGTTCTATTATTTGTATTTATATTCATATTGTATAATTAATTTGTTGTACATATTTTATATTAATTATATAAATTATAAATAAAATAATAAAAATAAAAAAGTAATAAAAATAAATAAATGTATTATCATATATGTAAATAATGCATATGTGTAAATAAACCTTAATTATTTACCCTTGTATATAGCTTTGTAAAAATACATGAAAAATATATTTAAACTTATTTTATTGTGTTTTAAATAAATAAAATACAGAACTAACAAACTGTGCATAAAATGACCACTAGAAATATTTATAATACATAAATATAGGTATATTGTATATACTTTGTATATACTTATATTTATTTGTACATGTAAATAAAACTTAAAAATCATAAAAAGTTATTTTTATAATCCTTCAATTATTAATTAAATAATAAAATACAAATAAATTGTATATTTGTAAAAATAAATAATTAAAACTATGTATACTTTGTAGATATGTATTTTATACTTGTAAATTTGTGTATTTTATTATTTAAATTATATAACCTAAATTATTTAATTTATTAAAAATACCACAAATAAATTATCAAATTATGAACAATTTTATTTTTAATCATTTTTAAATTTGATTCATTTACTATTTTATTCTTTATTTAATTGTATTTTCCCTTGGTTTCCTATTTTGTCCTTATTCGAGTGGACCTCTGATTGGCCCAAGCTTGATTTCGTTGACATGTGGGTCAAACTCCTCTCTTCACTCTCCAAACCCAAATAAAGTGCCAAACCCGCTTCTTCTCTAATTTCTTGCACTCGATTACCTAATCCATTAAACATGATTTCACTCCTCCCTTTTCCATTAGTAAATCGATATCCACACCCGTCTATCAAATCCCAGATCCGATTTGCATTTTGCAGCTAATTTTTTCGATCCTCTGCGACTTCAAATCACTTATTAAAGCACCTCTAGATCCCTCTCCCTCCATTGGATTTGCTTTTGCCCCTTGTTTCCCCAAGCTCGAGCACCTACATGAGTTGATCAGTGACATAGATTAATCCCCAATGAGCGGGAGTGCAAGAGGAGGAGCTCCTGCAAGATCAGGCCACCGATGAGCTCCAGCTCCATCATGACGAAGCTTATGTAGCTTTCCGATGCTGCATCGAGGCGATAAAAACAACTAGATCATCCCATTTACTTTCAGGTATGTTTTGATTAATTTAGTTTAGTTTTGCTTCAATTTGATGTGATTTCAGTATCAATAGCTGTAGTGTAAGAGAGACCGCCGATCAGCTCGATCTGAGGCCATTTTTATTGCATTTGAACACCCCATATCAATCTGATTAGTTTGCGTCACCCCAATCTATACAACTCTTCATGATTTTCACCAAAATCTTTCACCTCAGATCTGTTGATAAAAAGATTACCAATGCATATATTAAACGGTAAAACATCGGATCCAAATGAATTAACAAAGAAACAACACCGAACAACATTATATTAAACGTATGTTTCCCAATCATTATCCGATTATAATATGCAGATAGGAACTGATTAAAAGAACAGAAACATAAATAAGGGCATGATCCAGAAAGGGTAAAGCAATAAACATATTGCGGCAACCAAAATGAAATAAAGATTAGTTTAGAAGTCACCGAAGCGTCCATGAAATGGACTGTCCTTAGAGAAGATATCGCCCCCACAATACCGGTGCGTAGGGTACTGGCGATCCGCTCCCAGGATACGACGGCTCACGATCTTCGTCGGCGCACACCAACGGGATCGTCCTCGACTGTACCTCAGAGAACTGCAGCCGAGAGGAGAAGAGGAAGATGTTCGTCCATAAGAGGAAGAACCAGAGAGAGAGAGAGAGACGGCGTGAGAGCTTTTTCTTGCGAGTGAAGAAAAACAGCGTTGGTGGGGGATATAAAAAGAAGGGCTCGCGTGCCCTAGCGCGCGGTGACCTTTGGTTTCCGAAAACGCCCCTCAACGGGTGTGTCCATTCGAATTCCAAACCCACGGCTAAATCGAGCCGTTTGGATCAAGCCTGATTCCCAATGTGATCGATCAGCCAAATGAAACCCGCAGCAAAAGTATCGAGATCCGAGATCCGAATTGACTCTCCCGAGCCCGAGCCGAGCCCGAGCCGAGCCCGAGCCGGAGACGGAGCGGAGCGCGCGTGCGCGCGTGTGTGGTCCTCCATTCCTCCTCTCTACTATTGCTACAAGAGCTTGGGGTGTGGACTCATATATAAGTCCACCAAAAGTTTAGATCTCTAAGGTATGGTACTAAACTTCCACCCAAACTCAACCATGTTTCAAATTTGGGAATTCCCAACTTTCCCTCCAAACATTTGGTTTCTCAATTGAAACCAAATTAAAGTCAATTGTAATTAATAGGTTTTCCAATTAAAACCAATATACAATTTTAATACAACAATCCACCACGAATTCACCAATTTAAAAAAGAGATTCAAAAGGATTTAAGAGATTTCTTTCGGCTGCCCACACTTTGCTTTCAGTAAAAGTACCTTCCGGTTTGAATCTCTACCTGAGTTTACTACTTTCACTTTAACAGGAACGAAGTGAACTACGTCTTGAACTTCAGACCTTGGTGTTAAAGTATACGGTAGAAACAACAAAGCGTTGTTCTTGGTACAATCTTCAGGGTTGGTGCTATTAAAGGCCATGCACCCTTATCATGTTTCATGAGTGTGTTCAAGAAGGACCCTCTTCCTTTAACTGCGGCCCACAGTAACACTCACATAGGTGGCGTTCTCCAAGGATGCACTGCTAACATCCTGCCCAAAGGCTTGAACCCATTCAGAGCCTACGCTCTTCCTAAACTTGCAGCTTAAATGGCACTCAGGCTTCCAGGGATAAGACACTCATGCTTACGCATTAAGATTAGAGTGCCAACCAGTTCTCCTAACAGCTTGTTATTACCACATTGAACCTACTTTGTGGGATCTCCACTCAGATAGGTTGGGTTGCTACTGTAGAGGAACTCCCAATGGGTCTCAGTCCCATCCCAAGCCTAGACTTTAGTACTAAAGATCTATCAAGTCCCTTAGTCAACGGATCTGCCGTATTGTCTTTGGATCCAACAAAATCCACAGCCAACACTCCTCGAGACACCAAATCCCTTAACGTCTTAAGTCTGATTTGTATGTGTCTCCTTGTTTTCTGATTGAACTTTGAACTCTTGATCTTGGCAATTGTGGTCATATTATCACAATGTACCGAGATCGCAGGAACAGGCTGACCTACCATGGGAATCTCAGACAGAAGTTCCCTTAGCCATTCAGCCTCAATTCCAGTGGTGTCCAAAGCACACAGCTCGGCCTCAAAGGTGGATCGAGCTAGAATGGTCTGCTTCACAGACCTCCAGGAGACTGCACCGCCTCCAAGGGTAAATACATACCCTGTAACACCATTACACCCAGACTCCTCTATTTTCCCTATCCAGCTTCCATCACTGTATCCTTCTAGTACAGAAGGATGTCTACCATAATGCAAACTAAGGGAAATAGTTCCCTTCAAGTACTTCAGTACTCGATCCAGAGCCTCCCAGTGAGTACGGTCAGGACAGCTAGTGTATCTACTCAGCTTTGCAACCGAGAATGAAATATTAGGTCTCGTACGATTTGCAAGATACATTAAACTTCCTATCACTTGTGAATACCTTAGCTGGGCTACAGGTACTCCACTTTTATTCTTAAACAGTGTTTTGGATGAATCAAAAGGAGTACTTGCAGCTTTGCAATCTTGATATCCAAATTTCTCAAGTACCTTCTCAGCATAGTGAGATTGAGAAATTACAATCCCATCAACTGACCTTGTCAGTTTGAGACCCAAGATCACATCAGCAACACCCATGTCCTTCATCTCAAACTTGCTACTTAAGAATGCCTTAGTCTCATTAATAATCCTCATATGTGATCCAAACAACAATATGTCATCAACATATAGGCACAAGACAATACACTCATCACCTTTCACCTTGGAATAAACACACTATCGGATTCATGAACCTCAAAGCCACATGACAAAATAGTCTTGTCAAATTTTTCATGCCACTGCTTTGGTGCTTGTTTCAATCCGTAAAGGGATTTGATAAGCTTGCAAACCTTTCCCTCATTCCCAGGAGTCACAAGCCCATCAGGTTGATCCATATAGATCTCTTCCTCAAGATCGCCATGCAAGAAGGCGGTCTTCACATCCATCTGGTGGATAGAGAGATCATATACAAATGCCAATGCTATGAGCATCCGGATTGTGGTCATCCTAGTCACAGGGGAATAGGTATCAAAATAATCGATACCTTCCTTTTGCCTAAAGCCCTTGGCAACTAATCTGGCTTTGTACTTTTCAATTGATCCGTCAGGTCTAAGCTTTCTCTTAAACACCCACTTGCACCTAATAGTTGAGCACCCTTTGGGTAAATCAACCAACTCCCAAGTCCCATTAGCCATAATGGAATCCATCTCAGATTTGATGGCTTCCTTCCATTGTTTTTCTTCAGACGAAGCCATGGCTTCCTTGTAACTTGGTGGATCACCCTCGATCTGGTAGACAACGAAGTCTCTACCCAGATCCTTGGCTATCCGAGGTCTTTTACTCCTCCTTGGCTCATTCTCTTCAGAAAGATCGTTGGGTTCAGGTTGAGTCTCAACCCCCACATTCGATATCCTTTCCACTTGATCTGGAATAGATCCTGATGTGGAGGCGCCCTCAATGGTCAGTGTCTGAGTAATCCCAGTCTTCAACGGAAAGACATCCTCAAAGAAGGTAGCATCACGGAGTTCAACAATAGTGTTGACATCTATGCCTGGTATCTCGGACCGAATTACCAAGAACCTATATGCATAGCTATTCTCTAGGTAACCTAAGAAGACCGCATCAACAGTTTTAGGACCAAGTTTCTTTCTCTTGTGTTCTGGGACTAAAACCTTAGCGAGACAGCCCCACACTTTGAGATATCTTAAACTCGGTTTCCTATTTCTCCAAAGTTCAAAGGGACACTTTTCCATATGTCTTAGAGGCACCCTATTCAGAATATAGCAAGTCGTATTCAAGGCTTCTCCCCACATATAGGTTGGAAGTCCAGAGCTTTGTAGGAGAGCATTGATCATGTCAGTTAAGGTTCTGTTTTTCCGTTCTGCTATCCATTTGATTGCGGTGAATATGGGGCTGTAACTTCATGAACTATGCCAAAAGATTTGCATTATTCATCAAATAAGTTAGAGGTATATTCACCTCTTATATCTGACCTAAGGCGTTTAAGCACGTTTCTTGTTTGTGTCTCAGCCTCATTCTTAAAGATAAGAAATTTCTCTAAGGCTTCATCCTTGGTTTTCATTAGATATACATAGCAGTATCTACTGCCATCATCTATAAAGGTGATAAAGTATTTCTTATTGTCTCGGGTCAACACACCATTAAACTCAGATATCCGTGTGCACTAGATCCAAGATCTCACTATCTCTAGAGACAGACTGAAAAGACTTCCTAGGTGTCTTAGCTTGCACACATATTTCACATTTTTGAGTTTTATCAATAGTGTGTTTAGGGATCAATTCTAAATTCATCATTCTTTTAATAGAATTTAGATTTACATGTCCCAATCTACCATGCCACAGATCACAAGATTCTAGATTATTCACTATATGAGACACAGAATTAGAACATTCAGCATTCAAAACATTCATTTCATTAATGTTTACTGAATCACATCTAATTCTAAATAACAAATCGAAATCAGTCAAATAGCCTTTTCCATAGAAAATGCAATGCCTCAGAATAACAACTTTATTACATTTAAAGTTTAATTCAAAACCATTTCTAACTAAGATAGAGCCGGATAAGGCATTCTTCTTGATGTCAGGAACATACAGCACCCTGTGCAACGTCCATACACGTCCAGAGGCGAACCTCAAGTTGACTTGTCCCGACCCTAGCACCCTGGCCGCAGAATCGTTCCTCATATTCACAGTCCCACCGCTGCAGGTCTGATAAGAAGAAAACAACGTTCTGTCAGAACATATATTTACATTGGCTCCCGTATCCACGAGCCACACATTTGGATCATGGATATGGTATAGTTCATGTTTTACATAGACATACCCCTCGCTAGCCCCGAGTCCCATAGTGATCATGTTCACTTGTGGACTCCCGTCTGTAGCCTTAGGTTGAGCCTTCAAGGACGGGCAGTCCTTCTTCCAATGGCCAACCTAATTATAGTGCCAGCAAGGTTTATTCTTTGCCTTTTTCTGGATCTTGCCCTTTGGTTTCATTTTATTGTTATTGGGACCCTTTCCCTTCTTATCATTGCCCTTCGAGGTCATAGAATTGACCTTAGCCTGAATATCAACAGGAAGCACAGGTTTTTGTTTCCTGTGTTCCTCCTCTATGGCAATTGCCACCATCAAGTCATCCATAGAAATTTTCCCCTTTCTGTGTTTCAGGGTCATACCGAAGTCTTCCCACTACTTTGGGAATTTTTCTATGATGCACATGACCTGAAACTTCTCTGGAAGTTTCATTTCGGCATCCTCTAAACCATGGAGCAGGAGTAAAAACTCGTGTGCCTGTTCAGAAACTGACTTTCCCTCGGCCATGGAAAACTTCAAAAACTTAGCCACGGAGTATTTCTCAATACCGAGGTCTTCGGTGTTATACTTCCGATCCAAGTCTTCCCATAGCCCCTTCGCAGTCTGCGTGGACGAACAATATACGTCAATCAACGTGTTGGACAGAGCCAACAAGATGCAACCATGACATATACGATCGCGTTCCTTCCACGCGGATTGCGCCTTATGACTATCGGGTGAGGGGTTTTCCATCTCCACCGTAGGACAGTCGGTTTCAAGCATCGAGATTAACCCTATGGTGGTTAACCAGATCTTCATGCATTGTTGCCAATGCTTAAAATTCTGTCCACCGAATTTTTCAGGCATACCCGTCATATCTACCCTCGATTTAAACATTGTTTCCGACATTCTAGAATCGGTTCGGGATATCTTCTCTAAGATTGTTGATAAAAAGATTACCAATGCATATATTAGACAGTAAAACAGCGGATCCAAATGAATTAACAGAGAAACAACATCGAATAAGATTATATTAAACGTATGTTTCCCAATCATTATCTGATTATAATATGCAGACATGAACCGATTAAAAGAACAGAAACATAAATAAGAGCATGATCCAGAAAGGGTAAAGCAATAAACATATCACAGCAACTAAAATGAAATAAAGATTAGTTTAGAAGTCACCGAAGCGTCCATGAAATGGATTGTCCTTAGAGAAGATATCGCCCCCACAATACCGGTGCGTAGGGTACTGGCGATCCGCTCCCAGGATACGACGGCTCACGATCTTCGTCGGCGCACACCAACGGGATCGTCCTCAATTGTACCTCAGAGAACTGCAGCCGAGAGGAGAAGAGTAAGACGTTCGTCCGTAAGAGGAATAACCAGAGAGAGACGGTGTGAGAGGTTTTTCTTGCGAGTGAAGAAAAACGGTGTCGGTGGGGGATATAAAAAGAAGGGCTCGCGTGCCCTAGCACGCGGTGACCTTTGGTTTCTGAAAATGCCCCTCAACGGGCGTGTCCATTCGAATTCCAAACCCGCGGCTAAATCGAGCCGTTTGGATCAAGCATGATTCCCAATGTGATCGCGATTAAATTAATTTGTCTAATAATTTAATCGATCAGCCAAATGAAACCCGCAGCAAAAGTATCGAGATCCGAATTGACTCTCCCGAGCCCGAGCCCGAGCCCGAGCCCGAGCCGGAGACGGAGCGGAGTGGAGCGCGCGCGCGCGTGTGTGGTCCTCCATTCCTCCTCTCTACTATTTCTACAAGAGCTTGGGGTGTGGACTCATATATAAGTCCACCAAAAGTTTAGATCTATAAGGTATGGTACTAAACTTCCACCCAAACTCAACCATGTTTCAAATTTGGGAATTCCCAACTTTCCCTCCAAACATTTGGTTTCCCAATTGAAACCAAATTAAAGTCAATTGTAATTAATAGGTTTTCCAATTAAAACCAATATACAATTTTAATACAACAAGATCTTCAATCTAAGCTTCTCTATCGCATATCCTCCATCTGTGAGGGATCGACTCGTTCCTCTCCATCTGTTGTTGAATAACAACTGGCCGAGATTCGAAAGGCTTCAATCTTTAAAACAACATCTGCAGGCCCCTGAAGCAATGTCAGTAGCATCGATCGAGCTTCGTTTGCAACTCTAAAATCAAGTTGAAGAGAAACATGACCATGTATTTCTCTAGCGAGATCCGGATCTGGATTCACCTTCCAATCGATGCGGAGTAGTAGCAGAAGGAGATTAGACGCTTCGCAACATAGTCTATCCCAATCGATCGAGATCTACTCGATTGAAACTCGTACGAGGAAGCCTTCATCAGAGTTCTTCCAGATCCCTTCATCATCGTCCGATCTGAGGAGAGGAGTACCATATCTAATCAGAACTATTTCTTTGTGCCCAATTCTCAACCATTGGATCAGATGAGGAGGAGAGACCTTAGCCGCACATCGCTTCAGAGTGCCCCATGTACTCCTGACATGCTATGTTTCGTGACTTTGCACATCTCTCCCTGCTCCTTTTGTTTATTAAAAATAAGTTAATTGCATATATACCATCTTTCTTTTTGCTATTTGCATTATTATCTCTGTAAAGAACTATTGCATGTGAATCATACACGTGACACTCTATTGGGTTATTTTTGTGTCTTGGAACTTCTACTTGTTATCAATTTTTTCACTAAGTTTCATTAATTACAAATAGGTCCTTGAACTATTGTTTATTACATTCACTTTGATTGCTTGAATAAAATAATTGCAGTACTCCCAAAACTCCACAAAAAATTTATTAAGCAGCTAATAATCAGATCTATCTACATACAATTATTTTTGAAAATATTTTTGTTTTCTGTATTTTAAAAAAATTAAAAACATATTAAAGTTCCATGTTCCAACTTTACAAATTAATAAAAATTTGAATATTACTTGAATTTTTTAAAGAAATAACACTTGCTTATTTTGTAACCTAGTTTCACATATACAAAAATCACGTAAAATAAAAATTAATTTATTTGAAAAAACCTTATAAAAATTAAATGCTATTATATAAACATCATAAAAATTACTATAACACCTTATTTTGAAGCTTGTATAACATATTTTGACAAAAAAATATTTTCTAGAATATTTAAGTTTGTTTTCTAGTCTAAAAATCACAAAAATAGCATGTTATTTCTCTTTAAAATTATCTTCAACTTTAATTTATTGTAAAATCCATAAAAATAAAAAACCTTTCAAAAATTACTAAAAACGGTAAAATATATAACATAAAAATATCTTATTTATAATGTTACATCACATATTAAAAAAAAAGCTTTTTATCCATTTTGTATATATTTTATCCATAAATTGTTCCAAAAGTTAAAATACATAAATAACTGCAAAATTAAAACTAAAAAAATGAAATTAAAAGAAATTAATTAATTATTTTAAAATTATATTGTTTTGAGAAAATCACATAAAATCTATTAAAATCATTAAAGATTCATAAACTTCAAAATCCATAAAATTTGTAGAAACATCATGATTAATAATAAACACATCACTACTTTGTTGAACGTTTGCCTCCTTGAGTTTGACATTCTCGTACTTATTATTGTACGCAATAATTTAGGAATCTAGATAAAAAATCACAAATAATTTTTCTGTTGATTCACGTTTGGTCTCCACAACGACACTTCTCTTCTTTTAGAGTAGTAGACCTAACAGGTTCATCAGTTTCCCTTTTCTCCTAACTCTATGGTAGAGGTGACTCCAACTCTTGGGTAGATCTTTACACTATTAGAGGGAATTTGTTATGATACCATATGTAACATTTCAGTACCTAGACCTTGTTCATTATGGGGGATTCCTGGCCCACACAACCTATTGGTCAACTAGAGCCCTTAACCACAACTCAAAGTACTTATGCCTATAGTATCTAGTAGTAGCCCCTACTACTTATAAGTTACTACCACACTTTGTGAATAATAAATGTGGTAATATGTTTTATATGGTACAAAATTTGTAGAAAATTAAACCTTTAAGTTTCATGAAGATATGAAGACCTAATTTGGCTTGTAGCATGAGTTAGACATTTTTGTTTCATATAGAGACATAAAATACATGTATTTGATTTTCTATTTTTAGGTATATTAGGTTAGGTTTTTATATATTATTATTATCATATACTTTATTATACATATTTCAATACTTTTATTTTATTTTATTAGATTTGTTAAGGCCTTGTAGAAAATAGAGAACGTTGGCTTTATAGGTACAAAACACATATTAGTCTCTATTTTTAGATTTTTATTTATTTTTTTACTTATTTTGTCATTTTGTATTTTGATAGGTAATATATACATAAAAGTGAAATATAAAATATGTACAAGAGTGATTGTGCATTCTTGGATTAAAATACATAAGTAATAATCAATAGATGCAAAGTACAATTAGGTTCAAAAGTCGACTTGTCACATATGACTCCTATTCATCTCAATCTACCCACTGAACGTAGATTTCTAGTGACTAGGTTTTAAGCATAGTTCATATGCTCAAGATATTTAACTTCTAATTTTGGCATAATTTGAAGTCATAAAAGGCTATTTCCTTAGAATATGTACATCTTGTGATTTTTGACTTATTTTTCTTCTTTCACATTATTGTTGAATTAATCCAATCGGAAAGATGTCATTTGGAGTTAGTATGAACTATATAGAAAATTGGAAAGATTTTTTATTTATTTGATTATTGTATACATCTAATGTACATCTACAAATGAGGATCTTTTTTTTGTTCTTTTCTGAAACTTCCTTTTGTGAACTTATTTCTATACTTATGTATTATAATTAATCCATTTATAGTTGATAAGTATTTTCTAAAGTCCTATCTTTTATGTGTTTCTGAGTGTATTTGCTTAGAAATTTAGCATAAGTTTTGAGTATTGAGTAGATGAACCGTGGATTTATTAATTATCCTTAATTGTCTTCAGTTCATTAAGTATGGCAATGGATGAGGAGAGAGACGCATTAAGCTAGTTCAATGCTACCAACACATCATCAATGGTCATCATCTTAAGCCCAAGAATAACATAAAATAACCACCAAGATAGAATCACCAAGACACATGAGTTTCTGCAGAAGCAGTTATCTTTCCAGTTTTTATGCAGTTCCCTCAATTAGAAGTACATAATCATTTATAAATTCATTATAACATTTTCCTCAAATTTGGAATGTGATCTAGATTTTATATATGCAGGTGGAATTTTTGCTTAATGTGCAAAAAATTAATTGATCCAATCCGCTTTTGTTCAAGCCACATAATGACCTTGCAGACTTATGATTTAAGGCCAACAACTTAATTTGTAATCTTATTTTTTGTGAACAGAGGGAGAGAGACCGCAAGATAGATGCAATATAAGAACTTGATTTCATATTCTTCCAAAAAAATCACCAAAGAAAGTTCCAAGAACCTACAAATGCATAAATATTTTCAGAAGATCTACGTAGTTTTATCGGTTGCAAGTCAAAGTGTGCTCGATGGATCTTTGATAGAGAGAGCTTGAAAGAGAGTGAGATTCTCTTTTTTGTACTTTGAAAGTTTACTTTATTCTTTCATTTTAGATAAAATCATTGGTAAAATGCATGTAAATAATTACTAATTCTAATTAATTATAATTCTAACCACAAATGCTAATATTATATACTTAACACTTATTTTATCCAAAATAAAATAATAAAGAGAAAAAGGAAAATAAAAAGAAAAGAAGGATGGACATAATTATGTACAGACTGATCCTGACCCTGAGAGCAGGTCAATATTGACGTGGTCAACAAAATAAATAAGTAGGGGGAGATAAGGATCCTAAGTTATAAAAAGTTCCAGAAAATCAAGACCAAAAATATATAATAAACACATTTTTCATCTTGTAAATAATTCACCAATTTTATTCATCACTTATATCATTCCAAATCAAAACACTTCTTTTATAAAAGTTTGTCATAAAAAATATATTATTTTATAAAAAAAATATCAGAAAAATAATTCAACATAAAAATAAAATATTACTATTAACCAAAACACTGTAAAAGCCGACTTCTGAGGTTCATAACTATTTATAGAAAACTCCAAGCAGATCAAACTCACTTTTAAACTTTGTTTTATATTTAATACTATTTATTAAAATATCAAAAAAATATTCGAATAAAACGGATGAGTTTTGAGGTCTGGGTCACGTTGTATATATGACCTATATATAGAAACTTCCTGTATTTTTAATTAATTAATCGTGAACCCGATTAATTTAATTTCATTTCTAAAAATCTTCTAATATATATAATATAACTCAAGTCAAAATGCCAATAAACTCGAAGCCGCTACCTAAATTTTCCGGACCGCATAACTCGGTCGTACGGACTCTGAATTGGGCAAACTCAGTCTTACAATTCGTACTATTTAATTATCTATAAAATGACATCAATTTCTTTAAATTTTGAGTTAGTATGAAAAATGTGGATTTCGAGACCGTATTAGTATATGTTGTACAATATACTGTACTTTATTATTATTTTACATAATTTATATATTTATATACTTTATTAATCCTTTAATTTTTAATTAAATTAAAATAAAAAATATTTAATTATAAATTACTTATTAATTACGTACTTAATCCTTTAATTAACCCTTAACTTAATATAATTATTAGATTATTTAAATAGTTCTATTTATTTAATTTATTTTTTTTTACTTTCTCTCTCTTCCCCCTCCTTTCTCTTCCTCGTTCACCTTCTTCCCAAAGCAAACCCAATGCCTTCCTGATTGAGCAACATGCATCTTATTCGGGAGCTGAGTCAGTCTCTACATCGAAATTACCAACCTTCCTGATTGATTTAGACTTCGTGTCATTGTTGTCAAAGTTCCATGGAAAACTACACGAGGAACCATATGAGCATCTTTATGAGTTCGAGGAGATTTGCAGCACTCGAGTATACTCAGATACTACACCTGAGGATGCCATGAAGAAGACATATCCCTTGACACTCAAGGACGAAGCTGCAAGATGGCTCCGATGTTTGGGAGAGGAGAGAGATAACTGGGGTATGCTTCAAGCAGCCTTTCTTAGGAGATTTTACTCCACTAGCCGAGCCAATTTCACGCGGTCAATCATCAGAGAATTTTCACATGATCCCCACGAGCCACTCGAGGATATGTGGCTCCGTTTTCAGATTCTTCTGCGGAGATTCCCGGATCAGATCTCCAGAGTTGAGTTAACTCAGATATTTTATCAGGGGATGACCGCAGAATAGCAGGCATTGGTTGATGCCTCGTGTGGTGGTTCATACCCAATCTTGACGAGGATTCACTTTGGACTCTCTTTGGAGATTTTTATGATGTCAAGATGACACACGAAGGAGATACTAGACCAAAAATATGCGATCCACCTCCTGTTGATTTAGGGATCGCACATCAGGCAGTTGATGTGGATACTGATGCAATATCAAGGATGGTCGTTGAGACAGATGCAGAAAGTTCTCAAAGTATGACACATATTCTATTGAGTTTGCAGCCAAAGTATGAGTCGGTTCCATGCTTTCCACTTTAGAAGTCTTGGATACCAATTCCTCAAGTATTCCAAGATACTGAGCGAGAGCAGATGTTGTTTTAGCTGACTTATCAGACGATTCAGTTTCCATATCAAGACCAGTGCTATAAGCAACCATCTCAGGAGCATTTCACCTCAGACTCATTTGATCATTTTGAGCATCTTCAGCAACTCGAGATGGAAGTGGGACATTACTTCGAGAGTCCCAATATAGATGGTCCCACATTCGATCACTTATTCCATTTGATTCATGAGCAGAACGCCTATTGTAGAGAGCAGATGGAAACCTTTAGAGATTTTATTGCTAGCATTGTCACATAGCAGAGATCAGTTTCAGATATTCCCGCTTCACATGAGTCGTTGAAGGAGTATACAATCGGCAACGACGCAAGTGTGCATTCTGATTTTGATTCTCTTCATAGTGAAGGAGAAAATCACAAAAAAATAGAAAAAGGAGAAAATCCAGAAAAAGGAATAAAGACAGGACTCCTGACTCTTCTGACAGATCTCGAGCTTTTGTTATTCATGGAGCTAGTCCCCGTTTTAGAAAAAAAATTTCTTCTCTGTCTTCTCCTATCCTCCGAGTGTATAGACTAACACGGAGGATGTGCAGATACCCTTCCCCGATGCTCTGAATCTAGGGAAGAGAGAAAATTGGAAATTTTAAAAAATAATCAGGAATCAAAGTTTACGAAAGAGATGTTGGACCGAATTCAGATCAAGCTCACTCTTTCGAAGGTATTGGTCCACATTCCTCTTCTTTAGACATGCCTGAAGCAGTATACCACACTGAAAAGGAAGAAGATGCATAATCATTGCTCTGAGAAACAAGTAATGACCATTACCACTTGCGTAATCATCTGGGTCGTTCCTCACCAGTCGACATAGATCAGGGATCCTCCGATTCAGATATGGATATATCTGAGGATGACCCTGATGTTGACTTGACTCTGGTATATTCCATTGTTCCTAGGTCGCGTAAGAAGGCCACTCTCCAGCTTTCGTGAGCTTGTACAGTTTGATCATCTTTCTACATACGTGTTTTTGATTTTATTCTTTTTATCCCTCCACTTGTCTTACACCCTTAGGCTTCATCTAGAATTTTGTTATACTTAGGATGTGCTTTATCCTAAGTATAGGAGGTGTAGACACCGTGTTGTTCATATCATTTTGTTCTATTACCCCTGTTGTTGCTTATACTTAGGTGTGCTTTACCCTAAGTATGGGGGGGGGGGTAATATCGCTCATATTTGCTTTTGATCATCGTCGATTTTTGTATCATATGTTCGCTCCCTTGTCCTTCACCTGTTGATATTCTTTTCTATACTTAGGGATATTTCACTCTGAGTATGGGGGGGGGACAAGCTGAGTCGTTGATTGTACATTCTGTTGACCTCGATCATCTTCGATTTGGAGTCTGCTATCCTTAGGATTACTTGATCCTAAGTATATAGGAGATATTTGACTTCTATTATTTATTCGTTATTCTTTGAGTCATTGTAGTATAGGATTCGTTTCATCGATCTACACTTAGCCCGAGTTATGTCTTTCTTTGCCGCTTCTTCGATCACTATGAGGATATAGTTCACACTAAGTATGGGGGTGTCGTGTGTGTGTGTATATATATATATACTTTAGAAGCCATAACTCATATTTTATTGTATTTTTAATAATATGGCTATCTAAAAATATGGTTGTAGATTTTGGTTTTTAAAATCCGCAAGAAACGATAAATATGTTTTATAAAAAATGGCTTAAAAGTGTATATAAAAATGTTGTAAAATACTTACATAAAATCCTTAAAAAGTTGTACATAAAGTTCTTTTGTAAATATTGTATAAAAGCCGTATAATCTTGTATACAAAAATGTGTATAAATCCTTTGTAAAATTTGCATAATTCGTGTAAAATTTATGTCAATCGAATTAATCCACTAACTCTTTCAAAAAGACCCTAAAAATTGAAAAGTTTTAAAATCCAATAAAAATTTACAGAAGTCTTTAAAAACCACTTAAAAAGCTTAATCCGAAAATTGTACTTCATAAAAAAATTGTTGCATCCTTAGCATTTTTCAGAACAAGTCTGATTCTTAAACCGAATGGATCTAAGTCCGAGAGATGGAGCTTGGTTTAGGCCTTAATCCACTTAATTCTAAAGGTATTTTATAAGGAACTGGAATTGAGACTCTTCAGGTCTTTTAGACTTAATTCTTTGGGTTCCATGAGGCCATGTTCGAATTCAACATGAAAGTGCCTAAGTAGGACACGTGGTGTCATCCGTCTAACTCTTCTCCGTTTGAACCAATCTTGGACTCATGCACTCTACACTTAGCTCGACTTGCATGGGGCTGTGAAGGGCAATCCATTTTGGTGGTGTGTTTCCATCCTTGTCTAAAGGCGTTGACGTCTAAAATGAGAGAGATTGGGGTTGAAATAAAGCTTCGGATGATGGAAGGATCTACTGGCATAATTTTTTCAAGACCCCAAAAAAATGGAAGAAATGAAAAGATGCTATATTCGTCGAGGCATAAAAAATCTTTGTAGTGCAACAATCATGTCTACCAAAAAGAAGCCAATTACACCAAATACCAAATTTGACCACAATGGTCTGAGCTTTAGAAAACCTGCATGTCTTAGTGGAGACTTGGCTAAACTAGCCAGGCTTCACAGGAGATGTGATTACACTGATCACACTCCAGTTCTCTTCTCATTCTTCTATCTTCTTCCTATACTCGATTATGGACACAACACGACCTGGCTTTAAAAGGAAATACCCCCTTCCTCGAGGATCGAGTAGCTGGATGAGGGCTCAATGGGAGTGTATTACTGGGATGGGTATTTTCTTCGCTTCTCTAAAGCGGGAAGAGCTAAAATCTTTCACACACGGTACATGTTGCTTTCAAAGATGAAAAGTTTGTGTGATGAATAGGTGGATCTAAGCTGGTTGTTGAGGTGAACTTAAATAAGGATTTATGAAACTTGAGGGCTATCGAGGCTTAAAACATAATTCTAATAAAGTCCTGACACATTATTAATCCAAAGGTCTAAATCCAAGTTCTAGATTTTAGATGAAGTGAGGTTCAGTTTAAAGAAACAAACATGTTCTAAGTTCTTTTATTTTCCTTTTTCTTTTTCTTTTTGCTTGCACTTATTTATACAATAAGTGTTTGCTAAGGGACTAGGAAAGGAAAAGTATAGGGGAATGATGAATTTGTGATTCATCGCCTTTATTTTTTCATTTTGACTAAAATACATGTAAATAATTACTAATTCCAACTAATTATCATTCTAACCACAAATGCTAATATTATATATATTTAACACTTATTTTATCCAAAATAAAATAATAAAGAGAAAAAGGAAAATAAAAAGAAAAGAAGGATGTAAATAATTATATACAGACTGATCCTATCCCCGAGATCAGGTCAATATTGAATTGGTTGACAAAATAAATAAGTAAGGGGAGATAAGGATCCTAAGTTGTAAAAATATCCAGAAAATCAATTCCAAAAATATACATTAAACACATTTTTCATCTTATAAATATTTCACCATTTTTCCATCACTTATATCATTCCAAATCAAAACACTTCTTTTATAAAAGTTTATCATAAAAATATATATTATTTTATAAAAATATCAGAAAAATAATTCAACACAAAAATAAAATATTACTATGAACCAAAAAACCGTAAAAGCTGACTTCCGAGGTTCATAACTATTTATAGAAAACTCCAAACAGACCAAACTCATTGTTAAACTTCATTTTATACTTAATACTCTTTATTAAAAATATCAAAAAATATTAGAATAAAAAGGGATGAGTTTTGGCATTTGGGCCCCGTTGTATATATGTACTATATGTAAAAACTTCCCGTATTTTTAATTAATTAACCATAAACTCGATTAACTTAATTTCTTAACTAAAAATATTCTAAAAATGTATATAAATATAAAAACATGACTCAAGTCAAAATGCCAATAAACCCGAAGCCTCGAAGCCGCTACCTAAATTTTTTGGACCACATAACTCGATGTACAAACTCCGAATTGGGCAAACTCGATCTTAAAACTTGTATTATTTAATTATCTGCTAAATGACACTGATTTTGCTAAAATCAGAGTTAGTATGAAAAATGTGGATTTCGGGACTGTATTGGTATATGTTGTACAATATTTCGAAATTTACTATTATTTTACATATGCTAATTTATATATTTATATACTTTATTAATCTTTTAAAATTTATTTAAATTAAAAAAAATATTTATTTATTTATTTATTATTATTTAATTAGTCATTAAGTTGTTTAATTATATATGTAATTAATTATTTAATTATTAATTACTTATTAATTACATAATTAATCCTTTAATTATCCCTTAACTAATATAATTACTAGATTATAAAAATTAATTTTATTGAATTTATTTATTCGATAAACCGAAGGGGACAAAGTAGCCGATACGCTAGGCAAAGGGGACCTAGGGTCTATTCAGTCAGGGCTCTTTTCTCTATAGGCAAGCTCAGTCCAATTCCATTGACATCTCTTTATATGCAAAGAATTCTCACCGTGAAAACACGGAGACAAAGGGCTGATAACCTCCTTGCGCAGCGGTCATCGCTGGCAGTGACCGAACCCATTCACCTTCTTCCCCAAGTCACCTATTCTATAAATAGGACCTCCTCCCTCGCCAAGCTCCCTATCCGTCATTTTTTCTCTCCACCAATCTCAGTGAGCTCTGAGTTTTTTCTAGGAGGTGACAGATTTGAGAGTTCTCTTGTCGTACGAGAGTTGGGGACGAGGTCCCGCGAGATCACAGCTTCGTTGCGTTGCGCAGGCGAGAGCTCCAGCCTCCGCGAGATCCGTCATCGCATTGAGTCAATAATCCAGGAGGCTCGCACCTCTGCTCCCATGCGATCTATCCATCCATTAGTCGATTCCAAGTTAGCTACCCTTCTGTTTTCTCATCTCCTGCATCTATTCTTCTCTCTCTTTCCTTCATCCCTCTGTTTTCGTCAATCTCATATCTGTTTCTTCAATTATCATATTCTCATCTCAGCCCCCTCATTTATGTTCTATCTCCTCATCTCTGCGCAACTTCGATCGTGTACGATGATCAGAGTCAGGAGCTAGTTCTTCTGCCACCATTAGCTCCTTCACTCATTATTCCTCTGTTGTCCAGGGTCTAGGCTTTATCGTCGAGTCGTTTAGTCCATTCCAAGTTCGTAGACTTAAAGCAGAAGCTCGGTGGCATATCGAAATTCTGTTGTATCTAATCCTATCCTACCGCCGAGAGACCCGAGCATTGATGATGAACACCATCGCTCCTGATCATTTCGAGTATTATCAATTGAGTAGCATAGGAGCAACTCTAGATCAAAGAGTTTCAACCATCATTGCCTGCAGATCTAAGTGAACCGAGCGAACTCGTCGCCTATCTGATCAGAGCCGAAGTAAGCAGCATCGAGATCAGTTAGAGAGAGATCTGAGATGAAGATCATCGATATCTGAGGACTTCTCCGCAGCTCGACAGCAATTGAGGAAGAACTCATCGTCTAGATTTTGTCCAATTTGATGATAGAGATCAGAAGCCATAGAACTCCCCGCCGCCCGTAACCTGAAAGAGGGAAGAACATTCCAATCTTCCAGAACATCCAGATACCATTGGATTGGATCTGGTACAAGGGGTGTCATCGATCCATGTGTCACCATCGCAACACCCCAACGCCTCATCGCTTACCCGCATAAGCGACGCTCGTGCGAGTCACGTGTTCTTGGAGATATTTGGAGCATTTTACATATAAACCCGTGGAGTTTTCCATATTCTCAAACAAGACCTATCGAGCTGCTATCACATGGCTAATCACATGGTAGTTTGAGAATTTTACATCGATGCCCCTCAGTTTCTACATTTCTCCAATGCGCCCCAGATTTTCTGTATAATTGCGTCCATACCCTTTGTAAATGTATATATCACACTATACATACCCTATACAAAATACATATCATGTACTTAATAAATAAATTTCCAAAATATAAAAAATAATAAAAATACATAAACATACCATATATTATACTATATATAGTACCAAATAAAGGTTTGCAAAATAAAAATATTTTCTATTTTTAATAAATCTTAAAAAACATAATAAAACATAACAAACTCAAAAAATCATAAAAAATATAAAAACACTCATAAAATTCTAATAAAAACTATATACATTATATTTTACTATATTCTTCACATTAAATCCAAAAACAAAATAAAAATTGAATATTAAAACAAACATAAAATATAAAATACATAAAAACATCAAAAATTCATAACTAAATAAATAAAAATCACACAAAAATGCACAATATATCATTTTGAAGATAATTTCATCTATTTTCCACTAAATAAAAATAAAATATTTTACAATTGTTTTCTATCTTAAAAATCCAAAATGAAAATCTGTTTTCTATAAAAATTCTCAACATTAAAAATAATTCAAAATCCATAAAAATATTAAAAACCTCTTAAAAATTCATAAAAATAGGAAACCGAAAGTTAAAACATAAAAATAATAAATTAAAAACCAAATAAAAATTACAAAACATTTTCTAAATAATAAAAAAATTACAAAATACTTAACAATCATAAAAACAATTTAAAATTCATAAAAATCAAACAAAAATCAAGAAAAATCTCTAAAAATTAAATAAAAATTAGGAAACCTCTTACCTTAGTTTTCTATAGTTTAATCCTAATTTTCCAACAATTTGCCTCTCTGAGTTCGACACTCCCATATTTTATCGTTGTACATCAAAGTTTAAGAGTATAAAAAAATAATAAAAATATTAATTAAAAATTAATCTATTCTTCAAAAATGTCACATGATCGATTCAGCGACATTGTTCTTCTTTTAAAACAGTAGATTGGGTGGTTTTTCAGTACCTTGTTGGATCATTTGTTCATCATGCCACATGGTTTAAGTTAAGCAAGAATCGAAATCATTTCATGCATTTCCATTTGCAATTTGCACACAAAGCACCTCATTTATTTCCTTCTACATAAACCTTGTTGAAGACCCTCAAAATGACAATGACTTAAAGAAACAAAGAGAGGACTTTCTCTTTAAAAACCCCACGGTCATAACACACATGTTGATATACGCAACACTAAAAAAGGAAAGGACTTTAAAAGTCACATGTTAATAAGCACATGTTAATAATCGTAACACTAAAAGAAATAAAAGACTTTAAAAATCACATGTTAATAGACACGTATTAATAATCACAACTCTAATTCTTGGTACATAACTTAATTGTGATAGTTTGAATATTGTACATATATATACGTGGTTATTATTTATAGCGATGGTTATTTTTTGGTATTTTCTAGATTTTCTTTTTAATTTCTTTGTTGATGAAGTCAGATTGACTTGGTTCCTTCTTAAGAGTCATAAATAGTATTTACAGTCCTACTTATTTTGATTTAAGGGTCATAATTAGTATTTGCAATCCTATTTATCTTCTTTTTATCAGTTTGTACACATAAATAAAATACATTCTTCGTTGATTTACTTTTCCCATTTTTGGGTATTTTCTATATTTTCTTTTTAATTTCTTTGTTGATGAAGTCAGGTTGGCTTGGTTCCTTCTTAAGAGTCATAAATAGTATTTCCAATCCTACTTATTTTGATTTAAGGGTTATAATTAATATTTGCAATCTTATTGATCTTCTTTTTATCAGTTTGTATACATATACATAAAATACTACTTATCTAGGTTTACCTCTCATTTCGAGAGGGAGAAGCAGCGACTATAGGCTCCTTGAGGATATGTAAAAGCCCTACTGGAGGGCTAGAAAGCCAAGGTCCTCTCTATGGATGGCCACCTGCAACTGATCAACTCTGTGATTCTTGGAGTAAACCTATTTTGGATTGTTGGCACGCTTATACCGCTTCGTACAATGCATAGAATTGATATGCTTTGTGCAGATTTTTTGTGGGGCCATCGTCGGCACAACATTGCTTGGGAAACAATCTGCCTTCCCAAATTGGAGGGCGGGCTGGGGTTGAGAACCATGGTCGCGCTACGCGATGTTATGATTGCTGCTTGGGCTTGGAGACTAATCTCATCAGAATCGTCCATATGGGCTATGTACATGAGGCAGATATACCTCCATGCCCACACTTTTGGGACATTCAACAGTCAGGTCATGGCTCCAGAATTTGGAGGTCCATTTTGAGAAGTAGGGATTCCCTACGGGCGGTCATTAACCAGGATGCCCCACCATACTCATGGGTGCATTCAACAAAAGATTTTTCCTTCCGGGATGCCTACAACCTTCTTCGCCCTAGGGGTGAACTGCCCCATTGGGCACCCAGCATTTGGTCCATAGGCACCCCACCAAAGTTCTCATGTACAATCTTCAGGGTCATCCTACGGTGCCTGCCAACAATGGACAGGCTCGCCAAATGGGAAACTTGTGTGGCTACTACCTGCTACCTATGCTGGGGTGCATCGGAAATCAATGCTTATCTGTTCTTCAGCTGTCTGATATCCTATGATCTTTGGATGGGGGCTTGCTCTACCTTGGGCTTACCCTCACCGCCGAACCTACCATTGAAGGAAATACTAGAATGGATCTCTGGCCTCGCGTACTCAGGAAATCGAAGCTCATTTTTCTCGCTTATTGCGATTGTGGTCTGGACCATATAGAATGGGAGGAACAACAAATGGACCTCCAGGACCATCTGCCAGCCTGGTACAATCTTAGATAACATCATTCACACAGCCAAATTATTGTGGGGTTAAGGTAGAGCCCGAGTTTTTGTCTCCTCGGACTCAACTTTAACACCCCATGAACCCGAGCAAATTGTAACATCATTTACCTTACGGCTGACTAAGCCTTTTTGTATACTTTTTTTTGTTGGAATATACAGATTACTTACTATTTACCAAAAAACACTTTTTCCATTTTTTCCGTGTAAACTTAACGATAACAATTGACTCTTACGCATGAGGAACCTGGCACAAGAATGTGATATTACTTGATCTTTACATGCATTTTTGTTAAAGAGTATAGGTGAAAATGAAAGCACAAAGTAGATGAATCGAGATTTCATCAAAGAGAGGGGAAGGGGGGTTGCCAACTCTTATTGATATGGATATCTGTCATGGTTGCATCAGCATGGCTTATAGTAAGTGTTGCCAATCTTGTCCTTGTTTTCTTCCTCGATCGCCATATCCATGGTGTTATTTTTTTAATCATATACTTTGAGGTTAATGCGGAAGGTGGAGCTTTTCTCTTCCGTTCTCCCGTGACTGGCAGGCATCCTTCTTGTATAATTTGAAGTTGTTAGGTTTTTACCATTTGATTTTGATGCAAACTGACACGGATCTTCTCCCTCCAGTACTTGAAACCTTTGCACCCGTGCTAAAGGTGGCAAGTTACGTGTCAGCGAATTCATATATCACTTCCATGACAAATGCAGTCAACTAAACAAGATATGAACTTCGACGAAAACAACACTCGGCAAGAGTAGCAAAAGGGTAAAGGACAGATTGATCATGTTAGGATAGAAGAGAGAATACCCTGAAGGCTGATTTTGTGTAGATTACTAGACTTAGAACTTTGTCTGTACTCAAGACGATTGTTTCCTCTTCTTCTTTGGGAGAAAACTACCTTAACGAAAAAATTATATATCCGTACAAACATTAAGAGCTATCATGTCCTTTTTTGCTGTGTGTTTGGGTGTCAATATCGGACTGTCAAACCATTTGAGAAGCGTTACGTGTGATAAATAATTATAGACTTATATTTTTAGAAAAACACAAGCCCGTCTAGCTCAGTTGGTAGAGCGCAAGGCTCTTAACCTTGTGGTCGTGGGTTCGAGCCCCACGGTGGGCGATACTTTTTTCGTGTCTTCTCATGACTTTACCCGTCATATGTGTGCCTCTAGCATATGTACCATCTTGTTATTAAATATATCATACGCAGCGATCATTAGGTTGCCTTCGAGGCCTTCCAAATGGAAGCAGGTTTAACGCCATGATTCGTTCTTTCGTATGTTATATCATTCAAGTATTGGATTTCGTTCACGTTCAGGTTAATTAGTACCATCTTAACTGTCGAATTGAATTCGGTGAGTGGATTTTGATCAATGTTGTTAGTTTCTAAGGCGAAGGTACATTCATGTAAAAACGGGGAGGAATTACCTGATATAACAAATTGTCGTGGTGATTATATCAATCTAATAAGTATTGACTTATTTGATTGTTTAAGACATCATCAAATTGATAAAAAAAATTTGTTATTTCATCCTTTAGCTCATTTCGTCTTTTAAATATTTGATTTTGTTTCAAACTCTAATTAATTAAAACGCATTTAATATGTAATTCGCTCATTCCAGATTTTAAAATAGATCGGTTTGATTACTGGAATTGATTTAACTGGTTATTATTTTTCAAGTAAGCGAAGTTATGTATAGGATTTGCATATTGTATTAGCCAAATCGAGTTCACTCCAAATATATATTTTTCTAAATAATCATAAGTCGATCAATGTCTTCTGATTCCTCTTGGTTTATGCTTATGTTTATATAATACACATCTTCCTGAATATAATAACCATTATTTCTCATTTTTGTACCGTTATCTTGTTAGACTTCATGCTATATATATCATTTTATATTTAGGCATTTTTATAGTTGTACCTTTCTGAGAATCTACAATTAAAATTATTCGTTTACATTCCTGCATCGTTAGCAGTTATGTCCCTCTGTTAGTTCCTTGTAATGTCTCTTCATCCTCCTTCGCCCCTCTGTTGCGCTTGTGGCCTCCCTTGAGCTCTCTGCTCTCCTCGCTTTATGCTCCTATACTATTTGCACGCGACTTCCTCACCTCCAGGGACGGAGACATGGGGGGTGGGAGGGGGCTTGGCCCCCCGGTCTCCCAATTAATGCTTATATATATTATAATAGGATATGATTTATATATAAATAGTTAATTATAAATAATAATAACTTGTTATAATGGCCCCCCATCTTCCATTTATAAGTTATATAGATATGGATGGATATGTCCGTATATGATCCGTTATTGTATCCTATCATACAGATTTTCACATCCATATCCGCATCCGTTTCAAATATATACAAATACCGATATCATATTCATATCAACAAAAATCTATATTCCTATCTGTATATCCATATATATATATATATATATAGTTGTCCATTTATATTTAATTTCATATAACATAATCGTATACCTTCTTTTATTATAGTTGGTATAATTGTTATGATATAAGCAAATTTAGAATATTTATATCATTTGTATTCCAACCAATACATGTATATTTAAGCTAATATATAGAGTATTTATGATATTATTCCTATGCCGTCGGTATCTATTTTATATCGATATCCATTTTTACGGATATAATAATATATTTTTCATCCGTCAATATCTTTATATGCATCACATTCATATTTAAAATCAGATAAGGATGTTGGAAAACCTATATCCATATCAATATCCGTCTGTCTGCATCCCTAATCCCTCCAATCTATCAATAAAAGTTGGTCTGGATTTAGATATTTGATGGATTTAGTTGGATTGGCCGTTAAAGTTGGATTGGACATGGATTAAGCTAAAATTCGTTCCAATCCGATCCATATACACCCCTAATATGCAATATTATATGAAATTGGTACATATATATCTCCTTTACATTCCTACATTAGGAACGATATAATATTACTTTTTAAAAATCTTAATTTTAATGGTATAACTTAACATTATATTAATGAAAGTGCATTTTATTTGAAGAATTTTGTAACGATCTTTTTGTCGATACAGTATTTGTTGGGATATTTATGTGAAACTGTAAATTTACGAATGTATCTTTGTGAAATACACTTGTAATCATTATGAGAAATAGTAACAAAGATAAATTATATATGAGAAAAATGAGGTTGCCCCTCGTGTCTACCCTCGCCCCATTTTTCTCCAAAATTTTTATTTTTTTGAAAAATTCCACCATATATTTTTATCATCATATCCCTCTAATATGTTATTCCAATTTCATTAGAAACATACTCATATGCCCTCCATGTAGAACATGTAATTTTAATGGTTTTAGAATTGCGGTAATCGACCTATTTTGGATGAATGACATATGAATCTCTGTTTCTGACGAAATTGGAATGACATATTAGAGGGATATAATGATGCAAATATATGATGAATTTTTTAAAAAAAAATAAAAAAATGGAGAAAAATAAGACAGAGGCAGCTCGTTGGCTGCCCTGTGGGGGCAGCCCCATTTTTCTCATTATATGTAGTCTCAATAATTTGGCCCCCCCAAGCAGATGGGGGCTCACCTCCTTCCCCAAGGTCTTCATCAACGTTGGTGTTCTACTCGGCTGCATTCTGCATCGTGTGGAGGGGAAGGAATACATGCTAATGAATTGGGTTATAGGGATATGGAGGAGAAGAGGTCGGGACTCGGGGGCACGGTGGAGGTAGACGAGGTGTAAAGGGGACTGCAAGCGACAGGCTGGAGAGCACGGGCGGAGGAGTCTGCGAGCCAGTGGGCATTGCATAATAGGGGACTGCGAGTTGCCGGCTGGAGAGCTCGGTGCAGAGGGGACTGCGAGCATAGGCTGCTGCGAGGGAATATGAGAATAGTTTCATCCCTTACCACCGTAATTTTTTTACTCTTGCAATGTTATAAAGCATCGCAAATATGAGAATAATCCCATCCCTTACCACTAAAATTATCCATGTGATTAGACAACTGCTGCTAATAATTAATAAGTTTCCACAGATTGTTTCTAATGACTTATATATGATGGTCCTCAAAATCGTTAAGTATCCAGTGAGAGAGCGAACATCAGGTGTGTTAAGAAGGTTGTATTGAATATTATTATCAAAGTACATGACTCAAAATTTCAACCAATCAACTGAAAAATAATAAAAAAATGAACCAAACGAAAAAATTGGACCAAAGTACAAGGTGAGTGAGGCACGATACAGATGTGATTTGGATTGAACTATGGGAAAGGCACTTTTGTGCTCAATAAGAGTCGATTATCATTGGTAAGAATCTTACTACTTATTATAGAATTCACCGAGGATGAATGCCCCCATTAATTTTTAATATATCTTTATCACAACATGCACTACTTAAAAATGTGATGGTACGATTGTCGCTCACCACAACAAATATTCCAAGACCACATAAACGTATGGATTTTTATCATTTGTGCTCCTTTGAGATGTTGCAATATTAGTTATACTTCTTTCTTTTTTAATATCGATTCTACCACTAACTTTTTCTACAGTTATTGCATGTGCACTTCGTTAATTATCGTTCATCCCTATCCCGAAAAGATGTTGACTTCGGGGACACAATGGTAATTAGAAAAAAGGATATTTACACCCATAATCTCGAGTAGTTTCTTAATTACTCCACGAACCCATGATAATTCATAATTACATTAGAAATCCCGAATAATGTTTAACTCTTACATGACATAACCATGTGTCATGTTCTGTTTGTTTTGTCCATCGTATTTGACAGTTTCTGTTAAAAAAGATAAATTATCCTTAATGCTCAATCTTATTTGTGAACCATGCCATCTCATTCTCTTCCTCATTCCCACTACACCTGAGCATTGTCTCGCCTTGTCTGATGAGATCTGCGACCGCATCGGGCAGTGTCACCACTGGTTTGGCGTGTTCGAAACTGCCGAGAAGGCTGTCAGAACCTATGACACCGCCACCATGCGCATCTGGGGCTCCAAGGCCTGCACCAATCTCGCCATGTCGTCGATGTCCATCTGCATCTCGATGCTCTCCTCCAGCAAGGCGAGGTGGTAGAAGTAGATGAAGAGACAGAGGAAAAGGCTGGAGGAGGGGGTCACGGAGGGAGCTAAAGATGAGTGGCGAAGGTGGTGCGGGAGGGGGCTAAAGTTGGTCTCTCCAATCGACGTTTGGAACCGTCAAGCCGCAGTGTTGAGCTCCATCCGCATCATCTCCCTCTCGAGCACCCTTGTCTGGAAGAGGCACTCGATAGTCCTCCAGGACATCTTCACACCCTCCCATAGCCCCCCTTCCTGATTCCCTTGTAAAGGTAGCTCTCGAAGGTCTGCCTCTGCACGTACTCGTCCCCGCACATCTCCACCATCGCCTCCCACCCCTCATTACTCATGTCGAAAACCCTCTATAAAACATCTAGGAACTGAAATGTCCCCGAGAACTCATCGTCACATACCCTGCCACGTCCCCCTCCAGCACCGCCAGCCCCACCACCCGCCTCCCCCCGAGATCGGGTGCGCCTCCACCTTCACCAACATCCCCCCTCGATCTTTGTCCTCTCCCGCCCCCGTATCCCCTCCTGATACCTCTTTATCTACTTTTTCGGCACCATTCTCCTTGTCCCGACCACCACGTGGTCACACTTGGGGAACACCCATGCGTAGAAGTATGGGGATACATCATCATATATATCTACCAGGATGCCGACCTCGAGAAAGGTTGGGGTGTTGTCTGTTGACGAGATGTAGCGAACGGTTTAGGGGGAGTGCATGGATTAGCGGAGGTCAAGGGCGGTGACAAGGATGGGGATGAGTTGGGCATCGCAAGATTGGGCACGGGAGCAGAGAAGGAGTCAAGGACTTGATTAATCGACTGAACAACACAGAGCGATCATGTGGCCTCACAAAGCGAGACCATCGTCGTTGAATCGACCGACGCGAAGCCCAATGATTAAATCAACAATCAACCCACAACTAAAGTACTCAAGAAATGAAATCAGAGAGATGGGTCAAAATTTATTACAAACCTACAAAGTGGACAAGTAGAGTAGGGTGTCGAACTCAGGGAACAAGGACCATAGTATGTATATTATTTATAAATAAATAATATAAGTGTGTATATATGTATGCACAATTGTACTCAATATTTTTGTTTTTTTTTATATTTTTTTAATTTATATTTTTATTTTTTTTAATTTTTTGATTTTTAATTTCTTTTTAATTATATATATGTATGTATAGGTTTTTATATATAAGTAATGCAAAGTAATACGTATATATAAGGGCTAAATATTATATATATAATAAATAGATAAAAATCAAAAAATATAACAAGAACAGTCCTTTCTATTTTTTAAAGAATTTAAAATATTTATAAGGTATTTTCAATAATTTATAATAATATAAACTATATATAATAATATATAGATATATATAGAGTATATAGGGTATTATAATTATAAATATAGATAAATAAAGTTAAAATTTTCCAAAATAAAATATTTTTGTGTTTTTCAAATATTCTTCTATTTTTGTTAATTTTTTGGACATTTTTGCAATTTTTTGTACTTTTAAAATCATAAAAAGTCCACAAAAAATTTAAATAGGCTAAATTGATTCGAGAATTAAAAATAACAAATGGGTTTAAAATTTCTCAAAATAAATTTTAATACATATCAATATGTATATATAAAAATATAGGTTAGAAAACTATTTTTAAAATTTTTAGAAAATATTTATATTTTTTAGGGTTACCAAGGGTTTGCTAATTTTTTAAGTTTCTTTTGATATTTTTGTGATTTTTAATCCAGCGTAATACAATAGAATAATAAATAATGGGTATTTTTGGAATTTTTAAAAGAGCTTTTATATCTTTTTGTATTTTAAAAGGCAATAGGGAATAAAATAGTTCTTTTTTATTTTTAATAAATAGGAATGCAAGGGAAATGCTAAATAAAATATGCAACATTAACAAGCATCTAATAAAGCGCTTACCCTATTTTTGCACAATTTTGGAGCGCAAGAACTATTTTTTAAAAAATAGAAATACAAAATAAAAATAAATCAAGTTAGTAGGGGCATATTTGTAAATAAAATAAACTCCATGGAGTTGGATGCATAATAACCACAATTTTTGAACTGTGGCTTGATTTTTAAAGACTAAATAATAAATACAAAACCTAGAGGGGTCACTTGCAATATGTTCGCTCACTTGGGGGGCCATGTGAGGTGACCTGGCACTAGACTAAACTATAATATTAAAAAGTTCTAAGGGCTTGCTTGAAATTTATCCACACGATTTTGAACTTTAATAAATATTTACAATAGTTTTTTCGAAATATAAAAAAGGCAGGGGGTGTTTACAGTTTTACCACTTAAGTGCTTTTGATCCAACAGTTATTAGCTCGCCATGTGAATGATCTACGGCCACGTTGCATACCTCTTCGAAAAGAATGAATGACCCATATTAAATCTGGGTTGTGTCCTTGATCCGACGGTCGAGAAGGGGGTACAAAGAACGACTGACAAAATGGGCTCCGGTGAACTTCGACGTTTGATTTCTCCTTGCTCCGGTGGTGGATGTATGCTCCGACAGCTTTAGCAGCGTGCTGGAGCTCCTCCATGTGTGCAGGAGGCTTCAGATGAGCTCAGTGGGTTTCAACGGATGATCTGGAGGTGATTTGAGTTCCAGAAGATCTGGAGATGCTCCAGGTATGTTCTTTACCACCAGATGGCTCCTCAAGGGGTCCTACCTGCACCAAAAAAATCCCTGGTTCAAGGATTATTTCCTCGACCTCTGGGTTAAGCTGAGATGCACAGTGATGAGTGGAGTGAAGGTCCGACGAGAGGCGGTGGAGTGACCTTCGATTCATCGAATCTAAGAAGATCAGGGTTGAACACAGGGTGGAACATAGGAAGAATGTGAGGGGGATTCTAATGGAGTGGAAATCGAGTGGGGGAATGATCAAATCATGATGATTATACCTGGATCTTTATATCCATGTGAATTGGGCGATTTTGAAATTGGACATGATGACGCGATTAAAATGGAAATTGAAGACACTAATCTAAAAGAGGACTAAAATATTACCTAGGAATGAAAAGATAGGGCCTCGATTCTACCGAAGTCGAGGAGGTGAAACCAGCCGGTGGAGCTCCTCCGGCGATGGTGTGGATCACCTCCTCCACTGCTTCTCCTCGATGCAAATCGATCGGTCATGCTCCTGTCACTAGTAGCAACCCAATGGAGACGATCTGAGGGGCTAAGAACAGAAGAAGAGGGATCAAAATTTGAAGAATAATGGAGGAGGGTATGTGTCTTCGATCGAGGTTGTTGATTGATTCGATGAAGACCGGCCAGATCTTGGTCGGTAGTGTGAATTAGGAGATCTAATCTCCACAAAAAGCTCAGCACGCTAAGCCAGGGAATCATGAGATCGAGCAGAAAATTAGGTCAAGATGTGGGCTCTGACACGTCCACAGCTCGAGGAAGATAGAGGGGTCACTTGGCCCGAGTGAACAAAGGGAGGATTCCGGTTGGTCCAGGTGGACCAACTGAAAATTTCTAAAGCTGAAATACCTTGTAAATAGAATAAGAAATAATAAAGTAGTAATTAAACTTTTATTAAAACATGAAAAATACTTGTAGTTTTCTATAGTATTTTATCATTTTTTATTTATTTTTTCAAGGCTTTTTGTTGTATGTTAATATTTACAAGTATAAACATAGGTAAAAATGCATGTATTTTAGTATTTTTGTTTTTAATTTGTATTTTATATTTTATTATTTTATGCATGTAATTTATATATTTTTAATTTATTTAAACACACATTGGGTATTTTTATTTTTGAATTTCTATGTACACTTAGATAAACATGGGTGTTTATTATATAAGAATATGCAGGTATATTTCATCTATGAATTAGTATGTATTATTTATTTTATTTTATTTTTTAATGGTGTTATTTTATTGTAATTAAGTACATTTGTTTCGAATAATATATATAATTTTATAAAAATAAAAGGATTTGAAAATTCTAAAGAATAAATATAATGAATATAATATACATGTATATTGCACAATAAGGACCCAAAATCTAAGTTTTGCATCTTAACTCCAAATTGAATGAAATCATCTTCATTAAATAAATTATTAAATTTTATATACAATTAAAGTGAGTGTGGTCAATTTTGATACAATATAGAGAAGATACAGGTATGCAATTTTTTTATTTTGGCTTTTTATTTTATTTGTCTTGATCATATTGTGCATTATTTTTCTGTGAAATCAATTTTTTATTTTCTTTGTATTTTTATCTATAATATTCATGTTGAGGATTTTGTTATTTGAGATGTAAAAAAAATAAAACAATAAAACCCACAAAAAAATGATAACCAAAATTAATTTTTTTGGGTTTTTAATTAATTTTAATTTTTTTATGGATTTAACTTTTTATAATTTTTATGCTTTTAATTTTTTAATGTTAAATTTTTATTTTATTTTTATATTTTTCTGATTTTAACTTCTTTTGTTTTTAAGATGAAATATATATACATGTATCTAGAGATAATAGTAAGGATTTTTACACCCATAATCCTGAGTAATTCCGTACTAACAATCATAACACAGCATAATCGCAAATTACATGAGAAACCATGAGTAGTGATTAACTCTTACATGACATAACCTCGTATTATATTCCGTTTGAGATATCTGTTATATTTGATGGTTTCCGTTAAAAAGGACAAAAGTGTCCCTAAAGGTCATTCTTATTTACAGAACATGCCATCCTCTCTTCACGCTTCCCATCTCCCCCCTTCTCGAAGCTCCCTCCTACTCAAAGCCTGCTCGAAACACGTCGGTGATCCTCCCCTGCTCGCTGCCCCCAGCAGCCCGCCGCCGCCGCCGAGCAGTGTCAACCCCTCCGCTCGAAGCCACACCCCCCGCCCTCTCCTTCCCGGCTCCCCCCTCCTCCCCGCCCCCTCCTGCTGCTCGAGGCCCCCCAATCCCCCACCCCCATCCCGTCGCTCCCCCTCCCCCGCCGAGCACTGGAGAGCCCCCTACCCCCGCATCGATCCTTCCGCTCGAAGCCCCTGCCATCGAGTCCCCCGCCCTCGCGCCGACCCTTCCGCTCGAAGCCCCACCCCTGCCTGCTCCTCCCCTGCTCGGAGCCTCCCCCCGCCCCGCTTCATGGCTCGAAGCCTCCCATGCCGAGCCTCCCTTCAATCGCTTGGAGACACCCCCCGGACACCATGCCTTCCCTCAATTGCTCGAAGCCCCCCACCCCCTCCTACTCCTCCCCTGCTCGGAGCCTCCCCCGCCTCGCTCCCCGGCTCAAAGCCTCCTGCACCGAGCCCTCCCCTCCATCGCTCGGAGACACCCACCCCCGCCCCCCGGACATCAAGCCTTCCCTCGCTCGAAACCCCTCCCCCTCCTCGCTCCATCTTCATCCCTCGTTCTCTGCACCTGCAAGGCTGTAAAATATTTTCTTTTTTTAAGATTTGATCAATCCCAACCTTTAGATTACTGATTGGTTAGATTAACTCAATCATCTGGTTGAGTTAATGAACTCAACTAACGGAAGGTTATGAGTGTAAAGCGGAGCATTTATTCAGGGTTTGGGGTGTAATTCACGATTATGCAGGGTCATGGTTGTTATTGTGAAATTACTCATGGTTATGGGTGTACAAATCCCATAATAGTATATATAATATAAGTACTATATATGATATATATAATAATTGTATAAAAATTTTGGAAATATATGCAAGTACAATCCTATTTATTTTTTTAAAGGATTTTAATATATTTATTAGTATTTATAATAATGTTATTAATATAAACAAGTATATAAGTATATACATATTTTATATGGGGTTTTATATTTGTAAATATAGTATATATATTTAAAAAATATAAAATAAAATGTATTTGTTTTAAATATTTTCCTCTATTTTTGTGATTTTTTATGTAAATTTTTCTAATTTTAAGTATTGTTAATGTATTTAATATAGCAAAACAATAGTTTTAATAAATAGGCTAGATGTTTTAGGATTTTAAAAATAGATAAATAGTTCAAAATTCTACAAAACTATTTTTAATATACACTATAATATAATATAAATAAAAATAAGAAATAGAAAACTATTTTTTAGATTTTATAGAATTTTTGAAAATTTTGTAGAGTTAGGAGGGATTTTTCAATTTTTATGGTTTTTTTTTATATTTGTTATTGATTTTTGATCTGGAGTTATATTATATAGTAACACATAATATATGATTTTTTGGGAATTTTTAAACAAGGTTTTATATTTTTTATTTTTATATCTAATAGGGAATAAATGCTCTATTTTGGAATTTTAATAAATAGAAAAATATGGGAAAACACTCTAGTAAAAATATATGTATTAGAAGAATATTTAAGGCTTCTAACCTAATTTTCCTAAATTTTTCTAAGCATTAGAGACATTTAATAAAACTAAAATCAATAAAAAGAAAATTCAATACTAGCAAGGACCTTTTTGCATTTTATCTAAAGTTTCTATGCATTACAGAAAACCCTAACAAAATCCAGGGGCTAATCGTGAAAAGTGCCCAATATATCGATTTTAATACGCATTAGAAGGGGTATTTTTGAAATTAATAAAAAGTTTCAGGTCCAACTTGTAATTTAAATATAGCACTTAATATCACAAATAATGGACTTAAAATAAATACATAAACCCATAGGGGTTCCAATACAAAATGGCCAGGTGTCTCATGTGGGGAGGCACGTGAGGTGACCTAGCATATGATCTAAGTGCAAATAAAATAAAGGTGGTGTTCAAACTACAAATATTACAAAAATATTTGAATTATAAAGAATGTTTATATGCTAAAAAGTAAATAAAAAATGGGGGTATAATGCGCAAAATTACCCTACTCAACACAAACAGACGGAGATGCACTCCATGTGGTGTCACTTGCATGCCAACGGCTGAGATTGGCATGTACCCCTTCACAGATGAGTGATGGAGATTAGACCTCCACTGGGATCGGACGATGATGGTGTTGCTCAATCCAAGGGTTGCAATCAAAAGTGGAGCTCCCTTTCAATTGGATCGCTCTAGAAGTGGATGGAAGAACATGGAAGAACACCCAAACGGGTTGCTTCGATCGACCTCTACGTGTTGATCCAGCCACCTAGAGCGCTCCCACTTGGTGCAAAATGGAGTTGGAGTTCCTCTAAAGTTGTTGATGCCCTCAAAATGGTCCAGGCCCATCGATGGGGGCCTGGAGCTTGAAGTTACCTGGGGATTATTTCCTGATGTGGATACCTCTCAGATGGGATCTTCAGAATCTAAAAGTGGTGCAGAAAGCATGGTGGTGTAAATGCAAAGGTCTCTTGCCTTTATTGGTGGAAAATCGATGAGGGAATGAGGGTGGTGAAGAAGCTCAGACGAGGTGACGGAAGCGGAGCTCATCGAACCTTGATTCGTGAAGAATCAAGGGTGTAATGATAGGGCTCTTGCGGAGAATGTAAAGGGGGACGAGATGGGGTGATTAGCAGAGGAGAATGAGGTGCATTAGTGACAAACAGAGTTCAGAGCCTAGTGATATGGCGTACTTTCTTTTTGGTATTTTCCTTGATTTAAGACAAAATAAGAGGAAATAAAATATTAATCTAAGCTACTACATTTTCTAAGAATAGAAAATGCAAGATAAAATAGGTCACTTGTTGTAGAACGACCGAGAGCAGAAGTTGCGCAGAAGAGCTCCGGCGAGGCTTGGATCTTCTCCGAAGTCCCTCCTCCTCGTTGTGCACCGAAGGAGGACGCCTCCCAATCACAAAGTGTCATGCCATAAGTTGATTCAAGGGGCTAAGAGGTACTCAAGAGGGATCAAACTTGAATCGGAGGCATGCGTTTCAATATATAGCAATGGCAAAGAGAGGGTATCGAGCTAGGGTTTTCGAGCGGGTCGAGGATCGATTGACCCAATGTTTGACCTTATGTGATACTCCATGGTATGAGGAAGATGTTCGTCAAAGATTTAGGTATCACGGAGCAGATTGTTGAATGGGAAAAAGAAGAGAAAATCGAGGGACCACCGCTCTGACAAGGTTTCATCCAAGGGACAAAGAGTTGACCGGCAGGTTAACCAAGACCTGCACCTGAATGGTAACATCATGCGCTACAGGACAAAACATAGATGAAAATAAAAATAAAATGAAAATAAAATAGCAAATGATTTTATTAGTTTTTTCCTCAAAAATGAAAGTTATTTCTTCTTTTATATACTATTTTAGGTGATTTTTATTTATTTTTATCGAACTATTTAATATATGTTAATTTTTACAAGTATAATTATATGTATAATTATCTATATATGAGGTATTTTATTTTTATTTTGTATTTTAGATTTTATTCTTTTATATACATAATTTCTATATGTATAAATTATTTAAATATATATATACACATATTTTTAATTTATTTTTTCGACTTTATTTGTTTACTCGGATAACTATGCATGCATATTATACAAGGTAAAATGTATATGCCCCCTAAGGGGAGCTAACTTAGCTCCCCCACCCTATTTTATCCATATTTTTTTATTTTTATTTTTTTGAAAATAGAAATTATGTAAATTCATTATTATATCCCTATATTATGTCATTAAAATTTCATACGAAACAGAGACTCCTACGACCTCCATCCAGACGGGGTTGATTTAAAAAATCATGTGACCGTTAAAAAATTGACTGTCTGGATGGAGGCCGTAGGAGTCTCTGTTTCACATGAAATTTTAATGACACAATATAGGGATATAGTGATGAATATTCACGGAAGAAATTTTCAAAAAAAAAATAAAAACATGGAGAAAATGGGGCGGGGGTAGCTAAGTTAGCTACCCCTTGGGGGCAGCCCCATTTTACCCTATTATATATACGTAGTTCATTTATATATTTTAATACTTTATTTAGTTTTATGAATTTTGATGGTTTTATTCTAATTTTATTATTTACATGTGTTCTGAATAATATCTACAAATTTATAAAAATATAAGAATGCTAAGAATATAAAGAATAAATATATTTAATATTATATACATGGCACAATGAGGGCTCAAAAGCCAACTTTTGCATCTTAACTCCAAAATGAATGAAACCACCTTCATTAAATAGATTCTTTGATTTTTTGACAATAAGTGCGAGTTTGGTGAATTTTGAGTATGTATGAAGAAGATACAGGTTTGTAAAGTTTTCTTTATGACCTTTTATTCTGTGTGTCCCAAGCACACTGTGCATTACTTTTGAATGAAAAAAATTGTATTTTTCTTTGTATTTTTATGTACAATTTCATGTAGAGGGTTTATTGATTGAGGTATAAAAATAAGAAAATAAATCGGTCCCAAAAGCATATTTATTGTCAAATAAAATTATTCAAGTGTTTTCTGTACAATTTCTTTGCCTCATCTCGCCATACTTTATTCCTTGTCGACCTAGTAATCATGATGACTGTGTCTCGGGGTCTAGTATCACTCGATGTCTTTGACATTTCATTCTTTTTCTTTTCTTTTCTCTATTCTTTTATTTTGGAATCAAATACAGTAGTTTATATAGTATTTTACATGAATTGTTGAGTGTTATTTTGTACAAATTAATGCTATGTACATGTATTTAGCTAGGGGTTTAAGGTCAAAATGAAAGAATAAAGATGATGAAATGGAGATTCATCAGTTACGGATTTACATTAAACCAATTGTAGAAGATAACCTAGCATAATGTTTTCAATTCGCACAATATCAAGCAAGACACCACCATCAAGCTATGAATCAACCCCCACCAAATTCTCACTCTAGCCCATCTAATTCTCTACTTTAACATACATAAGTGGACAAAAAATGTGCGGAACTATATGAAAATTATGACCCTTTTTAACATTTGAACAAAAACGGCTCGCCAAGTTGGTACAATTGTAACCGTAGAGAAGTTATTTTAAGTCTTCTTTTGCGAAGTAAGGAGTTTAGTTGTAATATCCGACATGAATATGGGAAACTTACTTCATTGCTTAATGTAAGATCTATCATATTTCAGCATTACTTGAGTATAAAAAAATGCTTCTGATTTATTCTCACTTCAGTTCATGCAAAAATTTACAAACTCTTATTTAAGCTAACTTCTGAAGACTCTTTTATTAATGCAGAGTTCAAACTATGTATTAGGAAAGAACACAAATCGATGTTGATAATACAAAGGATATGAAATTATATTCTAACATGAAATTGGGATGAAATTGGAGCTCCCCATAATCTGTTTGGACCACCGAACATAGTCACGAATCATGATATTATTAGTGAACATTAAACTCATACCTCTCCATATTTTTGTGGAGGGAGATTGTACTATGTAAATTTTCCTTCTATAATTGGAATTTAACCTCAGTACCAAGTGTATAGAACTATGGTCCCGGTTTCCTTCAATAACTAATTAATGCTCAGTGTGCCAGCACGTGTTTGATCACTATATCCTCTGATTTATTTACTGTAGCAAATGAAGAATCTCGATCCTGCAAAGAGGTGTATGATGTAATTATGAAGGGTATTTGGTTGATATGCACTAATATTTCGGGGAAGAACTCCGAGATAGTTTGTGCTTAAAACTCAGGGCATTAACCTAATGAGACTTCAAAAATCCTACTTCATAAGTTTCAACTTTACTGCATCTACAAGTTTCACCATCAGATGAACTCAATACAGTTCATCATATCTGTCAACTTCCATGGATGTTCACAAAAGTCAGATCTTGAAGCTATCCAATATATGCATCATATACCGACTAACATGTCATCACTAATTTACTATATCGACCAAATATGAATTCAGAGTTCAAATAAAAGTCAGAATTTTTTTGTAGAACCAGGAAATGGTGTTTCAAACTTGATATTATGAACCAAATTTCATTATGTTGACTGAATTTAAAGAAATCTCCTAAAATTGGATCTTCAGGTGAACTTTACATATCAACCTGAATAGAAGTGTCGTTACTTCTGTTAGTGCATAATCCTTCAGAAAATTTTATTTTGCTTTTACGACAAGATTTGCTTATTTAACTTCCCAATGTGTGCAATATAGATTAGTTATTACATTGATACCACTTTTATTAACCAGATCATCAACGCATGCTCATTTAGAAAAATGATATGACCTATATTACTGTCCGTGTAACTTCTGCAGCTCCAAAAGAGGATATCTTTAGACGTAAAAAGTGGCCTAGTATGACATCTAAATCTCCATCTTAACATACAATTTGTGTAAAATATATGGAGGGCAGCAATGAGGTTTAGCTTGTACCTTACCCTAGGAATGGAGGAAATGGGACCGGTTGTCGCCACCTCACAGCAGATGCGTCTACAGCAGCAGCAGTAACAAACGAGAAGGAGAAAGATAGGGGGTCATGGTTGTTGTTTGGAATAAGAGGAGGAGAAGAAAAAGAAGCGAAGAAGAATGGGATCGATGATATAAATAAGAGGAAGGGGCGTGTGCATGGAGGGAAGTTAGGGAGGAAGAGTATATGCCTGTGTGTTATGTGTTTTTATTTTTTTATTTTTTATTTAATTTCTATTCTTGATGAAATGCTTAACTCATCACCATTAACACTTCGAATGTCCGATTCAGACATGTAACGACCCATTTCGACCGTCTTAGAGCGACGATCAAAATGAGTCCAATATCCATATTTTTCCGATATAAGATGAGTTCAGAAATTGGTCAAATATGTGTTTCGATTCATGATTAAATTTTACGATTAAAATCAGTCAAATGCCTATGATCGATGAATGGTCGATTTCATTCAGTTCGTCAAGACAGAATTGGTGATGGTCTCTGTTCACATCGATGTCTGGACTGCATCACAGGCTTTTTCGACGACACGAGGTACATTGCGATTGGTTTTGGTAAATCGCATACGAACGAGATTTGATCCATCATCTGTGGATCAATCCAGGATTACTTGACATTAATCAGATTTTTATCAAGTCACACGGACTGAGTAAGGTCAGATTAGGGTTCGGATTTGGTTGTTTGGATCCAAAGTTATAAATATAAAACTTCAAAGGAAGTCTCATCCTCGAGACTCGTGTCAAGATCAGACTGACTATATGTTATATCTATGTCTTATCTATAATTTCGCTCCATAAAAGCCTCAATGGATTTCGAATCCCTAAAAAGCTCAAAGGGGAAACAAGCCATATCATAAAGCACATAATCAAATGGATTGTAATGAAAGTTATTTGAAAAGAGTTGTGGGTATCGCGCCTGCATATCTGCTTCAGTCTCCCATGTCGCCTCTTCGACACCCTGTCGGTGCCATAGGACTTCGATTAGGGGAACCTCCTTGCTACGAAGCTCTCACAGCCCTATCAAGTATTTGCATTGGCCTCTCCTCATATGTTAAGTCACGCTCCATGTCAAGATTCTTGTAGCTGATTATGTAGCGAGTGTCGTATATGTATTTCCTCATGTTTGATATATGGACGGCATCATGGATGATCGATATGTGTAGAGGAATGGCTACTCAATAGGCCACCTCCCCCATGCGGGCAATCATCTTGAATGGGCCAACATTATCGTGGCGCTAACTTGTCACAAACACTGAATCTTTGTACTCCCTTCATGGGAGATACTCGTAAAAATACCCATTTTACCACATGTATTCACAAAGAGTCTACGAGTGTGCATGATTAAGTCGAAGGGAAGAAAATAATAATTGAAAAGTGATGGGAGAAGAGGGTCGGATTATTTGGAACTCCAAATCCCCCCTCCGTCAGTCTACATAGCTCTTCCGACAGTTCTGCATCGTCAGAAGCCTTCACCTCACTAGATCGACAACCCTCATAGTCCCCTCCAGAAGATCCACGGAGTAGAGAACGTGGTCACATACATCATGCCAACTAGGATGTGTGAGGCATCTCCGCTCTTATAGGATCTCGAAAGGTGCCATGTTGATATTGGAATGGTGCCTGTTGTTGTATGTAAATTCCACCAATAGCAGGTGGTCCTTTCAGGATCCTTTCCACTCAAGTGTTTGGATGACGTGCTCTCTCTGTCCATCCGTATGTGGATGATAGGCAGAATTCATCTTCAGCTCCATCTGTAGTGCTGACATGAACTGGTGCGATAGAGAGATGTGAATTTCGAGTATTTGTTAGGCACTACCTCTCGAGGTATGCCATGAAGCTTGATAATATTCCGAACATACAACCTAGCCAAATGAGATGGAGTGTTGACTTGGTCAACCTTTCAACAGTGACCCAAATAGCATTGTGGACGCCCGACATCCTCGACAGTTGATGAAATATGAAAATAAAGCTTTGTTCCCAAGTAATTAACTGCATTTATAAATCTATATTACATTATTCTAATTCATGCATGTGTAAATAATATTCGTAGTTTAGCATGCATAATTGCATTAAATAAGAGACCCAAAAATCTTGTAAATTATAATATGTATGTTACTGTATTCTCCCATATTTTTATTTATTTTTCATTAATCTAAAATCACATAGTCTACATATTTAATTCATAATAAATTCATTGTACATCAGAACATCTCAAAAAAAAATCACAATAGTTTAATTTTGCACACTTTCATATTCTGGCCAAGTTTTAGGATTTTTGGACTTCATTTGATTGAAAATTACATTTTATCCCATAAACTTGCCAAAATTGCATTTTCATAATTAATTGCATAAAAAAAGGAAAAAATGCTTTTCTGAAAACCTAACATCTAGATCATCTAAAAGCTGACCTAAGGAGACAGTGGTCTCCCTAAGTTTAACCTTGGGCTTGACCAAGTTAAAATAAATAATTCTGACTGCTCACTTTAATTAAATATTGATTTAAGTAATCTTTTTGATTAATCTGAGATTGCTCTCCTACAACGAAAATCAACACTAATTCCAGACGATTAGCGAGGGTGATTCATGGGTTCATCAGATGGTACCGTTGTTAGAGAGGCATGACTTAGATTGACTTTTAGAGAATTTAGACATTAGGTTTTCCATCCCTCGAGTAGTCTGACCCCAGGTCCTTTTCTTGTAATTATTACTTTCTTTTATTTTCATGCATTTCATTTATTTATTTATTTTATTTTATTTTGTGTATATCTCTTTGACCATCATCATATTTTTGTGCGAGGGATTTGACGCGATGGAGCAGCTACTTAGGTATCTAAGAAACTCAGGAGCATTGGAGGCCAGCTTTTTCAGGAAATAAGCTGATTGAAAGAAGCACATAAAAATTAAGATCGAGTTGAGTCATGATAGAGTGTAGAGTCCTTAGGTTTTATTTCTGTATTTTGTTTGATTTTTGTAATAATTTAGGTAACTGCATTTTTTCAGAGGATTCCATTTGGGATCTCGAGTGTGTACCCGGACTTTGAACATTTATTTTTGTGGTGTGTCAAGACATGTTTCACTCTCGTGTTGAGGGTGGGGCTCGACTTGAGTGGCTCGTAGGCTAGACCTACATTCTTAGAGAATTCATAGGTAAAATATCAATTGCTTGTTTACGTGTATTTTAGGACTATGTTTTCCACATTTAATAATACATAATTTGAACGTTCTACTTAGTCAAATTAAATTTACATTCTTCCTAACTAATAGAAGTTCTTGCTAGGTGCAGTTTCATTACCTACATTCATTTATATAAAAAATCAATTTTGATTGCATGACGCATGTAGAGCGTGAGGATCATTGTAAGTCTTCTAAACATGACATGCATCATATCGATTGCATCGGTTTTTCTTGACTCCCTCCCCTTGGTTTTACAACTTAGGATAAATAAAACCGATACTGATCATTAGGCGTGTCATGTTTGGTGAGCTTAACCAAGTGATAATCTAACTAAAAATCAGGATTGCTGATACAAATTTTGACCAAAACAATTGACAAAAATTAATCCTTATTTTCGGGAGAGGAACCCCGTCATTGTACGCAGGTATCCACCTCCAGACAAAGTGGGTGAAGATGTATACACTAAGGTTAGAGCTCAAATCCCTCTACTTGTGCCCTAAGTCTCCAGGTCCGTCTCTTACAAGTTTGTAAGCTGTAAGTGTCTGTCGTTGACCTTAGAGAGACATTTTTGTGTATATCTTATCACTATTATCCCTAGGGGAGTGATACTGAACCCGACAACCCAGGCAGATCATCTCTTTGATTGGGATATAGTGGGAGCATATGTTGGATGTCATGCGACTCTCCTTGTGTGTCTGTGTAAAAAGATTGTTTTATCACTTAATTAAAATAAAAAAGATAATGTCTGGACCTTTGCGACCATCATCATGTTAAGTTGGTGAAAGTAAAGTTTGCTCTCGTGTTTGTTTGTGTGTCTGTGTGTGTTATGCCTCTGTATACTTGCATGTTTTCGACTGTGATCCATGTATTTTTCGTTCATCTCTCTCGAAGATGTCGAGATATCGATCCCCATACCGAGACCCCTCGGGTCACTTCTCCTTCTTCCATGTACCCTCTACCATCTGCGGGAGACCCTTACTCGTGGTCGGTTTCACCCCACCCCGAGAATGAAGTCAGAACTTTGACTGACTTCCCCACTCCTTTGAACTTCTCACCTAGCCCATCTTCTTACACTCTGGATCCGCTTCCATCCTGGGTTGACTCGTCATATTCTTGAGAGCTTGTTGGAATCAAAGAACAATTCGAAGAGCAAGCTACTGTTGAGACAAATGATTGGCAGAACTATTTTCCCCAACAAACCTCATTCACTCCTCATATGAATGTTGGGATAGGCCAACAAGTTATACATACACACTCTGACTTGACCCTAGGATACAACTTAGTCGATAGAACAAACCGAATGGAGAGGTCTACACCTTCTGATTTTTCGGACTTGATTGACTTCAATGATCAAGCTCACATTGACCAACCCTCATACAACACATTCAGAGCCTACATGGTTAGGGGATTGGACTCATTTGCTCAATCTACAAACCTCATGTATATTGAATCCATTATATGAGGCTCCGACCAATATCTGCCACATTGATGATCTATACTCAACTCATCATTATATATCGGAATCTAGGCGCATGTTGAGTATGTGACTCCAAGTTCTAAGTAGTATCATCCAATTGAGCAGAATTCTCTCATTATTTGTCATGAGAACTTTTTGGATGATGACATTTTTAGACTTACCGAGAAAAATAAATCATTTATTGGCAAGTTGAGAAATGCCACTGACATGTTGAACTCAATTGCTTCCAGCTTGGGTATGTAAGTGGAAAAGGGAAAAAATAGATTTGATGTTGAAAACTTAGCAGACACTAGGGAACCCATACATTTTGTGTAGATGGAGTCCATTCTACTTCCCTCTTCTACTAAACACTTGCCTTCTAATCTAGAGTTTGTACATTCTCTACTCCTTCTTCACCTATCAAAAACATCAAAAAATTGAAGACCTCAAAAAGATCAAAAAAATTGAAAAAGCAAAAAATCTCATAAAATTGAAAATGATTTTAAAAAATTGGATCATGCCCTTAGGGAAGCCATTGCTAAGGAACTAATTCTTAAGCTTTCCTTAATAAAGACCCTAGAACACTTTCCAGATCTCAAAAGATTTGTAAGGAGTAAATTGATTCGCAAGAGGTCGGGCAATAAGAGAACAATGACCGAGAGACACCTAGTGTCTATGGTCACCTCCCGGGTGATGGGTAGAAAGACAAGGAGCTGTAGATTGAAGTGGTTGCATAGCATTGAATGTGAAATCAAAGACACCATCTTTACCCATGCTAGAATCGGTGATGACTCATCTGTGAACATCCTCCCAATATCCGTGTTTGAAAAGCTCAAAATCGGACCACTTAGGAAATAGAGGGTAATCGTTCAACTGGCTGATCGATCTATAAAATGGTCGAGAGGAATTATTCCACTCATCATTACTTTCCAAGGTGCTCTCTTAGAGTGGAATTTATGGTCATTGATATTGAGCACCGAGGAGAGTTCACTCAGTCTCCTGTTATTCATGGAAGCCCTTCTTAGACTTGTCTAAGGCGACTATAGATTGCGAGATTAGGGAGATCGATTTTCCAGCATTGGGTACGCATCGCTCGCATGTGACCTTTGAGGACACACCCCAACCCAAAGCGACTAAATTGCCACAAAGAGTCGTGACCGTCAAGAGACAGATGAGTCCCTACTGTCCACTCCAATTGATGAGACGATTGTCGAGTCGGCCAGGCCCAACACCACTAGGGAGTCTTCACATCCAAACGGGGAAAATGTTATCGTAACTAGAAATCATCCACTATCCCTTTTGGAATTTTCAAGTGTCACCCAGACTTAGGTGGCATCAACGTGTCCAGCCATCAGTGTTGCCCAAAAGGTAAAAAAGGAGTCCACCAGATCCTTGCCAATTGAGATCATGACCACGTACCTCAAGATGTGTGATGACCCTACATGAGATATATGACATATATGGTGACTCATCTGATGAGGAACCCATGGCCTGCATCTCTCTGGCTCAATATAGATCGACCACATCCCCGAGTATGGTTTCTAGTGGAGGGAAGAAGCACCATGATCCTTCTCCTCTCCTTGCTTCAAGATATATAAAACCAACTAAGTATATTGTAAAGCTTTGAACGTGGCATATCTCGGATCCTATATAATAAGATCCGGCTCGTAAAGAGGAAACCAACAGAATTTGTTTCGTATGAATCGGACTTCGTTTCGATTTGTTATGAATTTTGGAAGAAAGAGAAGGAAGGCTAAGATGTCATTAATCCATAATGACTGTCATTAAGACTAATTAAACATGATTAAATAAATTAATGACGATTGAAAGCCGCTAATGATCATTAGTAAACACTAATCAACAGTTAACAAAAGATAAGCGTAAGCCGCGAAAGTTAAATCGTGATTAGTGAAAGTTAATCACGATTAGTGTTAATTAAGCGTCATTAGCGAATCTAGAATCCTCTAGAATGTTCTAACTTAGGCTCCAAGTTTGGGATAAGTTTTGGCTAAAACCATGGGCCAAAACCATGGGCCGCTAAACCATGGTTAAGGTCTAAACCATGGTTTTCTAACCATGGTTAGTGGTTTTCTGGGGCCTATAAATAGACCCCCCCTACCCATTCATTCTCTACAACTTCCACTACCACCACCCCAAGGGCTAGGGTCGAGAGGTTGGGAGGAGGAGTAGGAGGCGAGGGAGGAGCGCTAGCGAAGCGCTGCCGGGAGAACGAGGAGAAGAAAGGTATGATCCTCTCTTAGTTGCTTCGTAAGCTAGGCTTTCAATTCATACTCTTGTTCTTCCAAGTTTTGTTTTTGATTCATATTTCTTTCCGATTCGTTTTCCTGTTGTGGTTCGAGGAGAAATCTGTGTAACACCCTACTTAGGTGCGGGCGGCTATGCACGTCAGTGACCCTGTGATTCGTCACACGTTCACTCATCTAAGACGCGTGGTGTCTACCGATTCTCCATCGTTTATGTTTATATTCTTCGTATTATGCTTTTATAGTTATTTTGATGGAGAAATCTGTGTAATACCCTACTTAGGTGCGGGCGGCTGTGCACGTCAGTGACCCTGTGATTCGTCACACGTTCACTCACCTAAGATGTGTGGTGTCTACCGATTCTTCATCTCTTGTTGTTGAGTATATTCTTTCAGTTTCGTTGTTATTTTCCTCTCGATTGATTTTATAGATGAAACTCTTTTCATTTTTATTTTGAAATATGTCCCGATATAAGGGGAAACTCTGCCGAAATTTTCCGAGAAATATGTCCCGATATAAGGGGAAACTCTGCCGAAATTTTCCGAGAAATATATCCCAATATAAGGGGAAACTCTGCCGAAATTCTAAGAGAAAATATGTTCTTGACGTTCTTCGTGTTCTTCGCGTTCTTCGCGTTTTTCGTTCGTTCTTCGCGTTCTTAACATGTTCTTAGCGTTTTGATATGAAAAATGAAATTCGATCTTTTCAGGAGCCTTAAATTAGCCTTTCTAAAAACGAAACTCGATAAAGCCTTGCATACACGAGAGAGAGCTCGATTAGGTAACGAAATCCTTCCTTTTGCTGTTGGGTTTTCATACGAAATTATTGAAATTCTTGATTTTGTATTCTTTGCTACGAGGAACCCTAATTTTGGTTATTTTTGAAAAAGTCTGAAGAATTGCTTTGTGATTCCCACTAAAATAAGATTTACGCATCAAATTGATGTGTTGGCTCTGAAAGTTAGGGTTTGGGAGTTAAAATAGGCATAAATAGGAGTATATATATGGTTATGAATAATATATATGTGAGTCGATACTAAGTATTGTGGTTTAGGCAAATCAAAGACGTAACAAAAGAATTACATCATGTGAATTGGTGTGATTTGAGTTGGATCACAAAAAGGATCTTGTGTCCCGATAAGGATGACTGGGAGTAGTACTACAGGTCGGGCATGCAACCTGTAGGTTGTCGGAAGGAACCCGTATTGGCACTTCCCTACCTAGGTGGTACACGGTTGCCCTGTTATGATAAGTGCGCACAAATTGAATGTTTTGCAACGCGTGGTACCGGGATCCAATATATTGGGTTGGAACGACGGAAGATGTGGTCGTGCCATGTGGAGGCACGGGTGGTTCAATAGCGGCTGAGTCACGATAACATGTATTTAAAGCCGCTAGGTTATATGATTAAATGTTAGCCTGAGGTTTTAAGCAATCGAGTCCTCGAGGACGGTGTGCTCTTTTGTTTTCTTCAGGCTGAGGGTTGAGACCCTGTTTAATAAAAGAAAAGGAAATTGTCAGGGTAGTATTGGAGGATTGGTTGAGGCGACGTGCGGCGGCATAAGCTTACCAAGATCAACACAATCTCCAATCCTGAAGCATCCACAGCTTCGGAGTCCAAGAATGGTGGGGTTCCCCTGAACTAATACCTGATGTGGAATAGAAAGGAATATGACTTAAGTTAATGAAAAGGAATGAAATTTTTGTGATATCAAGTTTTGAAAAAATTACACAATTTGTTTGCTTTTCTCTTCTTCGTTACTTAGCATTCGCTAAAATTTTATCCTATGATTTATGGAAAACCCAACAGGTATCGGTGAGCAATCGCAAGGACTTTAAAATTCATCCGGCTTACATACTAGACATCCAGCCAGCCACAATAGCTTTACTCTTTAAGGTAGTTAGTAATATTTTGTGTATTTTCCTTTCAAGCTGATGTACATGTAAATGGTTATAGTGGGACAGTGTATCATCTGAACTATATTTTGTGAATGGAAAAGTGTTGAAATACTTTCTTCCTAGTATTTTTATTTGCAGTATATTTCTGAATATTAGTTGTGATTGCTGAATAAATTATTGCTGAGTAACCAGATCCGGATATGGGAGGATCCGACGACCCGGGAAATGGGGTCGCGATAGATTGGTATCAGAGCTTGGTTACTCCAGTAATTTATTTAGTAATTAATAACTATGAGCGGTATTCAGAAACTAAGGTTGTATTAAGATCCTTTGATCTTAATAAATGACTGCAGTACCATTCACAAGTCATTGTCCCTTATGTACATCATGCTAAGACATATAGGATCTGACCTTTGACCTTGACTCATCCCAGGATCATGGCAGACCAAGACATGTCTAGACAATTAGCGGCTATGATGGCAATGCTCCAAGACATGGGGCAAAGGCAACAAGCATTGGAGGAGAGGCTCAATGCACAGGCTGAGAGACCCGAGGCATCTAAGCCTGTGGATGCTAGGATTGAAGGTTCTGTTCATCTTTCTAAGGAAGAATCTAGTTACCATCCTTCAACTGAGTCTGCTCCTACCCCGGTTGAAGGAGCAATGGAGAAGGCCCTTCTTAGACACCAAACATTACTAGATAATTACCGAAAGGGAAAAATTCCTCGATTCAAAGGTGTAGAGACACCTGCCGAGGCTGAATTATGGCTTGATGACGTCAGTAGGATGTTGAGAATAATACACGCACCAGCAGATACTTGGGTGCACTTTGCTGATTACTCCTTAGCAGACTATGCAAGACGATGGTGGAGAGCAATTTCCAAGAAGTTAGCAGACCCTGTTCCATGGGATATCTTCGAAGAGAGGTTCCGAGCTCACTTTTGTCCCTCTCATTGGGAAGAATTAAAGAGGAGAGAGTTGGCTTCTCTGAATCAGGGTTCTAAGACTGTACGAGATTATCATATCCACTTTACTGAGCTACTACGGTACTCACCAGCTCTAGAAGCTTCACCACAAGAGTGTCTTACCAAATTTGTTAGTGGTCTTCAGGGAGATCTACGAGAAAAGCTTGCTGGTTTTAGAGCCACAACCGTAGATGAAGCAATGGACATCGCCTCTCGTATTGAGATGGAGAGGGATGAAAATCGCCAAAGAAGAAGTTTCCACTTTAATGGTGGACCGTCCAAAAGCAAGACACATTATAATCGTAGAGATCGTCGCTATCATCCAGCCAGTTCCAATATAAGCTCACCACAGACCTTGGGTCAGGAATTATCAGGAAGAAGGGGTTTCTCTAGACCTCCACTATATCCTCGCGACTCAGCAGCAGGAGCTATCACCTCTGTGGCTGGATCTTCAGCTCAAACAGGAGCACGTTTGTGTTTTTACTGTCATCAGGAAGGCCACATCAAGAAAGATTGTCCGAAGTTGAGAGGTTCAGGATTTAAATCAACCCCAATTAATAGTATAACATCCACCTCGAGCAATGGAGCAACACATGGAGGAAGACATGGTAGAGGTCGAGGCTTACAAGGAGCGTCTCCTACACAACAACCACCACAAAGTGTTGCGGGTTCTAGCTTGCCTATTCCTAATGGCCAGCTCAATGCAATTACTGAAGAACAAGCCTACAATTCTGGCACAGTCGTACGAGGTACCGTTATTATTCATGGCTTTTTAGTATATGCCTTATTTGATTCTAGTGCTTCACATTCATTTATTGCTCGACGGTTAGTACCCACTTTGGGTAAGAAACCAGTAGAAGTACAACAGTCCTATCTGATCAAGGGACCAGGAGGACAAGTGTTTATAATCCGAGAAATGTTGGATAATTGCATAGTAGTGATAGCGGGACATCAGTTACCTGTTTCACTACTACTAATCGAAATGGAGAACTTTGATCTTATACTAGGAATGGATTGGCTAGAAAGGCATCATGCATGTCTTGACTGTTTCCAGAAGACAGTAACATTCCACCTTCCTAACTCGATAGAGTTCCAGTTCATTGGAAAGACATCCAATGATAATATCAAATATATCCCTACATTGAAGGCACAACAGTTGTTAGAGCAAGGGTGCCAAGGTTATTTAGCTTATGTATCCACTACATCAGGGTCAGAAAGAATGATAGAAGATGTGCCTATAGTCTGCGAGTTTACTGATGTATTTCCAGAGGAACTACCTGGATTACCACCTGAGCGAGAGATTGAATTTGAAATCTCTCTCATACCTGATACTCAGCCTATCTCTATCCCTCCATATAGGATGGCACCAGCTGAGTTACGAGAGTTAAAGGTACAATTGCAAGAACTGTTAGATAAAGGATTCCTAGTACTTCACCATGGGGTGCACCTGTCTTATTTGTTAGGAAAAAGGATGGCTCGATGCGGTTGTGCATTGACTATAGACAACTAAACAAGAGGATAATAAAGAACAAGTATCCTCTGCCAAGAATAGATGATCTCTTTGATCAGTTACAAGGTTCAACTGTGTATTCCAAGATTGATTTAAGATCTGGATACCATCAGTTGAAAATTAAAGATACAGATATTCCCAAGACAGCTTTTCGAACTAGATACGGGCATTATGAATTCTTAGTTATGCCTTTTGGACTAACAAATGCCCCAGCAGCCTTCATGGATCTCATGAATAGAGTATTCAAGGAGTTCTTAGATCACTTTGTAGTAGTCTTTATTGATGATGTGCTTATTTACTCAAAGGATAAGTATCTGCATGAACATCATCTCAGGAAGGCACTTGAAACTCTAAGGAAAAACAAACTGTATGCTAAATATAGCAAATGTGACTTCTGGCTATCTGAAGTATCTTTCTTAGGCCATGTTATTTCTGGGGAAGGTATATCAGTTGATCCTACAAAGGTTAGTGCGGTGATGAGTTGGGAACGCCCGAAGACTGTCACAGAAATACGATCTTTTCTGGGTTTAGCTGGATACTATAGAAGATTCGTGAAGGACTTTTCACGGATAGCATTGCCAATGACTAGACTAACTCAAAAGGAGGTCCCATTCTTATGGTCTGATACATGTGAAGCTAGTTTTCAGACACTGAAAGAATGTCTAACATCTGCACCAATCCTTACTCTACCCTCCGGGAGTGAAGAGTTTACAGTGTACACTGACGCATCAAAAGAAGGACTTGGGGCGGTTCTTATGCAACATGGTAAGGTAGTTGCGTATGCATCACGACAGCTCAGGACACGTGAGAAGAACTACCCAACACATGACCTTGAATTAGCTGTCGTAGAGTTCGCTTTAAAGATTTGGAGACACTACCTGTATGGTATTACTTTTGAAATCTTCACCGATCATAAAAGCTTGAAATATCTATTTGATCAGAAGGAACTCAATATGAGACAGAGACGGTGGCTAGAGTTGCTGAAAGACTATGATTGCACTATCTCCTACCACCCTGGTAAGGGAAACGTCGTAGCAGATGCCCTTAACAGAAGAACTTATTCACCCGGGTTAGTGAGTGCTATCCACTTCTGGGGTTTACTATCAACGTTAAGTGAATGGAAACCATTTGATAGTAGTGATGATACTATAACTATTCCTCATCGATACAAACCAGAAATATGGGATAAAATAAAGAAAGGACAGGAGGATGATCCAGTCCTCAAAGACTTAAAACAACAACTTGAGAAGAATAAGATAGAGGGATTCCAGATACAAGATGGTTTACTGTATAATCATCACAGAGTTTGTGTACCAAACACACCTGAACTAAGGAAAGACATCTTACGAGAAGCTCATTGTTCTAGATTATCTATTCATCCATGAATTACGAAGATGTATAAGGATCTTCATTCATACTTTTGGTGGCCGGGAATGAAGAAAGATGTTGCTGAGTTTGTGAATTCATGTTTCACTTGCCAGCAGGTAAAAGCTTCACACCAAAAGCCACCAGGATTATTGCAACCCCTCCCTATACCTGAATGGAAATGGGAAAGCATTTCCATGGATTTCGTTACTGGCTTACCTCAGACGACTGGTAGTAAAGATAATATCTGGGTTATAATAGATCGTCTGACAAAGGTAGCACACTTCATTCCGATAAGCTTATCTTTCACTCCAGACCAGCTGGCTGAGTTATATATTACACACGTGATTCGCCTCCATGGTATCCCGAAGGAAGTAGTTTCTGATCGAGATTCACGATTCACCTCACACTATTGGGAGAACTTCATGAAAGCCCTAGGTACACAACTATGCTTGAGTACAGCATATCATCCACAAACAGATGGGCAGTCAGAACGTACGATTCAAACACTAGAGGATATGCTACGAGCATGTACCTTAGAATGGAAGGGATCGTGGATTAAACATTTGCCTCTTGTAGAATTCACCTACAATAATAGTTACCATACAAGTATTGGCATGGCACCATTTGAAGCACTATATGGACGAAAGTGTACTACTCCTTTGTGTTGGTAAGAGGTCGGAATAAAGAGCCTTTATGATTCATATAGACTTCAGGAGACACGGGAAGCTGTAGAACTTGCTAGAAAAAGACTATTAACTGCTCAGAGTCGCCAGAAAAGTTATAGTGATACCCGGAGAAGAGACCTTGAATTTGAGGTAGGCGACTTTGTATTTCTCAAAGTATCACCTATGAAGGGTGTTCAGAGGTTTGGCTTGCGTGGGAAGTTAGCACCCAGGTTCGTGGGTCCCTTTGAAATTATTCAACGGATTGGAAAAGTTGCCTATAGACTTGCACTTCCTCCACATCTTTCGGCAATACATGATGTATTTCATGTATCAAATCTGAGAAAGTATGTTAGGGATCCAGAGCATAAGATAAGTTATGATGATTTACATGTTGAGCCAGACTTGACATACCAAGAGATACCTGTGCAAATACTTGAAAGGGATATCAAGAAGTTGAGAAACAAAGAGGTGCCTCTAGTTAAAATATTATGGCGGAACCAAGAGTTTGAAGAAGCCACATGGGAACCTGAGGCAGAAATGAGAGAGAAATACCCGTACTTGTTTGAATGATAAAATTATGTATTATGTATATGTTCATTTTAAATGACAGGACGTTCATTCTCTTTAAGGTTGTTATGGTTTCAATCCTCTTTAAGGTTGTTATGCCTGCATTTCTAGTCTCGAGGACGAGACTTCCTTTAAGGTTGTTATAATTGTAAAGCTTTGAACGTGGCATATCTCGGATCCTATATAATAAGATCCGGCTCGTAAAGAGGAAACCAACAGAATTTGTTTCGTGTGAATCGGACTTCGTTTCGATTTGTTATTAATTTCGGAAGAAAGAGAAGTAAGGAAGGCTAAGATGTCATTAATCCATAATGACTGTCATTAAGACTAATTAAACATGATTAAATAAATTAATGACGATTGAAAGCCGCTAATGATCATTAGTAAACACTAATCAACAGTTAACAAAAGATAAGCATAAGCCGCGAAAGTTAAATCGTGATTAGTGAAAGTTAATCACGATTAGTGTTAATTAAGCGTCATTAGCGAATCTAGAATCCTCTAGAATGTTCTAACTTAGGCTCCAAGTTTGGGATAAGTTTTGGCTAAAACCATGTGCCAAAACCATGGGCCGCTAAACCATGGTTAAGGTCTAAACCATGGTTTTCTAACCATGGTTAGTGGTTTTCTGGGGCCTATAAATAGACCCCCCCCTACCCATTCATTCTCTACAACTTCCACTACCACCACCACCCCAAGGGCTAGGGTCGAGAGGTTAGGAGGAGGAGTAGGAGGCGAGGGAGGAGCGCTAGCGAAGCGCTGCCGGGAGAACGAGGAGAAGAAAGGTATGATCCTCTCTTAGTTGCTTCGTAAGCTAGGCTTTCAATTCATACTCTTGTTCTTCCAAGTTTTGTTTTTGATTCATATTTCTTTCTGATTCGTTTTCCTGTTGTGGTTCGAGGAGAAATCTGTGTAACACCCTACTTAGGTGCGGGCGGCTATGCACGTCAGTGACCCTGTGATTCGTCACACGTTCACTCATCTAAGACACGTGGTGTCTACCGATTCTCCATCGTTTATGTTTATATTCTTCGTATTATGCTTTTATAGTTATTTTGATGGAGAAATCTGTGTAATACCCTACTTAGGTGCGGGCGGTTGTGCACGTCAGTGACCCTGTGATTCGTCACACGTTCACTCACCTAAGATGTGTGGTGTCTACCGATTCTTCATCTCTTGTTGTTGAGTATATTCTTTCAGTTTCGTTGTTATTTTCCTCTCGATTGATTTTATAGATGAAACTCTTTTCGTTTTTATTTTGAAATATGTCCCGATATAAGGGGAAACTCTGCCGAAATTTTCCGAGAAATATGTCCCGATATAAGGGGAAACTCTGCCGAAATTTTCCGAGAAATATATCCCAATATAAGGGGAAACTCTGCCGAAATTCTAAGAGAAAATATGTTCTTGACGTTCTTCGTGTTCTTCGCGTTCTTCGCGTTCTTCGTTCGTTCTTCGCGTTCTTAACATGTTCTTAGCGTTTTGATACGAAAAATGAAATTCGATCTTTTCAGGAGCCTTAAATTAGCCTTTCTAAAAACGAAACTCGATAAAGCCTTGCATACACGAGAGAGAGCTCGATTAGGTAACGAAATCCTTCCTTTTGCTGTTGGGTTTTCATACGAAATTATTGAAATTCTTGATTTTGTATTCTTTGCTACGAGGAACCCTAATTTTGGTTATTTTTGAAAAAGTCTGAAGAATTGCTTTGTGATTCCCACTAAAATAAGATTTACGCATCAAATTGATGCGTTGGCTCTGAAAGTTAGGGTTTGGGAGTTAAAATAGGCATAAATAGGAGTATATATATGGCTATGAATAATATATATGTGAGTCGATACTAAGTATTGTGGTTTAGGCAAATCAAAGACGTAACAAAAGAATTACATCATGTGAATTGGTGTGATTTGAGTTGGATCCCAAAAAGGATCTTGTGTCCCGATAAGGATGACTGGGAGACAGGTCGGGCATGCAACCTGTAGGTTGTCGGAAGGAACCCGTATTGGCACTTCCCTACCTAGGTGGTACACGGTTGCCCTGTTATGATAAGTGCGCACAAATTGAATGTTTTGCAACGCGTGGTACCGGGAGCCAATATATTCGGGTTGGAACGACGAAAGATGTGGTCGTGCCATGTGGAGGCACGGGTGGTTCAATAGCGGCTGAGTCACGATAACATGTATTTAAAGCCGCTAGGTTATATGATTAAATGTTAGCCTGAGGTTTTAAGCAACCGAGTCCTCGAGGACGGTGTGCTCTTTTGTTTTCTTCAGGCTGAGGGTTGAGACCATGTTTAATAAAAGAAAAGGAAATTGTCAGGGTAGTATTGGAGGATTGGTTGAGGCGACGTGCGGCGGCATAAGCTTACCAAGATCAACACAATCTCCAATCCTGAAGCATCCACAGCTTCGGAGTCCAAGAATGGTGGGGTTCCCCTGGACTAATCCCTGATGTGGAATAGAAAGGAATAGGACTTAAGTTAATGAAAAGGAATGAAATTTTTGTGATATCAAGTTTTGAAAAAATTACACAATTTGTTTGCTTTTCTCTTCTTCGTTACTTAGCATTCGCTAAAATTTTATCCTATGATTTATGGAAAATCCAACAGGTATCGGTGAGCAATCGCAAGGACTTTAAAATTCATCCGGCTTACATACTAGACATCCAGCCAGCCACAGTAGCTTTACTCTTTAAGGTAGTTAGTAATATTTTGTGTATTTTCCTTTCAAGCTGATGTACATGTAAATGGTTATAGTGGGACAGTGTATCATCTGAACTATATTTTGTGAATGGAAAAGTGTTGAAATACTTTCTTCCGAGTATTTTTATTTGCAGTATATTTCTGAATATTAGTTGTGATTGCTGAATAAATTATTGCTGAGTAACCAGATCCGGATATGGGAGGATCCGACGACCCGGGAAACGGGGTCGCGATATATATCATGATAGAAAAGTCTGAGGATGACTCTCCTGGTCCCAGTAGACACGCCGGGATACTTCGTCATGACTAGTCGGACACTTCCTCATGAGAATATTCTTCATCCGAGATTGAGTTGGACAACCACACGAGTAGGCAGCCAAAGCACAAAATTAGTTAGAGAGCCTCCACCGTACTACTCTTCTGAGGATGACTTTGACGATGGTTGTGTTTCCACTTCTTCTTTGTTCCTTCCGCCCACTCTACCTCCATATTCTCATTCGCCTTGCTCACGCAAGAAGGTTCATTATAAACCTTCTTGATCCTTGTATATTCTCATTCCATCTTATATATTTTTCCTTCTTTCTGATCCCTCTCCCATGATATGTATCATTCGCCCTAGCCCCACATCATCTTCATGTTGTGACTATACTTAGTATGACCAGATCTCAAATACAGGAGGGAGAGTAGGGTTGTCTATTGAGTCATAGCTCGATGAGTTAGGCTTGGGCTTGACTCGATAAGGGCTTGTGAGCTTGGCTCATTAGGCTATTGAGCCAAGCCTGGGTCAGATTTTTGGGCTTGATAGCGTAACAAGCCATGCCCTGCTTGGCTCGATATCTCAATAAGGGGCTCGATAAGGAATATATATATATATTCTATTTGTGTAATTGTAATGATGTTTACTTTTATTTGTATTAGTTTTACAACATTGTTAATGGTGGACTATGTGTCTATGTGGTTTATGTAACACGATGCTGGATGGACTATGTTGTAGACTTGGACTTTCTATGCTTTATCTATGTTAATCTAGGTTATAATTAGATAATTAGTATTTTTTCCTTTTTATTAGCAAATAGAATGTTATAATATATATTATAATTTAGCTTTTGTATACAACTTAGATAGTGGCTTACTGGTAAGGATGACAGTCTTCAAAGCAGAGGTTGTGTGTTTGAGCCCATGCAACAACACTTTTCCACCAAAAAATGTTTATTTTTCTTAACGAGCCTGACTAGGCTCGAGTCCAGACCAGGCTCGATAAGGGGATCGGCTCGAGCCTTATTGAGCCCGAGCTGGCTCGATAAGAGGCTCAAGCTCACTAAGCCCGAGCCCGAGCCAGGTCCTGGCTTGACACTTTGGGCTCGATAGCCAGTCCTATGGGAGAGTGACCCGAGTCGCTTCTTCTTTTCTCTTTCGTTTCTTTCTTTGCATATCCCCAAACCCATCGGTCCTCACACTGACTCCTTTTCCATACTTAGGCTGACCAGAGCCTAAGTATAGGGGGGATTGATGCATTCCTTGTATATTCATTCACCATGCAACAACGCTTTTCCATCAAAAAAATGTCTACTTTCCTTAATGAGCCTGACTAGGCTCGAGCCCAGACCGGGCTCGATAAGGGATCGGCTCGAGCCTTATTGAGCCTGAGCTGGCTCGATAAGAGGCTCGCGCTCACCGAGCCCGAGCCCGAGCCAGGTCCTGGCTCGGCACGTTGGGCTTGATAGCCAGTCCTGACCCTAGTCTCTTCTTCTTTTCTCTTCCTTTTCTTTCTTTGCACATCCCCAACCCCATTGGTTGTCACACTAACTCCTTTTTCATACGTAGGCTGACCATAGCCTAGGTATAGGGGGTATTGATGCATTCCTTGTATATTCATTCACCTATTTCTTCTTCTCTTGACCTCAACCGTCCCATTTTTGCTCTTCTTCTATACTTAGGCTGACCAGAGCCTAAGTATTGGGGGGACTGATGCATGCCTTGTATATTCATTCACCTATTTCTTCTTCTCTTGACCTCAACCGTTCCATTTTTGCTCTTCTTCTATACTTAGACTGACTAGAGCCTACGTATAGGGGGCGAGTTGACTTCTATAGTTTTTATCTTTTCACTCTCTTATGCTTAGCAAGAGCTATGTCTTTTCCTCGCTTCTTGTGCTCTGAGGACATAACCCATGCTAAGTATAGGGGGTGTGTACATATTACATTTATACTTCACCCATAACACGTTCTTTCATGTATTTTATGTTTATTATTCAATAATTACATGATGGGAAGAAGTTGCAAAAAAGAGAGGACGGTTTTCGTAAAATATGTAAAATACTTTTAAATTTATATAATGTGTATAAAATTGTATACATGCTGTAAAATATGTATAATTTGTAAAATTATTGTAAAATCTTTGTAAATAATACTTATGTAACGTTATTATAAAATAGGAGGTATGACATAAAAAAATAACAAAAAAACTTTTGTAAAATAAAAATGGCTTCTTATTCATTTTAGCATATCATTCAGGCATTTTTTGTACTTCATTCATATGTATTTCATATCATCTGCATTTCATTTGCATATCATGCATATGCAAAGTGGAAAGTCAGTGGGTTATGAACCGAGCTATGAATAGAAACTGAGGATGGACTTGACCTGACCTTAATCTACTTTAGTTTCAGAGAAACTTCATTGAGAAGTAAGGTTTTAGAAACTTCAGGTCTAAGACTTAATTCTCCAAGTTCACAAGCCAGTGTCTAGACTTGACTCTTAGTGTCTAACCCGATCGCCTCATTCTGAGTAGACTCTTGGATAAAGAATTATTATAGACTCTACATTGTTCATTCACTCAACTTAGACGAGGTGTTGGAAGACCGTATGTCTTTTTCTCTAGTAGTGTGGACATCTAAAGTTTGGAGTACCGGGTTGAAATAAAGCTTCAGATGAGGGATGGACTACTAGCACAATTTTTCTAAGACCCCAAAAAATGGACGGACTAAAAGATTCTATATCCGTCAAGGCGTAAAAGATCCATACATAGCAAGCATAATTTCTACCAAAAAGAAACTAATATCGTGTGTGTGTGTTCCAAGCTTCAGATAGCATGTAGATCTAGTGGAGACTTGGCTACACTGACCAAGCTTTACGGGAGAGTTGATATATTGGTCACTCTCCACTTCTTTCCCCTTCTTCTATACTTCTCCCCCACGCGTTGTGAACTAGCACGTTCCTGAACATAGAAGGAAATACCTGACTCCCTGAGGGCGAGTTACTGGAGGGGGAAATTGCATGCTAGTCCAGCATCTTGGATGGGAAGAGTTAACACCCTTCACTCACCGAAGACAGTTATTCAGTGTTCATGTGGGATGATTTTGAAGGAGGTTGATCTAAGATAACTTTTGAGTCGGGTCTGGGCAATGACTTGTACAACTTGGAGGTTTTTGTTATTAAAACCCTAAGGGTGAGGGTCGTGATGTATTTTCTCAGGTTTGGTATATGAACAACATTATGGATGGCTGATTTTTGTGGAGGAAGGGCTACTCGATAGGCCACATTCTCCTTACGGGCAATGATATCGATCGTGACAACATATCGTGGCTCTAACATGCCATAAATACTGAATCTTTGTACTCCATTCATGGGAGATACTCGTAAAAAAACCCAGTCTCTCACATATATTCACAGAGATTCTACGAGTAGGCATGATTAAGTCAGAGGGAAGAAACATAATAATTGAAAAGTGATGAGAGAAGAGGATCGGATTACCCGAAACTCCAAAATGTTGCTGAAAATCTAGGTACATATAAAAAATCAAGAGGTACTATATGGATTCTTATACACATGAGGTTATTTACATATGTATACAACTTAAACCAAATAGATGGTTAGTAATTAGTTAAGTTCCAATGCACGTGTATTACTAGCAAGCCACATATAATATCATGAGTAGAAAATACAGTATACAGGACACCTTCCATTAGTACCCGTTCGGTTGGGGGTTTACCCCCCACTTTGGGTGGGTAAACCCCCAAAACCCACACTTCTAACCCACTTGTGGGGCCCACTCTCTTCCCATCAAAAAAAATATATATTATACCATCATATCATCTAAAAATCATAAAATACTCAACTTCTACTCACTATTCCAAACTTCAATACAGTCACATCACAACAACTACCCACTTTTTCAAATTTCAATACAATCATACAATAATAACTACCAACTTTTTCAAATTCCAATACAATCACATCACACAAACCCTCCCAACCCTTAACCCACCAACCAAACACACAAACTCAAATCCGGGTTATCCACCCCTGGATAACCCGGCAGCCGAACAAGGCCTTAAAGTCACATGATTGCCTTTAGTTTAATATAATTTTCTAAATTTCTTAACTAGGCGCTATTGTGGAATCCGTTTCCATACATCAGTTATTCACGAAACCAACGATCTTCGACCAAGGATTATACAAGCGGATATCTAGAGGCTGATAACTACGTTTAATTAACGCATGACTCGGGATATCGTAGAATTATATTGACATTTCATCTCATGTGATCAAACCTTACGGCAATCATCCTTCGTGAAGTATTATTGATAGGTAGGAATCCGGGTTCGACACAACTTATGTTACGATGCATATCTTTGGAATCTGCAGTCATCCGCCAGCGACTCCTTCACCATTGCAATTTCCCATGCTTCTCAGATGTGTTATCATCGTCTCCTACGGAGAGGAAGGATTTCCTTCTGATATGTCTCTCTCTAACTCTATTAAGTCCTGTTTGTTTAGTTGGAAAGGAATTACAATGGGATGCAAACAAGACAAGAATGAAATTAAATCCATTCCATTGTTTGATTCATATTAAGAATTGGAATATTTATTATGAGACACATTCCTTTCTTATATTTGGAAAGGGAAAAGAATAGAAAGAAAATAACCTTCCTTTGATATATTCCATTAAATAGGAAAAACAATCCGTATCCTCCAACTTAATTTTTCATGTAATTGATATATTTCATATAAGAAATCAATAGTCAAAATTTTCCATACAATTGATATATTTAATATATCCATATATGTATCCGCTAGAATATTTTATTATCATATCCATATCTTAAAAATTTTGAAAATGTTACGGGTATCCGTATTCGCAAAAAATAAACATGCATATCCATGTTTGTATACGTGTCCACTAAAAAATAACCAATATCCATATCCTAAAAAACTAAAGATAGTATCTGTTCAAATACCTATAACTGTAAATAAATAAATAAAAGCCATTCCATGTCCATATCCATTTTCATAAAAAATCCTCATCCATGTTCATATTTGTATCCACAAAAAAACTAAAATACATATCCATCTTTGTATATGCATCCGCTAGAGTATAATCATATCCATATCTTGCAAAAAATGAAAATTGCATCCGTATCCATATCCATATTAGAAAAAATCCCATATCCATATCCATATCCATATCCGGAAAAATAATTAAAACATACATCCATGTTCGTATCTGTATTCATATCCGTAAAAAAATCTTATTTGATATATTTTATCCATATAATAGATATATTTAATATATATGTATTTGTATCCACTTGAATATCTTGTAATCATATTTGTATCCATATCCAAACAAAATTGAACTGTATCTATATATGTATCCACAAAAAATCTCATATCCATGTTAGTATCCATGTATTTATAACTTGTCTAACATTTTGCATCGATATATTTGTATCTATGTCCAAAAAAATCATACCCAAGTCGGTTTTTTAAAAAAATATCCAGAAAATAGTAATTTAAGGGAATTAGTAATTTAAGGGAATTGCCTTTTATTTATTTTTAGAAAATTCTTAGCCGTCACAATTTGTCATCGTCACCATATGACTCGTCATTTATTCCCCGTAATAATAGAACATGCATGCTTCGTGCAGTCTTTTTTCTCATATTTCTTTGTGGCAAAGTATCCACCTCTCATGTAGCATTTGCCTACTATTAGAGGAAAACCGCATTTATATCATATGTGAGTTCCTGGGTTTAGGTCCAAGTCATTATCGAGGAAATCATTTATGATAACTTATTGGGTTTAGGTCCAATTAACTCTGTTAACAATAACCTACAATGCTCAAACGCAAAATGCCAAGTAATTTTTGCACTGCCTATAACCCTCTCTCATACTTTATGGGTATTAGATGTAAAACTACGCTAATAGTGTTATGCACATGTGTTATTACATCTTTATTACATTTTAAAATGTGAAAATGGATGCAGACTTTGATATCAATGAATATGAAAAATGTGTTACCATTTTTTGAAAATGGATATGGATATACAGTAGATACAGATTGGATATGGATAATAACAATAATTGTTTTGTATATTACTTTACTTAAAATGTATTAGATGAGTTATACATAAAATAAATATACTAAATAAATTTTATTTCATAACAATTATCAATTATGGTGAAATAAGCAACTCAATTTTATTAAATATAGTTACAATAAATTCAAGAGATATTTACACCTATAACCTTGCGTACTTTCGTAATTACCTCGGGAACCCTAATAATCATAATTACACCCAGGACCCTGAATAAGCACTCCATTTTACACCCATAACTCTCTGCTAGTTTAGTTCATTAACTCAACCAGATAATTGATTTAATCTAACCAATCCGCGAGCTAACAACTGAAGTTAACCAAAAGTAGAAAAAAGGAAAAAAATACCGCACCCCTTCGCCCGAACACCGACGTTGGAGAAGAGGATGCATTGGTCAATGAGGCGGTCCCCGGTGGATTTGATGATGTGGGTCGCGGAGGTGTTGGAGGTGTAGGGGTTGTAAGGGTCGGAGACAATGGTGTTCTTGAGAGAGATGGCGAAGGAGGAGAGGGTATTGAGGAGAGTGACATATTGGGCAGTGATGAATCTCCAATTCGTCACCTTTATTCTTTCATTTTGGCCTTTAAACTCTATCTAAATGCATGTATATATCATTATTTTGCATAAATTAACATTCATTATTTATTGTATAAATATTACATACAACACATTGTTTAAAGCCAAAATAAAAGAATAAAGAAGAGAAAAGAAAAAGAAATAAAATGCCAACGATATTGTATTACCCTAAATCCCGAGACCTAGGCATCTTGATGACTGGGTCCAAGGAATAAAGTACGGAGAGATAAGGATCAAAAATACAATAAAATCCTAATTTTACCCTTCAATAATTAATTTCTGGGACCTAATTTATTTTCTATTCTCTGACCCAGGTCGTAGATCTGTCAGACCATCGTAGGACCTCGTCTTCCTCGATTTTTGCCGCCTGATGTATTCATTTTTTCGGGTAGATTCCTCTTTGACTTTCTCCCCTCGGTCGATGCCCTATCACACTAGATCATTACATCGATCTGAGGGCGTCTGAATCGATCATTCCACCTCGATCTTTACCTCTTGTCCATCATCTGCACAAACCTCCTCCTCCGCCTTCTTCTATTTTTCGAATCCCCTTAGCTCCATTTCTCCTCCTCCTTTTGTCTCCATGGCTTGAGCTCTATGATAGGGAGTTTGCCTAGCATTTGGTTGGATCGAGGAGGCGGTGTAGAGGTGATTTCCACCATCTTTGGCGGTCCGCCGTCATGAGGTCCATCTCGCAACCACTAGCTGCTTGAGGTATTTTTATTCGTTTTCTAGATAGTTTTAGTTACTACATTTCATTTTCCCGTCATTAGCTTTAGGTTTCATTGCTTGTATTAGTGTAAAATCGACTTTCGAAGTTCACCAGATCTCCACTCCGGCAAACATCTCCACTGTGATTCGCCCATGTTCCAAATCCACCAGACACCCCATTTCCTTACCCTTTCATTTATCCACGCATCCCAATCCACTAGCCAAACTAGATTAGTTCATCTGTGAACCGAGGTCCTCCTCCGTCGAGCGCCTAAGACCTCACCACCTTCATCATTCCACCATCGTTTTCCATCAGTAACAGTCGAGACTCTATCACCTTTGCATTACCATGCTTTTCAGCTTCTTTGTAGATATGGAAGAGGGCATCTATGCCCTTCTCGACTCAAGGAACACCCCCCAAGTGTTGAAGACCTCCAGGGCTCCATCGTTGAGCCTCGGACCTATTTGAGGGATCAAGAAGACTTGTTGTAGCTAGTCGGAGCAAGGAAAACCCATCAGGAAGCTTCCAGATCACAAGAATCGCACACACCTTCAGATCGAAGCTCGGCCCAACCGAGTTCTTCGCTAGTTCCTCCAACCACCTCGCCAACCGTTGGATCAGTTCAACCTCCAGATCACATATGAAGCGTTGGATGCACGAAGCCTCAACCCTAGGATCTCGATCCGAGATCTAATCTCAACCGCACCCGACGAAGCGTCATTGGTCGTTCAGAAGCCGGCACGTGGATTAGTGAATCACCCTCAACCGCTCGATCATGGGCTTAGTGGGGGTAAATTCAGAACATACCTCCACCTTTTTGTTTTTTTATTCAGTCCTGTATTTTATTTTGAACGCTTAAATATTTTGGTACTATTTGCAACGAACCTCCTATACTTCTTTCATATTGCTTTTGGGTCCATACCACGTCACCTCACGTGCAATCTCATGTGAGTGGCGATTTTGCAGGTAACCCCATGCGGGTTTTGTATTTTAAATTTGGCCCTTAAAGTTAAAATATTAGTTGTAACTTTTTTGTATTTTGCAGAAAAAACTTTGCCATTAATTTTAATTGCAAATATGCTCTTGTTAGTTCAATAATTTTTGCGCTTGTTTTTTATTTATTAAAAATATCATCCATGATCTTAAAAATTATGAAAATAGGGATGAGTGCATGCTAGCATACACTTTCACGTCATATTTTTAGAATTACATTTTGTGTAATTTTCCTATTTATTGAAAAAAATAACACGAAAAGTGCATGTTTGCATTAAAAATTCTAAAAAATATAAAACCTTTTTGAAAAATACCAAAATAATATTTTGTTTATTTTTGTATTTTATAGCTCCAGACCAAAAACCACTAAAGATAGAAAAATAAAATTGCAAAAAAATTAAAAACATCAAAATCCTTTAAAAAATATAATAAATCCCCAAAAAATCCCAAAAATATTAATCTGTTTTGTATTTTCTTTATATTATTTATTACATATTAAATTTTATTTCAAATAAATTCAGCCTATTTATTTAATCCATATTTTGGATATTTTTTATTTTAAAAATATATAAAAATTAGCATAATTTTTTAAAAAAATCATAAAAACAGTAGAAAAATATAAAAATACAAAATTATTTTATTATGCGATTTTTTATTATTTTTTGTTGTATTTATTATTATATTACCTTATATTGTATAAATAATTATATGTATTCCTGTATTATATATTTAAAAGAAAAAGAAATAAAAAATCAGAAAATATCAAAAGAAAATAAATTTTATAAAATAAAAACAATTTAAAATTATAAAAAATAAAATTTAAAAAATATAAAATTAAAACCCACACAAAAGATAATAAAAGACAAGAGAAGAGGACAAATTTTGGAATTCAATTTCCCAGTCTACTGTTTGTACCCTGTGTTCGACACTCTGCACATACTTACACATATACACACATTTGTAGAGTTATAATATATTTTAACTCCATAATTTTTATTTGTATTTATATACTTTATTTGTGGGTTAATTGTTGTCTGAAGTAGGGTTCGTGAGCGGTCACCACAGCGATGCTGATTTAGTTTGATCAGCAAACCCTTGCAAAATCCTCTTCAACAAGCATCGTTGCCAAGATCGAAGTCAAGGATGTGGAGGGAAGGAATGGGTTGAGTCGACGATGGTGATGCTAGTGGCGAGGAAGATGATCTTGAAGCAAGGAGAGGCCTCGTAGAGGAGTTGGGTATCCATTAGATGCTCACCGTTGCTAAGGAAGGAGGATTGGTTTGTGTTGTTTAGGTGGGAGAGGAGGGCGGAAGCGGGGTACCCACAAAGCCTCTGCTTAAGATCGGACTTGTGGAGGCCGTAGGTTCGGCGGAGGGCTGAGAGCATGGTGATTGTGGCCTCATTGTTACCATATGCTATAACGTATGCGACATCATGGAGGAGCTTCTTGGAGGAGTGGGGGAAGTGGAGGAGGAAGGGGAAGGGGAGGATGGGGAGGCAGAGAGGAGGGTGTGGCTCCATTCAGAGGAGAGGGGAGGGGTTCGAGGTTGGGGTTGTCGTCGAGGAGGAGGAGCTTCTCGAGCTCTTCGAGGCAGGACTTGACATGGGTGGCAACCGCGTGGTGCTACTGGAGGAGGAGCTGTTGCTGCTGCTTCTCGAGCTCAGAGATGGTTCGCTTCGAGGCAGAGGAGAGGTATGGGAGGGTAGTGCCTCTGCCCACGAGGACATAGAGGTCGCATGCATCAGGAAAGCAGTAGGACATTGTCGGAATTTAGCTAGAATTGGAAGATGAACACAACGAGAGGGGAGAGGGTAATTTTGTCTTTTTTAACGGACAAACAAAAGGAACATAACATCGGGTTATGTCATGTAAGAGTTAAACATTATTTGTCTATCTCATGTATTTGTGAATTATCGATGGTTCCTGGGGTAATTATGAAACTACTAGGTTATGTATAAATATCCCTAGATTCAAAGCTATATTTATATATTAAAATAGCTATATAATTATGTATAGATATCAAAGAGATATGCATAGTTATTTTAAAATGGGTATAGATACATATGGTTAATTTTGTATAAAATAATTATGACGATATTATATCACGTCGATCTGTATTCCAGCTCCCCTCATTACTAAAGTGTGGCATGACGACGAGTGCTCACTACATCTGCCTCTTCTCTATGTTCCTCTTTTTTCTTGCACACTCATTGCTTTTAATTTATCATCTTTTTGTATTTGGGAACTATCTCATATTCTCGTATCTACATTGCTACATCTATAGAAGTTAACATTCTTTTGCAAGATGTCAATGTTATTGTGTTATGTAAAAGAAGTTGCTCTAGTCAATAGAAACAAGTAACTTTTAATTATAACGATCAAACCACCGAACGAGAAATGATCATCAAACACATTTCGACCGTTTTGATCTTTGTAGTGTTTTCAACATTTGATAAGTTGTATCACTGTCTATAGGATAAGGTGTACCGACATTTGATAAGTTTTAACTCTTTTGTATATACTAACAAAACCTCTTTCTACTAGTGGCACCGAGACCTTACCACTCTCTCGCTCCGGAGATGACTTTCCCTAATCGAAGTAAGCTATGACCGAGTGGGCGACTAACTGGACTCATGCCTCTATCCTCATTCACTATCTTTCTTCACTACCCTTTTTCTTTACTTTTGGTTCATGGTCTGAGGCTCGCAATGCAAAAGTCACCGGAGGTTGCAGACTAAAAATTACCTGATAACTGAAAAGAAGCAATTATCAATATATGTGTGTAGTATTTCAAATACTAGCATTGAAACATCAAAGGGATGTACAATTTCGTAGTATATTTTATCTCATTTGCTTGTTGGGCATTCCCTCCACCATCTCCTTTGAGGCGTTATAATTATTTTCAAGGTACTTCTTTATGGATGAAATGAAAATTTGCTTCTGAAAAAATACATAGAACCATTAGATGGGGGTACCAATGCCCATATGGGGTATATCTGTTAATATGTGGAGCACAGTAGAGCACACGTAAAGTAAAATATTTACAGGGGGCATTTGTAAATTTCAATTCGTAAACTGTTCCGGTTCCGGGTTCCACGTCCATGTAACCGTGGAGCGCAAAGGTCACTCCCGGCATTTCTGATTTCGGGGAGCGGTGGGAGAGCGGTGGAGACTGGAGAGCGGCTGATAGCTCCCTCTGGCGATTGGGTTCCTCTCCCTCCCTATCTATTTCAAGGTTTTCCTCTCTTCCTCCTCCTGCTCCTGCTCCTGTTTTTCTCCCAGATTTTCTTCTTCTTCTTTGAATAATACTGCGTGTTTGCTTACGACGATTACTGTTTTTGCTTCTTCGTCCGCTCATCCTCGATCCGATTGGATCTGTTCTCCATTTCCATGAGGAAGAAGAAATCACCATTTTATTCTCATTTTCTTGTCATTTTACACACATATTACTCACTGTTAATGGCCATACCAATACCATGACCCAATATTAATCTTTGCATCCTGCGACAAAACGTTACTGATGGAAAACATTTATGAGCAGTCATTTGTTTTTTTATTTTCAAGAATATCAAAACTGCATATAATACATACCAAGCAGAACAATTCGTTGCTCGCATTCTACGCATTAGTTATGAACCGTCTGGCTGAAGGAGTATTGCGTTCTGACGTACTGAACCTTGATGGAGATTGTGATGTGGAATTAAAATCATAGAAGCCAAAGTGGCCGCAGAGTCACCTTACATCAATTTAAAAACTCAGATTTCTGGCTCCATCACTATTCATCATAACCACGATCTTTTTATTCTTCTGCTTTGCACTTTTATTGATATTGCCCGTGGACAATATTTCACAATATAGGCAAGAACAGCCGTGAATTGGGATTCATCATGCCATTCGAGATGACTAAAGAAGCCAAGCCGTTATCATTTTTTTAGATATGCCAAGAATAACTCGTCCAAGATTCATACCATAAAAAGATCACAACCGCATCACGAGATGGCCATTGTGAATGCGAGAACACCCATGACATGTACAACACCATTTCATCGTGGGCTACATTTTCCTTATAATATCTCTTTTGTCTTAACAACACTGCTGTTATATGGATCTATTGAAATGCCATCTTCTTTCCACACTCAAACACTGACCGTCCCATCTGTTGATTTCACATGTTTAGTAGGCCCCGTTGCATAGACTTCTCGCCTACACATTAGGTTCCCCTGAATTTTTGACAGATATGGCTCAAATAAACAAAATCATTTTTAACTTGTTTTCATAAGTTGAGATATGCCTTGAAGACTCAACCCATTTAGGATCCAATGCAATTTGTAATTGGATCTTGGTTAATAGTATGGATTTTTAGTATCTGATCAGAATCCGTTTACCGTTTATCCCTACATATACATATTCTGAGGTATGTGCTGTGCTGCTCGATGTCGTGGTGAGTTACCTTGAACGAGGATTGAAGACCTGAGGAAAGAAGATGCTGGTGGCCTGAAGCGCATTGGCGTAGGAGGTGCACGAGGGTGTTGGAGCATCGTTCTAGAGATTGGTGCATGGGGAGTTGCTCGAAGAAGGATAGCACACCTTGTTGTTATATAATGCGTTGCGCTGATTATGAAGATGAATTAGGGGCTGGAACATCCCTGTTGATTGTCTTCTTCTTTCTCTGTCTTATTCTTCAAGAATTGGGAACCATGAGATCCCAGAATCTCCCGATTAGGGTTCCAGACCAATTGATGAAAGATAAATTCAGAGATAAAGAATTATAAACATGGAAGAACACCAAGATTTTACGTGGAACCCTACTTCATGAGGAGCAGGATGAAACCATAGGAGAAGGCCTCTTAAGGCCTGGGTGTTATGTATTTCGCTCTCTCTCATATGTTGCAGGTGGTGTGTGGCTTCTTATATAGTTCCACCGGTAAGACTAAGTCCTACTCACCGTAGATGTGGGACTAAACCTGTAGATGTGGAAAGCGGACCCTGGAGGGATCCAATTACCCATCTATACATGTGATGCATACTCTAACAAGAATATTTATGGATTTTTGTTGGTCTTTATGGTACCTAGGTGAGTAGTAATTCCCTATCGATGTTTTAAAGAAATATATGCTCGGTTACCAGATGTCCTGCCTTATAGGCATCCAGTTTTGGGTCATGGCAATGGTTTTCGATTTTGGTTCAATGATTGGATGGAAGATGGTGCCTCAATCAAATGTTTCCCCCACCTTTTTGCTTTGTCATCTAAAGTTGATATCATGGTAGTGTGGGCATGGGATAATGAATCTTATTTTCTATCTTTTAGATCAGATATCTTAGATTGAAGGTTGTTCAACTTTTCCTATGATAGACTTGGTAGCAGATAGCAACTGCTATTTGCTGGGCAGAATCACTGGCTTTTGTGTAATGGTAATTTCTCTGTCAAGAAAGCCTACATGATTTTGTGTGGTGTAGATGTTTTTTATCAGGAGGATGTACTATGGACTGTCTTCACTGGCTTATTTGTAATTTCTCCATCAAGAAAGCACATATTCTTAATTGACTTAAGGTGAGCATGTATACCTGCATGATTGTTGAAACATACAATGACATAGATGCAGTGACTACAAATACCATCTCAAGTGGTGTGAAGACTTATTGGTACTGTATCTCAGGTGGTGTGAAGATTGGTTAAGGGTTATTTCATAGCTAAGTATTGACTGCTTGTTTGTAAACCCTAATCCTAGGGGTATTCCGGTCTAAACTCACTATCTAGAGTTGCCTTCATTGTAACCCTAATTCTAGGACTCCACCTATATAAGGATTCCCAGAATTCTCATTCTATTCAAGTATTCATTTTGATATCAACTTGGTATCAGAGTGGCTATCCCCCACCTCGCTACCGCTCTCCACATCGAAGATGCTGACGCCGCCATCCCTCTCTTTTATAAGCCGTCACCACTTCCCTTTCCTCTCCATCAATGACCCTTCCTGATCTCCATCGCCATTGTCGAAATCTAACCCCCCCCATCTCCATTATCGCTACCATCTACCCCTCCACCCCATCACCGAACCCGTCACCCCATCCACCTCACCGTCGTTTCCTTCTATCCCACCACCCCATCTACCTCAACGCTGCCAATCCTCTCCCCCATGTATAGGCTATGATTATCATGTTCCATCTTCTTATTGCCATGGTAGTGAGGACAACATCATCTCAATAGTAGATGAAACATGATGTATAACTTTGCCTTAATATGAGGAAGCATTTATAATTAGGGGTTCTTACTATAAAGTGGGTCTATTGAGATAATGTTTTCTATTTCTAGCACCCATAAGGTATTTTTGTACTTTAGACATATCCCCTCCTTATATGAGTAAGGTGTGCCCCATCAATGAATTTATACAATTTCATTCCGATTCTACAACTTCTAATGCTTATTAAAGGAACATTATTCTATCGAGCCTCCATAACTAGGGATGAGAGTGGGCCCTTGTAGGCTGTATAGGGCTCATGTCCATGCCTATTTAACATAGTGACCTTTGGATCGGGCGAAGGCCTACAAAATCTATCATAGTTCTGCCCAAGCCAGAGTTATTCCTGAAATTAATTGATTAGGCTTGCATCGGGCTGGCCTAAACTACTTTGACATGTAATAACTATTGGAGTATATGCGTCACTTGTGTAGATGGGTAATTGGATCCCTCCAGGGTTCATTGACCACATCCAATAATTTAGTCCCACATCAACTATCTGTGGGACTTGGAGGGTCAGTGGAGGATATATAAGAGACCCTAGACCCATTGTATCAGATGAGAGAAAATTCAATGAACACATCGACCCTTTGAGGCATTCTCTAGTGGTTTCATACCGCTCCTTAGGGAGTAGGGTTCCACATAAAAATCCTGGTGTTCTTCTTGTTTATTATTTATCTCTGATATTACGCGTCCGTATTCTTCGTTTTCTAATATTGTATCAGAGTGGGTTTGATTCTTGAGTATCTTGTTATTTATCTATATTCGAGATTCGATTATCAAGAAGATTCGGTTCTGACTTATTCTTGAAGATTTAGTCTTTGAAGATTATTATTATGTATCGTTCAAGTTCATGATCGAGTTCAAGATTCAAATCTAGGGTTTCTCAAAACCCTAATTTCGCAGGGTCGACACCAAGTTATGAAGATTTGTTCATTATTCTTGCATGGTGGTGCTCTCGCGCAATGCAAACCCAGACACATTATCGGCTTCTGCAGCAATGATCAATGCCAATTCTAGAGGCATCTTTATCATGCAAACTCAGCAGTGGCGATAATGATCTCCTGCACACAACGTTCGTTCAAAAAAAGAGAGAAGAAGAAAATCATGCACGAATTCACCTCCAGGCAACGCTGACTTCAAGACCAACTGCAACCCCTCTCACGCACCACCTTACCCAGGCATCGATCTCCTAATCTCCATCGCGTGTCACTCCAACAAGTAGCTTCCTATCCAATCAGCATCCAGGCAAGCCAATGTTAAAAAATCGAAGTTCCAGGTGATAAGTACTCGTGTAGGCAGCGACCTTTATTCAGCATTCGGAGATGCATGCGGCAACGATGCTCCTCCTTGTAAAAGGCGATAATGCTCCATGTGCCCCAACAATCGTGAGTTTCTCCAAAGGCGGAGGCGCCGCTTCTTCGCAACGTGAGCTGAAATCCCAGCGATGACATCTTGCATCTCTCCCATCGGCGACAACATAACCAGGCGATGGTGGTGCATGAGAACTCATCCAAGCAAGCATCGATAGTATCGTTTTTTTTTGGGCCCAATATAGGGCTACTACTAGTATGGGCCCAAGCCACCGCAAATAAAAAAGTGTGCATGTTTATTTTAGCTTAACATTGTGCTACTATTTAAAAAAAAGGAAGAGAGGCCAAGGGAGAAAAAGGGGAGAGATGGGCCCGACATTGAAAGAATGAGCTTGATTCGAAAAAAATGGAAAAAATGCAAGAAGAATAGCTGAAAAAGGGAGAAATGACTAAAAAAATGAATCGTAAAAAAATTATCTTGAAAAAGGTACGCAAAAAAAGAAGGAAAACTGTACGCAGAAAAAATTGTGATGGCGAAAAAAGGGGTAAATAGCCAAAAAAAGGAATCATAAAAAAAGAATCCGTATGAAAAAAATTTGAGAGGAAAAGCTGATTTTTTTACGGCTTATTATTTTTTGTTTCTCCCCATCTTTTCATGTCTTCTCCTAACTTTGTCAATGTCATTGTTTTCCAACAAGTATGGGAGAAAGGGGGAGTATTGTGTAGAGTTCTATGCCTCTGATTAAGATCTAGATTCCAGCCTGGATTTCAGACTCTATAGTTCTGATTTAGACTCGATGTTCATATTGATTTCGAGTCTTCAAGATGATGCACACGTGTCTGCGATCATCAGTTTGTGTGGTCCCCATCTTTTTTATTGGTCTCAGAGTTTTCATGTGATCCATAGGGACTCCATTGTTGAGATCCCATTCTCTATGCCATTGTGGGCTAGGATTTTCATGTGGTTTCATAGGGACTCAAGAGTAGAGATCACATTCTCTGAGCCAGTTGGGAGAGATCGAGTTCTTTGACGAGGAGACTTTTCATACTCCATTCTCCAATGAACATGGACTCCGACGAGGATGTTTCCACAGCTTTTTCAGTTCAGCCCTTCAGAGATGGAGCATTTGTTTACATAATTCAGACTTCTATATGTGGTAGGACAGAATACTCCGATGAGGAGACTCATTCAGTTTATGTGACTCTGACAGGCGCAATACAGAGCACACGTTCTCTGATGAGGAGACCCATTTCAACTCATACTCCAGCCCGTTTGTTCCTCCTCACCTGCACGACATAAGAAGCAACGTTCTCGACAACAATCAACAATAGTGTATGCGTTCAGTTGATATTGTCTGTAATATCTTGTATTGTGAGTTTGAGATCTCTTTCTATTTGTCCAAGCTGAGCATTGCATGCTTCAATTTGAGGGGGAGTGTTGGAGAATGTGTGTCACTTGTGTAGATTGGTAATTGGATCCCTCCAAGGTCCAATTACCACATCCAGTGGTTTAGTCCCACATCTACTATCCGTGGGACTTGGAGGGTCAGTCGATGCTATATAAGAAGCCCCTGACCCATTGTATCAGATGAGAGAAAGTTCAATAAACACATTGGCCCTTTAAGGCATTCTCCCGTGGTTTCATCTTGCTCCTTAGGGAGTAAGTGATGCAAATAGAGATTCTGCAACGCTGATGAAAATAATTTGATGGTGGATTTTTTTTGGTGGGGAAGAAATTGGAGGGGTTGAGAGGAGAAGACTCGTCGGAGAACGAGTGATTTTTGGAGAAGAATCGCGGAGATCGTGCGAGGAAGGAGAGAGACGAGAGATATAAAGAGATAAAATCTCAATTAATATCCAACTTCAATTGTTCCAAACAATTGCCTACCATCCCCTTTATATAGGAGGGGTGGGACTACATAATCAGAAAGAAATTTCAAATTGGACTCTATCTTTTCCTAATTGACTCTAACCGACTAACTAATTGATTTGAAATTAATCCAAATCTTTAATTTATCCTAATTGACTCCAACTAATTAAATTCGAAATTCAAAATGAAAATCGACTAACTAATTTGAGTCACATGCGATCTCTTTTATTTAAATAAAAATTGTAACGACTCGGTTAATCATAAAAATAATTAGACTCTAATAAATAAATAAAGCCCTATTTATTAATTTCGCGCTGCATCAGTTCTCATCCGCTTGAGAAATTCGTCTCTCGACGAATTGCTTGATCTTCGGGTTGTTGATGGAGAATTTCCACATGGCTCGTTGGTCGAATCTCCCAATTTTCTCCTTTTCCATGTTACGTTTATAATTCTTTCCCACTGAGGGGTATGGTTGCAAAAGTTCTACCCCTTCACTTAAAAAGATTCCATAGCATAATATATCTTCTAATTGGACCTTTTGATAAATTTTTTTGAGAGGAGGGGTCTTCTTGCAAATATTCCAAACTAATTTTCCATCCCAAATTTCATGGGATTCGAATCGTATAGATAAAGGGCCACTCATTAGGGTTCTTCCCTTCAAGCTGTGGCGACGGTGGCTGCGATGAAGTTGGCGCGGGCGGTGGCTGCGCATGAGGCACGTGTGGCGGCGGCGGTGGGTGATCGCATAAGGAGGGAGGCGACCTGTCATGTTGAGGCGGGGATGCGGGGTCTCCCAATGGCGACGATGGTTCGTGGGAGGCGGGCAAGGCCGGCGATGGTGGATGGTGCGACGTTGTGCTGGTGAGGTGTGGTGAGTGCGGTGCCTTCGGGTAGGGAGGGAGAGGTTGGCGATGCGAGCCGTGGAGCGGGGGTTGGAAAGAGGATCTGGAAGTGGTGTGGGGCCGACAGGGAGGGGGTGATAGTGAGGAGAGGTGGTAGGAGGGGGGGGGGGTTGGCGGTGGTGCAAGAAGTGCGAGGGTGGCGGCGGGAGGGGGTGGGGGTGGGGTTGATGGGGATGTGGGTTTCACTGGTGGTGTGGGGTCAGTGGGAAGGGGCGGTGGCGACGAGGGGATCAGCGGTGGTGATGGGACAAGGGGTTTTGCTGGGGGTGCGAGGGCAGCGGGTGGCGGTGGCAGCGTCAATGGGGCTGGGGCTGGGGTTGCAGGTGCAACGGGAGGGGGCGTTGGGCTGGGAGGGATGCCGGGGTGGCGGATATGGGTTGCGGGAGAGGCGGTGGGGCAGTTTGGAGGACGGCAGGGGGCTGCAACTGGGCGAGTGGGGGTGCCGGAGGTGCTGGGGCTGCAACGAGGGTCCGCAAGAGGGCCACGGGTGGGCTGTATATCAATTTCTGCGGCATTTGCAAGTCTGAATATACCTGGACAACAAGCAGATCGACGTTTTTTCCTTCTGAAATAGTCTGGACTGCAAGCAAATCGTTGTCGATGACAAGTTTTTCTTGCTTTTCTTTTTGGAAAACCCGGACAACGGCTTCGTGGGCACGAGGTGGTGTTTCACCGGCCCTTTTGACAACGATTTTGGCGGCATTCTCTTCTAGTTCGCATGCCAATGCCTCGATATTCCGCGGCTCTTGTATCTGTGACACCAAAGCTTGCATATCAGCACAAACTTGGAGCATATTAGATAGTGCTTGTCTAACCTAAGCACGCTATGCACGGTCGTTGGAGTGAGATCCTTTGGACTTTTCGCATGAACGACGGGAGGGATCACCGGATCGTGAGGATGATCTAGATGCCATGCTCTGATACCAATTGACGCAAATAGAGATTCTGCAACGTTGATGAAAATAATTTGATGGTGGATTTTTTTTTGACGGGGAAGAAATTGGAGGGGTTGAGAGGAGAAGACTCGTCGGAGAATGAGGGATTTTGGAGAAGAGAATGGCGGAGATCGCGTGGGGAAGGAGAGAGAAAGAAAAGGATAATGAGATAAATCTCAAACAATATTCAACTTCAACTGTTCCAAACAATTGCCTACCATCCCCTTTATATAGGAGGGGTGAGACTACATAATCAGAAAGAAATTTCAAATTTAAAATTCAAATTTGACTCTATATTATCCTAAGCGACTCTAATCAACTAACTAATTGATTTGAAATAAATTCAAATCCTTAATTTATCCTAATTGACTCCAACTAATTAAATTCGAAATTCAAATTGAAAACAGACTAACTAATTTGAGATCACATGCGATCTCTTTTATTTAAATAAAAATTGCAACGACTCGATTAAATGTAAAAATAATTAGACTCTAATAAATAAATAAAACCCTATTTATTAATTTCGCGCTGCATCAGTAAGGTTCCACGTAAAAATCCTGGTGTTATTGTTTATTCTTTATCTCTGATATTACGCTTCCGCATTCTTCGTTTTCTAACATGGAATCATAGTAGCTTCAATTCTCGAGGTTTATTTTCATGATTTGTTCGAGATTCAGTTCTTGATTATTGTTGAAGATTTGTTCGTGAAGATTGGTTGTTCATGATTGTGATTCGTCTAAGTTTCGAGAAATTCTAGGATTTTTCAGAAACCCTAATTTCTGCATATTTTTGAAGATCGTCATTAACGACAAAGTTTTGCAGTTCAATTCCGAGTCTTCTTGCAGATCTATTATTTGTTCATATTCAAGATTTATTCTAGGAGATTTTGATATCCGTGTTTGGTCAAAGTTTGATAGAGTTTCTTTGGAAACCCTAATCGTGCAAGTTTGGAAGCATACCACAACAACCCCATCTCAGGGTAGCAGCAGAGCCCCATCTCACTAGGCGTTGCAACCCTCCAGCACAACATCTCCATCACATCAGAAGGCATGTGCTTCCTCTTCCAGACGACCTCCGTGGCGTCGCATCTCCGCCTGCACCACCACAGGAGTCGAAGAAGGAAGAAGAAGAAGCCCCATCAGGGGCGACGCAACACCTTCGAGTCCTTCGATCGCGTAATATCCTACCGGCTCCAATTCGAAGAAGCCCCGATACAGGAGCAACCCTCTCGCAAGGCAATACATATACTCCAATAATAACAACACTAGACAATCTCCAAAGTTCTTCCTTATTTTATTGAAAGAGTCAAGCTCTAGTATTCTTGTATAATCTCTTTCTAAGGGGTTTAGAAAAGTGTTATACGTTTACGCTTTTAATTTGTTATAGGAAAGGCCTCGTGATTGGAGGTTCAATCGACATAGTATAGTATGTTCATATTAACCAAACACTTTAGAGTTGATGAAGAATAAAGTATCTATAACATTTTCTAAGAGAATAATAAAACCTTTATGCCTCTATGTATATTATATATTATTTTTTTAAATAGTGTATAAAATATTTGACTATTTGGGCCTCAAAAAATATTGGGCTATTTGGCCGGGTTGGGCTTGCATCAACCATGGCCAGATCTCGGCCCGAAAAGTCATATGGGCCAATATTTTGACCCCCCCTTGCCCATTTCAATTTTGGGATTGGGTCGGGATGGGTTTTGGGCTGAGCAAAGCCGGCCTAACCCAATGCCGTCCATACAACTTCCAGATATGCATGGTTACTGCATTTTGTTTAAAGTCCTGACCAACTCTGCCATCCTTCGATCCAAATATCTTGTAAAAACTTATTCAAGCCAGAGAAATAAGTATCACAACAGAATCATCCAAAAATACGTATTCCATCTAATCACTTAGTGATTATGTATACAAGCTAGAGCACTATGCTTCATAAAGGAATCTTCCAGGCTACACTTTACGCCCAATTATCTAGTGAAAACTGAAGATATTCCCGCAAGGACCATCCTCGTATCTTTCCACTCCCAAGCATTTCCATAATAGGCAACCAGAATCCTACATGACAACCCATTTTTCGAAGACCAGTCGCCCACATCACAAAACAAAGTTTCAATAAAGGTACCCCTTATTGTCAACTAACTAAAACATCATGTCAAAGGACTAGACAAACATCAGTGGCATCTATTCGCAATCCCTTCCACAATATTTTTCTCCAGATAGTCATCTACCTTGTTTTAATTTTCAGCAATCAAAAGTGCTTAGCAAGAAAATGACATTGCATACATGATCGACCACAAAAGGAAAATCCTCCCTAAATTTATACAATACCGTTTCCCTCCACTCTAATTGTCTTTTAAAATTTTCACTGGTTTATCTATTTGAGAAAAGCTTCTTTCTTTTCAGGTCATTCATTTTTCTTTCATCCACATTGTAAAGATGATTATAGTAACAAGAAAGTTATCTTTCATTTTTAAATGACGGATTTAGCCTGTTGTTTACTGTCTAATGAAATTACATTGCTCCATGATCGATTCCCAACACCAAACCTCTCTTTTTAGGAACGAAACCATGCAATATACTGAGAGATTATTGTCCCTATGCGAATGATTTTCTGAAATGTTTTTAGTGAAATCAATCTCAACAGGTGGAAAATAGGTCAAATGGTACTGAGACTTGCATCAAACTTCCAGGGCGTATACCGGGATCTCCACACCCCTGCTGTTATTATTGGTGGCATCTTTGTTCTCATTGCAGTGGTCCTTTCATGTACACTTATTCTTCAGCACCTTCGCTCCTATACAAATCCTGAGGTTAGTGGTTTGGAATGGTGTCCTCGTGTTGAATTTTTATATAAGGCTCTGAATTCTTTACTTCTTCTTAACCAAAATAAAGTTTATAATATCATGATTTCGTCTTTGAGCATATCTATCCTTGTTCATGAACTACTATACTATTAGCTTTGGTTGGATTAACTATATTAATAACTAGGTTGAATTGGGGAGATGGAGGAACCTTGTCCATTCCAATAATGTTGTTGGGGACAAAAGCTTTTTGACTTCGTTGTTTGCGAAGATGATGGGAAGGAGGTCACTCCAGGGGTGGATGGTTGCGAGGGTTGGACGGGCGCCTGGAGATGCGAGGGAAGTTGCGAGGGGTCAAGCCCCGGTCTCCAGTGCTGGAGGGGTTTGGAGATGGCGAAGGAAGGACTGTGCGCGGGGTGCAACGAGCAGGGGTGCGGTTCTCGCTGCGGATTAGGAGGGGAGGGTTGGTAAGGGGCTCTCGGAGTGTGGAGGGGGAAGCAGCGGTGCTTGTGTGGAGGAGGGGGGTTCTAGCTATCGAGGCGGGAGTCCGCAGTTCGTGGCGGCGGGTGGGGAGGTGCCCGAAGGTGGGGGAGAGCGGTGGGTGCATGTCACCCACAAGAAACCGGAGAGGAGATGCTTCCGCTGCGGGTTGCGGGGGCATTTGGCGGAGGTTTGCGTTGCTCGACCGCGTTGCTTTGTTTGTGGAGGTTTGGGACATAAGATGGCTGATTGTGGCTCTCGCTCCAGGTCTGGAAGGGGACAGGTTGCTGTGGGGTACGCGGTTACCCCGGCGGGTGTGTTTCCCTCGTCGGGGACTTCTCGCTTCACTGGAGGATGTTCGTTTGCTCAAGTGGTGGCAGCTGCGTGCCAAGCCTCGGTGGCAGGCAAAGGGTCCTGTTTTGTCGAAGGGATCGGCTCCAAGGAGTGCTCGCGGAGATCGGCTGGTAGCCGGGCGGTTATCGATTTTTTCGAGAAGGACTGCATGTTGGCTGCAGAGGTGAACGTTCTTCTTCGAGGGGTTCTTGGTAATCACTTTTCTGGGGACGTCTCCGCCTTGGGCTCTAGGCGCTGCTGTGTTCGGGGATTATCGGAGGAGCATCGCCTACGGTTGATTCGTGGTGATGTGGTGGGCGGAGTCGCTTGGAGGGACTTGCGCTATGCGGATGGGGCTTGCTTGGATGTAGAAGTATGTGTTTCCGAGGTCCGTGGCATTCCTTTCTTGTCACGATCGGTTCCTTGTCTCTGGCGACTGTTGCGGAGGTGGGGTGAGGTACTGGCGGTCACCGACGATGGGCTGTCGCCGGGTTCCGACCCTTTCTCTACGAGGATCCTCATGGAGTGCAGTAAGACCTTTTTGGATGAAGCGGTGGGCCGTGTCTTCTACAAGGATTTGGACGTCGGTCGTTTCAGTTACCGAATTGAGATGTCTGTGGTTACCCCTCCGCCGCCGCCGCCGATGGGAGGGGGGCCTTGGTCGTGGCTTCCGAGTCGGGGAGGGGGAAGGGCGTCGCTTCGTTTTCCGAGGGCCACGTGCCGCTGCATGGCACCACTTCGTGGGGCTCATCACGCCATGTTGATTTTGGGCGCCCTTTCATTTCTATCGTACGTCCTTTTAGTTCTACTTCGTGGACTCGCTGCTTGGATACTTCTCTCGGCGCTTTGTCTGCTGACGTGGTGGGGAATTGCTCGGGGTTCGTGAGGGATGTCTGTGTTTGGAATCGGGCGCCCAACATCTCCTTGCGGGCTTTGAACTCGGATCTTAGCGGGTCCCGACAGCTGGGCGGATCCTCTTTCGGGTCTCTTTCCGGTTCAGTGTTGGAGCGGCTTATGGACCGGGATCCAGCTGGCGCTTCGGCTGCAGCCAGACCCACTATCGTCCTTGGCGGGTTTTTTGCGGGTGCGGATGTGGGGGTCTCCTTCGAAGCTTGGCTCCCTATCATCCTCCTCGCATATGGAGTAGGAAGTGCTTCTTCCGCAAGGCTCTCCTCCCTCCATTGTGGACGTCTCCGTGGCTCAGTCAAACGATGTTGAGATCGTGGGGGAGTCTGGAAGGAGGTCAACGAAAAGATACAGGAGAAGATACCGATCGCGATCTCGGGGGGGGGGATGTTGCAGACTTGCTTGACTCTGAAAGGGCGGTGGCGGAGGCTGCTGGAGTGGTTCGATCCGGAGGGAGCGTGGAAGGTTCCTCATGAAGGTACTATCTTGGAACGTTAGGGGTTTGGGAGAGGCGGATAAGCGGAGAGCCTTGGGTTCAAGGTTCGCGGAGTGGGGTTGTGATGTCGTGATGCTTCAGGAAACAAAGCTTCGGGATGTGGGGGTTGCATCTTGGCGGTCGTTTGGGGCGGGGGGCCTAGATCAGGTCCGTGCTTTGGACACGAAGGGCTCTGCGGGGGGCCTTCTCATTGCGTGGAGGTCGGCGGTCTTCTCCTTCAACTCAGTCTGCAGAGGGAACCATGTTATTACTGTGAATCTGACTAGGTTGGTTGATTCCTCCCTGATTGCGTTCTCTTGCGCTTATGGGCCTTGCTGCTATATTAAAAGAAGGGACCTTTGGGAGGAGCTGCTTCAGATGAGTCAACAGGTCGTGGGAATCCCTTGGCTAATTGGTGGAGATTTTAATGTTACCTTGCGCTCTTCAGACAGACCCCGTTCGAGGGGGGGATGGATCAGGGATCGACGGACTTTGCTCAGCTCATTCACTCTCTGGTTCTGGAGGATCTTCATGCGTCTGACGTTTTATACACGTGGAGAAGCTCCGCTTCGCGGTCTTGCATTGACAGGTTTTTGGCTTCGGAAGAACTTATGGTTGGTTTCCCTCTCTGTTTTGTTTCCTCCTGCCCTCGCTGCTTTTCGGATCACACCCCAATCTTGTGGGATTCGGGTGCTTCGTCTCCTGCTAGAGGTTTTTTCAGATACGAGAATTGTTGGCTTCTGGAGGACAACTTCAAGAACTTTGTGGCGGATATCTGGGGTCAGGAGCGTGGTGGGGGGTCGACTGTTTTGAGATTTGCTCGGAAACTTGATGTGTTGCGGAAAAAGTTGGCCTTTTTTAAAAGAGATTCGAGGGCTGCTCGGGTGGCGGCCAGAAAGGAGGCAGAGGAGGTAGTGGCGTCCTTGGATGCTCTGGAGGGATCAAGGGAGCTTGGTGTCGAGGAGCTGGCCACCCGATCGGCTGCCCTGGGGAGGATGGAGCTGGAGGACCGGAAGCGGGCTGCGGAGTGGCGTCAGCGGGCAAGGCTCTTGTGGTTGAGGGGTGGGGATGCAAACACGTCCTTCTTCCATCGTGTGGCTAGTGGTAGGCGGCGTTCGAACCTCCTATGCTCCATCTCGATTGGTGGCAGGGTGGTAGTGGGTGAGGAGGAGATGGGGAGGGGGGTCGGGGATTACTTCAAGGATCTCTCCTCGCGGCGCACGCCGCAGTGGTGGAGATGGACTGGGGCTGGGACGGAGATTCTTTCGCCTCTGATTTGTGATGATCTGACGAGGGAGGTGACTCCGGCGGAGGTTAAGGAGGCTGTGTGGGATCTTAACGCTAATGGGTCACCGGGACCGGGCGGTTTCCCGGTGGCCTTCTACAAGGATTTTTGGGAGCTGGTGGGGCAGGAGGTTTTGGAGGTCGTTGTCGAATTTTGTGAGGGTAATGTGGGCTTCGACAAAATCAACAGGGATCTCATTATCTTGGTGCCGAAGTTCCCTTCCGCCGATCATATTAAAGACATCCGTCCTATTGCTATCTCAAATGGCCTCTATTTGATTGTGGCGAAGATTTTTGCGTGTAGGCTGTCCCCGGTGCTTGATGGTATTATATCCCCGGTGCAGGCTGTGTTCATCCGTGGTCGTCAGATTGCTGATGTTACGGCTTTGGCTTCGGAGATGGTTGCGAGTTGGACCAGGGAGGGGACTCGTGATGTGCTTTGGAAAGTCGACTTTGCTAAGGCTTATGACTCCCTCGATTGGAGCTTCTTGTGGTCGGTTTTGAAGGCTCGCGGTTTCTCGGACATTTGGATCTCTTGGATGCGCCGTTGCGTCTCCACGACCTCCTTCTCGGTTATGATCAATGGGCGTATGGCGGGTGGTCGCTTCCAACCGCGGAGGAAGGTGCGTCAGGGCTGCCCCCTGGCGCCCCTGCTGTTCGTTGTGGCTGCTGATGTGTTGGCTCGGATGGTGGCTCATGTGGTTGATAATGGGCTCTCTATGGGCTTCTCCTGTGGCGAGAGGGTCATCCCTATTCTGCAGTACGCCAACGACACGATTGTTTTCATTGGTGGGGGGCGTGATGAGGTCAAGGCCATGGCGGCAACTCTGGAGGTTTTCAGCGAGATGTCGGGCCTGTTCATTAATGCGAGCAAATCTAAGGTGGTTCCATTTGGTTTGGATGTAGAGGAGGCGGCTGACTGTGCCTTGGTCCTGGGTTCGATGCCTGGCCATCTTCCTATTGATTACCTGGGCATGCCTTTGGGTACGGGCAGGACCAGGCTGCATGATTGGTCCAAGGTGGTGGAGAAGGTGGAAGGGCGGCTATCCGGTTGGAGCTCGGCCTTGCTTTCGAGGGGTGGTCGCCTCGTTCTCATTAAGGCGGTGTTATCTTCTATCCCGGTGTATTATCTCTCCAATTGGCAGTTGTCCGCGGAGGTTCGTAGGCGTACTGAGAAGTTGATGCGGAGGTTTCTGTGGGGCAGAAATGGGCCGGTGGCGAGTGGGCCCCATCTGGTGGGGTGGGAGGAGGTGACAAAACGCAAATGCGTCGGGGGTCTTGGCATTCGTCGGCTGGACCGTGTCAATGATGCCCTTCTACTGAAGTGGGTGAACATGTTATGGGGTGATAACGATGATTTCTGCTCCATTATCTTGCGCAAGATTCACGGCTTGAGTGGGACGTTGCCTGGGTCGGATGGTGGTATCGGACCGCGGACGCCTTTCTGGCGTGGGGTGATGGCGGTGGGCCACAAATACGCTAATCTTTTTGCTCCCAGGCTTGGAAACGGGCTGACCTTCAGTTTCTGGAAGGACAATTGGGCTGGCGGGGCACCGGTGGGGAATATGTTTCCAAGGTTATTTGCTTTGGCGGCTGATGTTAATGCGTCCGTGGCCTCCTATTGGTCTGGGGGTGATTGGTTTCCTATCCTTCATGGCAATCTTTCGGACCAAAGATTCGTGGAGCTGCTCAGTCTTTTCGACGCTATTGGTGGTGCGCCTAGGCCTACGAGGGGGAGGGATCACTGGGCCTGGAGGGGGGGACATTTCATGACAAAGAAGGCTTACCTGGCGATCTGTCCCCCCTCCCAGCCGCGTGGGGATTCTTTGCTTCGTGACTGCAGCTTTGTGTGGGGCTTGAGGCTTCCGGAGAGGATTGGCATCTTCCTCTGGCTCTTTCGGAGGAAGAGGCTTTTAACGTGGGATTGTTGTGCGAGGATGCTTGCTTCGGTCTCGGAAGATTGTGTGCTATGTGGCTGCGGCGTCGAATCGTTGGCGCATCTCTTTTTTACCTGCCCTGTGATTGTGGGCGTTTGGGAGGCAATGTTGTTGGGCTGGATTGCTACTGCTGACTCGGCTTCTTTTTGGGAGTCTCTGATGTCTAACAAGGACAGGGATCGTAATGGTCTTTTGTGGCCCTTGGCGTGCATTTGGGCGATCTGGCTGGAGGAACGAGGCTATTTTTAAGGGGAAACGCTTTTACAAGGAAAATGTTTTATCTCTTTCTGCCCGCCTTGTAGTTGACTGGATGCTGGTGTAGCCTGCTGGGTGCTGTTTTTCCCCGCTCGGCTGTTGTGCGGGGTGTTTTGGATGGGCCTCTCCCTCTTGCTTTTGTCTGGTCCCCTGTATATGTTTTTTTAAGGTTTTTTATTCTCAATAAAGTTGGGGTGAACACCACTGCATGTATCCCCCGAAGCTTTTAGACTTCAAAAAAAAAGATAGCTGGCTGAAGCATTGCAGTGGTGAAACAATGCATGCCTGCATAAAGCATTCTCCCTTTTTGCCTTTTTTTATAAGAAAAAGGGTGAGCTCCCGAGCTGGGATTCACCACCAACTTTATACATTAAAAAGATGATACATTACCTGGATTGCCGGAAATGAAAAAGCGCGTTACAATGAGATATAACATTTTCAGGTAAAAATTCCGCCTCTTAAATATGAGATCATTTCTTCCTCCTCAGATGGCCCATAATGCTGTGAACGCCATGGAAACATCATCCGTGGATTTGCGCCCCTTGGTCCTCACTGAAGTCCAAAACTCCTCCGAGCCAGCAGTTGACAGCTAGGGCAACGAAATCTCCCCCCCCACACCCGCGTCGAACTCTGACAAGTGAAGAACAAGTGACCCGCATCCTCCGTGTGGTCTCCACATCTGTCACACTGAGTATCTTGAATACCCAGCAGTTTACTCCTCCTATCCTTGTCACAAATCCTTCCTCGTCTCAAGCACCAAAGGAAGACTTTGATTCTGGTCGGAATTTTACTTGCCCAAATGATTCTCATATCCCTACAGAAGTCATCATCCTCGTCCATAGCACCCGTTCTGAGCTCTCTGTAGATCTTTGTAACCGAGAATTTTCCCTCAATCCATTCGAAGTGATCTCTCCCATGAGAAATGCACCCCCTCGGTAGCAATTTGGCCTGCATCCTATCTAATTCCTTAATACGCTGATTTGAGAGATTTGCGACTAAAGTTGGCAACCAAGTCCCAGAACTCCCCACCTCCCTCACCGTGCAACCCTTCGCGACAACCAATGCAAAGTCTCCGAAAACGATCTCTTAGCCTCACCTCTCCCGTCCAATCATCCTCCTAGAAGTGAAAGCACTCACCTCCTCCAACCTTGGGCCGCATTCTCTGCTCTATTTCCCACATAGTCGCCCGCACCCCCACCCATAACGATGACTCAAAACGACACTTCTCTGCCCTCAAAGCTCCCTTCACATCATACAATTGCCGCAATAGTGTGTCCACCAATCTCTCGGAGCTGCCCGAAATACGGATCACCCATTTCGCCAGAAGTACCTTACAATCAACATCTCTGATACCCAATCCACCATTCTTACGCTCTCTCGTCACCTCATCCCATCCAACCAGATGCAATCCTTGCTTATGCTGCTTACCATTTGATCAGAGAAATCTCTTCATCATGGCTTCGATCTTCTTCCTCACACCAACTGGCATCAGCCTAGTAGAATAGAAAAGTAGGGGTATGGCAGAGAGAATGCTTTTCAGTAGCACCAACTTCCCCCCTTAGAAAGAGTCACCGCCTTCCAGCCCGCCACGTGCTGCACTAATCTCTGAAGAACCACGTCCCAATCAGACCTTTTGAGCTTTCTTGCTACCAAAGGGAGACCAAGGTAGTTAATTGGTAGTTTCCCAAGAGGGAAACCAAGCAACTCCGCAACTAAACCACGCTCTGCCTCCAAACTCCCCATAGTAATCACCACCGACTTTTGCCTGTTAATTTCAAGCCCCGGGAGACAACTGAAAGCCTCCACCAACTGCGACGCTCTTCTGTGCATGTCCTCCAAACCACCCAGGAAAATTAGTGTATCATCCACGTATTGCAAGAGGGGTACGGATATGTTCCCTATTCGAAATCCTTCATACCACCCACCTTCCACTACCCGCTTGAACATGACCGCCAACGCATCTGCAATTAGAACAAAAAGCAAAGGGGCCAACAGGCATCCCTGTCTGATTCCCCATTGCGGCTGAAAAGAACCACCTTCTGACCTACCAATCACTAGGATCGAGCAAGAAGTCGTCGTGACACATCTCTTCATCCAAGTAATCCACAGCTCATGGAAGCCCCTACGTCGCAGAGATGCCCAAAGGAAATTCCAGTCAACACAATCATACGCCTTAGCAAAGTCAATCTTGCAAACTGCCCCTTTCTTATCCAAACGTCTCCATTGAAGACAAATATCTGAAGCCATAACCAAACCATCAGCCATCTGCCTACCTGGGATAAAAGCAGATTGTCCATGAAGGATGACTGAGTCCAACACCAACTTCAGCCTATTCACTAGAGTCTTCGCTATATATTACGTTGGAAATAGCAATCGGCCAGTAGTTCTCAACTGTCATCGGGTTGTCCTTCTTGGGCAGAAGAAAAAGGAGGGCTCTATTGACTTTCTCAAAACCCCTATTGCCATCTATGAATTCATTCACAACCTCCAAAACATCTTTTTTGAGCAGATCCCAGAACTCACGGTAGAAGAACACTGGGAAGCCATCCGGGTCTGTAGCCCTTTCTCCATCTAAACCCCACACGACATTCTTCACCTCCGCCTCCCCAAAAGGCTCCACCAGTCCTTCAGCCTGGGCAGTCGACAACCCTTTTTGCCTATTAAGATGTTATTTTGTTTTGGATATATGTTTACACATATCCTGTATACTTCTAGATTTCCTCGACTGCTTTTTACATTTAGAAATACAACCAAAGGTTGCTTGCTTACATGTATGTAACTATGTGGTAATGGAGATATTTTTCAGCTAGCTATGTGAAAAATGTTTTCGACTAAAATAAACTGATATTTACACACATACGCACACACTGATATATATATATATATTAAGGATGCTCTTGCTTTTCTCTTCTTCCTCTTATTCCACTATCTACTACCACCTTCTCCATCCGTGATTACTATTTACTATATTTTTTGAGAAAGGAAGGGATGAACCTCTAATAGAGGCCCATCTAAAGAATATATTTCTAAATCATAAAGGAGTAATTACAGATGCCAAGTTTCAAAAAAAGCATTGGCATGCCCAAGTATATTTTCGAAATCTGAGATCACACTGTACACTTTTCGTACCGTGAATGCCCTATCTCTCCAGCATCAAGAGTCTACCTTCTGATGGTGCCTCCACCCTCACCAACTTGCCTGAAAGAGAGAGAAACTCCTCCGCCCTCTGGTCCGACAATTCAGCCACAAAATCAAGCGTCCAAGAACCACCTATCCACACATCCACAACAAAGGCGTCCTAGGCAATTGTGAGAGCAAAAGCTTGGGGTAAAGATCACAAAGAGCCCCCTCTTCAGACCATTCATCCTGTCAGAAATGGAAATCATGACTATCCCTCAAAAGTTATCGCAGTGCATCTGCCAAAATCAGCATTATCAAACAAATACCTCTCCAAAATATGGAAGGATAACTCACAACATCTGTGCGGGCGTACATGCTGGGTGGTATTGCACAGATAGATCTCACCATCCTAGACAGAGGATCATTCCCGCCACCCATATTCTTTGCACCCGTTTCCCAAAAAGAGCCTTATTCATATTATCAACCCGCAGCACTCCAGGCCCTCCATCTTTAATCGATGTAGCCACCGCCGTCCAATCTACTATTGCAAGTCCTTTACCCTCTTGGGTCAACAACCAAAAGAAATGCCTTATAAGAGTCTTCATCCTCTTTCGGATCCCCACAGGTAGCACTCTCATGGACAAGAAAAACATCGGAATTGTCGAAAGAACAACCTTCACCATAATAAACCTCCCTCCTCTAGATAGGTAAGATGCCTAAGCTATGTCTAAGGATAGAATAGATGAAACTGCCACAAACTACAAAATAGCGAAGGAGGAAGCAAACAAAAGTGTAAGCAAAGCTAAGTCAAAAGCTTATAAATTTTTGTACAAAAATCTTAACTCTAAGGATGGCCAGAAGGATATATTCAGGTTGGCTAAAGTAAGAGAAAGAAGATCAAAGACCTTTCTCAAGTGAGATGCATTAAGAATGAGGAAGGTCACGTGTTTGTTACTCAGAAGAATATAGAGACTAGATGGAAGCAGTACTTCCATAAGCTTTTCATTAGGGAAGGAAATAGAGAGATCACTTTGGGAGATCTAGCTAGTAGTGAAAGTTACTTGAATCATGTAAGAAATAGACGAATACAAAGGACAGAAGTAGATGAGGCTTTGAAGGTTATGAGACTTGGGAAAGGTATAGGACCTGATGACATTCCTATAAAAGTATGGAGAGTTTTAGGTGAGCGTGGTTTGACTTGGCTTATAAATTTATTTAATGTTATTTGGCAAAGCAAGAAAATGCCTAAAGATTGGATGAGAAGCATTGTGTTGCCTCTTTATAAGAACAAATGAGACATTCAGAATTATTCAAATTACATAGGAGTCAAACTGATGAGTCACACTATGAAAATTTGAGAATGTGTGATCGAAATAAGGTTGAGGCAAGTTTCCAAAGTAAAAGAAAACCAATTCGGATTCATGCCAGGTCGTTCAACTATTGAAGTAATCCCTTGCTGAGGAGAACAATGGAGACTAATAGAGCTAAAAAATAGAACCTCCATATAATTTTTATTGATTTGGAGAAGGCTTATGATTTTGTCTCGCGGGAGATTTTGCAGAGAGTTTTTGAAAAGAGACAAATATGTGTCCTATACAATAACCTCATAAAAGATATGTATGATTAGATTTCATCATGTGTAAGGATACAGTCTGGGAAGACTGACTATTTTGACATCAACATTGGTCTGCATCAAGGTTCAGTTTTGAGTTCATTCCTTTTTACTTTGATTACGGACGAGTTGATAAGTCACATTCAGGATGATATACCTTGGTGTATGTTATTCGCTTATGATATTGTGTTGACTGATGAGACTAGAGATGGAGTAAATGTGAAGCTTGAGGTCTAGAGACATGCATTCGAGACTAAAGCATTTTGTATAAGCAGGGTTAAGACTGAATGTATGGAGTGCATTTTTTATGGAAGCAGTGGTGAAGAAATCGAGGTGAAGATTGGTGATGATAACATTCAAAAGAGAGATTTTTTTAGATACTTGGGATCTATTTTGCGACGTGATGGGGAAATTGATGAAGATGTTATTAATAGAATAAATGAAGGTTGGCTAAAGTGGAGAGGAGCCTCTACTATTCTCTTTGATAAAAAAATTCCTTTGAAAATCAAATGAAGGTTTCACAAAGCAACTGTGAGACTTGTTATGCTCTATGGATCTGAATGTTTGCATATGAACCACAAACATGCGTGGAGAATGACAGTAACAAAAATGAAAATGTTAGGGTGAATGTGTAGACACACACATAATGATCGGATTCAAAATGATGTAATCCGAATGAAAGTTGGTGTAGATCCGTTCGAGGATAAGGCCATTTGCAAAGACGGACAACTGATACATAGGTGAGGAGGTACGAGGGATGTTGAGCCGGCCAAGAGAGGGTTAGGAAGGCCCAAGAAGTGTTGGAATGAGACTATACGAAGGGTTCCTAATTTTTTAGATCTAAGTTCGAGAATGACACAAGATAGATCTAAATGGAGGCAAAGAATCCATGTAGCTGACCCTACTTAATGTGGGAAAAAGCTTTGTTGTTGTATATGCTTGAGGCGAATGGCATTTCATGTGGAGATTTCTGTATTAACAAGGCTTTCAAATACATGGATCTCATGGATGAAACGATGCATTATTACGTCATCTTATATTGTGCTTGTAAGCGTCCAAAGGGTGGTTACTTTCAGCTTCAGAGGGGTATTCATCAGGGATGCCCGTTGGATCCTTTGCTATTTGTGATTGTGGCAGACACATTGGCAATAATGATGAGGTTAGCCTCAGAGGGCGGGGTACTGCAATGGGGGCATCTCTTTTCCTTTTCTCCAGTATGATGATACGGTTATCTTTCTTGGGTGTTGTCGAAGTTGTTAAGGAGAGTTGCCCTGATCATGGAGATTTGTAAGATATTTCTGGTCTGCAGATCAATCGTGAGAAGTCGATGGTGGTGCTTTTCAGGCTCTCGAAATACAGGAGGCAGGTGAGGTGTTGCGGTGCCCGATTGGCGATTTGCCCATCACCTATCTTGGTATTCCACTCGTTGCGAGGAAGCTAACGGTGAGACACTAGAGATCAGTGATGGCTAGACTGGAGAGTAAGTTGGAGGGATGGAAAGCTGTGACGTTATCAAGGGGAGAAAATATGGTGCTACTTAAGCATGTCCTCGGGGTTATTCCTGTTTTATTTTGCTCTACATAGATACTGTGTTTGGGAGTTCGTAAAAGAGTTGAGATTTTGATGAGAATGTCTTTTGGTCTGATGGGAAGCAAGAGGAGGGGGGATCCACCTCACTGGCTGAAAGGCTATTACATTGGCAAAAAAATGGGGGGTGAGGGGGTGGGGTTGGGCATTCGAAAGGTAGAATGCATGGATAAGGTGTTGATTGCAAAGTATATTATATGCTTGTGAGGAAATTCCATAACCTGGTGTGTTGCCTTATGCATAAGATTTATGGCATCTGTGGATCGACGACGCCTAATGCCATTCGTTTATCATCCACTCTTTGACAGGGCATCATGATGATTCTGCCAGTTTTGATGGAGAAGTTATGATCGACAATAGGACGTGAGGAGCTTTTTCGTTTTCTGGTAGGATAACTGGACTAATGATGCTTAGGGTCTGTTATCTTCGTCTTATGGCCCATGTAAAGAACAAGGAGGTACTGTTGCATTGGGTATCATCGATGGATACTTGGTCCCCTCCCTTCACAATGGCATTTTCAGACCAACGGTTAGAGGAGTTTTTGAGCATGCAAAGAGAACTAAGGAGCACTGTCATCCGGCGAAAGAGATCATTATAGATGGATTGAGGGTAATTTCTCGGTGAAGAAGGCATATCGTCTCTTTGCGCATGACCAGAGGATTCTTCATGAGGATATTCATCATGATGCTAGGATAATTTAAAAGAGCAAAATACCTCAAATAATAAAGATGTTCTTATGGCTCTTAAGACACGACTGCATACTTACAAAGGAGTGTCGGAATAGATTGCTTCATAAAAACGACCAGTTGTTTAACAGGTGTGGAGTTGAAACTGAGAACGTGAACCATTTTTTAGATGCAATCTTTCTACCCAAATATGGAGGATGACCGAGATTCATTGGCTAAAGGTGGATGGCAGTGCTCTTTTTTGGACATCATCAATTCAGGTGACCTGCAGCAACTTGCATGAGGACAGCTCCCTTCCCTTTGCAATGTTGTGGCCTATTTGGTGCACTAGGAGTGAGGTTATTTTTCGTGGTCAGTCTTTCTATATTGAGAATGTACTTTAACATTGTAGGGCCCCTTGATCGGCCTGATCGATGCAAGTTTCTTCCATACTAATTTTATATAAATCATGTGGTGGGTCCTAGCTCGGGATATCACCTTTTTCTCAAAAAAAGCCATTTTAGTGAGTTACTAAAAGGTATTTAGTGAAATGATATAATGGTCAATAAAAGCCAACATTGCCATTAAAAATAAGTACTCACAATAAATCAAAATATAAATTAATCGCATGAATGTGTAGTAGGTTGCAAAAGTTGGTTGACTGAAGGGTTATTATGCTGAAAAAAATAATTGACTGAAAAATAAATTAGGTTGACAATGTCATTTTAGATATGCCATCTCATTTTTACCGTTGGAACACGTGTAGTCATCTCCATGAAAAACTAGTCAAGTGGAAGAAAAATTAGTTGACTAAAAGGTCAATTAGTTGACTGAAATTAAGGCTAGTTATTAAATTGCTTAGATATAAATGTCTTTGTCTAATGGTTTCAGTTGATAATTGGTGGAATAAATTAGACTGAGGAAGGAATTAGACAATTGGAATCAGAATTAGTCAAGCTAATTCATGGTTAAGACATATCCTAAGCGTGTATATGCGTAATGCATGATCTCTTGAGGTTTTTACACGTATTATATGACTCAAGACACAAACAGAAACTCGATATTCTTGGCACGAAGTCTTTGGCTTGTTTTCTTAAGTCTCCTTAGTCTATTGTGTGTAGTTCTTTTTTTTAGTTTGAGCATAAACTTCATCTTCTTCCTTTGAGTTTTCACCCCGTAGGTGTTGGTTTTTATATCCTAGTTACAAGCTAATAAACTAGGTTTTGTTATCATTAAAAGATGCATGCTTAAAAGTTACGCGAGACCAACACCTAAGAGATGTGAAACCAACACAGTGGGTCCTCGGAGCTTTCGCAACAATGGTTGGTTGCAATTCAAGGCCTTCTGTTGAGATGTAGAGGACTACATGCAATTCGAGATGTGTTGCGACCGATTGGCGTTGTGGAAAGGCTGTTGAGATGGGGCTTGCGTCCAAGGGAGAGTTGGGACGTGATGGTTCTAATGCAAGGACCATCGAGACCTTTACCGGCAGAGATCGCCTTCAAGGTGGGTAGAGTCACCTCTGGGCTCTGATTGTCGGAGTTGAAAAGTGCACCTGAGGGCTTGTTGGTAGGATCGGATTACAGAGATAACCATACAACAACGTTGAAGAAGAGGGAGGTTTCTTCTTGGTTTTTACCTGTTTTTCAGCTGGAGGACAAGGTGATGAAGCTTCTGGTGAGCAGCATGGCTTCGTCGCAGCCGACGAAGCCAGAATCTCAGAGAGATCGGGCGATTTCCAGTCGAGATTCTCACCCGAATTCGCCGCTTCCAGCGAAGCACATTCCTATTTTGGGGTTCCCAATGTTTCGTTCTCTAAGGGTGTGTTTGGTTCATGGGTTATATGAGGAGGGTAACCCACCCCAGGTGTCGGTTATCTGGTGAATAACCTGAATGTGAGTTTTGATGTTTGGTTAGTGAGTTTTACTGTCGAGGGTTTTCTATGATGGGATTTTTACTGAAGTTCGAGATAATGATTGGTTGTTGATTGTTTTTTAGGTAGTGGAGTTGATGGTAGAATATTGCATTTTTGGCCCTTTTCGACTTTTGCATTTTTTACTCCTATAATTTTCCGTAGTTTGGTTGAAGATTTTGTGTCCGTGGTAATCGCATGGTGATTTATTGTCGTAGTTATAGATATTTATGCATGGAATTTATATTTAGTCGCGTAGTTCACGTAGTTTATCAAATTTGTTGATATAGATAATGAGACTTGGACTTCTCTAATATATGTTGTTTAGTTTTTAGGAGGAAATCGTACCTTCAATTGAATGTATATCTTTAAATATAATAGTTGGCAAATTTTATCATTGAAGTACATAAGGGGAAATTTCCCATTTGTCTAGCCAATTTTTCAGACATTCTTAATGGAGCTACTCGCATACACTATTTCAGCATGCGTAATTTTCATGGTATTTGCGAAATGTTGAAATTACTGTAAAGTGCAAATACGTAATTTCAATTTAAAATAAATTATTTTTCAAAAAGACCTGAAAATCAAAAGCTTATGTAGTTTCCGTACCCTATCATTAGAAATACACATTAAATCGGTCATCCTTCCCAAAAAAATCCAATGAGATAAAATGTAATATACTACGGTTATTATAAGCACTTTTGAGAAGTTAACTGATATAACCTCAAATGAAATTATTATTATTATTGAAAATTTACGTTATCAAACCCAGAAAATTATAAGGTTGGATTTACAAATTCAATTGATTAGATCGTGGTTATATGTGAAATCGTCATGGGCTTATTTTCGAAAAATTATTGAAGTTTTTACTCGTTGCAAATTAAACATATGATACTCGTTGATGATTGAGAATCAAGGATCCCTTCAAATAGAGAATTATTAGATCTACATTACAACATGTTTATCAACAGTGGGCTCGTTTACCGAATCAAGAGCGGATGTAGATTCGTTTAAGAAGTGGATGATCGTTCTTTCCTTCTCTCTGATCGATCGTTTTGCTTCCTCTAACTTCTCCTCCTTGAAGTCCATTGCCAACTTCAAAACATGATATAAATCAACCAAAAACATTTTCTCTGCGGTCAAAGACTGTATAATTGGAGGGAGGGAGGATGCCTTCACCTTAAACCCACACGATATCTGAAATGGTAGTAGAGGCACATTATTGGTGGTTCGAATTAAAGTGAATTAGGGAAATGAAACTTGCATTATTAAAGAGCTAACCTAGCTTGGGAACGTGTACAACAAGCGGTCCACGACATCCTCTAACCTCCGAGACTCGTCGAACATCAACAGAGCATCCTTTCCACAATTGCAAATGCGACCATGGTTGAATGGCAAATCGAACAGTAACTTGACCATCGTCGTCGAAACATGTTCCGATGTGACAAATATATGACCTTTATAATTTGTGGAAACACAACGATTATGAGTAAACACATATATAGCACATCTTAGACATGAAAAGAAATATTTACATCCGAAAGTACCACCAAATCAAAAGTATGCAAGGACGACACATCCGAAAATAAGAAAAAGAAATATGTAGCATTAACCAAACTACACTAATTCCGGAGGTTCTAGCACTAAATACTTTTTAACTCAATCGAACCACTTGTCTGAACCATACAATTTTATGAAATTATGAATGATTGCAATGGTCGTTACAACGTCCCGTTATATCTCGAACACGTAAGTGGGCGTGCACGAGAGACATCTGAACCTCTTCTTCCATACTCTGAAGGTCCTCTCTATGTCATTGCGCAGTTTCGAGTGCCTATGATTGAACAAGTGTTTGTGGAAGATGTATCGCTCCATCTTGTCTAGTACCTGCCACTCTGGTAGATGGTACGTGATGCCACGATATGGCAAATAAATGAGTCTGTGTTCGTATATCCACAGTCCACCAGATATCTGCATCCCTCTGGTAAAACAAAGCCTCCTGATCGATTACATCCCTGAGCACAAACATATCTGAGGTAGATCCCTCCCAACCAGCGAGGATGTACGTAAATAAATAATTAAATGATGTTGTTGCCATGACATTCTGCGATATGAACTGCTTCCTGTTATGGTAGGCAGCCTCTAGACCTGCAGGGATGGTTGCCTTAATGTGCATCCCATCTAGAGATGAGCATTGGGTTGGGTCGGTCTGGGCTAGCCCAAAAAGCCCAGCCCGGTCCAGGCCCAAATGAACATTGGTCGGGCTTGGGCCAAAATTATATGCCCAAAAATTTTTTGGGCCGGGCTCGGGCTTGGGCCAGGCTCGGGCTTGGCTCGGCCCAGCCCGACCCGGCTCGAGAGCCCGACCCGATATCCCTTATCAATCTTTCACTTACCCTGTCCTTTGACATCTCTTGAACTTCAACAACCTTCTGCTAATCCAATATGTGCTGCATTTACTGTATAAATGCCACTGTGAGGTATACCAATAAATGGGTAGATGGTAGATTGATAGTAGAGGGTTGTTGTTATATTTCTGTCCATTAATGATTGAGGATGGTGTTGTAATAGTAAGTTAGTAACATTATTCGTGTGTATGATGTTCCTCCGAGGTGATTGGTTGCGGCTCATTTTCTCTAATTTAGCATTATTTCGAAAAATATGTGACATGTCCTTTCCCTGATGTGAGTTTCTTCATGCATATTTTAGTGTTTATAGTTTCGTTGATTTTCCTCTTTCCATATACATGAACTTACAGAAAAAGTTTTATACTGGTGGATAATCTTTATGATTTGAATATTTTTATTTTTTGAAACATATTCCTGTCTTCAACATTTACTTAAGAAGAGCAAGTGTGCTTTCATATATATTGTTTCATGACTTGATTGCCTAGTGACTGCTCTAACTTTTGCTGGACAAAAATGTTTTTCTTTGAGAAAAAAATGATAGGTTTTAAAAAAATTAAATCCATGACTACACATGATTGATGGAATCAAAATTTACACAGTAACTCATACTCAAACGAAGAAGCCTTGCATTATCATCTCATGGACCTTGATGAGATCTACCCGAGTCATATGGGCCGGCCCGACCCAAGCCCGGCCCAAAAGAAATGGGTCGGGCCTGAGCTTGGGCCAAACAAGGCCTAGGCTCGGCCCAAGGCCTGAATTTTTTGAATGGGCTTGGGCCCGGGCCCTTCAAAGCCCGGCCCATGCACATCCCAAGTCCATCGATATCACCAATGACACCCTATAACATATTTAAATTAGCCGAGGTCACGGAGGGAAATAATGATATCAACGGGACACAATGACCATACCTGGAAGTAAGGAGCATAACGATGATCCGAGGTTATGCAATGTGGTGTTTTCGTCGTGGGAATGTGAATTAGCAGATCCTCCAACTGCAGAACCTTTTGTAGGACCCTATGGATGTGCCACGATATAGTCGACCCAGAGTGTTGGAACCATTTTTGGAGCACCCGGTTCAGCTGCACATGGCTGAATGCAAAGAGGAATATGCACACATGCTCTATGGTATCCATGTTGCGTGTGCTAGTTAAGATCATGTGTTACTCAAGTAACTCTACAAACTTCATCAAAGTTGCAGGTTCCATTCGAAAGCATCTATACGATCGTTTCACGTGGCCTGCCAGCATATCTTCAATCCAAATCTGTCCCCATGCCTTCGTATTAAGAGGAATGGGTACATGTGACAGCTCGCGTTCGCGAGTGGCCTCAGCGAATATGTACACCGCCATCGCATAAAACAACTCGGTTACCTCGGAGAGAATCTCCTCGAACGGATTGTACAATTGATCGTCCATCTAGAAAAAGAAAACCTTATAAGTTCTCATTATTCATATAAAGTACATCGATGCATGGCTATATTAAGCAACTCGTTTATAAGGGTACATCATAAAATACCCCGTCTATAACAAAGCTATTGTGGTTATGTATGCCACATCTAAGTTGCAAATGAAAATGGAAAGCACATAGATAAAGTCATATGTAAAACACGGGAACGTCCAAGGCGTAATACAAATAAAAATGTTAGAAATGGAAAGAAGAAATGTCTAGTAGTACCATAAACTTATACAATTAGAATTGTTCGTTTGAAAGGGTAAGATAGCGGTGATGTGGGGTTGTTCGTAGATGCCTCCATCGCCTGGATTCCAGATGTCTTATGGTTGGCCAAGAACATGATAAACCCAAGTCTGCAAGTACTAGGGCCATCCTTGACGATCTGAAACAACTCTCTTTTGGCAGGGTGTGCCGGCATCTGCAAGCCGGACAAATGTTGCGGGAGAGGTAGCAGGACATGCCTCCCTCAATTCCTTGTAGGCCTCACAGGCGTCCTCATCCTATTGTCTTCTTTGCACCCCTATCCTGTCTTGTATCATGTCCATGAGCTGGGACATGTCTAGGGAGGTACGCTTCCCGTCCACATTCTTCTGATGCTTGGATCCCGAGGATATTTGTGTGGCCCTACTGACGATAGGTGGTGTGGGTACCTCATCAACGCCCTCTGCACCATCATGTTCTTCTTGATCTTGGTCGACCAGCTCATCCCCAGTTTCCTGAGTTCCCATCGTACCACATGATGAGCGTGCATACCGTCCTGTTGCGGTGTCCTCCCCGGTAATGTAGGATACTTCCTCGAAGTAAAGGAAGGGGCGATTTTTGTACTTGCAATGTGAGTGTCGACATGAAATATGTAGCCAAGGAAGGTCGTATCGATATCGATATCGTTTCGGTCCGCCTGGGAAAGGATATATAGCCGATATGTCGACGATATCGGTGGAAATGTCGAAAATGGCTAAAAAAACTTTTTTTGCCATTTTTCAGAAATTAAGATCATCCAACATATTAAAACAACAAATAACCGACAAATACACACTTATAACACACATATCGGTCATTTATAGACCATATATCGCACATATCGGTATCGCACATATTGATCATTTCGAACATATCGATGTTAATGTTGATTCTTGACTTATAGATGCTGGAAATGGATTTCATCAAGTCCTTATAACATGAAATATCCTACATATATACAATTTGATAACACATATAGATCATTTATGAGGACTATGATCCTTATATTGCACATATCGGTCATATCGTACATATCGCTAATATTGTTAGTTGTTGACCTACTATATATTGAAAATGGAGTTCATCCAAGTTCTTTGATCACTAAATAACTTACGAATAAACTCTTAGATCACACATATCGATCATCTATGAACCTTATATCGCATATATCGATCATTTCAAACATATCAATGTTAATGTTCATTCTTATAAACTATAGTCATAGATCTATTTTTTAAGAATTGACTTATAGATATTGTCATATTGGAAATGGATTTCACTTAATTTCTTACAACATGAAATAACTTGCAAATATACACTTGGATATCATAACACATGATTATAGATCATCTATGATCTTTATATCACTCGCTCATATCGGTTATTTGTCACATGACATAGTGAATGGCATTGAGAAGAGTCATTTGATTCAAAAAATGTCAATAATAATTAACGAGACAATGTTTCTTTGGTATAAAGATTTATCTATTTACAAAAATAAATGAAAAATATTCAAATCAATGTAATATTGTAAAAGAGATTACCTAAAACCAAGAATTCTGCGGCGGATCTGAATCGGCCCCCTAGCCCTGTTGTCTCTCATAGCGGATTGCAGACTCAATGAAGTCGCAATAGTTTTCCCATGTCATGTACGAGTACATGGCCTTATAATCCATGAGACGTTGCCTGTATTAATGGTCATCAATCCCTATGAGTATCCCGAGTCGAGGATAAACATCGCTAGATGCGGTATCCCGAGATGCATGACGAGGCTGCGAAGTACTAGCTTGAGATCTTCGGGATGACGACGGAGTAGGAGAAAATCTCTGCGGAGGAGGACCTGGAGGAGGAGGCACGGACGCGTACTACTCAGGAAAGAAACCAAAACTGTCACCACCAAAAAAGCTACCCTGGCTCTGCTCGAGTTGGCTACCTTGGTAGTTCTTACCGTTGTACCTGTTATATCCTGCATACCCATTGTTGCAACCATATCCATATGATGGAGGAGTATACGCCAGAGGAGGAGGAGGAGGTCCAGGTGGAGGAGCAGGAAAATATTCAGGGAAGACCCCAAATGATCTCTCATTTTATGAGAATCCATATCTGCCCAGGAGAATTGGTATTCCTCCACGGTATGGGCTGCCAATGTCCATGCAGCTCGACGAACCTACAGAGGATATCAAATCGTCCATGTAACTGTATGTAGGACGATGGCCATGTTGTCAATATACATTGTAATCCATAGGTCCTGGACTCGAATTGGGGACAAACAGTCCATGTATGTTTCCATGTCGCTCCATGTATTCTCTCCCTACATCAAATCTTGAATCATCATGTGGTCTGTGATCACCTCCTGCTGACCATGACCCTCCTGAATATGTCTCCCCATCACCTGATCCACCACGACCGCCAGCAACAACATCATCATCATCATCGCTCCCACTGTCATCTTTTGATTTGGATTTGGATTTCAACCCCGTAGAGAGAATGCCATCCACAATTGCATCAAGCTCCAACCATCCAAGAGGGTCTGTTCGCTCAGATATAGCCATATAGTCACCAACATCTGCTACCATTTGTTGGCTTATATTCTGATTCGGCATGCCTCTCGGTTGATCAAGCAATGGAGCCCCGTTGGTATCCAACCACCTCTGCAGAACATCTTCATATGCATCGTCATCGTGCATCTTGCAAATATATGCAAGATCGATGGGGTCTGTATAGTCCTCTTTGTCATGCCCCTCCCTTGCATGTTTCATCTTCAACCTCAAATTGTAGTGCACAAAAACAAGATCATGGAGCCTTTGTTCTCCCAACGTGTTCCGTCTCTTCGAATGGATTAAGTTGAATGTGCTCCAGTTTCTCTCACAGCCACCGGCAAATGCGGTTTGGGACAATACTTTCAGTGCCACTTTCCGTAGGTTTGGAGCTTCCATCCCATATAGTAACCACTATTCGGCTGCAGAAAATCCAAAAAGAGATAAATCAATAATAGTATAATTGTTATACATCACAGTCAATAGACATTTTCGTTTTAGTCCTTACCAGGAACAGTATCGCCTCGTCCATTAATCGTGGTAACTCTACCAAAAGAACCAAGGCATCCCTAAAGTACTTGATCAACACATTATCTAAAACTTCAAGTCATAAAAAGTGATATAATGTTCTTAATGAATATTTTGTTACTCAGTCTCACTCTAGACTCTAAAGTGTACATTATACAATCAAAATTACCTGATTCATGCACGAGGTCTGTGCCTTCTCGTCCTTGACGAGCTTCTCCACCACAACTTCTACAGCGGCTAGAAGGTCAGCATTTGTACCAAAATTGTTCTTGTATTGGTACTTCGGATTCAAGTAATATGTTGGCGACCATCGTTCGTCTATGATGTCTAACCATGCTTTGAATCCTCTCCCAACTGCTTCTCTAACCTTCTCCCTCATGCATCGCATTGCCTCGTAGATCACTCCCATAGTTGGCTTCTTATCACCATCTACAATACGCAATGCAAAAACTATCGGTTCCATTATCTTCGTGATCCTCATCAAGAATGGTTTCAGTCCCTTCCCCTTGTGTTTTTTGGTGGGTGGTGGTACTAGTGCATCTTCAGAACCACGCCCACTGCCACCGGCACTAGGGAAGCCGTCACGTGCACCACTGAATTCTCTCCTCTCAAACTCGCTCCTCATGGACTCTTTTGTCGCCCTCATGTATGCCCTCGTATCCGCTGCGGTCTGAATGTCATCGGGGTAGAAAAAGTCATCGTCGTCTGAATCTGAGAGGACATTGAACTCCTTCTCAAACATGAATTCTTTGAATTGTTCATCCCACCTGGACTTCTCCACATCCTTGTCTTTTTTCCCCTCCAAGTCGGCCTTCACCAACTCCCTCACATCTCTTGGACAACGAGTGCACCTGGCACTATTTTTATTATTACCAACAAGATGGTGTTGCAGTCTCGTAATGCCCCCTCCTCCCAACTTATTCCCACAAAAGTTGCATTGTGCTTTTGACTTTTAACCATCTGGAGCGGTGGCATACGTCCAACCAATCTATCCACTGTCCAACTGTCCACGAGAACCATCAGAGTCTGAACAGGAGTGTGCCATGATGTTGATTTGCTCTATAGAGATGAAATCTGAAAAAAAAAAGTATACAATAAACATTTATGAGACATGAGGAGAATAATCAATTAATTGCCGATAATTTTTAGTTTTAATTCTCAGATTTAATTAATTACACGTCTTTTGTTAACAAATATCACCTTGAAATCATGGTTCCTACCTATGTCTAAAACAAGAGATCCAACTTCATTCATCCATAACCTAACTTAATAACTCAACAAAAATCAAAAGCCCCAAATTACTTCATCAAAAATCTCATTAAATTGTACATCTAATTGTCATCAAAGTGGGGGGTCTTCGTTACTCGGGGGAGCGGCAATCAAGAGCACCCTGTGAGAGCTTCAAAAAAAAAAAAAAGAGCACCCTGTGAGGTCACTTCGTAGAGGCGACCGGAAGGATGGACGGGAGCGGCTGGGGTTGGGTGGGGAGAGGGGTTCAAATGCTGTCGGATGGGCAGGAAGAGGGTCTCTTGGCACCTTTCTCTGAGGAGGAAACAAGGAGGGTGGTATGGGGCCTAAACGCGGAGGGGGCCTCGGGGCCGGACGACTTCCCGGTGATGTTCTATCAGGAGTTCTGGGACCTCATGAAGGGGGCAATAATGGAGTTGGTTGACGAGTTCAGAATGAGGAATGGAGGTTTGAGAAAGTGAATAGGGCGTTGCTGGTTATACTACCAAAAAAGGACAACCCTGTACGGGTGGAAGATTACAGGCATATAGCTCTCTCGAATGCAATTTATCTTATCCTGGTCGAGGTTCTAGCAAATCGCCTGAAAGGGGTCATGGACGATGTGGTGCTCGAGGGTCAGACAACGTTCATACCAGGGAGACAGATGGCGGATGGCCTGGTCATGGCCTCGGAGATCTGCCTTGAGTAGAGGAGGACGAACTCGAGAGGGGTGTTGTGGAAGATCGACTATTCCAAGGCTTACGGCAGCGTCGACTGGTGTTTCCTGTGGACGTCCATGCGTCGGCGGGGTTTCCCGGCCTTATGGATCGATTGGATGAAGCGATGTGTCACCACATCTTCCTATTCAATTATGGAGGCTGGAAGGGGGATTTTTCCAGTCGCAGCGCGGGGTGCGGCAGTGGTGCCCTTTAGCTCCTATTCTCTTTGTCATTGTGGCTGATAATTTAAGCGTGCTATTCAAGAGGGCCGTCGAGGGCGGGTGGTGCGAGGGATTCCGCAAGGACGACATCTCAATACCCCTTCTTCAGTACACCGACGACACGATTATCCTGCTCGGCGGGACAGAGGAGTAGAGCGATATGGCGGCTCGGGTGGTACATATTTTCTGTTGTATGTCGGGACTCGAGATCAATAAGCAGAAGTCGATGGTGATCACTTTCGGGATGTCGGAGGACGAGAGTGCCAGACTGGTGAGGTCGACAGAGTGCCCTCTTGGAGTTCTCCCTATCCGCTACTTGGGCCTGCCGCTGGTCGCGAGGAAGCTGAAGAAAGCTGACTGGGATGATGTGGTTCGGAGACTTGAGCAACGCTTAGCGGGATGGAAGGCGGTGACGTTATCGAGGGGAGGGAAGTTGGTCCTGTTAAAGCACGTCCTCTCGACGGTTCCCATTTTTCCCATTCCACGAGATTAATGCCGGTGGGGGTCAGGAAGAAGATCGAGACCTTAATGAGAACTTTCTTCTGGTCCTATGGGAGGCAGTAGGGTCGCGGTCTGCACCTGGTTGCTTGGGAGGAAGTGACGAAGATGCGTAAGGATGGTGGTCTCGGTGTACGTGACGTCGAATGCATGAATAGGGCCTTAATTGCAAAATGGATCATACGGATTTGGGGGTCGTCTAATTCCCTGGCCGTCAGACTCATCAGGAGGATCTATAGGATTGAGGCTACTTTGAGCGCGGCCAGCTTTCGTTTCGAATCGCCGTTGTCGGGCATACGAGCGGTCTTGCCGGACATTGCGCTAAAACTTTATCCGTGGGTGGATAATGGCATGTTGTTCAAGTTCTGGCGGGACGACTGGACCAGTGACGGTACCTTGTAGAGCAGGTACCCTAGGCTCTTCGCTCTTTCAGCTGCAAAGGATAGTTATCTGGCTCATGTGGCTTCCTCGGGGTCTTGGACTCCAACTTTTCTAGCTGATCTTTCCACTGAACGCTTGGAGGAGTACATCGGGCTGCAGGCGGCTATCCCCCCTCCGGAGACCTTGCGGGGGAGAGGGACCACTACCTTTGGGGGGGATCGAAATTCTCTGTCAAGAAGGCTTATGAGGTTCCGAGGCAGCCTACGGCAGGCATGGATGAGGAGCTTTGCCGCGACATGAGCGTAATCTAGGCGTCGAAGGTCCCTGCAGGGTCAAGGTGTTCTTGTGGTGCTAGAGGAGAGGTCGGGTGTATGACAAGGTTAGAAGGAGAAGGTTGTTGCGGGTGGCCGGGGCTCATTGTGACAGGTGCGCAGGCTCGGAGGACACCGAACATCTTTTCTTCTGGTGCCCCACTTCTGAACAGGTATGGAGGGTTGTGGGAATCCCCTGGCTGCCTTTGGGCGATGCTGTGACATTCTGGGAGGCCATCCGGAAGGTGGGTTGAACTCTACGGATGATTCTGCCAAGGCTTTTGCGACCGTATGGGCCATCTAGCTGGGAAGGAACGACCTTGTCTTCAACAACAAGAGCTTTTCCGTCACATTAGTAGCAAATCGTTGTAACTCGCTCTATGATTTCTGGCTATCGCGTTAATCTACCTTAAAGTCTATTAATACGATTTTTACAGTAATCTCCAAAATGGGGTTTCACCCTACTTCATATTAAAAAAATTAATTACACATCTTTTGTTAACAAATATCATCATGAAATCATGGTTGCTATGTCTAAAACATGAGATCCAACTTCATTTATCCATAACCTAACTTAATAACTCAACAAAAATCAAAAGCCCCAAATTACTTCACCAAAAGTAAAAATTAAAATGTAGAACTATTTTTTAATTTTCGGATTTAATTAAAAATGGGGATTCACCCTACATCATATCAAAAAAAATTAATTACACATATTTTGTTAACAAAAATTACCATGAAATCATATTTCCTACGTCTAAAACATGAGATCTAACTTCATTTATCCATAACCTAACTTAATAACTCAAAAAAACCAAAAACCCCAAATTAATTCACCAAAAATCTCATCAAATTGTATATCTAAGTTTTAATTTCCGGATTTAATTAATTACACATCTTTTGTTAACAACAATCACCTTAAATCATGTTTCCTATGTCTAAAACACGAGATCCAACATCATTCATTCATAATCTAACTTAATAACTCAACAAAAAACAAAAGCCACAAATTACTTCACCAAAAATCGTAGTGATTTATTCCAAATTTTACAAAAAAAAGAAGATTATGCCTCAAATAACCACCGTGGACAAAAGCCCTAACTAATCTTGTGTTTTTATACACCAAATAAGAGTAGATCTAACCTCGAAATGAAATAGAAGAAGGGCCTTGGAGTCTCCAGCAGCTGCAGCGTCGATACGGGCAAAATGGGGGCAAAATCAAGCCTTAAAGGCGAAATTGGGCCGATATCGTGAATTTTAAGCCAGGAATATTCTTTGTGTCGGCAATATATCACCGACTTCTGATATATCGCCGACACCCGGTAGAAAGATATGTAGGGTAATATTGAGATGGTTGCCCGGTCGAAACTGACATATCGCTGATATATCGCCGATATATATCACCGATACGGCCTTCCATGTATGTAGTATTACTAATACATGGTGACGAATAACAAATTGCAGCTATGTAACCTAAACTGCAAAGTAAGTCATACCTCTAACCAAGCCATCTTATCTGGGCGATTGGACGGTTGCCCACGTTATCTCATCCCCAACCAGACTTGTTTTGTAGGTACAAGTAAGCAACGTGGCCCCTTTTGAAGATTTTCCAACGTGACTGGAGGTGCTCCTTTGTGTAACGAAGACCTACATGTTCATTAAACTATCACAGGATGCCATTCCAACCGACAGTGGTGAATGACTTCTCAGACTAGTAGTTTTGGTCACGGGCCTCTAGCATACAAAGAATCGAAATCCTATCCTGCATCGGTGTCCAGTTCGCCACCCTCCCTGAATTTCTTGAGTCCTCTCAACCCCCCTCCTCCACATTCTTCCCCTTGCCCCGACAAGGTATATCTATTCTAATGAAATAATACTTTCAAATTACACAATGTTACTTTCAGCTTTGATATTATGGTCAAACAACAAGATATCATGCAAAGGTAACATCACAAGTGCTCATGGATACGATGGCCACACAATTTGTAGTATCACTGCATGGATATGATGGCCAAACGTAATTGCATATGATTGGTGGGATGGTGGCCATCACAGATGCTCATAACATCATTGCACCTCAGCCTGAGACATCCAGATCATGAGTTAAAATCATCAAATAGACGTGCTACATGTGGTGACAAAGCAAATGGTAGTATCACTACAATGTACAAAGGGCAAACATTAGTACATGTCATTAGTAGGAAAATGTCCACCACAGGTGCTCATATCATCATTGCACCTCGGCCCGCATCTCCTAATAAATGTCGTGAAAGCATCACAAGACCCAACAACAGGTAATTAGAATGTAAATTGTAAGTCCACTGCAAGGAACAAGGGTCATACATCATTGCATGTGTTAGGATGGAAAATGGTCCTCACAGAAACTCAGTAATCTCAAAATTGCATCTCAAACTATACAAATCGGTTTAATGGGATGAGATCTTCTCACGACGAAGGCTAATGGCAGTGTATCATCATTGCAAGTGCTCGGAGAGGATACTTTTCCACGACATGTTGCAACGTTCGACTCTTATCATCGCACATGCTTAGTTTCCATGCACTTGTTTGATTAAGGTAATATGATCTTGTAGACAAAGCCAAGTATAGCAAAGTATAGCAAAAGAGTAAATCCCCGGTTCTCGAATCATCGTCATCGCACCTCATCATTCGGAATCAATATATCAGACGTCGTACGTAATCAGGATTACATAGCATTCCATTCATCATTGTTGGTGTTCAGGGAGAGAATGTATTCATCTCCTCATCATGACTGTTCAGACAGTCTGGTCGCCAGTAGTAGTTGACATGTTGGTATTGCAAACAATATCAATTGGCTTAATATATTGGTGGGACTTATATAAACAAGCATGTCATCCGACATATGAAAGGCCTACATATAGCATCAAGACGATTATATAATCAACCCTGACGTCTTGAGCATCGAAAAAACTCGCACAACAAGAATTATGAATTGAGTGCATATAATGGAAACACGAAATACATTTTACAACATAACAATCTACAACCAACACAAGAAATATCATGCATTGAGCGAATATCATATGCACCATATGTGAATGAAAAATCATAGGTTACAACATATTTGGATAACATCCGACCTGAATAAGGCCCTAGCCTTTCAAGCAAAAATATTCACCAACATCCAGGGATTTAGTTTAGATGATAAATCAGCAACAACAAACAACCACTTTGCAGCACAGGAAGATAACAAATCAAGCATGTTGGAGTACATGCGTCATATGTAAGATGGGCAAATGGATCCTTCCAAGATCCATTTACCACATCCAGATTTTAGTCCCACATCTTCCAGTGGTGGAACTTGGAGATTCTGTGGAGGCTATATAAGAAGTCCCAAACCTCTTGTATCCAACGAGAAAGTGCAATGCAACATATGGCCCTTTGAGGCGTTCTCCCGTGGTTTCATCCCGCTCCTTAGGGAGTAGGGTTTCACGTAAAAATCATTATGTTCCGCGTTCATATTTCTTTATCTTCTTGCTTTGTTTATCATTTGCTTCCGCATAGTTCATTTTCTAACATGGTATTAGAACGGGTTCGATTCTCGTAGGTTTTATATTCTTGATTTATTCGAGATTCGATTCAATTATTGTTCGTTCTTGACGATCGTTTTTATGAAGATCATGTTCTTAATTAGTTCAAGTTCAGAGTGGGTTCTAGGGTTCCTTGGTTGAAACCCTAATACAAGCGGCACTAGGACCGCCCTCCTGTATGCGGTGCAAGTATTCGGAGCCCCATCTCCACGACTCCTCCATCTCCACGACGGAGGCCCAGGGAGGCAGCACGAGACCTCCAGGCGGTGCCTTGTCGCACCCTCATGCTCCAGCAACCCTAGGAGGCACCCCCTTTATCATCCAGGCAACAGCAGCAACAAACATATCTTTATCAACTTGATCGACTGCTCTGAAGCCACCTAGGATCGTTGATCACGTAGGCATGGGAATCATGTGGACCCGTCGTCTTCCTCCTTGGTGTTGTTTGCGCGTTAATGATGATCTCTGTTGACGCTCGAGTCTTGAAAGCCAGAGATTTGTATGTGGTTTCCTTGTCGAAGCACATCCAACTCACACCTCCAGCCATACAGGAGGCGCACCAGAACATACAGCAAACCCTATCGTCGCAGCAACAACATTCGATCCTTGCACAACAACGAACCCTATTAGGCTATGGACTCTTCCCCAGGGTGATAGGTTCTCCAGGGCGACGAAAGGCCTCGACCACATCTCGCTCCAATTCTTGGTTGCAGCAACAAGAAGCGTCACCGCGGCGAGCCTTCCTCCTCCAGTTGGAGATCCGGGCACAGGCAGCCGCATCTTCGATCTCTCTCCACGAAGCTCCAAGCGGAGCTCGATGCCCCAAGCAGAGCATCTCCAAGCGGCCTCTCCATCTTAGCGTCGCAGGAGCCCCAATCGGGGGCGGCTCTTGCATGGAAGGGTTCCCACTACAGGGAACCCTGAATAAAGAAGGGCCCACAGCTGTGAGATAAAAAAAGAAAAGAAAAAGGAGGCCGCATCTTTAGGCTTCAATTGGGCTGAGAAAAAAATGAAAAGAAAGAGCCTCGCTGAAAAAAGGGAAAGTTGCATATTTTTTGGGCCCCCTATTTGGGTCAATAGTCTTTGTTAAAAAAAGGCGCGTACAAAAGAAATGTCGTACCACTCGTACGCAAGAAAAATTTCACAAAAAAATGGATTAGCCGAAAAAGTTTTTTTTTAAAAAAAAGAGAGGGAAAAGCCGTTAAAAAAATGAACGGTTTATTTGAAAAAAAATGATTTGAAAAGAAGAATTTTGAAAGGAAAAGCCGAATAAGAAATGTAATCAGCTTATGTGATGTTTTCCCTCATTTTCTTGTCTTCTCCAAACTTTATCGATGCCATAATTTTCCTACAAGTCTGGGAAAAAAGGGGAGTATTCTGTAGAGTGACATGTCTATTCCAGATTCAGATGTCAGTTTCCAGACAAGCCAGATGTTCAAACTCTACAGTCAGTTTCATTTGAGTACTCCAGAGAGAGACTCCTTTTCAGACGCACATTTGTGCGATCAGTTTTGTGGTCCCCATCTTTTGTTTTGGTCAGGGTTTTTATGTGTTCCATAGTGACTCCAAAGTAGAGATCTCGTTCCCTATTCCATGTGGGCTACGGTTTTCATGTGGTTTCATAAGGAATCCAGAGTAGAGATCCCGTTCTCTGAGCCAATATGGGAGAGACCCAGTTCTCCGACAAGGAGACTTTTCAGACTCCATTCTCCATCGAATGTGGACTCCGACGAGGATGTCTCCACGATTTTTTTAGTTCAACTCTTTCAGAGATGGACCAGTTATCCACATAATGTGGCGGACCAGAGTTCTCCAGGTAAAGACTCATTTCCAGTTGCAATGACTTTGACAAGCACAGTACATAGCACATGCTCTCAGACGAGGAGATTTAGTTTGACTCACACTTCAGCCCGTTTGTTCCTCCTCACCTGCACGGCATGAGAAGCAATGTCCTCGACGGCAGCTGACAGTTGTGCGCGTTGAGTTGATATTGTCTTTAGTGTCTTGTATTGTGAGTTTGAGATTTCTTTCTGTTTGTCCAAGCTGAGCATCACATGCTCCATCTTGAGGGGGAGTGTTGGAGTACATGCGTTATATGTAAGATGGGTAAATGGATCCTCCCAGGATCCATTTACCACATCCAGAGTTTAGTCCCACATTTACCAGTGCTGGGACTTGGAGGGTCTATGGAGGCTATATAAGAAGCCCCAGACCTCCTGTATCCAGTGAGAATGCAATGCAAAATATGGCCCTTTGAGGCGTTCTCCCATAATTTCATCCTGCTCCTTAGGGAGTAGGGTTCCACGTAAAAATCCTTGTGTTCTAAGTTCATATTTCTTTATCTTCTTGCTCTGTTTATCATTTTGCTTCTGCATAGTTCATTTTCTAACAAAGCAAACATGAGCTAACAAGTGCAGACAGTCTAAACAGAAAGCAGCACTCCCCCATCAAACAGGTGCAATCAAGCATTTGGGTATGGGGATTACCTAGGTGGTGCACTGTATAATTTACCAGAATCACATGAACCAATTGTAGAGGATAACAGAGCAGCCAAACATGACCACCAGGAAAAGCAAGGAAATCAGAGCACATACAAGCATTCCAAAAAAGAGGGGAACATCCATCAACCACATTGCCAAAGTCCCCAATCTTCAACCAACAATCCCCATCAAACAACAAGTTGGAGCCAAACAAGAACCGCGTCAATGTCCACCCCAATGTAGAGTTCAAAAAATAGCAAAGCCCCAACAACGACCAATATCCCGTGGACAATGGAGTTAGATCCCAACCTTCCATCAAGGTTGAAATATCCAACCCAATGTTAATATCCAACAACAACTAGGGATCTCAAATCCAACAATATCCAACACCAGCCAACCCAACTCATCCTACAAGGCTGAAACACGGATCTCAAATCCAATAGCAACTAACCCCTTGCCGCAAGAATGCCAACCACAGAACCCAACTCAGAATCCACTAATGAAGAAATCACCCCAGCAAAGGGGCTGCGAATGGGGGGAGCATTGTCACAATCCAATGGGAAAAATGGATCAGCCCTAATGCCCAAAAGAAAGAACCCCCTTTTGCAATCACCAAGTCAAGAACATACCGCCAAGAACTAGGGATTCAACCACACATTTCCTTCCAAATGAAGATTAAGGAAGAGGGTTCGCGATTACCTCGGAAAGAATTCGGAAGGCCGACCGTCGATACCTAACCCATAAGGCCGATCAACGAGATCATGTCAGAGAAGATGAAGCTCAAGAACCACCTTGTACCTCCAGTTGATCTCCATTCGTCGCCTCTTCCTTCTCAACGCCGAAACACGAGAGCATCAAGATTCGGAAGAGGAAACCATCGGAAGGGAGAATGACGGAAGACCTCTCGGGTGAATCGATACTCGCGCTCCTTCGACGTGATGGACAAGGCGGTGCCTTGGGCTTCGGGAGAGACCGCAGATTAGGACCGAGGATTGACATGTAAACCCGCAGGTTAACTCGGGGTGTTTTATGGGTTACAGGCAAAGCTTCGGGTTAACCTGATACCCGAACTGATGCAGCGTGAAATGGAAATATAGGGTTGCATTTATTTAATTTTTATCCGTTAATTTTACGTTTATTTTGAGTCATCGTAATTTTAGTCAAATAAAAGAGAACACTTGTGATCTCAAAAGTAGTTAGTTTAATTTTAAATTTTCAAATTAGTCAGTTAGTCGGTTAGAGTCCAATTAGGATAATTAGTTTGAATTTGAAATTGAGTTGCTATTTTTGTAATCTCATCCCTCCTATATAAATGGATGATAGACTAGTTATTTAGACAGGTCAAATTATATGAAAAATTGAGATTTTATCTCTATCTCCCTCTCTCGTCTCTCTCCTTCCCCACGTGGTCTTCACGTTTCTCTCCTCCAAACCCCTCATTTTCCCTATGAGCTTTCTCTCCTCAATCCCTCCAATTTCTTCTTCCACCAATAATCCCACCTTCAAAATATTTATTTTCCGTCGCCGCGCAAAATTTCTCATTTTCTGCATCAATTGGTATCAGAGCATGGCCTACGGATCGTCCTCACGATCTGACGATCCGTCCAGATATTCGCGCCGACATGCGACGAAACACCATCATTCGTTGGAGCGGAAACGACGAGCCGAGGAAGCCTACAACAAGGAGATGGACGCACGGCGTGATCTCCAGTCCAAATGTCAAGAGTACGAGGCCAAATGTCAAGATTTACAGTCCCAATATCAAGATTTCCAGTCCGAATGGCGAGAGATGATGGCTAACTTCGAGACTATGTACGGTCTATCAAAATCTCCCACTACCAAAGCCGTTGTCCAGAGTTTTGACAAAGAAAACCTCACCATCGACGAGGATTCGATCGCTGTCCAGGTCATTCCAGAAGAAAAAAATGACCAAATGCTTGCTATCCAGGTATTTTCAGATCTGTAATCGTTGAAAAAATTGATTTCCGGGCCACACATGACCCTTCCGCAGGTTCCCAACATCCTTATGCCTCCTACCATCCCCGTTGACAACCCCGCACTTCCAGCCCCAAGCCCACTGCCGCTACCCCTTCCCACAGCCACCATCGTGCCTCTTGCGCCACCACCAACATCCCTTTTTCCCGACGCCCCCGAAGCCCCTGCCCCTGTGGCCCAGGCCCTAGCCCCTGCGCCCCTCCCCATCATCCTCGCATCCCCAGAAATCCCACCATCGCCGCAAGCCACTTCCAACCCCGTCACCTTGGCGGCACCATCGCCATCCTCCATGCTCTCCTCGGCGAGCCCCCCTACTCCACCACCACCGTCGTTTCCCCGCCTCGCCACCATCGCACCCCCTGTAACGCAGACCCCCGCACCCGCTATCACCCCCTTGCCCCCAGCACCCCCAGCCCTGTCGCCGCCACTCCATGTGCCATCGCCGACACCCCCTGCTGCCCTACCCCTACTGCCAACCCCCTGGGCGCCTCCACCCCCACCCGATACCTTCCCACCCGCCGCTACCCCCACACTGTCCCCGGTAGCTCCAGCACCCCCTCCCGCCATCTATGCGCCATCGCCTAGCCCCGCCCCGTCAACCTTCCCCACCATCCCAGGACCCCTCACGATCTTCCCCCCAACCCCCGTGTCCCCTCCCGCAAATCCAGATTCCCCTCCCACTGCGACCTCTTCACTCCCAGCAAAACCCCCTCCCGACCTCACCCTCGCGCCTCGCGAGCCATCGCCAACACCCCGTTCGCCGTCGTTGCCCGCTATCGCCTCCTTCCCCTCTATCGCCCTGTGTCGCCCCATCGTGCATCCCGTGCACCGCCTTCGATCGCACCGGCCTTCCCGTAGGCACCATCGGGCCGTGCTCCCATCTAGCGACCGCCGCCGCCACTGCCAGAGAACGAAATGACGAACCCTAACAAGGGGCCCGACATCTAAGGGGTTCGAATCCCATGAAACCTGGGATAAGAAACTAATTTGGAATATTTGCATAAAGACCCCCTATCCCAAAAGCTTTTATCAACAGGGTTATAAAACATGATATGGATTTTCTTTAAGTGAAGGGGTACGAAATTTGCAATCCAACCCCCGGGAGCAGAACTATTTTAGAAGAAGTGCTGAAAGAGGGAAATCCGGAAGGCCTCCTTATCCAATTAGGATTAGGATCCTGGGTTTCACCTATTTAAAGGCGCCATGGCTTAATTCCCTGGACACATCTCCTCCTCTACTCCCCTTGTGCTATTGCTTTGCTATGGACTCTCTAAAGGCCGATTTGATTGTCATGAAGATGCCCCATCAGTTTTTCGAGCACCATGTCAAAGGAATGAAACCCGGATGGGAGCCCGCATATGCGCCACACCTGCTCTTCCGTCACGAAGTCCACATCGCCAGCACTCGCATCCGACACGCATGGATCCCGTCGTTCCCTCCACACCAGTTCTTCCATGGGATGATCGAGGACGCTGATTCGAATTTCTCAACCTCCAAGCCTGCAGATCCAGCAATTCGTCGGGAGACGAATTTTTCAAGCGGAGGAGAATTGATGCAGCATAAAATGGAAATATAGGGCTGCATTTATTTAATTTTTATCCGTTAATTTTATTTACGTTTATTTTGAGTCATCGTAATTTTAGTCAAATAAAAGAGATCGTCTGTGATCTCGAAAGTAGTTAGTTTTAATTTAAATTTTCAAATTAGTCAGTTAGTCGGTTAGAGTCAAATTAGGATAATTAGTTTGAATTTGAAATTGAGTTGCTATTTTTGTAATCTCATCCCTCCTATGTAAAGGGATGATAGACTAGTTATTTAGACATGTCAGATTATATGAAAATTTGAGATTTTATCTCTATCTCCCTCTCTCGTCTCTCTCCTTCCCCACGTGGTCTTCACGTTTCTCTCCTCCAAACCCTTTGTTTTCCCTACGAGCTTTCTCTCCTCAATCCCTCCAATTTCTTCTTCCACCAATAATCCCACCTTCAAAATATTTATTTTCCGTCGCTGCGCAAAATTTCTCATTTTCTGCATCATGAACAGTCCCTAACAGACGAAGATATTTTGGGAGGGAGTCTACTTAGCGGATCCGGATCTCTATTATCGGTTCCTGATAACTGGGATTTTGCGTCAGTCGTGCATTCCACACAAAGCGGGAACACAGTCGCTGAGATGACCGACAAAAAAATCCAAATCAATCAACAATTAACCCACAGTATGAATAAAGCAATTAAACCTAAAAAATATGGAGTTAAAATGTATTATAACTCTACATTTCGTGTATAGCGTGTAAGCATGTGTAGAGTGTCGAACACTGGGAGCAAACGGTTGGGGGCAAAAATATGCGCACAAAATTATTCAATTCTTTTCTTGTCCATGTTATTGTTTTTGTGGGTTTTTTAATTATATATATATTTTTTTGCTTTTATATTTTTTATTTGATTTTTTATTTTCTGATTTTATATTTTCATTTTATATTTTGATCTTTTTATATTTCCTTTTTTTATAAAAATAATGTAGCCTATATAAGGCTTTATTTACATACTATATAGAAATATATTTTTAAATACCATTAAATATAAACAAAATTCAGAAAATAAATTGTTTATGGGTTTTTAATATTTTTCTAATGTTTGTATTTTTCAAGAGATTTTTGCTAATTTTTTTGTATTTTTAAAGTAAAAAATATCCCAAATATGGGGTTAATAAATAATCTGAGAATAATTTGGGTCTTAAAAAATAATAATTAAGTCCCAAAATTACCCAAATTAATTTTAATATATAAATAATAATATATAGATAATCATAAAACATAAAACCCTATTTTTTGGTATTTTTGTGGAATTTTTATATTTTTTGCTGGATTTTGGAGCTTTCTAATTTTTTTTAATTTTCTTTTTATTATTTTTAGGGATTTTTGTTTTCTGGACTCAATAAATATCAAAATATATAATATTTTTTTTTGGAATTTTTCAAGATGTTTTTATATTTTTTGGTATTTTATAATTTAAACAGGGCAAAAATGTGCTCTATTTCGTTTCTAATAATAGGTTAAATGCAAAAAAAATGTCGATTAAAAATATGGTCGTGGATATACAAGGCATGAAGCATTTATCCCTATTTTTATGGATTTTTAGAAGCACGGTAGGTATTTCCATTAAATAGATAAAGAATGCAAAAATGCATGTCCTCGCAGGGGCATAAATGCAAATAAAGTAGACATCAGGGGCGACATTGCAAATATGCCTTAATAAAATAACATTTAATTAATTTTCATGAATCATTTTACAATATACAAAATTGCCAGGGGCCTCTACAAAATTACAACCCTCACGTGGGACTGCACGTGAGGCTGGGAAGGACCCAAATGACGATACCAAAACATGTAGGAAGTCCTATGCAAAATTCCCAATTATTTAACACTTTACATTTTATTTACAAAACTATATAATAAATACTGTAGAAGTGTATTTATGTTCTTGTATCTTTTATCTATTTATCGTTTCGTTTGTCTATCTTAGATAATTTTCCCATAGGCCTCTCCCTATATAAGAGAGTCTAGGGCTCAAGGAATAAACACGACTCTTATTTTTCCCAACATGGTATCAAAGCGGCGGTCCTAGACCGGAGTTCTCATACCAAACCCTAAACCTAGCTGTCCACCAACAAGCCTCGCGTGCGGCTTCTCTCTCGCCGCCCTTCGTCTCCGAGTGTCGCTATTCGGCCACGCGTTCCCCCTTTCGGTGCCGCCCTTCGGCCTCGCGTGCCGATCCTAGCCGCGTGTGGCCCCACATGCCGATCATGCCACCCCTTTGGTGTCGCCCTTCGGCCCCGTGTGCGCCACATGTGGCCTGTGCGTCGTCCTAACCGCTGAAGCGGAGCGCCGCCTCTCCCTTTGGCCCCTTTAGGACCCGCGCACTACTCCACGTCCTAGTGTTTGGTCAACCCTAGGGCATCTTCGTCATCTACCTAAGGAGACTTTCGCACGCGTCTCACACGTTAATGGGTTTGGTTGTGAGAGGTCTACACATGCAACCAAACCTCCTTATGTCAGTGTAGACCAAAGATTACCTTGTCTACAACCCTGATTCTCTCCAGTCACAATGTCAGAAAGCAAGATCGAGATCCCCACTACAGGCACCTTCAAGGATCCTACGCCTATTGTGAAGATGGATGGATCCAATTACGAGTTATGGGCCATGTAGTTCATGAGCCTAATGAAGTCGATGGGTAAGAAACATATTCTTACCGAGGATGAGCCAGAGGAGAAAACAGGGTTGTATGCCTCATGGGAGGTTGATGACGCATATGCTCAGGTCTGGTTGTCTGGTACTTTGATTCTAGACATTGTGAATGATGTATTGCATCAACCTACTGCCAAAGCAATGTGGGCAATTCTTGCTGCCACGTATTCTCAAGCCAAGAATGAGACAAAAATCCTACAGCTTCAGTATGACATCTTCACGATAAAGCAGAATGGTCGACCCCTGCATGCTCACTACACTGCACTGAGGGGAATGTTGAGAGGCTTCACAGCTTCATGCCTCTCACGGCTACTCCAGAACAATTGAAGACTTATCGAAATGTGACGATGGTGGGAGTCTTTCTAGCCTCTCTTGACTCACAGTATGAGGCGGCTTCTTCTCAGATTCTGGCCGATGCTACAATTCCTTCCATGGAGGAGGCCTTTCGCCGATTGAGCCGAATCAGTATCTCAAGCCCTACTAATGTATTGAATTCTTCTGCTATGGTAGCCTCTAGAGGAAGAGGCAATTCATCTCATTTTCATGGACGAGGATCACTGGGTAGGGTTGGTCGTGGTCGTGGATTACAGTGCACTTATTGTCGTCGGATTGGTCATACAAAAGACACATGCTACTCTAAGCATGGTGTCCCAGCATCTGCCCGTGTAACAAAACAGATACAACATCATGGTGCTACGCCAGCGTCGGATTCACGATTTGATGACTTAGTGTCTCGTCTACGTGATATCATGCCACCAGCCAGTACTCCTCCACCAGTTTTAGAGAGCAGCTTGGACGTTGTTGCCACTGCAGAAGCTAGTTCCTCAGGTAATGCTCATACTTCTGCTTTCTATCAGGGCTCACATACCTCAGAATGGATTGTAGATTCAGGTGCCACACATCACTTGTGTGGAGATAGACACCAACTCACATCCTACATGGAAGTTTCCTCAGGAAGGACCGTCGTCATAGCAGATGGGACTCATTCACCCATTACAGGACAGGGTCAGATCTCCTTAACACCCTCTACGTAGTTGCAGAATGTGCTCCATGCTCCTAATTTCGCAATGAATTTACTGTCAATTAGTCAGATTACTAAGGATCTACATTGTCGAGCGATATTTGACCCATCATCTCTTGTGTTTCAAGACATTCTCACGGGCAACGTGATTGGACATGGTTGTGAGCAAGGCGGGTTGTATCAATTGGTCCATACACCTTACGCCGGAGCATCATCCCACTCCACTAGACCTGTCTCTCCTTACTTATGGCATATGCGCTTTGGTCATCTTCCGTTTCAGAAGCTGCGTCAAGTCCTCCCTCAGATCTCACCCCACTCGTCTTTCGATTGTGAAGCTTGTCAGTTAGGGAAGCATCATTGGTTTGTCTTCCTTAGTCGTTAGAGTCGGAGCAGTAGCTCTCCATTTAAGTTTTTTCATATTGATAGTTGGGGTCCAAGTCGTGTTCCAGATCATCAGGGACACATGTTCTATTTAGTTGTTGTGGATGATTTTAGTCGTTTGTCTTGGGTTTTTCTGTTAAAGAAATAAATCTGAAGCGGGCATCACTATTATGAACTTTATTAAAGAAGTGCAGAATGTGTTTTCTGTTTCTATCACAATTGTAAGAACTGATAATGCCCTTGAATTCTGTACTCGAACATTATCTCAATTTTTTTCATTCCATGGCATTCTTCATCAAATGTCTTATGCCTACACGTCCCAACAGAATGGCGTCGCAGAAAGAAAACATCGCCATCTTCTTGATGTCACTCATACGCTTCTTATCCAGAGTTGTGCTCCTCACTCGTTCCGAGGCGATGCGATTCTTACTGCATGTTATCTCATTAACCGCATGCCCTCGTCTGTGTTGGGGGAGAAGATACCTTTCTCCCTTGTTTTTCCCAACAAGGAGTTGTTTTCTCTAACTCCACATGTCTTTGGGTTTGTGACATTCGTTCACTAGTTGTCTCTAGGGGTTGACAAGCTCTCTCCTAGGGCTGTCAAATGTGTTTTTGTCGGGTATTCCAGGACTTAAAAGGGTTATCATTGCTATGATCCATCACGTCAAAGATATTATGTCAGTACATATTTCACGTTTTTTGAGTCAGTCATGTTTTTCTCTACTACAGGTGACAGATTGGTGCCATCAGCTATAAACGATGAAATCTATATTCCTCCTTCACCCGTGTATGCGCCACAACAAGCCCCTACCACAACAATCTCCACCACAGCCATCTCCACCACCGTCATCCCCATCACCACAACCATCTCCACCACAGCCACCACCCCTACCACCTCCCATATCTTTGGTTCCTCCCCTACCACGCCACTACAGTCAACGGCCAACCCCTGCTCATAATCGTGGACAATCATCAAACATGCCCCGGGTTTGTTCTAATAACATTATTCCTAGTGATGGGACTGACGACATTTCTCAGCAGGAACAGGCAGTGGATGACGTGGATGTTGGTACAACCAATGCAGATCTTGATTTGCCAATTGCACTGAGAAAGCAGAAGAGATCATGTGCTTCATATCTGATTGCTTCTCATGTTACCTTTAAGCGCCTGGCAGGAGATTTCAGGAGATTTGTAGGTGCTTTGTCCGTTGTGCATATTCCAAGGAGCTACCAGGAAGCATTAGCCAATATTAGATGGCATGTCTTGTTTCAGATACTACCGGGGCATCTATTGTGAGTTGCAAGTGGGTGTTTACATTGAAACATCATGCCGATGACAGTATTGATAGGTACAAGGCTCAACTGGTTGCTCGGGGATTTACTCAGGCGTATGGGGTAGATTATCTTGACACGTTTTCTCCTGTTGCTCGACACTCTACCTTACGGATTCTTCTATCTGTTGTTGTGATTCGAGATTGGCCTCTGTTTCAATTAGATGTCAAAATGCATTTTTATATAGTGATCTTTAGGAGGAGGTTATGCAGCAGCCACCTGGGTTTACTGCTGAGGGGGAGTGTGTACAGGTATGCGGGCTTCATAAGGCGATCTATGGCCTAAAGCAGAGCCCAAGAGCTTGGTTCCAGAAGCTCTCAGATTTGTTTGAGAAGCAAGGATTCAAAAGGTCAAATGCAGACCATTCACTCTTTGTACAGAGGACATCCAGAGGTATGACTGTCATTATGGTGTATGTTGACGATATACTCATTACAGGAGATGATATGCAGGGAATAAAAATAGCAAAAGAATTCTTGGGCTATGAATTCGTTACCAAGGATTTAGGAGTACTAAGATATTTCCTTGGATTGGAGTTTGCTAGAAATGAACAAGGACTCGTGGTGACTCAGAGGAAATATGTCTTTGACTTGCTAAGTGACACAGGTATGCTTGGATGTCGACCTGCTTCTACACCAATGGATCCAAGCATGAAGATGCATGATGATGGCACTGAGGAGGTTGACAAAAGAAGGTACAGAGAACTGGTAGGGAGGCTCCTTTATGTTACTATTACCAGACCAGGTATTACATTTGCAGTAAATAAAGTGAGCCAGTTCATGGAGCAACCTCGCCAGGTACACATGGACGCCATACATAAGATACTAAGGTATCTTAAGTCATCTCCAGGCATAGGTTTGATATTTAGGAAGAAGGGCACTATTACTATTTCAGCATGTGCAGATGCAGACTATGCAGGGTGCCCGAAGGATAGGAAATCTACATCAGTCTTTGCTATATTCATTGGGGAGTCACTTGTTTCATGGAAGAGCAAGAAGCAAACAATAATTACAAGATCCAGTGCTGGATCAAAGTATAGAGCTATGGCCCAAGCATGTGCAGAAATGACGTGGGTTCGCGCAATTCTGACAGATCTACATATAGATGTTCCACTTCCCATATCACTAGAATGTGACAATCAGGCTGCATTATTCATTGCAAACAACCTTGCTTTTCACGAGAGGACGAAGCACATTGAGGTGGATTGCCATTATATCCGTGATATGATCCAGAAGGGCTTCAAGTCTACAACACATGTCAGCTCAGGAGACCAAACGACAGACATCCTTACTAAAGCTTTGCTTTGGAGTCCCTTTCAGAAGTGTTTATCCAAGATGAGCATGATAAATATTTATGCTCCATCTTGAGGGGGAGTGTAGAAGTTTATTTATGTTCTTGTATCTTTTATCTATTTATCGTTTCGTTTGTCTATCTTATGTAATTTGCCCATAGGCCTCTCCATATATAAGAGAGTCTAGGACTCAAGGAATAAACACGACTCTTATTTTTCCCAACAAATACAAAAAAAATAGCAGGGCGAGATATGAAATTTACCCCAAACATAGGCGCGATCGAATGACTCTTCTTTCTTCACTTGACACATGTCCACTCCTCACGCGATGATGACGGTTCGCGATCCGACGGCGATGATTAGATCTCAGATCTACGGTAAAGGGGCGACTCAATCGGACGGCGCTGGTGTGATCTGGGGCTCCTCCCCAGATCGAATGGCTGTTGCTGTTCTCCAAGAACAGGAAAGAACAGTGAGGTTACCATGCTTCGATCGTTGATTCCTCCTCGTCCAGATGGGCTTTGGCGATGGCGACGGGCTCTACACGTCCGAGGTGGTGTCCCGCAGCTGCTGGTGTGCACAAGAAGGTCCAAGACCCCATGTATAGGCCTAGCGAGCTCGGAGAAGAAAGGGGTCCTGGGAACCTTGAAGTCAAAACGATTTCAGCCCAGGAGGGCTCCTTTGAGCGTGTGACCTGCACAGAGAGAGCGCGTGGTTCGAGGGGTTTCTCCTCGACCAAAAATGAAGTTGTGAGTGCGAAGGATGAGGTGGGTGATGAGGTCTCCGATGAGGTGGCGGAGCGAGACCTCGATTCGCAAAACCAAGAAGGTTCTGGTTGGTTAAAGGTGGCTGGGAGGTGGAGAACGTGATGGGGAAGGAAATGGAAGTGAAATGGAGCTCGGAGAACAAGGGAAGCACGGTGGAATCGTTTGCCGAAGCGGAGCTCCGGCGAACTACGAATTAACTTTATTAACCTAACTAACTTCGTTAATGGCTAAACTAAATGCATAAATAAAACGCTGGAATGAAAACCTAACTAAAAATGGTAAAATGCGCAACTCGTACCTGGTTGGACGCTAGGGAGCAGAGGTTGCCGGCGACGAGGGCCTTGGGCGCACCTCCTCCTCCGCGAGCTCCCATCCATCTCAGGGGACCTCCATCTGTCACCTGGATGCACACTAGGCCGAAATGGTGGAACTCTAGGGCTTGAAGATGGCCAAATTGAAACATGGAGGAGGACGTTGATTATTTATAGACAAAATGGAACACCCTTATTGATTGGTCGTTATCAAAGAATTAAAGCTATATACATTGGATTCAAGGCATGGGCGTGTATCATGGACTATTGGGGAACATTTCTTGTGAAGGAAGCGAGCGCAATAGATGGATGGAACGCCCGGGAAAAATGGGAGAAAACGCGGTCTTGGACAGATTTGATGGGTTGCAGAGTGAGTTGTTTATAAAGCAAGTGAGAACCCTTATTCAACTGACTGTTAGGAAAGAAATCAAGTTATGTACAAAGGATACAAGGGTTGGGCGTGTATGACGAATGTTTTGGGAGTAATTTCCGTGAAGGGATCGATGTTATTTGAGTGATGGATCGACCGGGAAAAATGGGAGACAACGCGGTCTTTGACAGATTTGACGGGCTGCAGAGGCTGGAGGTGAGTTGACCAGAGGTCAACAGAGAAAGCCCTGCCATTGGTCCATGTAGGTTCACTATATGACAAAACAGCAGGGTTATTAAAGAATAATTATTTAAAAATAATAGATGATTTTATTATTTTTTTGGTATAAAAATAAAAAAATGTTTATTATTTTATTTAGTATTTTATTACGATTTGTATTTATTTTTTGGTGTATTTTATTACAAGTTTATTTTTAATGGCTTATTTATAGGTATAATTACATATATTTTGTACATTTTTATTTTTGTTGTGTATGTTTTACTTTATTAGGTTATTCTTTTATTTTATTTATTTATAAATTATTTTTGTGAGTATAAATATATTTTTATTTTATTTTTATGATATTATTTGTACACTTAAATAAATAGGTAAGTATATTTTATAAGTATGGTTGTAGATATTTTACCTATGTTTTATATACATGATTTTATTTTAATGTATTTTAATGAGTTCTATTTTAGTTTTGTATTTTTAATAGAATCTATATAATATTTACCATATTATAAAAATATTAAAGAATAAAAAATTAAAGAATGTATTTCCCTTTTATATGCATATAGAAACATAGGTATTTTATCTATGTTTTCACATAGTTTTATTTTATTTTCCATTTCCTTTTGATTTTATTCTAATTTTAATATGTACATGTGTTATAAATAATATTTACAAAATTATAAAATATGAATTTGTAAAAATAACGAATAATAGATAAATTAAATATTTTAATCGGTAGAATGTATAATAGGGGCCCAAAACCTAACTTCTATATTGTAACTCCAAAAAATATAAAACCACCACCATTAAATAGCTTGTGAAAAGTTATATACAATTAGAAATGATTTTGCTATGTTTTGAGTTTTTATTGAAAAGATATGGGCCTGTGAAGTTTGGTTTATGGCTTTTTCTTCTGTGTATAAAATGCACATTGTATATTATTTTTGTATAAACTCAATTTTGTATTTTTATTTACCTTATTATCTACGACTTTCATGTACAAAGTTTCTTTATTTTATGAATAAATCATAAAGAATAAAATAGGTGCCAGAAATGCATAATTAATGAATAAATAAATGAGGTATGTATTGTATTTTTGGCCCTTATTTCCCCCTACTTTATTCCTTGTCGACCAACTCCATTCTGGACTTGGTCTCAGGGTTAGGGTCATAAAATATTTTCAATATTTTATTCCTTTTTCTATTCTTCTCTTTATTCTATAATTTTGGCATTAAAAATCTTATTTTGTGTACAATAAATACAATAAATAATGAATGCTATTATGCACAAATTAATGCTATTTACATGCATTTGCTAGGGTTTTTAAGGCCAAAATGATAGAATAAAGGTGATGAAATGGATATTCATCAGTTCCGCTCAGTGGTGGGTCCGGATCTTTCTTTTCAGGTATGAACTCAAACTCGATGTTTGCTTCGAGTACCGGAGGCCCCTCGAGCGTAGGCGGTCCAACACCGTTAGTTTCTGATCCTGGCTCATCTTTCTTGGATCGAATGGAGTAGGTGGACCCAGTTAAGGCCATGTTATCGCTTATGTCCGGTCTGTTGATCGTGACTAAAGGGCAGGGAGGCTCCACAGGGAAGGATGCATCGCCCCTTCGAAGGTTGTGATCGGAGGTGGTTTCTCGACCTCCGCAACAGAGGTGGTGGAGAGGGGGTTTTAGTTGTGGCAACATCAGTGACAAGGGTGGAGGGTGTGGTGAAGGTTGTGGCAATCGGTATACAAAGAGAAGAGGGGGATTTTTAGTGATGGAGAAGCCACGGGATGCTTCTGGGGCACGCTATAAGAAGGCCAAAATGCGAATTTTGGCGGCAAAAAGGGCTCGAAGGGAGAGAAGACTTGCGTTGGGGGAAGTAGCCAAAGATCGAGGGGTGATCCAATTCTTTTGTTCTCATACAAAAGAAGACAGCCAGAGGCAAGATGGTGGCTAGGGCGGGAGCTTGAGGACCAAACGTAGGAGGCTCATGCATTAGGAGGGGATAAGACAAAATGACGGAGAATTTGGTGCAGGAGCAGGAGAGGAGTGTAAGGTAGGTTGCAGATAAATTGTGTACTACGGTTGACATTCACATGCGGGTTGCGGAATGTATTGGAGTTGTCTTGTCCGTCGTTAACCTTCCGAGTGGATCATAATGAAGATAGTAAGCTTGAACATGAGAGGATTGAGGGGCATGGAGAAGAGGAAAGCGGTTCGCGGTCTGTTAAGTTTTTGGCGTGCTGATGTGGTGTTCTTGCAAGAGTTGAAAATTAATAGTTGATTCATTTCTCTGAAGATCATTGGAGTATCAAAATTTATTGGAGTTCATAGCAGTACCGTCTATAGGGAGTGTGGAAGGTGTGGTACTAGTGTGGGATGGAGACTTATTTCAGGCTTTGGGAAAAAGAATGGGGGTAAGATCCATTTCAATGTTGGTGGAACACAAGTCTGGAGCAGGTGGGATGCTTCTTATCTCAGTTTATGGAGTTTCTGGGGGTGCACGTGACCCGGAGGTGTGCGAATAGTTAAGGACAACCATGAGGATTTACTTAGTGTCCCTTGGGTTGTTGGTGGAGACTTTAATGTGACTTTGCTTGCTTCGGAATGCCCGAGATATAAGGGGAATGGATCCGATCTCTTCAGATTTCATAGAATTTGTAGGAGAGATGGCATTGGAGGTATTGGATGCAACAAACAGAAGGTTCACTTGGTGTAACACATCTTCCAGGTCTCGATTGGATCGTTTCCTTGTGTCAATGGAGTTGCTGGAGTCGTTCCCTCTGTACATTGTGCGGGTTCTTCCTATATGAAGATCCTATCACATGCCTATTTGGTGGTATTCGGGTGAGGGGACCTTTCCAAGGTCGATGTTCAGGTTCGAGAGAGACTAGTTGTTGGACGATGAATTCTAGAAGATGGTTGCAAATTGTTGGGGCTCCCTACAGTTGAGGGGTCAATTTTACGAAGTGGCCAAGAAGATCACAAGTTTACATGGGAAGATGATGATACATAGGAAGGGATTGTGTCATACTCACAGCACAGTGCGAGGCGGGACCAAGCGGTGAAAGAAATCAGCAAGGTGGATAGTATTGAAGATGAACGAGATCTAAGTCAAGCTGGGCTGCTATCGCAAGATGATCATCGGAAGATTGTAGCTGAAGATGACAAGAGAAGAGAGGTTGAGTGGCAACAAAGATCCCAACAAAAGTGGGTGAGGGAGAGGGATGCGAACACTCGCTTATTTCACGTTGTAGCGAGTAGAAATAGGAGGAGAAATCTGATACATGGCTTGCATGAGGAGGGGGAGAGGGTTCAAGGAGATTGAGTGAGGAGCATTTTCGAGAGTTCAACAGGAGGACACCTCCCACTGGGTCCAGTGGCTTGGTATATCCATATCAATAATCAATAAAAGAGATATATGCAAATCCAAAGATGGATATGAAGATGGATATTTGGTTATTCTTTATTTAGCTTAGTTCGGCTTAATCTTTTACTAAAAAAACGATTAAGCCGAGTTTATTTAATTATACTTACGAGAACAAACAGGAATTACTGAATTATTTACGCTTAGTTATCCGATGTATTGACAGTTTGAATTCAAATTTGATTTCTTTCTACACTTCACAAGCAACAAGTTCAGGGCTCCATTTGTAAGCTTCACAGATAATTTCATTACCTTCGCTAGCTAGATCGCGTCCTTCATTACGAGCTTGTACACACGCTTCTAAAGCCACCCTATTAGCTACTGCACCAGATGCAACTCTCTAAAAGTATCCCAAAGTTCCTCCGTTGAACTATAGTATGGAATCATCCCCGAAAATCTTGGTCAAGGCAGGCATATGCCAAACATGAATACCTCCTAAAGAAATCATCCCCGAAAATCTTGGTCAAGGCATGCATATGCCAAACATGAATACCTCCTGAAGAAATCGACAGAACACCTGCCATAGAGACCCAAGCTTGAGTAAAGAAAATATCGTCGAATATTCACGTGGTAACTTCTCAAATTTTGCATGTGTGATACATATACCCTCTATTCCTCCAAGTAAAACCCTTTGCATGGCAATAAACAGAAGGATTTGCTTGTCTCCAATTTCATCAAGGAAGAGGTGCGCAGAACGGTCTTTGACCTCAATGCGGATGGGTGCCCAGGACCAGACATCCTTCCGGTATTCTTCTACAGAGGATTCTAGGAGATGGTTGAGGATGACATCATGGTGATGATCGAGGAGCTTAGAGTGGCAAATCGGGGTTTGGAAAAGCTCAACAGGTCCTTGTTTTTTCTCCCGAAGAAGGAAGGTGCTGAGCGTGTGGACGACTTTAAACCCATAACATTATCCAATGATGATTACCTCATCATAGCAAAGCTGTCGACCAACTGGCTCAAGGGCGTTGATGATTTCATTCTACCAGCTCAGACAGCGTTTATTCCAGGACGTCAATTGTTGGTGGGAGTGATAATGGGTTCAGAGATTATCTCATATTTGAAGATAAGAGGAGTTTCTGGTTTTCTCTAGAAGGTGGACTTTTTGAAGGCGTATGATTGTATGAGCTGGAGTTTTATTTAGGCTTCGTTGGTTCGAAGAGGATTCCCAGATGTCTGGATGGATTGGATGAAGAGATGCATTACCACTTTCTTTTAATTATGAGCTTCTCTTGTACCCGTCCACTCCATCACCAAGCTTCTTTTTGGCCTGGAGCTCATCCTTTTAACTCATCTAGCATCTCTTTGGTTACCCTTTGAATGCAAGATGCTACCGCCTCCCACATCTCGTTTGCACTTCCGTTACAATTCCAAGATAAGTCTTCTAAAACCTTATGCATGAAGCTTGATTTCTTCAATTGAAGATTCAACCATCTAGTTGTAGTGATCTTGAAAGTCCTCCTTTTTCTTTACCAACCCTTTTATTTGCACATCCATGACTAAAAAGCGACATTGGGTGGTCAAACTCTGTTAAGGGATTACTTTGCAGTCTTTGCAATCTAACCGATCTCTTCTCCTCAACGCAAAGTGTTAGAGAATGTAATAGGTGGGTAATTGGATCTTGGTGAGATCCAATTACCCCACCCAAGTTTAGTCCCACATTGATGAGCGGTGGGACTCCAGTCTGTCTGAGGGGCTATATAAAGAGCCCCTCACCCCATGTACTCATTGAGAAATTTAATAGAATATCTGGCCCTTTGAGGGCTTCTCCCGTGGTTTCATCCCCCTCCTTAAGGAGTAGGGCTTCACATTAAATCTTTATTCTTCATGTTTATCTTTCTTGTTTTATCGATTCCACATCCACTTCTCAGATTTCAACATGGTATCAGAGTGGGTTCAATTCTTGAGGGGTTTATTGTATTCATTTTTATTTGAGAATCGAGATTTAGTTCTAGGGTTCTTGTTAGAACCCTAATTTCGTGAAGATTGAAGAAGCATATCGTATTCCTTGATTTCCGTTTGAAGATTATTTCTGCATTCGAGATTTGAGATTCAATCTAGGGTTTCCTAGTACCATAGATCCACAGTTCTCCAGATCTCGCACACAAGTAGCACCTCCTCGCGCAAAACTTGCATGCAACCAATCCCTCTTCTCGGCTCCAGAACCAGGCTTCAACCTCGATCTCGCGCAGGCGACGCGAGACCTCCTCGTTGGCAGTCCAACCCCCAGGATGCTTGATCTTCAACATGCCAAAGTGAAGGGACCTCCTTTGTGCAACCTTCTGCAGGCGGAGCCCTTCTTCGCCCCTCCTCGCAGCATGCACGATCGGCCACGATCTCTGGCAGCAGCCTCGCCTCGCGCAAGGCGCATCGAACCCTCAACAACTCCTCTCCAGGCGATGTAGTAGATCTCTCGCAGGAGCTCCTCTCTCGCATGGGAACCCCTAGCCGCAGCATCTTACTCCTCTTCAGCATGCACACCAGAATCAGACGGACTTTCCGCTCCCGCGCGCACGAACCTTCAGCACCAACTGCTCTATTGGGAGGCGGGACCTCCAGGAGGTGCGCATCCTCCAAGCGGAAGGCGCTCGACCTCTCCTCCAGACGCAAGTGGAGCTCTAGCTCCAGATCCCGCGCCGCCCACCCTCTTCGTACGTGAAGCCTCCAGGGCACATCCTCCATCGCCCCTCATCACCGCTCATAGGGGTGGAGTTCCTCCACCGCGATGCCGCTCCTGTCCGAGATCCCATGCGACACCGATCTCTCTTCCTCTGGCCACTATCTCCAGCGGGGCGGTGCTTTTGTGGATGACGAGGAGGGTTCCCACGATGGGAACCCTAGGGCATGATGGCCCTTCTTTATTTAAAAAAACGAGAGCCCAAGTGCCTCATGCCATTAAAAAAAGAAGAGAGATTGGGCCTCTGTTTGGGCCGAGGTTCAAGTTCAAAAAAAGGAAAGAGAAAAAAAGAGAGGAAAAGAAGAGAGAAAAGTTCACGGTTTTTGTAAAGCCCGGTTGTGCTTAGTTACTTTGGGTCCACTTCAGACCACATTTCCTTGTATAAAAACAACAAAAAAGGCCTGTACAAAAGAAAATCCGTACACATTTTAAAAAAATAGAAGAGAATAGCGAAAAAAGGAATGGCTAAAAAATGAATTGTACAAAAACATATGAAGAAAAAAATGATACAAAAAATGCATGTTTTGATTTCTCCCAACTTGATTCATGCTCTTATTCTATCAAATATGGGAGAAAGAGGGAGTTAGAGCTAAATTCTTCAGGACATCTGCAGTCCACAACTGACAGACCGATCATTCGTCTTCACCGACCATCGATTTCTTCGTTAGGGCGTATACTTCTTTTACGACCCGATCAGTTTCCCGCACTGAACTTCTTCTGCAACGATACTTCTCCAGGCACGACAGAGATATGTTCCGGTGACCTGATATCGCAGCGGTTCTACAGCCATGATAGAGATATGTTCCGATATCCTGAAAGCCGCATACATGTGTTCTTCTTGTGATGTATCATGCGAAGATGTGTTGTATACTTTCTTTTTGTTGCAAGTTGCAGCTTTCTCAGCTCCAGCTTGAGGGGGAGTGTTAGAGAATGTAATAGGTGGGTAATTGGATCTTAGTGAGATCCAATTACCCCATTCATGTTTAGTCCCACATGGATGAGCGGTGGGACTCTGGTATGTCTGAGGGGCTATATAAGGAGCCCCTCAACCCCTGTACTCATTGAGAAATTCAATAGAATATCTGCCCCTTTGAGGGCTTCTTCCGTGGATTCGTCCTGCTCCTTAGGGAGTAGGGTTCCAAGTTAAGTCTTTGTTCTTCATTTTTATCTTTCTTGTTTTATCGCTCCCGCTTTCGCTTCTCAGATTTCAACACAAAGTAATCTATCTATGTTCTAGTCGGGCCACTCTTTAAGTATCTAAATGCTCCTCCCTCTTCTTGAAGATAGTGTTTGCTATGAAAAGATCGTAAGCCGTTACAAAATCCAGAAAGACTTTTCCCACTTCATTTCTATCGCTAAAGCCATGTCCTCCATGAACACTAGCATACTGATGAAGTTGACCTAATCTACTATTCTAAAGAAGATAGAATAGTGTCGCTGCGACGATCGGGTGATTCAACCAGAAAAAGACGTGTAAAGATCTTTTGATTTTTATTTATACTCCAAAACTAAAGTGTATAGCAATAAGTGAGTGGAGTGTCAAACTTAGGGTGGCAAGCTTTCAATTAAGTGGAGCGTGTAGTTATTAATCAGGAATTTTCTACAAATTTTTAAAGATTTTTAATGACTTTTTTTGACTTTTTATGGTTTTTAACTATATATATTTTAAATTAATTTGTACGTTTTACATTTTTTATATTGTCTGGTTTTTTTTAATTGATTTTAATTTTACCAATTTTTATGTATTTTAGTTTTCATAAGCTTAGAAGAAGGTGACTCGCGCAGACAGCTGACTCCTTTGGAAGAGATCGGTGGTTGACTTTCTCGATTTGCAAGAATAAGGAATAGCCAACTGGCTTGATTAAAAGACCGCTTCTTTGCTTTCTCCCGGTCCGGCCGGAACCACAGACCCCTCAGGCACCATCACATTCCCGGGACTGACCTAGTACTAGCCAAAACTCCCGACCCTAGGATCATTCATGCTTCAGGACCATTTTCAGTACAATACTATCGCGAACAGTTCACTTCCGATTTTTGAGAAAGAATTATACAAGAAAGAGGATGTGAAAAGACCTCTTGACAGACGGGTAATTGGCCTTTCTTTTCGCAAAGTTTATTGGAACGGAAACATAGGTGAATTACTCGGACTTTCTATCTGTCCCGCTTGCTTTCTCCTATCTCGAAAAGCGCCCTTAACCCCGTATATATAGTTTCCGAGTGAGAGTCAATTTATGAATATAATATTCACAAAAACGGAGTAAAAGATTTTTAAATTTTTAAACTATGTGAAATAAATCAAAAATAGGAAAATTAAAATGTTTTAAATATATATTCTCTATTTTTAGTGATTTTTGTGGTATTTTTAGGGATTTTAAATTGAATTAAAGTTGAAAACAATTTATAAGGTAAAATAAGCTACTATTTTTGGTATTTTTAAAATAGAAAATAAATTCAAACTTCCTGAAAATTACTTTTATGTAGAAGTATTTTTATTAAGTTTAAAACACGTCAAGAAGCATAATTTTATGTTTTTTTGGGATTTTAAATGATTTTATAAGGTTTTTAGAATATTTGAATTTTTATGGTTTTCTGTTTGTATTGTTGTTGATTTTTATATACATGATACAATACTGTAAAGACAAGCTAGAAAAATGTTTTTATATTTTTTTCAAACAATATTCCTATTTTTATAGATTTTCAAAGTGCAAACAGTGAATTGTGAGTTGTTTTTGTATTTTTAAAATATAAAATAGAAGAAATTTTGCAAAACAAAATTACCGGAGCTAGATGAGATTATTAGGTTTTTAAGGGAGTTTTTGTGATATTTTTGGATAATGGAAACTAATTAGTCTAAATAATCTAAGAAAAAATCAATAAATCTGCAGAAGAAGGGCTGATTTGCAATTAAGTTAAAACTATTTATGCATTTATTAACAACTAAAATATTCCAGGACAAATCCATCAAAATAACCAAAGTTTCAAGCGAAGAGCATACACACTGATGTAAACTAGGACTAAAATGTAATTTACTTAAAATATACAAGCATTTATTAATAATATGAGAAGTTCAACGCATGTAATGCAAAATAGACAAACAAATCACGTGGGGCTCCTCATGAAGCTACAGAGGACTAATGTGCAAATGACAAAACTATAAAGAACAGAGATGCAATTATTCCAAAGCTATATACACATGCGATAAGGACCAAAATGAAATAAGAAAACATGCAAGGGGGAAAGTGTAAAGTCACCAAGGAGCGTGCGGGGTGCGCGGCGATGCTGAAGGCGGCGTTCGACTAGGATGCGCCTTCTAGATCTGATCCAAGAGTCCTCTTTTGGGCACGATTCGACGACGGGGATTCTTTCTGGAGCTCCTCATCTTGATCGGACGTCACTGAGATGGATTTGAAGAACTCGATTGAAGGTGGCCTTCTCCGACCTTTGATCTGACAAATCTGCAGTTGTGGAGCTCGGATCACTGTTGCGAGGGACTTAATCGATTCGGAGGAGGGATCTGCGTCGGCTGAAATTTAGATCTGAGTCCATGTTTGATGATCGGAAACTTGAAGTGCTATGAGAGATAGTGTTATGAAGAAGCTTGATCAGGACCAGATCTTGCCCTTGTGACATGTGGGTGTTATTCAGATGCTCGAAGCCCAATCAAGCCTCGACTGGAAGTTATTATAAGCAATTGAAACAAAAGGAAAATGGGTGCATAGGTGTGGTTCTCCTACTTGAGGCGGAAGACAGAGATCGAATTTCATATTCGATTATAGGGTTAGGTTGTGGAAGAACATAGATAAATGGAATGGAACTGGTGAGATGAATTGAAAATGATTTGGGGTTCAAACCACAGTGAGGGATGAAGGTCTTTGATCTAGGTGATCGGAGGATTGATTTGCAATCTGCTACTATGAAAATCAAATGAAATTTAAATAAAATGTAACGAAATCGAAACTGGATTTAAACTAAGATTACATACGGATGAAAAGGGGGTGATCTACATGTCTTTGCCTCAACGTCCATGTGGAGATGGCCGGAAGCTCGACGCAACAGAGCAGGGCTCCGTCGACGGGTGGATCTTGCTTTCACTCCTCGTTACACGCTCCCACTCGATCGGGAGATGGCTCCTGTCACAAGGTATTACTCGCGATTCACTCAGATTCGGGGAATTTGGATTAAAGATGGATCAGGGATGAAGGAATACCTTGGAGGGAGTTTTATAGGTGAAGAAAACTTGAATTTGGGATGAAATTTGCGTGCGCAAACCATGGTAGGTCGAGAGGAAACTAAATGGGTGTGGATCCCAGACCTGAGAAGGATCCGGAGGTTGAAAGATTGGGTCAGATGGATGCAGGAATCGGGTGAGAAAATGCAACGAAGAGGCTGGTCTTGATAACTGGAAATGGGTTTGGAGGAGGTTGGTGGGGTTGGCCCACTTCGATCAACAATCCCGGATTTGGGCCAATGGGAGCTTAGTTCGAGTAAAGCAAAGCACTAAAAGACAAAATAATTAAAATAACTTAGAAATAATTATAAAATAGATATAAAATGATTTTGAAATAAAATAGAACAATATACAAAATGTTTATAATTAAATTTTTATTTACGGTGATTTTTAATAAATTAAACAAGTTAATTTGAATAGTTAAATTAATTAAATACATGTATTTACAAGTATATATTATCTATATACAAAGTATAAAAATTTTTATTTAGTAGATTTTACATATATACAATATATTTATATTTTATTTATTTAAAGAATAATTTGAAGGCTATAAATGCATTTTTATTTTATTTTTAAGGATTTATTTAATGGTACAAATAAATACTAATACATATAATATAGGCACATTATGCCTATAATAAATACACTTATTTATTTTTATTTTATTTTAGCTTTTATTATTTTTGTTTGCATTTTATACAATCAATATAAATTATTTACAGGATATTAAATTGAAATATGCACAAAATACAGAGAATAAAATAAATACAAGTGATATACTGTTGTACAAGTACAATAACACCCCCCGAAAGTCGATTTTCACATATTAAATCCAAATTTTATGAAACCGCCTTCATTTGAAAGATTATTTTATTTTAAACACAATGAAAGTGAGATTTGATTCATTTTGTGTTAATATGGAGTAAATATTGAGTTTTGAATTCTGGTTTACGACCTTTTCTGAGTGTTATACCTTTTATTCTGTACATGATTTATTTTTTGTATTTTTTTATTATTTAATAAATATTTTTATGTTTTAAAGTTTCATGAAGAAAACTTGTTTATTTGAGGTTGATTTAATGATAAATAAAATAGTACAAATTATATGTATAATGAATGTGATGAATATATACAATGTGAACTTGGTTTTTAAGTTTTTTTTATAAATTAGAGACCCTATCTTCCCCTACTTTATTCCCTATCGACTAGGTCATCCGCCCTTTTTTCTTCTTTCTTCATTTATTTTAGTTTAAAATAATGCTAATAATACAATATTAACAAATGTTGTTAGTTTATTAATAGATGAGAATTAGTGATAAAGATGATGAGTTGCCGATTCATTACATATCCTGAAGCATCCTTTCCCACATATCCATTAACATCTTCACCTAAGCAAATCATCTCTCTTTGTGGGATTCCTTGCATAATCTTATCCAAATCCTCCCAAAAATTTTGTTTATCCTTTCATCTAATCCAATTTACGGTGCATAAACTGAGATGATGTTCATAATTTCTTTTTTGAGCACCACTTTTAGCAAAATAATCCAATCTCCGAATCTTTGCACCTCAACCATACAATCCTTCAAATCCTTATAAACAACCACTCCAACTACATTTCTGCCCTTATCTTTACATGAATACCAAAACTTCTTTACTCGCATGCGTCCATCATACGATTGCAAATTTTGGACTGCATCCGGGTGGCGATGCAGGGAACTAGCTTATTTACTCGTGTGTGTTCCTTATGCGAGAATCCTTGCATATTTTGAACTACATCCGGGCAGCGATGTAACGGCCCTTGCTGACTTCTCATTGCATTCGGGTGATCCGAACTGTTTTCTTAAATCCATGTTGAAAAGATCTGAGCTGTTTTGAAATAAATTCCTAAATAGTATTATAAAAAAGAACACTATTTAGGAAATTGTCTCTCTTTCACTTGCTATTAGCTACCTAATGCGCAACCCTCCTCAATTTACCCGGGCTTGGGACCGACCATTGCCGAGTTCAATCATATGCTTTGGAAAAATTCACTTTCCATATCAATCCCTTCCCTTGTTACTTTTCTAATCAATAGCCATTTCTGAGGCAAGTATTAAGCCCACCATGAATCTACCAGGTATAAGAGCCGTCTTCTTTAGGGAGATAATATCATTCAAGGTGGAACAGAGCCAATTCACAAGGACCTTGGCAACTATAAGGTAGAGTGCATTAGAGAGCGCTATCTGTCTGTAATCATCAATCCTACAAGACGCAACACACTTCAGAAGCATGAATAGAGGAAGCTTGTTTAGTCGTTCAAACCCCAAGTTATCCTCGCTAAACTCCTGCAACATCTCTATTATATTTGCCTTAATCAACTCACATGACTCTCTATAGAAAAGAACCGGGAAACCATCCGGGCTAGGGGCTTCATCTACATTAAGCTCAAATACCGCCTTTTTAACCTTCGTCTCCATAAAAGGAGCTGTTAACGCATCTGCCTGCTCTGCCGAGATCCTCTTGACTCCCCTCCCATGCCAACCCCAACACGCACGAGTTACTTTCCTACTAGCCTAAAAATGATAGTGAAGTGCTCTCCCCACTTCATGATCCCCTTAGACTTGCACACCCCCACTCTAATTTCATGAATGTAATTTCTCCTTATACCAACGCCATATAATGAAAGAAACAGGTGTTGGCATCATCTTCCCTCAGCTAACATTGCCGCGATGTCTACTTTCATTCAATCTCGACTTCCTTGTCCTCCATAAGAACATGCAGATGTCTGATCCTCTTCTCGATCTCCTCCATCACCAACTCTCGCTCATCCTCCAACCTGTCCAGCCTCTAAATCTCCTTCTGCACCATCACCCTCCTACAACAACGTTATTCCCGGATGTTTCTGTTGTAATCCACGAGAAATCTTCGATGCTCCATTAACTTAGAAGCCATTCTGGTCGTAGCTGAACCATATACCTGGCATCCATCCTAAAACGATCTGACCTTGTCCCGAAAGCTGTCCTTCAGGAGACAGGTGCAATCAAATATGAAGAAAGACCTTGGCCTAACCTCCTCCCCATAGCCAGGGAATATGATCAGAATGTACCCACGGAAGCACCCATGCCCTGGATAATGGGAAAGTATTCACCGTCTCCACAAAGATTAAGAATCTATCAATTCACGATCTTGATCTAGAATTCCTCCGCATGTAAATAAAGCCTGAATCGTCCACGATCGACAACCCAAGCTCGCAAATCAGAGAAGAGAGCTCCTTAAAATTCACATCCTCTCCACTCGCATTCTCGGGGTGACCTCTAGCTGAAGAGTCACATTGAAATCACCATCAATATCCACAGTTCAAAATTAGCCCAGACTAGCCTCAGGTCCACAAGAAGATTCGGAATATATGTACCATTGATCGACCCATACAAATTTGTGCTAGAGTTATTATATTTACATTTATGTTCGTAACCCTTCGGGTTATGTAACCCTTTGGAGGTATTTATGTATTTTTCCTCTTGTACTCTTTAGGGTTTTCTCTCTATATAAGAGACCCTAGTCTTATGGAATAAACATCTCCGTTTCTCTTCTCCACATGGTATCAGAGCGACGGTCATAGATCGGATCCTAATATCCAAAACCCGCCACCACCACCAGTCCTCTCTCCTTATGTGGACCCTTCTCTCATCACGAGGTCTCGTGCAAGGAAGTCTGAGCCCCCAGCGGCACCTGCTGCCACCTCCAGCGGTACCTAAAGCGTCGTCTGAGGCTCCAATAGCTCCAGTCACGCCTCCTGTGCTATCGGTACTGCCCAACACCGCCTGGAGCCCCCTCCAGCAGCCCCTGTTGCACCTCCAACACCGTCGGTACCTCCCACCAGTTCTCCTGGACTTCTGACCTACTGCGTACAGCTCCCTGGATACCATCTTTGGTGTCGTAAAAGCCCCGAAACCCCCCTGATCTGTCGTAAAAGCAATTTTTCAGGCCACTATCACGTCCAAAAGTGAGTTCTAGGGCACTTCTCAACCCTTGTATGCATCCTTAAGTCGCACAATATCTCCTTTCTTTTCTAAGACCACCATGACATCTTTTTCTACCAAGAAAAATCCCTTGGCCTCGAATGTTATGGCACAAGGCACTACTATCAAACTCAAGGGCACAGAAAATTATGTGCTCTGGTATCGATCTTTTATGGTGTTCATTGGTGGTCAAAGAAAACTCTACATTCTGACTAAAGATCCTTTAGATGAAAAGGACAAAGAGTGCAACAACTGGCAGACAAACAACTACTTGGTTATCAACTGAATGACTGATAGTTTTGAGGCTCACATTGACTCAAATCTCCTTTACAGAAATACAATCAAGGAAATGTGGGAGGATCTCGAGCAAAGATACTCCCAGAAGAAGATGAAGTCACGCCCTGCAGGTATTTACATGTGAATCTGATTGGCATCTCAAGGTGATTCCACCATCATCGAGTACTACAAGCATCTCTCTAGCATGTATGAGAAGCTTATAATATTCCAGCCCTCATGTTGCACCAAATAGATACAAGAGCGTTCTGACTGGCAGGTATACTGCTTTCTTGATGGTCTGCATCCTAGATACTAGGCAGCGAAGGAGCAATTTCTTATATAAGACACACTGCCTACGATGAAGGTCATCTTTGGACGACTTAAGAAACTCGAGACATCTGTTGCCCGACCTCCCGTCTTACCTTCAGTAGAGAACTTTGCACATATCACCTCATCTGGGCGAGGAGGCAGATACAACTTTCGAGGAGGACACAGTCGTGATCCAAGTCGTGGTCGTGGATGAGAAAATGGACGAGGCCGCGACTTTGGTCATGGCCGTGGGCAAGACTCTGCTACCCCATACACTCACTGTGGTCGATGGAACCACCCATTTGAACGATGCTGGTGAAAGTTTGACGTACCTTCTTATCATGTTAATAATGCCTATGAGGATGCTTATATGTGAAAGACGCGTCACTTTCAACAACCTCCAGTGGCAAGATTGTTCATCTTAATTACGCAGATTACTCTTGCCTGATGCAGATCCTTCATACTCCTGGGCCTACTTCCACTAGTAACACTACCATTGCTGCTCTGGCTACTCCTTCACTTACAGTAGCCAACTCTGATGTCACTCCTGCTCCAGCTTGGATTATTGATTTCAATGCCTCTACTCATCTGACTGGAGTAGGTAGTCTGCTCACCTCCTCTGTACCATCTACCTCCATGAAGTTAGTTCAAGTCGCTGATGGAACTCAATCATCGATTACTACTATCGGAACTATGGATTCTCTTCCAAGCTCCAACTTTTTGGAGTTCACTGTGCTCCTAATTTTCCTCTTAGCTTGTTGTCAGTTCATAAGCTTTGTGTTGAGCTTCATTGTCGTGTGATATTTGATGAGTCTTGTTGCTATTTTCAGGAAATCCGAACGAGGCAGATTTTTGGTGGGGGTCGAAGGACGTCCTATATTATATTGACATACTCTCAGACTCCAAGATTGTTGTTGCTGCGTCCATCTCCGAAGACCCGCTTCTATGACATCTAGCCATCTATGCCTTGGGCATCCCTTTACCAAGGCTTTTCTGGAGTTCCCTACTGGAAGCTAGGCAGTGTCCGAGGAAGGATCTGGCTAGATAGGAATGCCCTTCTGTTCTCGGGGCATAGGTTCTATCGGGAGAATGTCTGTATCCAGTCGTGGTGTCTATCGGGAGAGTGATCTGGATTGGGTTTGTGTGAGGAGCCTTGGTTCTTTCTGGAGCTCCCTACTGGAAGTCAAGCATCGTCCGAGGAAGGATCTGCTTCGTCCTTTGGCTCTTTTGTGGGCTATCTGGCTAGATAGGAATGCCCTTCTATTCTCAGGGCATAGGTTCTATCGGGAGATTGTCTGTATCTAGTCGAGGTGCTTTGTTGAGTCTTGGCTTTTGTAATGGTGTATCTTTTCTTCTTCTATTAATAGTGTAAGCTAGATCCGGAGTGGACACCATTGCATGTTTCCCCCGCTTATTGATTTAACAAAAATCCCTCTATCAAGGTCATCTCCATGATGTTTCCTAAACTCTCTATTTTGAAGCCCTTTCAGTACGAGACGTGTGAGTTTGAGAAATACCATCGAGCTTCATTCCTGTTCGTACCGAGTCTCGTAGTACTACTGCTTTTCATCTTGTTTATTGTGATGTTTGGGAACCTTGTCCGGTTTGGGCATTAAGTGATCATCACTATTTGTAGTTTTCGTTGATGATTATAATCGATCTTCTTGGGTATATCTAATAAATGAGTATTTGAAGATTAATCAAATTATCAGAAATTTTTTTCAATAAGTTAAAACTTTCTTTTCTAGCATTGTTAAGTTCATTCGTAACATGACTTGAACTCTTTCTTTACGTCCCAGGGAACTGTTTACCAAACATCGTGTCATATACCTCATAACATAATGCTATAGCTGAGAGGAAACTCCGACACTTGCTAAATATTGCCAGATCTATTCTTAGTCAAATGAGTGTTCCTAATTACTATTGAGTGGATGCTATCCTTACTACAGTTTATATCATCAACCGTGTTCCTTCGTCTGTTCTCAGAGGAGGAACTCCATTTTCCTTACTTTACCTAACCGAGTCTTCTTTTCTCATACCTCTGTGAATTTTTGGTTGTACTGCCTTTGTTTATAACTTTCATGCAGCTGATAAATTATCCTCTCATGCCATAAAATACGTCTTTTTTGGGTACTCTAGTTCTTAGAAAGGCTATTGCTGCTATGATCCTGCTGGGTATTGATACTATGTGTCTGCTGATGTCACCTTCTTTGAGCAGACAAGTTATTACACACAAACTGTGAGTGACATTCCTCTGGACCTCCTTCCTCCACCAATTGTCTATACTCACCAGCATGCCTCTATACCTTCTAAACCAGTGTTTGTACCTTTTCCTATCCCTTTTATGTAGGATGATATGTCCACTTCGAGTGCTCCCACCATTGCTACCCCAGATGTACTTGAGGAGCTTCCTATAGCTCTACACAATCAAAAAAGGCAATGTACGTATCACCCCATGACACATTTTACTTCTACTGATGGTTTGTCTAGTTGTGACAAGAGATTTGCATATGCTCTGAGTGATATTTCTGTTCTAAGAGATCATTTCAGTGCAATGCGAGATCATGGTTGGTGATAGGCCATGGATGAGGAGATGGATGCACTTACCTCCCGAGGCACGTGGGATCTTGTGCCGTACCCCCCGAGAGTTCACCCTGTGGCTTGCTGATGGGTCTTCACGAACAAACTATCGTCTGATGGTTCTATTGATAGGTTGAAAGGCAGACTAGTTGCCAAAGGTTTCACACAAACCTTTGAGGTTGATTATTTTGAGACCTTCTCACCTGTTACCAGAATGGGGTCGATACGTACCATTCTCTCTGTTACTGCCAACAAGGCTTGGCCTATTTACCAACTTGATGTGAAGAATGCATTTCTTCACGATGACCTTAAGGAGGAGGTCTACATGATGTAACCACTGGGGTATGTAGTCGAGAGGCAGCATATATATCGACTACATAAGACCATTTATGGCCTGAAGTAGAGTCCTAGGGAGATCAACACACTCGGCTTTCAGAGGACAATATCTGACTACTCTGTCTTTTTTTGACGGTCTACTAGCACGATCATTCTTGTTGTCTATGTTGATGATATGGTTCTCACATGAGATGACATGTAGACGGTATTCAAGAGACCAAAACCTTCCTCCAGAAGATCTTTGTCACGAAAGACCTCTTCCAACTTCGTTATTTTCTTGGCATTGAGGTAATACACACTACATAGGGGCTCTATCTTTCACAAAGGATGTAATACCTCGATATTCTGATTGAGACAGGACTACTTGGATGCAAGCAACTGGCATCCCTGCAGAAGTGAGAAAACATTCCGTATTTACTGATCTGGCTTTTGAGGATGCAACACAGTACGTAAGCTAAGTGGAAAAATTGCTCTATCTCACTATTACTAGGCCAGATATATCATATGTTATGAGCAGAGCCATCCAACATATGTAAAAGCCTCTTTATAGTCACTGGCAGGATGTTCTTTTGATCCTTCGATATTTGGAGGAATCTCCCAGATGTAGACTCTCTATGGCATGAATGGGCACACTAATATCTTCGCATATACAGATTCTGACTATGCCAACTCTCTTGAGGATCACTGATCCACTACAGGATTCGTCATGTTTGTTGGAGATAACCTTGTCACTTGAAAAGCAAGAAGCAGACAGTGGTCTCCAGATCCAGTGCGGAAGCAGAATACAGGGCAATGACTCAAGCCACTTGTGAGATCACATGGCTTGTCTCTTTCCTAATAGAACTTGGCATGTCAGTCTCCACTCCTGTATCCTTATACTGCGACAAAAAGTTTGCCACGTACATCGCCACCAATCCAGTTTTCCATGAGTGGACAAAATACATTGAAGTTGGTTGCCATTTCATTCGTGATGCAGTACGAGGAGGACGAATCAGTACTCCACACATTTTTACCGGACTTCAACTTGCATACATCCTTACAAAGGCTCTTCCAAGGAAGTGCCTCATGTACTTAGTGTCCAAGTTGGGCACAATCCAAAGATATGCTCCAACGTGTTAGAGTTATTATATTTACATTTATGTTCGCAACACTTCGGATTCCATAACCTTAGGGAGTATTTATGTATTTTTCCTCTTGTACTCTCTAAGGTTTTCTCTCTCTATAAGCGACCCTAGACCTATGGAAAGGAGATTTGAAATATGAGTACCATTGATCGACCCATACACATTTGTAGGCACGAAACTCACATTGTCTGTTTTTCACCTTAACATTATGGAAATTGAATGGTTGCTGTTAGAAAATCGAAAGCAGAAGCGAAAACATGGATAAATAAGAATAAACATCAAAGAACATCGGTATTTACGTGGAACCCTACTCCGTGAGGAGCGGGATGAAACCACGTGAGAAGCCCTCAAAGGGGCGGATATTGCATTCCTTTTTCTCATTTGATACAGGAGGCTTGGGGATCTTTATATAGCCTCCACAGAGCCTCCAAGTCCCACCACTGGACAATGTGGACTAAACAACTGGATGGGGTAAATGGATCCTGGAGGTATCCATTTACCCATCTCCTCAACATATGACCCATACAAACAATACTTCAACACTCCCCCTCAAGCTGGAGCATGTAATGCTCAGCTTGGACAAACAAAAAGAAACTCAACTCAACGCTACAAGACACTACGGACAATATCAACCCAACGTGCACTACTGCTGCTGTCGAGGACGTTGCTTCTCATGCCGTGTAGGTGAGGAGGACGAACGAGCTGGAGTGTGAGTCTTCTGAATCTCCTCGTTGGAAAGCATGTGATCTGAACTGCGCCTGTCAGAGTCACTGCAACTGAAAATGAGTCTCCTCGTCGGAGTACTCTGGCCCGCCACAATATGTGGACAACTGCTCCATCTCTGAAAAGGGCCGAACTGAAAAAGGCCGTGGCTGTGCAATCCTCTTCGGAGTCCACGGTCGCTGGAGAATGGAGTCTGAAAAGTCTCCTCTTCGGAGACTGGGTCTCTCCCATATGGCTCAGAGAATGGTGCACTACTTTGGTGTCCCTATGACACCACATGAAAACCCTTGCCAACATGGCATAGGGAATGGTCCTCTCCTCTGGAGTCCTATGGCTCACATGAAAACTCTGGATGAAACAACAAGAAAGGATGGGACTCTGAATTGATGGCATACATGTGCTCATCTGAAAAGACCGCATACTCGTGCGTGTCTGAAAATGAGTCTCTCTTTGGAGATCTCGAAAATGGGCCTCAACATGGAGTGCCTCGAATTTGGACTCTGACCAGTCTGTCGAGTCTGAAATCTGATCATCTGTAGAGTCTGAAAAATATGGTTGGTCTGGAGACTGCATCTGAATATGGATCTGGAAGAAGACCTGTGACTAGGGATGCAAACGAACGAATACGAATGCGAATTCAGGTCATACCATAACCATATTCATTTTATATTACGAATACGAATACGAATGTTATACGAATGTAAAAAATCAAGATCCATATCCTCAAAATACGAATACGAATACGGATACGAATCTTTTACGAACGAATGCGAATATCAAACGAATTTTGCAATAAAAAATATATATATAAAAGCACACCTGATTATTTGGCAAATCACGTCCGCATTACATCCAATTCATTTAATCGCATTACAATTACCTGTCTAAAAATTCTTCAAATAAGTTCAACCATATTCTAATTCTTTCTAACAAAACATTCCATACACAAAAAAAAATATTACAAGAATATGAATTTAAGGTATGTTACCAGATCAGTTGCAAATGGAGGCGGAGGGTGGCAGTGGCGCAACACAAGGGGGCGGAACCGTCGGGGTGGAACGGGCGGCAGCCGGCAGGGGCAGGACAGGAAGGGGACGGAAGGGGCGGGCCGCAGGGGCGGTGCCGGGCTGGGCGGAAGGGGGCGGAAGGGGCGGAGGGGGGCGACAGGGGGGCGGAAGGGGGCGGCAGGGGCCCGCAGGGTGGCAGGGGCTGGGCAGAAGGGGGGCGGAGCTGCAGAGGGGGGCGGAAGGGCGGCAGGGGCTGGGCGGAAGGGGGGCGGAGCCACGGAGGGGGACGGAAGGGCGGCAGGGGCGGTGCCGCAAGGGGAGGGGGGCGGAAGGACGGCAGAGGCGGTGCCGCAAGGGGAGGGGCGAGTCTCGGGAGAGAAGGTCGGGCCGTGGGGTGGGGTTGCTGAAATTATTTTGGGGGTAGAGACCCTAGGTAAATAAAATAACCCATTAACCCAAAAATAAGTAACGAATATTTGTATTCGTAACGTATTCGTTATCTTTTTCGTATTTGTATTCGTATTCGTATCCGCAAAAAATTCATTTCGAATATTCGTATTTGTATTCGTATTCGCCTGTTTTAGAAAAACTAGATCCATATCCTCTTAAAAACAATACGGAAACGAACGACTACGAATATAACCCGCATCCGTTTGCGTCACTGGCTGTGACTCTACACCATACTCTCCTTTTCTCCCATACTTGTCGGAAAACATGGACGTCGACCAAGTTGGGAGAAGACGATATAAAATAGGGAAAAACAAAACCACTTGTCCGATCACAACTTTGTCGGCTTTTCAAAACATTCATCAATTTTTTTCTCAAAATAATAATTTTTTTATAGCCGTTTCAACCATTTTTTACCGGCTTTTGCATCAATTTTTTTTGAAATTGCGTACGACTTTTCTTCTCTTTTTTTGTACGCGCCTTTTCTCTCTTCATTTTTTTTCTTTTTTCTTCTTCTTTTTTTTTAATAAACTGCCCAACAAGACAACCCTCACCTTTTTTACACGGCCGAAAAATGGCCCAACTGCAGCACTCCCCCTTCCCCCTTTTTTTGTTTTGTTGTGTTTAACCTTCACACCCAGCCGAAAAAGCAACAGAAATTTTTTTTCTTATAAATAGCCTACGACTCTTAGGGTTCTCTTCGAGAAACCCCCTTCGATTGGGGTTGCCGTCGCCTATTGGAGAAAAGCGAACAGATCTCGCGAGGAGTGGATCACCGCTGGAGAGTTCCTCGGAGGCCCGCACTTGGAGGAGCCGCCGCTGTGTTCTTGCCGCCTGGAGCGCGCTGCACGAAGAGTAGGGCAGCATCGCCTCGCGTGGACTGTGCGCCTGATGGAGGAGATGGAGGCGCGCGAAGGGGAGGAGCACCCGCTCCTTCTGGAGAGGGGGGTCATCGCGTGCGGGGGTCGCGCCTGCCGCCCTGGGTTGCACGCAACTGGGAAGCGAGGAGGAGGAGCGCCGCTTGTTGCGCTGTCGAGATGCGGTGCCGAGATGTCAGGGTGCGTAGCGATGGGAAACTCCGCCTGGAGGTTTGGAACGGTGGGGTTGGACAGCGATGGGAACCTCCGCCTAGAGGTTTGGGTGGCCCCACCGCCCTGGAGATTCGATGTGATTGGGCGTGCGGGGCTGCACCGCTTGCTGTAGGAGATCGCCTGGGCTCGTGCCTGCCTGCGCGAGATGGAGGGTGACGCGTCAAGTCCTTTGGGGCGACTCTCCCTGAAGGGTTCCTCGCCTGGGAAAGGTGATCGCCTGGTGCGTGTGGGAGCTCAGAGCCGTGAGTTGCTTGCCTGGAGATCCCGCTTGGATTCGCGCAGGAAGGAAGATGATCGAGCCACCTTGATAGGGCTTCCTGTCTTGCAGCTTGCCGATAGGATTCTTAGGAACCATGGAAGATCAAGACTGATTGCATGATCAGGGTTTCACAAAGAAAACCCTAACACAAACTTGAAGCATACTAGATAATAATATTTAAAGAATACATCTTCAAGACAAACAACGAATCTCGACTAAAATAAGAACTTAAATCATCGAGAATCGATCCGCTCTGATACTATGTTAGAAAATCGGAAGCGGAAGCGAAAACATGGATAAATAAGAATAAACATCAAAGAACAACGGTATTTTACGTGGAACCCTACTCCGTGAGGAGCGGGATGAAACCACGGGAGAAGCCCTCAAAGGGGCGGATATTGCATTCCTTTTTCTCATCTGATACAGGAGGCTTGGGGCTCTTTATATAGCCTCCACAAAACCTCCAAGTCCCACCACTGGACAATGTGGGACTAAACAGACTGGATGGGGTAAATGGATCCTGGAGGTATCCATTTACCCAGCTCCTCAACATATGACGCATACAAACAATACTCCAACAGTTGCCCTTGATCTGTCCTTCCTCTTGAATGAACTTATCTCCATTCCAACTTGTTGCGATGCCGCCTGACGCCCCAATTGAGTCAATACTTGTAAAATCAGACACCTGTGCTCCCCCAATATTCTTCCAAACCACATCCCCTCCTTGAGATATCTTTGTTTCATGTAGCATAACAATATCTGATCTAACCTCTTTAAACAGATCTCGTATCCCCACCCTTTTTTCTGACCTCCCCATGCCTCTCACATTCCATGATACAATATTCATTGGGGAACTGTCTTACGCCATCCACCCCCAGATCGTTCCAGCATTCAGTATATTAGCTCCAAGCGGCATCGCCTCCGGCGTTTTCTAACTCCCAAATGAGTATAACTCCTCTCCAATCTTGCCTTCGAGGAAGAGCGCACACAGAGGGCTCTACTTCGAGATCTCTCCCGCGAACCAATGGAAGTACCACCAACTCTATGCGACGTCGCTTGCTCGGAAGAAGAAACCACACACTTTTTTAATACATCGCCCTGGACCTCCGAACCAACAGGCAGAGGGTTGGGTCCAAGGTGAAAAAGATATGAGATGCAGAACTCGAACAAATAGTCGGCCTCATCGGATCTCCCACATTGTGAGTCCAAGCTGAGAGTGAAGGACTCGATCGCTGCAAAGATGGAGATCCGACCCGAGCCACCATTGAGGATATGATAATCGTAATGTAGGTGGGTCTAGGCTGCATAAAGAGAGGGCCCGAAATGGTAACATCCACTATCTTTCTCGAACGATCCTAGAACTTCGACAATTCTCAAGTGATTGGGGCGACATTACGTATCCCGAGTGTAACATCTGCTTAACTTCCAAATCAGGCACCTTCTTTTCTGGTGGCTAAACCGACACCTCTGACTGCCTCTCTGCCAGTGCAATATTATCTACCTACAAGTTAAGATGGGATCTCTGCTCCATTGATTTAGTATCTTTCTCGCTAAACTCCAAATGGAAATTCCATCCTTCTATCTGCACCAATACACTTCCCGGAACTGAGACAAGACTTCGCTGATTGAGACAACCATTCCATCAGTTGGCCTCAACTGAGGCCATCAGAAACGAGCTCCATTACCCTGTCAACAGATGCCAACATTCCTTGATCATCTCAAGCTTGTCCAATGTACTTCAGTAGGATGACCTAAGCAAGCTGGAAGACAAAATGGCTATCTTTTTGCAATCATCTAATTTTTCTATTTGGAATATGGTTCCTAAGGAGTTGAAGTATATAGGAGAAAAGGAGACTGATACACGTAATTAGAGATGTGACAGATAATGACAAACCCAAAGGTAATGAATTCTTTATACCGTGCTCGTTCAAAAGCCAAGTTCTACAGTGTTTCATACTTGAAGACGACATATGATATTGGAAGTACCTGGTGATAACTTACAAAGATTATTCAAAGTAAAAGAATTTCAATTTAGCTAGTTAACTTACGATTAATATATGTTTAAACGCAGAAACATAGAGTATAAAGGATATGAATGTCCGAAACAATGTAACAGTGGAAGTGGATCAAATAAATTCTTGGAAGAGTTTTCTACCTGGAGAACCCGTGGGAAAAATAATCGTCTCACTCTCGATTAAATAGGAACATAAGGTGACTGCAATGTAGGAGTGAACATACTTCAACACAACATTGTTAAGGATCTTGTAGGCAATCGTTTGGCCTATAGAACTAAGCTAGATAATAGGAATAGAGAAGGATAATACTTGAAGAAAAAATCATAGCCTTCATGACTATCCAACGTGCAAAGGAAGAATCTTATCCAACGATGAGGACATGTCCCTCATCATAAAAAAGTTCATGATTTCCCTTTAGAGGAAAAGGAATGAAACAATAAATCAAAATACTTCTAATAAGACAGGGCATTTAAAGAAGGTTTGCTCACAGTTAAAGAAGATTTACATAAACGAGAGGTCTAAGAAGAAAGCTATGTAAGCAACGTAGGATGACTCAAGCAGTAGTAATGAAGAAGAAGAAACACATGCTTGCATGAGACTTGTCAGGATAATTGAATTCGACTCAAATGACGAGGTTAGCAAACCAACTTCTGAAGAACTTTATATTGCCTTTCAGAAGTTATTTAACAAAGTCTTAAAATATGAAAAAGAAGCTGTCATTAACTATGAAGAAGGAAAATGAATTTTTTAAAACTGAGTTAAGTAGCTTTAAGGATAATATTACTTGTGTAGGAAAGGAACATAGTGAGCTTAAAAGAAATTTTATCTTTTTGCCTATACCAAAATGAACTGGAAAAATAGATTAATTGCTTCATGAGTCAACTAATTTACTCTAACAATCAACTAATTGAAATTATCATGCCAAAGATATTTCGGTCAAACCAGTTCAATCGAGAAACCTCCATGTTAGTCGACTAGTTGGCATTTCAATCGATTAATTTTGTTCCAGCTGACTACTTGCATTCCAACAGTAAAACATAGATGTCAAATACATGGCCTTAGATATAAACGATACTCAACGATATATTGTTACTACTGAGTCAGCGATATCGATAAAGGATGGTTTATCTTTTTCTAGGGTATTGGTGGCAACACCAAACTGTCAATTATATGCGGAGATTTTTCTCTTGTTATTTTATTATATTTTGACCAATATCGGTAATATTGGTTACATATTTCCTTCCATGTGAGCATTCACAAAGGCTATCAATATGGGTGATGTCGATATTGGTCAACTGATTGGCACTCAATATCTAAGGCCACAAATATCGTCGATAATTGAGGTTAATTATCCTCTGATAGCTTCTTCGCACTTGTGGCTGATCATGAATATAGGGTATACTTAATGGACTAAAAAATATGTACTCGTATATGAATCTATAATCCTAGACCTCCTAAATCTTGCCACAAAATTCCCCATTACTTATAGCAACATCAAGGTAACCTGGACAATAAAGCTTTATTCAAAGTGAGAAAGCTCATGATACCTAGCTCTCCTCATTCGGTTTGTAGATTTCCTCCCATTTTATGAAACACGTGCCACATTCACCCTCCTCAACCTCTTTTTAAAAGGATTACACCATGTTTATTCATTCTTTTTCTTCAAAAGTAACCTAAAAATAGATATATTACACAAAAGAAATGTGTGGCCACCCCTAGACAAAGACTTCGATCTCAAATTGCAGAGCCTCCACTTTATCCTCTTCAACGGTTGTGCGAGACTATTGTACTTGGATGGATATCCATTTCTTGATAAAAAAAGCATACAAAGCTCCCTCGACTCAACGGTTTTTGATCTTTATGGTTTAGTTAGTAACTTCAGAAACATGTAAGTGTTCGAAATACCACTACATGTGAATATTCTTTTATGGATACTGAAGAGGTCATTTGATGACGAAGGTGCACGTAGACAAGATTCTGCAAGGGAGTATTGTTGATTGCCCTACATGTCGGGGGAACCCCCGAAAGATGTGAACTATGTTTTTTGCCTATCATCGGTCTATGATAGCTTGGGAGTATCTGATTCTTGGTTAATAGGATTCCTCTGATGATGTGGGCTTTTAATGGATAACTTTGAGGTGAAGTCTATGATTGGGAGGGTGCAGCTTCTTACCCTGCTTTGGGCAATCATAAGTTATTAGGGAGTGACCTACAATATCAATGGGGGACCCAGATCACCTCCCTGACTAGGACCAATCTACAATATTAATGGGTGAGCTTGGTTACCGCATCACCTAGGTAGGACTTGAGGAAGCTCACACACACCCTCCCATCAGTGTTAACTGCTCCATCATGCTCGACTATATACTGGAAGTTCTTGACCTTTCTTCCAAAGTAGCTTGTGTTAGACAGTCTTGATAACGATCGAATTCCTTGAAACTCCAGCCAATATAGTCGGTTACAACATTTTCTTGCTTGTTGTCCCCATCCTTTATAGTGGAAGTCGATGACATTTTATCCCATTTCTCTTATACGCTCCCTCTTTCTCTCCTTTCCTCTTATCCTCCCAATCTCATGAATAATATGACACTTGACAATCCCTTTCCACTTGAACAAAATGTTCTAAAGGATGTTACTCTATGGGATAAAGGTATATTGGAGGAGAACGTCTACACATCCTTTGGTTGTTTGTTGAGTTCAAAACTTTAGGCTTTTGGTCTATTGTCTTTATATTCTTCTTTAGGAATAGGTTGATAATGCCTTCGTAGACTACACATTTTAATGATGTTTAGTAAATTGCGTTTATCCTCTTACAACATGGACGAGCACCGAGGGCTTTTGATCATTTATCGGATATTTGTGCTCTAATTCATATGAGGGATATGTTCGACCCATTGCAATTCTTTGGGTAATTTGGGTTGAATAGAGTTGGGTTGTTTTTCACCTAGAGAGATAATGCTCAGAATGTAATTGAGCATAATCAAGGCTCCTGAAGAGTCTTAATCTAGAAGAAATATCTTTTATATACGTTGGATCTATTTTGCAACATGATGGGGAAATCGATAGAGATGTTACTCATTGAATATATATAGGTTGGCTAAAACGAAGAGGAGCCTCTACTGTTTTATGTGATTAGAAAATTCCTTTGATAATCAAAGGAAAGCACTACAAAGTAGTTGTGGGACCTACCGTGATATATGGGTCTGAATGTTGGCCTATGAACCATAGACATATGCAGAGAAAGATAGTAATAGTGAAAATGCTAAGGTGGATGCATGGTTATACACGAAAAGATCGGATTTAGAATGATGCAATCAGAAGGAAAGTTGGTGTAGCTATGATAGATGGTAAGATGAGAGAAAACTGCTTAAGATAGTTTGGCCAGTTGCAATGGAGGTCGGCCGATGCATCAATTATAAGATGCGAGATTTGGGATGTTGAGCCGACAAAGAGAGGGCGAAGAAGGTCCAAGAAATGCTGGAATATCCTCTAAAAAAAGAAATGGTGGAATAAGATTATCCGAAGGGATCCTACTTATTTGAATCTAAGCCCGAGAATGACCTAAGATAAATCTGAATGGAGGCATAGAGTCTATGTATTTGACTCTAATTAATGCGGGAAAAGGCTTTGTTCTTGTTGTACACTTTCACTGGGTGTGCTTGGACACAGGTGCACACCCGTCTCTTTCAAAAAAGGTTTCTCCTTGCAACATGGGCCAACGTAGACCTTAGTATCCCTTTGGAGTCTTTTCCTATTATCCTTTTTTACTGAAATTATCTTATAAATGCTGTTCTTTTGCTTCTACATTGTCTAAAAAATACCGCCAATAACAAAAGTGGATAATAAGTATCGCCTTTATGGTTCCATTTGCCTTCGTGAACCACACATTCTGATGCTGTCTATTGATTTGCATTTTTGTCTATTTTCAACATGGGCCAACTTAAATGGGAGAACTTAGGACCCTTTGGACTATTTTTTGCAAATAGCTTGAACGTATCTGATAAATGTTATTCTTTTGTTTCTGCATAGTTTAGTAAGTACTTTTCATACTCGTTTCAGGAACAAAAATGGATAATAGGTGTCATCTTTATGGTTCCATTCTACGCTTCTGAATCTGTAAGTATTGATCTTGCATCAAGTATTTAGTAAAAATAGCCTCTTGTAAAACTACTCTAAGCATGGTAATAGAAGATTTAGTACTAAAATGTTGTAGTTCAGTGCTCAAGGGATTAAAGTGAGGCTTTATGTGTTTCGTGCAGCTAATATCCTTGTGGAATCCAAGGTTTTCTGTTGTTTGTGACATAGTAAGAAATTGCTATGAAGCCTTCGCTTTGTATTGCTTTGGATGCTACTTGGTTGCATGCTTGGGTAATCTTCAGGCACCTTGATTATAGCACTTTCTATTATTGTTTTCTTGGCTAAACAAATTTATGATGATTTACATATGGGAAGTATTTTAGACCTTGAATACTGAGCATTTAAACTATTTTCTCGTAATTGAATTATACTTGGATTCACTAACCCTATGGAGAAGATTTCTTGGCACACTTTCAGGACACTAAGAAACATGAAATTTAAAAAGTGCTCTTGTGCTTCATGAGCTATTCAAATGGCTTTCCTTTAGGGGACTTGGATGGAAAGAGCAAGATCACAACATCGACATAATATTGTACTTTGGGTCATAGCCCATTATGGTTTCTGGGGGAGACTTTATGTGTTCAAAAGTACATCTCATTTATTTTTGTTTTTCAGGGAAGTCTTATTCGTTTTTTGCAATTCATCAAATGCCTGTTTTTGTTTCTGTGAGAAATGGAAAGGTTTACACCCTTGGCTAGTGTTAGCTCAGAATATATTCAATTATTTGCAAATGATTATAATTACAAGAACCAGGATCTTAGCTTTTGCGCAAGAAAGTACATTCTCCACTGAAACTGCTCAGTACGAAAAGAATATTCTCTACTTAAATCTGCTCAGTACAAATAATCATAGCATTCCTGGCAGTCCAAAATGTCCCACAGGACATATGGCCTCAACCTCGCTCTTCTTGATCAGAATGTAGCATTTTGAAAACTTCTCCAAAATGCTTTTATGGAAGAGGTACCAACCCAAGATGATCACGTCCCTTATTGAGCATATCTACACAAGAAGAATATGTGAGCCACATCCTCAACACCTTTCTATCATATGACATATGTAACTGATGTTGGAAATACATGTCTTAAAATTTTTCATCATGAGTCTGGACCTCCGCAATAACCAAAGAAAAATCTTCATTATCAATGGAGCTTGTGTATTGCTAACTAGTTTACAATATCTAAGAGTAGAATTCACCTGATGGTTACGAGTATTAAGTGCCTTGTATGATTTTTTAACCGAGATCTCCTTCACTCTATGTTCAATGACTACGCTAGGTGGTGGATGCGCCACTCAGAATAGGCAACTTCGTCGTCAATCTCCAGAAATATGGAAGCTGCTGCTCCGAACAAGTTGACGAGAATACATTACACCATGTGTAATCAATCCCCTGTGAGCTAGACCAACATTCAACCACCATTTCATCTTCATCCGAAGAGAAAGAAAAGAGTCCCGAAAAATGATCACAAAAAGCGTTAACCTCACACCAACAATCCTGTCAAAACTTGAAAGAGTCCCTTATGTCGACCACTATTTACGAATCTTTCCTTGCCGGTAGCCTTCTTTGCGGAAGATCAGACGAGAATACAAATGAAGGAGAGTAAACTAGGTCTTTTTTGCCGCATTTCAAAAGGAGAAAGGGCTCCAAATACTGATGTCTAGTATTCCAGCAAGGAGACCTTGCGAACAACAATCCATTTGGAATTTGGGCCGGCCCCCTTTCCCGGGTCCTGATCGTCGCGGGGGACTATCTATCTATTTCTCCAAACACAATATCTTGAGTACCTATGATGGTGACTACATCCGCTGGCATGTGATGTTTGGACATAGAATCGAGTCCTTGTGAATGGGCAGAGCCAGGTGCTCTTATTTGACGACGGTAGGGACGATTGCTTCCATTACTGACCAGAAAGACACCAAATTCTCCTTTAGGAGCTTCCACTGCAGTATAGGTAGAAGTAGGGATGTCAATATGGGTTTACCCATTGGGTACCCGATCCGAACCCGCCCCATTTAAAGACCTGAAACCCGTCCCATTTCTTTTTGGACGGGTTTGGGTTTTGAATTGACTACCCATGCGGGTATGGGTATGGGTTTGGGATTGCCTTGTGGGTACCCGAACCCGAACCCGCCCCAAACCCGAATAAAAAAATATATAAAGATAGATGTTTATGTTGCATTTTAATCAAACTAGACCCAAATCCATTTCATATCTAATATGTATCGATCTACATGTATAAATATCCAACTCAATTTTCTCCTCTCCATCAATTTATTCATATTCAACTAACGTTTTATATCTTTAATAAATAAAAACTATCAACACAAAAGAGTTAAACACTTAACATATATAAATATTTAATATTCTCTATATATTGCACGTTTTTATTAATCGCCATATTACACGATCTAACTCTATTTCATCTATTTGTGAAAATCTTGTATACATTTATAAACAACTTAAGATTTACCATGTCGAAGATATGGGTACCCATTGGGTACACGGGTATCCGACGGGTATACGGGTACCCGGTACAAATTACCCGTTTAATAAATGGGCGGGTGTGGGTAGTGATATTATAAATGGGTATGGGTTTGGGAATAGTAATACCCGCCCCAAACCCAACCCGCTGACATCCCTAGGTAGAAGGAGCTGGTACGGAAAAACCCTCTGTATAAGGTTCGAAATGGTGAATTGAGGTAGAGTAGACTGAGGCCGGCGGTGGAAAGAAAAAGTCGTGGGGCCGGTCCCATCTCTCTCCAGACCTAATGTGGTAGTTTCCCATCATGGGGCTTTCGGTATATAGAAAGAGCCATTGCCAAGGATCCCAGTCTTGTTGAAGGTGAAGGTGAAGTCCCTGATATTGCTCAATTGATCGATCAGGCTCTGCGTCCTTGGGTCATCCTCCCTCGGCTCCCCTAAAACGCTTCGCGGAATCGAACTTCATCGCGTTAGCGAAGCTTTGTCTTGCCCCAGGAGCTCGCTTCCAGTGCTCAACTTTGCAGGAAAGTGAGTGCTCTGCACCGATTTCTTTTCTTCTCCCCCGAGCCGCCTTATCTTTTGCGCTTCTCCCATGCTCGGCTAAGTCGTAGAATCTTCACGCCAAATATATAAATAATCAAGCTTTCTCAGTAGCGAAAGCACTTCGCCCCTCCCGTCAAAGGACAAGAAAGAGCACCCTGCCCGCAAACATCACTTTCTATTAGTCGATGCCCCCCGGCAATTACGGGCATTTCGAAATGCAATAAAAGACTGAAAGTGGTCCTTCCATCCTTCTCTTAATCAGACTGCATTCCGCAAAAAGTAGCCCACTGGAAAGAAAGGTCGTGTTTCAACTGGGGGTGGGTGTGTACTTACAGAATGTACGAGTTGCAAGTGAATGGGTGCGTGGCGAATGGAATAAGCCATTTTCTTCTTCCCTCCCCCGGGGGCAATTGCTTCGCACCTGACTACCCCTTATCTGATGTTCACTTCGTCAAGCGTGGCTGTGATCTCGCCGTCGCGGAAGCCTTTTCCCGGTGCGCGGAGCCCCACCCCAACGAGGAAGGTGTTAGTGCTTGCTTTCTCATGGAGTGTAGGTGGAGACCTCTTTCTGTGCTACTCCTACGGGAAGAAGAAAAGGTCTTGGTTTCAGCTTCTAAAGGCTGCCCTCTCTCGGCTGGATGTTGGTCCAGCCTACTACGAGGATCCCGTATCCCGTACTAAGTGCTTTCTCCCTCCTGGGTCCCGTGGTTCTTACTTCTTATGCCGCCACCTTTCCCGGTCCTTTTCTGTTAGTGCTTCGACCCACGAAAAGTGGATAAGATGGCTGCGCTCCAGCTCACTCGACGAATGGGATGTCAGTTGATGCAGCGTGACCCCAAATTATAGGGCCACATTTATTTAATTAAATAATTATCAATTTTATTTACGTTTTTAGCAGTCGTATTGGTCTAATTAAATAATTGAGATCGCCTGTGATCTCAACGTTTATTTCGTAGAGTTTAAATGTGATTCGGGTCAATTAAATAATTTAGAGTCCAATTAAGGTAGTTAGAGGTCAATTAGGATTAAATTAGTTGTTAATTTGATTTGTTTACTATTTTTGTAAACCCTCTCTCCTATATAAAGAGAGGGTAGCCCATTGTTTTAGTTAGTCGATTATGAAGTAAAATTTGAGATTGTTATCTCTATCCCCTCTCCTTCTCTCTCTCCCTCCACGCGATCTCCGCGGTTCTCCTTCTCCAAACCCCTCGTTCCGACGAGTTTTTCTTTCTCTCAACCCCTCAATTTCTCTTCTCAACCCTCTCTTCTTCCACCAAGAAAATCCACCAAAGTATTATAATTTTATTCGCCGTCGCCGAATCAATCCGCATCAATTGGTATCAGAGCATGGCATTTAGATCGTCCTCACGATCTAACGATCTGCCCCGGCGACCGCACCGACACCATCGTTCATCCGAACGAAAGAGGCGAGCCAATGACGCCTACGACAAGGAAACCGAGCACATGTTACGTGACTTGCAGAACAACTTCCGAGCCATGTCATCAATGTTTCGGGACTTCACGGCCAACCTTGAGGCCTACCGCGATGCCCAATCAAAGCCGCCACCCGTTGAAGTCGTTACCGCAAGATTTGACGAAGAAAACATCGCGAAAGAAGACCAAACGGTTGCTGTCCAGATCATTTTAGAAGAAAAATTCGACGATTCGGCTGCTGTCCAGCACCTTCCAGACCCTAGTTCGCCACCGGAATCGCTTCCATCGGCCCCTCCGGCCGTCCCGACGTTGCCCAAACTACCCCAGGTAACTCCCCTACCTTCCTCCTCGACCACAGCCCCCGCCCCAGCCCCGTCAGCACCACCACTGCCACCCGCTGCCCTCGCTGCCCCAACGCTCGACCCATCGCCCTCCGTTGTTCACCCCGCGCATCAGCCTTTGCGCCGTCAACCCCGCAGCCCACTCTATCGTCGCATTCCGCCTGCGCCTCCGCCCCGCTGCCAACCCCGTCTTCCCCCATCCCACGCCGCCTCTTCCCCTATGCGCCTCGCCGTCCCCCGTTTACCACATCCCCGACACCTTGTGCACCCGCCAGCGACCCCGCCCTCCCTCCTCTTCCCGCTCTTTCCCAGCGCCGCCTCTCTCCCTCCCGATGAACTCATTTCCCCCTCGCCACCTCCCCACGCCTCTCCCCGACTTCCCCTCCAGAACTTCATCGCCCCCAGCCGCCAAGACCCTCCCCCTCCTCACGCGACACCGCAGGCCACGCACTGCCCTCTTTCCCAGTCGTCCCCGCCCAATCGACAGCGCCGCACAGTCCCCCCCCAACCCCGACCTCGCCCCCCTCTTCTAGCGCTGTGCTACCACGTGCGAACCCCACCCCTCGCGAGCCGCTGCCCCGATCGAGCGCCAACAACCGCGCCGCCTTATGCGATTGCCGCCCCCGTGCGTAGCGCGCTAGCCCTAACAAGGACTCCGAAGATGGCGCCTCCTGAGGACCCCAGATTGGGGGATTGGAAATTAAATTGGCGAAATTGCAAAATTAAATTGGCTAAGTTCGCTATTTACAGAAAGGTCCAAGGCATTATAAAAGGAGAGAAGAAGGAAGGGGTACGAAAATTGCAGTGGTACCCTCCAATTGGAAAAAATTATAAACGTAATGTTGAAGATGATCCCATGGGAGGAAATTGAAGCCCCAATTCAAGGATGATTTCTCCAACTATCCACCTACGTCACGCAATTCGTCAGGAGCCGAATTTTTAAAGCGGTGGAGAGTTGATGCAGCGTGACCCCAAATTATAGGGCCACATTTATTTAATTAAATAATTATCAATTTTATTTACGTTTTTAGCGGTCGTATTGGTCTAATTAAATAATTGAGATCGCCTGTGATCTCAACGTTTATTTCGTAGAGTTTAAATGTGATTCGGGTCAATTAAATAATTTAGAGTCCAATTAAGGTAGTTAGAGGTCAATTAGGATTAAATTAGTTGTTAATTTGATTTGTTTACTATTTTTGTAAACCCTCTCTCCTATATAAAGAGAGGGTAGCCCATTGTTTTAGTCAGTCGATTATGAAGTAAAATTTGAGATTGTTATCTCTATCCCCTCTCCTTCTCTCTCTCCCTCCACGCGATCTCCGCGGTTCTCCTTCTCCAAGCCCCTCGTTCCGACGAGTTTTTCTTCCTCTCAACCCCTCAATTTCTCTTCTCAACCCCTCTCTTCTTCCACCAAGAAAATCCACCAAAGTATTATAATTTTATTCGCCGTCGCCGAATCAATCCGCATCAATTGGTATCAATTGATGCGGATTGATTCGGCGACGGCGAACCAATTGATGCGGATTGATTCAGCGACGGCGAATAAAATTATAATACTTTGGTGGATTTTCTTGGTGGAAGAAGAGAGGGGTTGAGAAGAGAAATTGAGGGGTTGAGAGGAAGAAAAACTCGTCGGAACGAGGGGTTTGGAGAAGGAGAACCGCGGAGATCGCGTGGAGGGAGAGAGAGAAGGAGAGGGGATAGAGATAACAATCTCAAATTTTACTTCATAATCGACTGACTAAAACAATGGGCTACCCTCTCTTTATATAGGAGAGAGGGTTTACAAAAATAGTAAACAAATCAAATTAACAACTAATTTAATCCTAATTGACCTCTAACTACCTTAATTGGACTCTAAATTATTTAATTGACCCGAATCACATTTAAACTCTACGAAATAAACGTTGAGATCACAGGCGATCTCAATTATTTAATTAGACCAATACGGCCGCTAAAAACGTAAATAAAATTGATAATTATTTAATTAAATAAATGTGGCCCTATAATTTGGGGTCACGCTGCATCATCAGTGGTCCGCCGGCAAGCTCGTTCTGATCGTCGGATGCAGCACATTGGAATCCTGAAGCACCACCATAAACGCTACCGCATGTGCGCCTGCGGCGCGGTAAGGCACCACCCAGTTGTGCCAGCAGCCAACTCTAGCGTGTCAGCTTAGTGGTACTCATCAAGCCACAACCATGTCTAGCTTCCCAATAGGGGTTTCTTTTCCCCCAGAAGCCCCCTCTGACCCCCTTCATGGAGAAATCCTTCACCTTTTTCAGATCAGAATCGGATTATATACTAGTAGTTAGGGAAGAAAAGAAACAACCCCGAAGAAATTGGGGTTCCCAATGCTTCTCCACGCCCAACGAGATGCGTCAACCTCGGGATGCTTGACTCCTAACCAGAGACGGAGCTTAACCTGAGTCTCGGTTAAGAACGGCGATGACCTACGTTTCACACGGCGCACGATTCCATGGATAGTTGAATTCGGGATCGTGATGGAGGGCATAGCTTACGATCATCGGCTTTGATCATGCCCCCCGGCATTTGCTCCAGGCATTGCACAATGATCCGAATACTTTGTCGCATCTCTTCGATACAGATACAGTAACGATCATAGCAATCTCCCCTGGCACCTAACGGTACGTCAAAATCCAATTGGTCATAAACATCGTAAGGTGCTTCTCTTCGCAAATCCTAGCATACCCCAGAACCTCTTAACATTACACCACTGAATCCCCAATCCTTTGCTTGTTGTGCAGTGACAATACCAATATCCACTAATCGTTGTTTCCAGATACGGTTGTCGGTTAACATCTCTTCTAATTCGTCGATACGAGAAGCAAATTGTTGTGTGAAGGAATCAATATCTCGACATAAGCCAAGAGGCAGATCTTGTGCCACTCCACCAGGTCGTATGAAAATGCATGCATCCTGGCTCCCGAGACTCTTTCATAGAATTCCAACAATTTCTCTCGCTCCTCAAAAGCCCAAAGGAAGGGAGTTAATGCTCCCACATCCATAGCATGAGTAGTTAAAGCAAGTAAATGGTTTAAAATTCGAGTGATTTCACAAAATAAGACTCGTATATATTGAGCTCGTAATGGTACCTCGCAATTCAAGTCTCTCTACGGCTAAAGAATAAGCATGTTCTTGGGCCATCATAGAAACATAGATAGGGTCAACGACGGAACGAACAACGAAACTTGACGACAGCTTTTTCGTACACGTTCACTTGCATCACTTAGACAAGTGCTCTTCGAACCGTGCAATAAGGTCACCCATAACACGGCTCTCCCACTTGAGTGACCTGGGACCTAGGCCGAAAAATGGCAGCCTTTTTTTGAGGCCCCGCCTGAAAAGGGAGAAGTCTAGAGCCCTATTATATATTTCCCTTAGATCGGGGGCAAGGCAGCTAGAGTTCAAAAGTAGGGCCGGGCGGGAGGTTCACGCAAGAAGAAGAGGGGCCTCTCCTGTGGGGGAGAAAAAGGTGTTGTCATCTACCCTCCCATCTATAAGTCATTAGCATGCCAAAGTCTATTCACGATTCGAAAAAAGACTCCTGACTGGCCGTCCCCCTTGTGCGGTATTCGTTCGGTCAGACGGTCTGAAGCGAGTAAGCGGGCATGCAGAAGTATATGCGGATTATGCGGTTTCTATTATTTTAATAAAAAATAATTAAAAATATAATAATAAATTCAAATATTAGAAATTTATGTTCCCAAAATCGTAACATGTAAGCAATATGAAGTGAAGATTTTTTTGTACGATGCGATTTCAACCAAAGGTCCAACCTGTCCACATACTCTTGTTGTTATTCATCTCTACTTCCTTGTTGTTATTTATCGTCTTTGTATTTTAAGGGAGATGTGGCTCAACTTTCACCGTGGAGGGCGTTGGCGAGAGGGCTGCGGAATTCCGAGATGCAGAGTCTATTGCGTGGGTCGGAGGCGGGGGCTTTGCAGTTGAGGTGGCGGAGGCCGAAGGAGTGGGATGTCGCCGTGGTGCCTGTCAAGGTGGAGAGAGTCGTCATCAGGGGGCTTCCGCTGGGGGCGAGGACGAAGGTGACCATTTCTGGGTTGTTGCGGGCCGTGATTGAGGTTGACTCCGTGGAGAGTTCGGGTTGTTCACCGGGGCAATCTTTGGAGGTCGTGGTTCGGGTGAGGCCGGTTGGAGCCGACCGGTTGGGCTGGTGGGAGGTGCGGTTGGACGGTAGGCGGCGACTTTTTGAGTTGGTGGCCGCGGATGTTTGGGCGGCTTCTCGGGAGGCTGATTGTCGCTGGAGGGAGCTCCAGCTGGCTGAGGGGTCGTCGGGTGATGTGGGGCCGAAGCATCGGTCTCCGGTTCAGGCATCAGTGGAGGGGGCTCGGATCTCGGAGGTGGAGCAGCCTTGTGCGGGTGGGTCGCATCCTAACATGGCGCGGTCCCGGGAGGAGGCGATTCAGTTCGGCGCCATATCTGCGGTGGGTCTTCCGATTTTGGCGACGGTTCAGCTACCTTGGTGACTTGCGACTGGCTCTCGAGGTGCTTGGGAAGGTGGTGGGGCCTGGTCGGATGGCGTTCAGGAGGTTCAATGTCCTGTTGGGTTGGATCTCGTTCGATCACTGAGCGGGGGGTCAGGACATGGCCTGGGTGGTCGGCCCAGTCTAGCTGCTTCGTTGTCGGCTTGTTCGGTTCCGGAGTTGGTTGAGGAGGTTGGGGGTTCGACACGCGGTGCGGCGGCCCTTGCGCAGTCTGGTGGGCGTGAGGTGGGGGAGCTGCGATCGACTCGCGACTGGTGTTTTCTTCGGGGGAGCTGCTTTCTGACCGGGGGGGGAGGGGGTGACTTGCTGGGAGGGGAGGTGGATGCGTGGGTGTCTGGTGTGGGGCAGAGGGGCCCGACGGGGGTTGGGGCCGATCGTGTTGTTTTGGAGGTGGCGGAGGGATCTTTGCCTCAGGTCTTGGGTGCTTCGGATGGGGGTGAGGTGGTGGGCTTTGGGCCGCAGCATCGACGTTTCGGGTTGGCGTATGAGAGAGGGAGTGGGGGGCGGAGGAGGGCAGAGAAGGTCGTGAGGGCTGCGTTGAGGGCCTCTTTGGCATCGGAAGTGGCTGCAGAAGGTGAGAGTTTGGGGGTGGTCAGCCCGTTAGTGGTGCGGAACTGTTTTACTGCTCTCGACAGAGGTATTGCGTGGCGTTTGGGGGTGGTTCCCCCGAGGAAGATGGATGTTTCGTTGTTCAAATGAAGTTGCTATCACTAAATGTGAGGGGCCTGGGCTGGCCCGAAAAAAGGCTCGGGTTGAAGAACCTGGTGAGAGAGGCTGGGGTTGATATCTTTTTGCTGCAGGAGACGAAGTTACAGTCTTTGGACGACCAGTTGTGGCGGGAGTTGAGTAGGGGGAGGTTTTTGCAGTGGCAGAGAAGGAGGCAGCAGGGGCTTCGGGGGGGCTTCTATCTGGTTGATGGTCCGAAGCATTCGATCTGCTGGGGACTTCCGTCTCCCTGTTCACCTTGTCGGTCAGGCTGCTGCGGAAAGTGGATGGGATGCGTCTGTGTGTTACTAATGTCTATGGTCCGTGTCGGCGGGAGGATGGTAGCTTGGCAGCGGACTTGGTGAGCGTTGTTTGAGGTGAGAGATGGTATTTGGATCATCGGTGGGGACTTGAATGTCACTTTGTTCCTGGATGACAGGCCGAGGGGAGGCGGTGGTTCTGACCCTGGATCTGACGAGTTTAGGCAGATGGTTTGTTCTCTGGGCTTGTCTGTTGTGGATGCGGCTGGCTGCAGGTACAATTGGAGGAATACGCGTTCGAGGTCCAGGCTTGACAGGTTCCTGATGACAGTTGAGGCGGGCGAGGCTTTCCCGCTGGCGAGGGCTTGGGCCCTTCCGAGGACGCTTTCAGATCACACTCTCGTTCTTTGATTTTCTGGGGAGGAGCGCCTGGCTCGGTTTTCCTTTCGGCTTGAGAAGAAATGGTTGTTGGAGGAGGGCTTCAGGGACTTGGTGGTTCATCACTGGCGGGATGTGGTGGTGGAAGGTTCGGCAGTCGCGTGGTTTGCGACAAAGCTCGATTCTCTTAGGCGGTTGTTGTTGACTTTTGGGAAGGATGTCGCCAGGAGGCGGCGGACAGTCAAGGCAGAGGCAGAGGCTGGGATTAGCATGTTAGATGGGCTGGAAGATGACCGGGAACTGACTCTGGAGGAGGTGGAGGAGAGGGCAGCGTGGTTAGAGGCGGTGCTGCGGGAGGACAGGAAAGAAGAGGTTCATTGGCGCCAGAGTCGAGGCAGAAGTGGCTGAGGGAAGGAGACGCGAATGCGTTTCTTTCATTCTGTGGCTTCCGGGAGAAGGAGTTTTTTACAGGAGGTGGAGGTGGGAGGTCAGAGGGTAACGGGCGAGAGGGACATTGGGGTTGCCTTGCGGGAGCACTTCGTGAGGGCTTCGAGGAGAGTGAGGGAGGAGAATGGTTGGGGCTGGACGGGCCGGGGGACGGGGTCTTTGAGTGGACCCCAAGCTGAGTTGTTAGTGGCCGATTTTACGGAGGAAGAGGTGCGCAGGGCGGTTTGGGATCTGAATGCGGACGATGCTCCTGGCTCGGATGGCTTCTCTGTTTCCTTTTACCGGGAGTTCTGGAATCTGCTGAAGGGTGACATTTTGGAGGTTCTGACTGAATTCAGGGATGTCAACATGGGTTTTGAGAAAGTTAACAGGGCATTGATTTTTTTGCTGCCGAAGAAGGATTCCCCAGTGGGGGTTGGGGATTACAGGCTGATTTCTATCTCCAATGGCATTTATCTCATTGTCGCCAAGGTGTTGGCGAGCAGACTTCGGGTTGTCTTGCCATCAGTGGTTTTACCGGCACAATCTGCTTTCATTCCAGGTCGATGTATGGCGGATGGTATCGTGACCGCTTTGGAAATCTGTCGGGAGTGGAAGAGGTCTTTAAAGAAAGGGTACGACTGTGTCAGTTGGAGATTCCTGTAGACAGCGTTGTAGAAGAGGGGACTTCCGGAAGGTTGGATTGCTTGGGTAAAGAGATGCGTCACCACTTGCTCATGCTCGGTGTTGGTCAACGGGAGGCCTGAGGGAGGTTGGTTCCATCCGCAGAGAGGGGTGCGCCAGCGATGCCCCCTGGCCCCCCTGCTTTTTGTTTTGACTGCGGATTGCCTTGCAGTCTTGTTCCAGCGGGCGGTTGAAGAGGGTTGGTGCGATGGCTTCAGGTTGGGAGACATCTCCATTCCGGTCCTGCAGTACGCGGACGACATCCTGATCTTCCTGGGGGGACGGAGGAGCAGAATCACAATGCAACGGTTTTGGTGGATGTGTTCGGTTGCCTCTCTGGTTTGCAGATTAACAGGCTGAAGTCGATTTTGGTCCCAATGGGGATGGATGGTGAGGAGAGTAGCAGGCTAGCGGCGTGGGCAGAATGCCCTCTAGGGAGTTTAGCGATTACCTATCTGAGGTTTCCGTTGGTTGGTGGTTGGCTGAGGAAGTCTAATTGGGACTGTGTTCTACGGAGAATGGAGGAGCGGTTGGAAGGGTGGAAGGCTACCACCCTGTCTAAGGGCGGGAAATTTACATTACTGAAGTATGTTCTTTCTGCCATTCCGATTTTTTTCTTCTCGACAAGATTAATGCCAGTTGGTGATAAGAGAAAGGTGGAGGCTCTAATGAGATCCTTTTTCTGGTCAGATGGGAGGTAGACAACGAGGGGGGAAGGATCTTGCGTTAGCGGTCTTGGAGGGGGGACTAGGCGTTAGGGATGTGGATTTTATGAACAGAGCCTTGTTAGCCAAATGGGTGGTACGCATTTGGGGTCCATCTGACTCGCCGGTTTTGCGGTTGCTGAGGGAGATTTACGGCGTCACAGGGGAGTTGGTGGCGGTGCAGAAGCGGCATGAGTCTTCGTTGTGGAGTGGGATCCGTGTTGTAATTCCGACGCTCAGGGCTTTCCTACGGCCGAAGTTGGGGAATGGTCTCCGGTTCCGATTTTGGTAGGATGACTGGACGGGGGAGGGAGTGTTAGCCTACCGTTTTCCTAGGTTGGTGGCGCTAGCCGTTGACAGAGGGGCACGGGTGGCAGAGGTGGCTGAAGCTGGGTCGTGGGCGCCGAGGTTCCTTGCGGCCCTCTCAGATCAGAGGGAGGAAGATTTTTTGCGGTTACTATCGGAGATTCCCTCTGTCGGGGAAATGTCAGGAGACCCCGACCATTTTGTGTGGGCAGATGGTAAGTTCTTAGTGAAGAATGCATATCGAAAGCTGAGTGGTGGTATGGTGGAACGTGACGAGGACCTTTGTGCTGACTTGAAGGTGATTTGGGCGGCGATGATTCCTACTCGGGTTAAGGTCTTCCTTTGGTGTCTGCGGAGAGATCGTCTTTGTGACAAGGTGAGAAGAGGCAGGCTGCTGGGGGTGACGGATTTGATATATGACAGATGCAAGGACAACATGGAGGATGTGGACCACATTTTCTTTGGGTGCAGGTCTACGGCAAATGTGTGGGATTCGCTGGGGCTCCCGTGGGTTCAGGCATCAGATGCGGCGCAATTTTGGATATCTATTCGGGCGGTCGGCATTGGGTCTTCCGGAGATGTCTCGAAGCCCTTTGCAGCGCTATGGGCTATTTGGCTTGGTAGAAATGTTATCACTTTTAAGGGGTAGCGATTTTACTTTGAAAATGTACTTGCTCATTGTAATGCACTGTACAATTTCTGGATTTCCAATTGATGTACCTTATCTGTAGAGATAGTTTCTACTATTATTATATGTTTATGTACCTTGTTTCTATTTCTCTCTTCTATTTAGACATCCATGTAATTTACCCTTACGGCCTCTCCCTATATAAGAGAGCCTAGGGTTTTCTTATTATTATAACGAAGACTCCTTTCTTCTAACATGGTATCAGAGCCGCCTTAGGGCTCTCCTCCCTTCCCCACCCGCCGCCTCTCCTCTTCTCTCATCTAGCCGCACGGCGGCTCCCGGCCGCTGCACCTCCGAGCAGCCCCCCTCCGCTGCCGCTGCACCACCCAGCGGCTCCCAGCCGCACACGTCAGCGGCCCTTCCGCCCTATCGGCCCCCCCCGCGCAGCCCTAGCGGGACCCCCCGCAGTCCTAGCGGCCCCTTCTGCCGCCTCCAGCCGCCCCGGCAGCCCTTCGAGCCCCAGCCGCACCCTCCAGCCTTCCCCGCGGCACCCTCCAGCCGCCCCAGCGGCACCCTCCAGCCGCCCCTGCGGCCCTTGGCGCCCTAGCGGCACCCCCCTCTGCCGCCGTAGGGCTTCCATAGCCTCCAGCAGTCCATAGGCGTCGTTTTCGAGGCGATTCAAGGGCTGTAAGCTTCCTTCGAGGCGTGCCCTAGACCCCTCTTCCTCCGGTTTATGGATTTGAGTGCGTAAAAGTCTACACACGTACTCAAATCCAATGCAGTTGGTGTAGACACTCATCACAGTGTCTATTATCCCCTCGTCTTCTTCGAGCAGCAGTATGTCAGAATCGAAAGTCGATTTGCCCTCCACCGGCGCATTCAAAGGTCCGGCGCCAATAGTGAAGATGGACGGGTCTAACTATGAGCTATGGGCTATGCAGTTCATGAGTCTCATGAAATCAAATGGTAAGAAACACATTCTTACCGAGGATGAGCCTGCGGAGAAGACAGGGATCTATGCCTCATGGGAGGCCGATGATGCTTACGCAAAAGTATGGTTGTCTGGTACGTTGACGATGGAGATAGCTAATGATGTCCTCCATCAGCCCACTGCTAAGGCGATGTGGGTCATCCTTGCCGCTACATATTCGCAGGTGCGAAATGAGACAAAGATGTTGCAGCTTCAACATGACATCTTTACGATGAAGCAGGCCGACAGACCTCTCCATTCTCTATACACATCCCTAAGAGGGATGTTCGAGAAGCTTTACAGTACCATTCCTCTGACTGCTACTCCGGAGCAGCAGAAGACGTTTCGGAACGCCACCATGGTAGGCGTTCTACTTGCTGCCCTCGATCCTGAGTATGATGCTGCACGGTCACAGATTTTAGCAGATGCAGTCATTCCTCCAGTGGAGGATGTCTACAGGAGGCTCAGTCGTATTCCAGTTTCATCCAGCTCTTCTAATCCACCCCCATCTGCGATGGCAGCTTCGCGGGGGGAGAGGTGGACCACCTTCTGGGCGTGGTCGTGGACGTGGCCATGGACCTCCAGGAAGAGGCGGCCGAGTCAGTCAGATGTGCTCGTATTGTCACAGAACCGGACACTCAGAGGAGACATGCTACTCAAAGCATGGGTTCCCAGCATCGGCACGGGTTGCAGAGCATTCACAGTCTCCATTACCGTCTACGGCAGATCATAGATTTGACGAACTCGTGGCCCGTCTCCGTGATATTATGCCACATTCTTCTGGTGATTCATCTGGTGGCTCTTCAGATATTGCTGCCACAACCTCTGCCAGTTCATCCGCCGCAGCCAGTTCTTCAGGTAGATCATCAGCCCTCATACCTTCACATGATATATCTGACTGGGTTATAGATTCCGGAGCTACACATCATCTCTGTCGAGATAGAGGAAGACTACAGGCCTACAGGGCTATTCCTCCAGGTCGCTCAGTACAGATAGCAGATGGTTCCCACTCACCCCTTGTTGGCCCGGGGGAGGTTTTCTTATCCTCTACTATGCAGCTACAGAATGTTTTACATGCCCCTGAGTTCTCACTGAATTTGCTGTCTATTAGTCAGATTACAAAGGATTTGAATTGTCGTGCTATATTTGACCCGTCTTCTCTCATTTTTCAGGACATACTCACGGGCAAGGTGATTGGCTGTGGCTCTGAGCAGAACGGTCTATATCGGCTGGTTCGGGAATCCTATGCTGGCATCTCCACTCACTCAGCTGGACCAGTCTCACCTTACATTTGGCATCTTCGTTTTGGTCACCTTCCGCTCCAGAAGATGCGCCATCTTCTGCCCCAGATCTCTCCAAGTTCGTCGTTTCGTTGTGAAACATGTCAGTTAGGAAAGCATCACAGGTCGAGCTTTCCAGGTCGTCAGAGTCGGAGCAGTAGCTCCCCTTTTGAGTTGTTACATATAGATATATGGGGTCCGAGTCGTGTTCCCGATCACCAGGGGCACAGGTTTTATCTTGTGGTAGTAGATGATTTTTCTCGTGTCTCTTGGGTTTTTCTTCTGAAGAATAAGTCTGAAGCAGGAGATGTTATCAAAAATTTGATTAATGAAGTGCAGAATGTTTTCTCTTCATCAGTCAAATATGTTCGGACTGATAATGCCCTGGAATTTTGTACGCGTTCTCTTTCTCTATTTCTGTCATTGAAGGGTATTATTCATCAAACCACCTGTGCATATACGCCCCAACAAAATGGTGTAGCGGAAAGAAAGCATCGCCATCTCTTGGATATCACTCGTACCTTGTTGATTCAAAGTTGTGCTCCTATTTCTTTTTGGGGGGATGCTGTCCTTACTGCATGCTATCTGGTCAATAGAATGCCGTCCTCTGTACTTGGAGAGAAGATACCCATTTCACTTATTTTTCCGGACAAGGAGCTATTCTCACTGCCACCACGTGTCTTTGGCGCTGTGGCGTTTGTTCATCGTCTTTCTCCTGGACTTGACAAGCTCTCTCCAAGAGCAGTCAAGTGCGTCTTTGTTGGGTATTCCAGAACCCAGAAGGGATACCGGTGTTATGATCCTACAACCAATAGGTACTTTGTTAGTGCGGATGTCACTTTCTTCGAGTCGGTTATGTATTTCTCACCAGCTGGGGACAGAATGGAACCATCCACCACCACTGATGATATTTTGGTTCCACCACCACCTACTTGTTTGTCACCTGACTCGTCTCCTGTGTCAGTTCCCATGCCAGCACCACCGCCCCCACCACCTCCACCTCCACCCATTCCACGGCGAATCATATCACCATTTCCTAACCACTATACGCGTCGGTCAGGTCCCGCTCAGGCAGCTCATGAGCCAATCACTACGCCTCAGGTATGTTCAGATGATGTTACTAATGGCGGGTCAGGTTTGGTACATATGCAGGATGACTCCTCACAGGCGGACCCAGATGATGATCTTGATGTTCCGATTGCTATTCGGAAACAGAGACGACAGTGTGCATCCTATCCACTTGCTTCACAGGTTTCCTTTCACCGGCTCACAGGTGATTTCCAGAAGTTTGCCACAGCTTTGTCTTCCGTGGACATACCACGGACATACCAGGAAGCCTTGAAGAGTGAATGCTGGAGATTAGCTATGGAAGAAGAAATGGGGGCCTTGCAGTCCCGTGGCACATGGTCTTTGGTCCCTGCACCTCCAGATGCATCCGTTGTGAGCTGCAAATGGGTCTTCACAGTCAAATATCACGCAGATGGCACATTGGATAGGTACAAAGCACGCTTGATCGCCCGTGGATTTACACAGACATATGGCGTTGATTACATGGATACATTCTCTCCAGTGGCGAGACACTCGACTCTCCGTATCCTCCTGTCTGTTGCAGTGATTCGTGACTGGAGCATTTCTCAGCTAGATGTCAAGAATGCATTTCTGTACGGGGACTTACAGGAGGAAGTCTACATGCAGCAGCCACCCGGGTTTACTGCTGAGGGGGAGAAGCATATGGTCTGTAGACTTCACAAGGCTATATATGGCCTTAAACAGAGTCCACGAGCGTGGTTCCAGAAGCTGTCCAACCTAATTGAACACCAGGGATTCAAGAGGTCCAATGCTGATCATTCGTTGTTCGTCCAGAAGTCCTCGGGAGGTACGGTTGTCGTAGTGGTCTATGTGGATGATATTCTAGTTACAGGAGACGATATTCAGGGCATAGCGAGGGCGAAGGCATTCCTAGGTCGTCAGTTTGTTAGAAAGGATCTTGGAACCCTAAGATATTTTCTGGGGTTGGAATTTGCAAGGAATGCACATGGTTTGGTGATGACACAAAGGAAGTACATTACAGACTTCCTGGTTGAGACGGGTATGGATGGTTGCAAACCATCAAGCATCCCCATGGACCCCAGCATGAAGTTATATGATGGTGATACTGATGAAGTGGATAAGAGGAGATATAGAGAGATGGTGGGAAAACTCCTCTACATTACTATAACCCGTCCAGACATTGCATTTGCAGTTAGCCGGGTGAGTCAGTTTATGGAGCAGCCCAGACAGGTTCACATGGATGCTATACACATGATACTGAGGTATCTGAAGTCTACTCCTGGATTAGGGCTACTATTCAGAAAGGGTGCAGACTTATCCATCTCAGCGTGTGCAGACGCAGATTATGCAGGATGCCCTAAGGATAGAAAATCAACCTCAGGGTTTGCAGTCTTTGTTGGAGGCTCTCTGGTTTCTTGGAAAAACAAGAAACAAACGGTGGTGGCAAGATCCAGTGCGGAATCCGAATACAGGGCAATGGCCCAAGCCGGCACGGAAATGATGTGGGTTCACTCCGTATTAGAAGATCTACATGTAGCAGTACCTCTACCTATGAAGCTTCAGTGTGACAATCAGGCAGCATTGTTCATTGCCAACAATCCAGCTTTTCATGAGAGGACCAAGCATATTGAAGTTCAATGCCATTACACTAGGGACCTGATCCAGGGAGGATTGATATCCACGGCCCATGTTAGCTCAGGAGATCAGACTGCCGATGTATTCACCAAGCCATTGCTCAGAGGACCATTCCAGAGATGTTCATCCAAGCTGAGCATGATCAACATCTATGCTCCACCTTGAGGGGGAGTGTAGAGATAGTTTCTACTATTATTATATGTTTATGTACCTTGTTTCTATTTCTCTCTTCTATTTAGACATCCATGTAATTTACCCTTACGGCCTCTCCCTATATAAGAGAGCCTAGGGTTTTCTTATTATTATAACGAAGACTCCTTTCTTCTAACATTATCGTTAATTATTTAATGAATAGTTAGGTGTGGTAACTCCCGCCTTGGGAGGGCTCCCCCTCTTTCTTATTCAAAAAATTTATTGTCTTTGTACCTTGTATATGATAAGTAAGAACCACTAGCATATCTCAAAAAATCTATACTACTCTCTTGTTGATTATTCTCATAAAAACCACTAACATATTAATATTTTTTTTAATTAAAAAGTAGCATATCAGTATATCATCACATCTCTTGCTGATTATTCTCGAGATAAGAAAATTATTACCCATTAAAAAATAGATTTGATAACTATAATACGAGAGGCATTGGGTTTGCTTTGGGGTTTTAAGAGAAATAAAGCTATCATTTTTTCGAGAATGGGGTTCTAATACAAAGGCAGCCGCATATGCGGCCGCATATACCCTCTGAGCGCATATTGACCGCATATTGATACTCGGTGCGTTAGGGGGCCTGAGTACGCATATGCGTCCGCATATGTGGCCGCCTGGGCTGCCTTTCTGAACACTGGGAGGTGGTAGTGGAGGTGGTGGTGGTGGAGGAGGAGGTGGTGGTGGTGGTGGAGGTGTCGGTGGAGGAGATGTCGTAGGTGATAATGACGGAGGAGGAGGCATATAGACCTCTTCTCCATCCTCTGAAGGAGTAAGCTGTCACCTGTGGGGGGAAATACATAATGGACTCAAAGAAGGTGACATCAACACTAACATAGTATCTTCGTCGAACAAGATTAAAGCAACGATATCCTTTTTGGGTCTTGGAATACCCAACAAAAACACATTTAACAGCTCTAGGAGAGAGCTTGTCAAGACCAGGAGACGTTTGATGAACAAACACTACAGAACCAAACATACGAGGCGTTACCGAGAAAAGATCCGTCTCGGGAAACGCAATCAAGAACGGAATCTTCTCTCCCAACACCGAAGAGGGCATACGATTTACCAAATAGCAAGCAGTTAGAACTGCATCTCCCCAATATGAATGAGGAGCACGACTCTGAATCAAAAGCGTTCGGGTAATGTAGATGACGGTGATTTCGTTCTGCCACCCCATTCTGTTGGGAAGTATATACACAAGATGTCTGATGCACAATGCCAAGAGACCTCAGAAATTGAGAAAGTTGTGTACTGCAAAACTCTAATGCATTATCAGAACGAATAAACTTGACTTTTGCAGAGAAAATATTCCTTATTTCATTAATAAAGGACTGAATAACATGACCTCCATCATACTTATTCTTAAGAAGAAATACCCAGCGAAAACTCATCAACGGCGACAAGATAGAACATGTGTCCCTGATGATCTAGGACACGACTGGGACCCCAAATATCAAAATGGAGCAACTCAAACAGACTCCGACTACTTCCACCTTGACGACTACGGAACGTGGACCGATGATGCTTCCCAAGCTGGCAGGCCTCGCACTGAAACGAAGAGTGAGGAGAAATATGTGGAAGAATGTGACTTAGCTTTTGCAGAGGAAGATGAGCAAATCAAAGATGCCACATATATGGATAGACAGATCTAGTGCGAAGAGAAGAGGCACCAACATATGGAGACTACACTAATCTGTAGAGACCTCCTTGCTCACAGCCAGTTCCAATCAACTTGCCCGTCAGTATATCCTGAAACACAAGAGCAGATGGATCAAATATGGCACGACAATGTAAGTCTTTGGTGATTTGATTAATTGATAATAAATTCATAGGAAATTCAGGAGCATAAAGAACATTATGAAGCCTCAGTGCGGAAGTCAACTGCACCTCCCCCTGACCAGTAATGGGGGAGTGTGTCCTATCTGCTATCACAACAGACCGTCTAGACTGAGTCGGATGAAACACACTAAACTGGCCTCTGTCACCACAAAGATGATGAGAGGCACCTGAATCCATGATCCATTCTGATAAGTCTGCCCTAGTAAAGACATATTCTTTACCTGACGTGGATGCTGATGCATAGGCAGCTACCTCTGAGGATCCTGAAGGAGAACTGGTCGAGCTAGAGGTAACAGGCATAATCTCTGTTAGTCGTGCCACAAGCTCGTCAAATCTTTGATCAGATGCAAGTGATGAACTCCTAGCCTGTTGTGTTTGCTCTGCGACCCAGTCTGAAGCAGGAAATCCATGCTTAGAATAGCATGTTTCCTCTGAGTGGCCAGACCTGTAACAATAGGTGCACTGCTGACAGGATCGACCACCCCCTCCTCTACCTCGGCTGGGGCTTCCCCTACCACGATATGGTGTAGGGCTTCCTCTACCACGTGATACTACCATAGTTTAAGATGTCTGAAACTGTAAAGTGCTACTAGATGATATAGACAGTCTACTCAATCTGCGATATGCCTCCTCTATTGGAGGCATGGTAGCATCAGTGAGGATCTGGGCACGAGCTGCATCATATTCAAGATCAAGGGCTGCTAAAAAGACTCCAGTCATCACAGAGTCGCTGTATGCCTTGAGCTGCTCTGGTGTAGCAGTCAAGGGAATGCAGCCATGTAACTTCTCAAACATACCCCTCAAAGAAGTATAAAGGGTGTGAAGGGGGCGATCATTCTGCTTAGATGTGAAGATATCGTGCTGGAGCTGAAGTATCTTCGACTCATTCTTCGCCGGAGAGTATGTAGCGGCAAGAATGTCTCACATAGCCTTTGCAGTAGGCTGACTCGGAATATCATTGGCTATCTCCATGGATACAGTCCCGGATAGCCATACGTGAGCATACACATCATCCGCCTCCCAGGAGTCTTTTGTCACAGTCTTGTCACGTAGCTCCTTTGTCGTGAGGATATGCTTCTTGCCATTGCATTGCATCAAACTCATGAACTGCATGGCCCACAGTCCATAGTTCCATCCATTTTGACGTTGGGTGCTGGACCTATGAAGGCACCCAAGGATGGGACTTCTGCTTTGTTGTCGGACATGATGACAACTATCTCCAAGACTGGGTCAGCAACAAGAACTACCGGTGTCTACACCAGCATACAGGAAGATGGTTGTGGGTGTAGACTCATACCACAACCTCTTCCATTCTTTAAAGCCGCCTTTGGTTATCTAGGGTGTTTATAGATGTTCCTTAGCACCCTAGAGGTCCAAAAGAGGACATAGACTGAGGTCGAGATGACAGGCCGAGATGACAGGGACAACGACCTGCTTCCTGAGAGGGGTCCCTCTTCACGCGGCGGCGGTGGGAGTACCCTAGGCGTGAAGCCGAACCTTGAGGGCACACGCTAGAGGCGCTAGCAGTAGCCCACATGTCGAGAAGGGGCATGCGAGGAGCAACCCACGTTGCGAGAAGGGAGAGGAGGCGGCGATGCCTGGCGGCGACAACCGCGTGGAGAGAGGCGACAATCGCGTGGATGGAAGGCGGTGGCCCGCGTGGAGCTAGGGTTTGGTGGGGAGGGGCTAGGGTTAGGTCACAGGATCCAGTGTAGGACCGTCGCTCTGATACCATGTTGAGGGGAAAAGAAAAGTTGTATTTCATCTACTAACCCTAGAGCTCTCTTATATAGGAGAAAAGCTCAGAGCGTAAATTACATAAACAGGACAAGGGAAATAAACAATATAGATAAAGGCAACAAAATATAAGTATCTTAACATTAAGTGAGAGTTATAGAAGTCTGAAATGGAGGTGACCCTTCCTTGTATGTCATTCGATGAGAGATCCCTTGGAAGTACCATGTAATCACTTGATGCATATTTTAGTTTCCCTCGAACCGAACACCATTCGGGAAATTTTTCGATATCTCCTGTAACTAACCATCTTATGGAAGAACCTAGTATTTACATCACCCTATTTAGGACACTTTGCCAAGATCTCTACCTCCACTCCATCACCTTCAAGTTGTCCTCTTCCGAGATGATCTTGCTCATAATGGCCCTCTCTTTAATCTCATTTGCTGAGAGGTCTCTGGAATCTTCCGCACCATCAAAGTTGCATAATACTACATGTTCCTCACCATTGTTAACGCATTGTATGCGCCACTTTCATTTACTCGCATAAACATTTCCTCTAAGCTCATAGCCTATGGAATAAATGAGCCGTAGGCAGACCTCCTAAATCACAGATCTCCCATTTCCTACAGACAAGTCTCTTTTAGTGATAGAGTTATTTGTTTTATTTAGTTATAACCCTTTGGGTCCTTTTATGTAATATCTCGTTTATGAGTGGTCTAGGTTTCGGTCTATATAAGCACCCCTAGACCTCTTGAATAAAATCATCTCATTGCATTCTCTCATCTTTTCTCCACATAGTATCAAAGTACAATTCCTAGATCGGTGTTCTGACCTAGATCCCGCCTCCACCACCAACCCCTCATTCATCTAGTCTTTGTGTGGGCCCCTTCTAGCAACTAGGGTCCCATGCAAGGTCTCTCAAGGAGCCTCCAGTCGTTGCGAGCCTCCATCCGAGACAACCTCCAGCCGATGTAGCCGCTCTAGCCATACCTCTTTGCAACCTGCAACCATTGCGTCTCTCCAACTGCTGCAACATCCATCAACCTCTGCTTGCAGCCTTCACGTGGATCTACGGAATCTCCTGACAACTCTCTGTTGTAGTACGTGTGTTCCTAGACCATCGAAGGGTGTCCAACACCCAGTAACGCCCACTAGTGTCCCCATATGGATCCCTGACACCTTGATGGGTGTCCGTCAACATTTGTGGGACTCGACAACTCCGTGCAAATCTGATTTGTGGCGTCATGGCCACATTTTGCTGCTCTAGAAGCCCCAAGGGGGGCTAAAATGGTGATTTAGGTCATCCATATGCTTGATTGAAATAGCATCTTCTTCTAGGTCACTTTTTCTTGACCATCATGACCACAGAGACATCTTCTGAGACAAAACCCTTGTACTCGACTTCTTCCGTGATGGTACATGACAACTGTAGAGATAGTTTCTAGTATTATTATCACTTTATGTATCTTATCGTTATTTCTTTATCTTTTATAGACCTCTTTGTAATTTACCCTTAAGGTCTCTCCCTATATAAGAGAGCCTAGGGTTTTCCTGAATGATAATCGAAGACTCTTTTCTCAACATGGTATCAGATCCGCCCTAGGGCTCCCTACACCCGTCGCCCCCTTCCCCACCCGCCGCCCTCTCCTCGGCGCCGATCTCCGGCTCCCTCTCTCTCACGCTGCCGCCTCTCTCTCTCCTTAGGGCTTCTCCCCGCCACCCTAGAGCTTCTTCATCTCGCCCTAGGCCTCCACGCGGTCCCCAACCCGCCGCCTGAGGCCCCCAGCCCGCCGCCAAGGCCCCCAGCCTGCCGCCCTAGGCCCCCAGGCGGCCTACCAGCCCACCGCGCAGGCCTCTAGGCGGCTCCCAGCTGCTGTACCGTCCCAGCCAGCCGCGCAAGCCTCTACGCGGCCCCCAGGCGGCACTCAGCCAGCTTGCTGCAAGGGCTGTAAGCCTCCTCTGAGGCGTGCCCTAGTCCTCTCTTCGTCCAATATATGGATTTGAGTGCGTAATGTCTACATAAGCACTCAAATCCGATGTAGTTGGTGTAGACATTCATCACCGTGTCTACATACCCTAGTTCTTCTCCAAGCGGCAATATGTCAGAATCGAAAGTCGATATGCCCTCCACCGGCGCATTCAAAGGTCTTGCGCCAATAGTGAAGATGGACGGGTCTAACTATGAGCTCTGGGCTATGCAGTTCATGAGCCTCATGAAGTCGAATGGTAAGAAGCACATTCTTACCGAGGATGAGCCCGCAGAGAAGACATGGATATATGCCTCATGGGAGGCCGATGACTCCTACGCAAAGGTCTGGTTGTCTGGTACATTGACGATGGAGATTGCTAATGACGTCCTCCATCAGCCCACTGCTAAGGCAATGTGGGACATTCTTGCCGCTACATATTCGCAGGTGCGAAATGAGACAAAGATGTTGCAGCTTCAGTATGACATTTTCACAATGAAGCAGAGCGGCAGACCTCTCCATTCCCTATACACATCCCTAAGAGGGATGTTTTGAGAAGTTATACAGTACCATTCCTCTCACTGCTACTCCTGAACAGCAGAAGACGTTTCGGAACGCCACCATGGTGGGTGTTCTACTTGCAGCTCTTGATCCTGAGTATGATGCCGCCCGGTCTCAGATCCTAGCTGATGCAGTTATTCCTCCAGTGGAGGATGTTTACAGAAGGCTCAGTCGCATTCTAGTTTCCTCCAGCTCTTCTACTCCACCCCCATAAGCGATGGCAGTCTCGTGTGGGAGAGGTGGACCGCCTTCTGGTCGTGGTCGTGGACGTGGCCGTGGACCCCAAGGAAGGGATGGTCGCTTTAGTCAGACATGCTACTATTGTCACCGCACAGGACACTCAGAGGAGACATGCTATTCTTAGCATGGGTTCCCAGCATAGGCACGTGTTGCAGAGCACTCTCAGTCTCCATTACCGTCTACTGCAGATAATCGATTTGACGAACTTGTGGTCCGTCTCCGAGATATTATGCCACATTCATCTGGTGATTCGTCTGGTGGTTCTTCAGATATTGCTGCTAATGCCTCTGCCAGTTCATCAACCGCTGCTAGTACCTCAGGTAGACCTACTGCATTCACACCATCTCATGATATATCTGACTAGGTTATAGATTCCGGAGCCACACATCATCTCTTCCGAGATAGAGATAGATTATAGGCCTACAGGGACATTCCTCTCAGCCGTTCAGTGCAGATAGCAAATGGTACCCATTCGCCCCTTGTTGGACAGGGGGAGGTCTTCCTATCCTCCACTATGCAGCTACAGAACATCCTACATGCTCCTGAGTTCTCAATGAATTTGCTATCTATTAGTCAGATTACGAAGGATTTGCATTGTCGTGCTATATTTGACCCGTCTTCTCTCATTTTTCAGGACATACTCACAGGCAAGGTGATTGGTTGTGGCTCTGAGCAGAATGGTTTATATCGGCTGGTTCGGGATTCCTATGCTGGCGTCTCCTCTCATTCTGCCGGACCAGTCTCTCTGTACATCTGGCATCTCCGGTTTGGTCACCTTCCGCTCCAGAAATGCGCCATCTTCTACCCCAGATCTCTCCTAGTTCGTCTTTCCGCTGTGAAGCATGTCAGTTGGGAAAGCATCATAGGTCGAGCTTTCCAAGTCGTCAGAGTCGGAGCAGTAGATCCCCATTTGAGTTGTTACATATAGATATATGGGGTCCGAGTCGTGTTCCCGATCATCAGGGGCACATGTTTTATCTTGTGGTAGTGGATGATTTTTCTCGTGTGTCATGGGTCTTTTTTTTTTAGAATAAATCTGAAGCAGGAGATGTGATCAAGAATTTGATTAATGAAGTGCACAATGTTTTCTCTTCCTCAGTCAAATATATTCGGACGGATAATTTCCTAGAATTTTGTACACGCTCACTTTCTCAATTTCTTTCATCAAAGGGTATTATTCACCAAACCACTTGTGCATATACATCACAACAAAATGGTGTGGAGGAAAGAAAGCATCGCCATCTCTTGGGTATTACTCGAACCCTGTTGATTCAGAGTTGTGCTCCTATTTCATTTTGGGGGGACGCTGTTCTTACTGCATGTTATCTGGTCAATCGAATGCCATCCTCAGTCTTTGATGAGAAGATACCTATCTCTCTTATTTTTCCAGACAAGGAGTTATTCTCACTGACTCCACGTGTCTTTGGTACTGTGGCTTTCGTTCATCGTCTATCTCCCGGACTTGACAAACTCTCTCCTAGAGCAGTCAAGTACGTCTTTGTTGGGTATTCCAGGACTCAGAAGGGCTACCGGTGTTATGATCCTACGACTAAGAGGTACTTCGTGAGTGATGATGTCACTTTCTTTGAGTTTGTCATGTATTTCTCTCCTGCAGGTGACAGAATGGTACCATCCACTACCACTGATGATGTCTATGTTCCTCCACCACCTACATGGAGTTCACCTGAGTCGTCCCCTGTGCCTGTCCCCACGCCAGCACCACCACCACCACCTCCTCTGCCACCCATTCCACGGCCTATCGTTTCACCGTTACCTAAATTCTATACGCGCCGGTCAGGTCCTGCTCAGACTACACATCAGCCAATCATCACGCCTCAGGTATGTTCAGATGGCATTACTACTGACGGGTCAGGTTTGGTACATGTGCAGGATTCTTCAGTACAGGACGACACTAGCCCATCCAGTACAGCAGATGATGATCTTGATGTTCCGATTGCTATTTGGAAGCAGAGGAGGCAATGTGCCTCTTATCCATTTGCTTCACAGGTTTCCTTTGACCGTCTCACTGGTGATTTTCAGAGATTTGCCACAGCATTGTCTTCCGTGGATATACCACGGACATACCAGGAAGCTTTGAAGAATGATTGCTGGAGATTAGCTATGGAAGAAGAGATGAGGGCCTTGCAGTCCCGTGGCACATGGTCTTTGGTCCCTGCACCTCCTGATGCATCCGTTGTGAGCTGTAAGTGGGTCTTCACAGTCAAATATCATGCAGATGGCACATTGGATAGGTACAAAGCACGCTTGGTCGCCCGTGGGTTTACACAAACCTATGGCGTGGATTACATGGATACATTCTCTCCAGTGGCGAGACACTCTACCCTTCGTATTCTCTTATCTGTTGCTGTGGTCCGTGATTGGAGTATATATCAACTAGATGTCAAGAATGCCTTTCTGTACGGGGACTTACAGGAGGAAGTGTACATGCAGCAGCCACCTGGGTTTACCGCTGAGGGGGAGAAGCAGATGGTCTGTAGACTTCACAAGGCGATATATGGCCTCAAACAGAGTCCGAGAGCATGGTTCCAGAAGCTGTCCAACCTAATTGAGCAACAGGGATTCAAGAGGTCAAATGCCGATCACTCGTTGTTTGTCCAGAAGTCATCGGCAGGTACGGTTGTCATTATGGTCTATGTGGATGATATTCTTGTTACAGGAGACGATGTTCAGGGCATAGAGAGGGCGAAGGCATTCCTAGGCCGTCAGTTTGTTACAAAGGATCTTGGAACCCTAAGATACTTTCTGGGGTTGGAATTTGCAAGGAATGCACAGGGCTTGGTGATGACCCAACGGAAGTACATTACAGACTTCCTGATTGAGATTGGCATGGATGGATGCAAACCGTCAAGTATTCCCATGGACCCTAGCATGAAGTTGTATGATGGTGATACTGATGAAGTAGATAAGAGGAGATATAGAAAAATGGTGGGAAAACTCCTCTGCATTACCTTAACTCGTCCAGACATTGCATTTGCAGTTAGCAGGGTGAGTCAATTTATGGAGCAGCCAAGACAGGTTCACATGGATGCTATACACATGATACTGAGGTATCTGAAGTCTTCTCCAGGGTCAGGGCTGCTATTCAGAAATGGCACATACTTATCCATCTCAGCGTGTGCAGACGCAGATTATGCAGGATGCCCTAAGGATCGAAAATCAACCTCAGGGTTCGCAGTGTTTGTTGGAGGCTCTCTGGTTTCTTGGAAAAGCAAGAAATAAACTGTTGTGGCAAGGTCTAGTGCCGAATCCGAATATAGGGCCATGGCTCAAGCCAACACGGAAATGATGTGGGTTCATTCCGTACTAGAAGATCTACATGTAGCTGTGCCCCTACCTATGAAGCTTCAGTGTGACAATCATGCAACATTATTCATTGCCAACAATCCAGCTTTCCATGAAAGGACCAAGCATATTGAAGTTGACTACCATTACACTAGGGACTTGATCCAGAGAGGATTGATATCTACTGCACATGTGAGCTCATGAGATCAGACTGCAGATGTATTCACCAAGCCACTGCTCAGAGGACCTTTTCAGAGATGTTTATCCAAGCTGAGCATGATAGACATCTATGCTCCACCTTAAGGGGGAGTGTAGAGATAGTTTCTAGTATTATTATCACTTTATGTATCTTGTCGTTATTTCTTTATCTTTTATAGACCTCTTTGTAATTTACCCTTAAGGTCTCTCCCTATATAAGAGAGCCTAGGGTTTTCCTGAATGATAATCGAAGACTCTTTTCTCAACAACAACTCTATCAAATCAAAGGGCACAGAAAATTATGTGCTTTAGTCTTGATCATTCAAGTTGTTCATCAGTGGTCAACGCGCAATAATCATATCCTTTCCAAAGATCTGCTCAAGGATACATACAAGGAGTATGAGACATGGTATGCAGATACTTGCCAGGTCATCACTTGGATGACAAATAATGCTGATCCAAATATTATGGTGAATCTTCTCTATAAAGACTCTATAGAGGAGATGTGTGAGAATCTAGAATGAATACTCCCAGAAGACAACCAAGTCTCACCTCTCAAACATTTATACAAGGATCTGGTCTGCAACTCAGGGGGAGTCTAGTTTCGTCGAGTACTACAATTTTGTAACCGGTCTTTTTGAGGAGCTTCCATTTTTTCAGCCAGCCTGTTGTGATAAACATGTAGGAAAGCGATTTGAATGGCAAGTTCACTGCTTCCTTTCTAGACTGCATCCACGATAGAAAGCTGTGAAGGACCAATTTTTGATGGTTGATACTTTGCATCGATTGAGACCATCTTTGGTCGTCTACAAGAACTCGAGACATTTGTTGAACGTCCTTTGCCCTACCGTCTGCAGAGAATTTTGCTCACTATGCATCGTCCATGAACTGATGATGACAGAGCTTCCGAGGACGTTGAGATCGTGACTTTGATCGTGGTCGTGGCTGTAACTCAGGATGTAGACGTAACTTTGGTCGGGATTTTACTTCTCCTCGGTATCCGACATGCATTCATTGTGGGCACGGGAACCACCCGTCAAAGTGCTGCATAGTAAAGTTTCGTATACAATCCAATGCTAACAATGACTATGAGAAAGCCTCATATGAAACATCTTATGATACTGCAGAGGACTTGCCTGATCAGCGTTCTGGTGGAACGCCAGCCTTGTTCAATGCTTCAGAATACTCCTGCTGGAGGCAGCTTCTACGTATATCCAGCACCTCCATTGATGAAAGTACTACCACTGCTACTAATGCTAGTATGGCTACAACTTCAGGTACAATAGGCAACTATGTTTCCGCTTTTGGTCTCACACGGATTATTGAGTTAGGGACATCCTAGTATTTGACAGGAGAAGGTAGTCTACTTACCTTCTCTCAACCCTCTTCTTTTGTGAAGACGATTCTGGTTGCTAACGAGGTCCAATCCCTTATCATTGTTGTTGGACTGTGGAGTTCTCCTCTAAGCTCCGACTGACTGGATTCATTTATGCCCTTGAATTTCCTCTTAGCTTATTATTTGTTAATTTTCAGGTCATTTTCGATGAGTTCTATTATTCTTTTCAGGACATCCATATGAAGCAAATTTTTGGTGGGGGATATAAGAAGAATGGCCTCTACTATTTTGATATTCCATCTGATTTATGTTTTATTGGTGTTGCATCTATCTCTAAAGATCCTTTACTTTGACATCTTCATCTTAGACATCCTTCTACCAATTCTATCTCCATGATGTTCCTTGAACTTTCTACGTAGAAGACCTTTGAGTGCAAGGCATGCCAGTTTGGGAAACATCATCGAGCATCCTTTCATGTTGGTGCTGAGCTCCGTCGTGACATTCCTTTTTCTTTTGTCCATTATGATTGGACCTTGTCCGGTCCGTACTCTAAGTGGACACAAATATTTTGTTGTTTTTGTTGATGAATAACGTCGATCCTCTTGGGTCTATCTGATAAAGGAATGTTCGAAGATCAATAAAATCATCAAGAATTTCTTTCAGTACATCAAAGCATTCTTCTTACGTACAGATAATGTTTTGGAATTCACCCAACATGACTTGATGACTTCCTTTGCTTCACAGGGAACTATACACTAAACTTCCTGTCTCTATACCTCTTAGCAAAATGGGGTAGCGGAGAGGAAACTTAAACATATTCTTGACATTGATAGGTCCCTTCTCACCTAGATGAAGGTTCCGAAGACCTACTAGGGTGATGCTATTCTTACAGATGTCCATCTTATCAACATGGTCCTGTCTATCTATCCTAAAGGGGTCTACTCCTTTCACGTTACTCTACCCCAATGAGTCATCCTTCCCACTACCTCTGAGAATTTTCAGGTATATTGTGTTTGTCCACAATTTCCATGTCGTTGATAAGTTGTCACCTAGGGCGACTAAGTGTGTTTTTCTTGGCTATTGATACACACAAAAGGGTTACAGGTGCTACAAATTGGCTAGCCACCCTTACTATATTTCTGCAGATATTACTTTCTTTGAACATACTAGTTTCTTTACACAGTTTGTCATTGATATTCCCTTGGATATTCCTCCACCACCAATTGTTTATAAGCGTAAGCATACATCTGCGCCTAGTCCTGTGCCTTTACCTGGTCCTTTTTTGCAGGATGAGATGCCATCTTCAAGTGCTCTCACTACTGCTACCCTGGATGCTCTTCATGAGCTTCCCATAGTCTTCACAGAATAAAGAGGCAATGTATTTTCCACCCTATGTCTCATTTCACTTATACTGCTGGTTTGTCATGCTCTGACAAGAGATATGCAGATGCTCTATTGACTACTTCTGTTCCCGGAGATCATTACAATGCTTTACAGAATCATGGCTGACGATATGCTCTAAACGAGGAAATGGTTGCTCTTACATCCAAGGTAATATGAGACCTTGTACCGTGTCTGGGGGAATTCGACATGTGTCTTGCAGATGGGTCTTCATGACTAAACAATCGCCTGAAGAGTCCATTAGTAGATTGAAAGCATGACTGATTGCTAAAGAATTTACACAGACTTATGGGGTTGACTACTTCAAAACTTTCTCCCCAGTGGCAAGGATGGGCTCTATTCGCACTATCCTTTCAATGGTTGCCAATAAGGGATGCCATATATTTCAGCTTGATGTGAAGAATGATTTCCTCTATGAAGATCTTAAGGAGTGGATTTACGTGATGCAACCTCCATGTTATGAAGTCGAGGGGGAATGTGTGTACGGACTTCGCAAGGCCATCTATAATAGCCTAAAGCAGAGTCCTCAGACATGGTTTGATAGAGATCCATACTCTCGACTTCCAAAGAACATCTTATTACTTTATTTTTGTTAGACGACAGACCATCGGTACTGTTATATTTACAGTTTACGTTGATGATATGGTTGTCACATATGATGATGATGAAGGCATATTAGAGACCAAGGCTTTCTTTCAGAAGGTCTTTGTCACGAAGGACCGTGGTTAACTCTGCTACTTCCTTGGCATAAAGTGATACATACTACAAAGGGACTTCACCTCTCAGAAAGGTAGTATTGCTTGGACGTCCTAACTGAGGTTGGACTACTTCGATGCAAGCCTTCCGACATCCATGCGGACTTGAGGAAGCACTCTACTTCAGTTGTTCCTGCATTTGAAGACACTACACGATACATAAGACCAGTTGCGAAACTGCTTTAAATTGCAGTCACTAGGCCAGATATATGTTATGCTGTGAGCAGAGCCAACCAACACATGAAGAAATTACTACTATTGTAAACGTTGGTCGACTAGTCGATCCCGACTAGTCAAGTCGGGGGGGGGTGGTGTAGCCGACTCGACTAGGCCTAGTCGGCCATTAGTGGTCAACCCGACTAATCAGGCCGATTAGTTGGCCGAATACTCGGTCGACTTTTACATGGAGATTTTTTTCTCTAAATGTTTTATTTTTTAAAGCGAACTTATTCTAATATGCTTAATGTTATATTTAAAGTCAATTACTTCTTTTGTTTCATTATGATAGTATAGAAAATGTACACATATATGCAAATATATAAGAATATATGTATAAAAATGATTTATATATTTAAAATAATAAAAAATTCAAAACTGACTAAGAGCCGACTAAATTCGATTAGTCGTCCCACTGCCGTTGTCACCCTGCCGACCGAGTACCGACTATCTATTTCTGCAACCGTCGAAATTACTTTACAGCCATTGACATGATGTTCTTCTGATCCTAAGCTACTTGAAGGAATCACCAGGCAAGGCTTCTTCTATGGGGTCAATGGACATACTAATGTATCTGTTTATGCTGGTACAAATTATGCTAGTTCACTTTAGGATCGTCCCTCCACTAGAGGATATGCTATGATGGTTGGTGGAAACTTTGTTATTTGACGAAGAAAGAAGCAAACCGTAGTCTCCAGATCGAGTGCAGAGGCATAATACAGGGCGATGGCTCAGGCCACCTGTGAGATTACTTAGTTACTCTCTTTTCTACAAGAACAAGGTATTGCTGTCACTACTCCTATTCCTCTGTATTGTGACAACAAGTATGCTACATACATTACTACTAATCACGTTTTCCATGAGCGGACCAAGTACATTGAGATTGACTATCACTTTGTTCATGATGTTGTATGAGGAGGGAAGATCACTACTCCACACATCTTTACCGATTTTCAGCTTGCATTCGTATTCACGAAGGCTCTACCAAAGAAACGCCTCTTGAGGATAAATTTCAAGTTGGGCATGATCGACAGATATGTTCCAACGTGAGGGGAAGTGTTAGAGACAATGTTATTTGTTTTATTTAGTTGTAACCCTTCGGGGTCCTTTTATTTAATTCCTCTTTTATGAGTGCTCTAGGTTTCGGTCTATATAAGAACCCCAAGACCTCTTGAACAAAATCATCTCATTGCACTGTCTCATCTTTCTCCATAGTCTCTAAAGACATCATCTAACAACTAATCTCTCTCAAATCTGAACATAGTCGAGGTGCAACTTCCTCACCTAAGTCCTAGACATGGGTGTATATTTTAATTTGAATCTCTGACATGAGTTAACAGAGGGTAGGGGAAAAACCTCCAATAACTCCACGAATCCTAAAAAGCGGTCTACTATAGAGTGAGATCTTGAGCGCCTCCATATATAACGATGTCTGAAGCATCAAGAACCTCTAATTGTAGGTTTCCTACCAAATCCGTGAACTTCACCGATCTAGAATCGTGCCCACCTCATAGCCATGGCCGATCTATCGAGAAAAGGATAACATTGAAGTCTCCTCTAACAAGCTACATGCTCGAAGAAAAACGTTCTCTGATCAAGCGAATCTCCAACCACATTTCCCGATGCAATCCAGCATCGGTTGGGCCATAAATACAAAAAAAAAGTCACGGGGTCGTTCAAGTTTTTCCTACGAATGAAAGCAATCGGCACAAATCTGCCCTTAATCTCGTTTATTACTATAAAAGTGTCACTATTCCAAGAGACCAGATTGCCCCAACTCTTCTCCTTACATCAATAGCTCCAAACTCCGAGAGCGATGACGTGCACAATGACAACCACAATTGTTCAGACAACCCACATAACATGGTTTCGTTATTCGTGCAAGATAGACCCCACCAACATCCTCTTCTTCGGGTCTTTAAGACCCCTCAATTTCCATGTGGTGATCTTCATTAACAATGACCGTTTGGTTCAGTGGTTCTCACCACTCCAACCACACATGCGATAGTCGCATGTATGATTTCTTCATCCACTTCCCTAAACAAAGTGTTTACCTATCCCAACCTTGCTACAAAAGGCTCCCTTGTATCACTAGTCAAGCAATTGGACGAAGACTTGTTTTTTTTTGCTATTTTTCCTTCATGGAGTACTCATTTTAGGGGGCCCTATTTTGCCACGACTTGGTGCCATGGAATTTGTGTCCTCTTGGTTTGTATTGCTTCTTCCTTCTGGCATGTTGTTATATATACCCTTGGGCAACCTTAAACGATCGGTTTATGCCGGTTATTGGTCGTGACACCACCAGTGCCGGCGTCGGATGAGAAGTCATCGTATTCCAAAGACACGTGTTGACGATCAACTTCTTTTGACTTGTTCAAGACCAGTAGCTCCTAATACCTATGTGCCATGAAGTAGCCCTTTGCGCCAAAATACCTCGGATCACCAATCAACTAACTAGACGAATCCTTGTTCTCTTTTACTTTTTTATTCATGGAGTATGCCTTCTAGGGGTCCTCGATTTTTACCATGAATAGGTGCTTTCGCATGATGTTCTGTTTTGTCCTTTGACATGATGTTGTGTCCTAGACACGTGCTTTCGCATGATGTTTGTGTCCTTTGACATGATTTTGTACTACTAATCCATGATGTTTGGCATGATGTTGTATCCCTTTGGCATGATGATGTTTGGCATGATGTTTGGCGTGATGTTGGGCATGATGTTTGGCATGATGTGTCCTTTGGCATGATGTTTGTGTCCTTTCGCATGTTGTATTCCTAATCCATGATGTTGTACTACTACATCCTCCTGGCATATTGTTCTCTATACCCTTTGGCAACTGTGAATGACCAGTTGATGCATGCTCCGTTTTCCAAAGACCTATGTTGATGACTAGCCTCCTTTAGCTTGTTCGAGTCCAACAACTCCCAGCAACCTATGTGCCCTGAAGTTGCCCTTTTGGCTGATATATCTAGCCATCTTCTCAAGTTTGGAATCAGGTCGATCAATCGGATCTCCTCCCGATCCTGGTTCAACGGAAGGTTCGAAAATACAACATTTGAATCAATCCTTAGGGTTTGTCCCCATAAAAAGCTTATGCATATTATTTAGGGCACAAAATGTAACTTCCAACCCCGAGAATCTCAAAATTGATCATTCCTCAACCACCACTATAAATCACACTTCTTCCTCTTATAATCTCTCACCACGCGAAACTGCCAACACTGATGAACCAATCTCATTTGGAAATCCATCTTTAAAGCCATTTACTCAACCAAAGGAATTGTTGTCGACGATAAACCCTTACTATGTTCGTCGAGGCTGGTAGTCTTTGAAAGTGATTTTACAACTTTGATGCAATATCAAAAGAAAATTCTTGAAATGGGTCACATATAGTGCATATTCAAATGATGATATGGCCAGCTATCTAAAAAAAGGCTATGGGCACGATTTAGTTCTGTTGTGGAGCATCAACCTAATTATGCAATAGACAGAGATGATAGAGGTGAAGGCTTTCTAGAGAAATGAAAACGTCTTAGGAAAGGTGAGGAGGATTTCGAGGGCCACCAAGGATTCTGAGAGGCACGTTCGGAGGGCTACCGCTTGGAAGGAGACAATACTCGTGGAGGAGTGGAGGGGTTCTAACTCAGGAATCATCCTTTCTTGGAACCTCGACATTTCTGTTGTGGGGTGTCTGGCCACAAGGTAAAGGGATTTCAGACACTTCCAAGGTTTTTTACCTATATAAGTTGGGGTTATTGGCGTTTCAGCTATTTGGAGGAGTGTGGCCACATGGTCGAAGATGTTGGCCACCATCCCTACCGTTCTGAAGCCCGTGAAGTTGATCGAGGGTTGGTCCTTTGTGGAGGTCGTCGGGGGAGACTCCTTCAGTCCTACGGTGGAGTCTATGGGACTATTAATTGGAGTGGGCTCGAATGGAAAATTGACCACTTTGTTTGTGGAATCTGGGATCAAGGGAATGTTGGGATCTTTTTAGGTGATGTCGTCTGCATAGGTGAGAACACGGTTTGCGCTTGTAGCATGTCAGTATTCGAGAAGGAATTTCTACTTTATGTTGTCCTTTTTGAGGGCAAAGTAAGATGGTGCTTGTCGTGCTTTACTAATGGAGAACAAGTAATGATTAGGTGTTGGGTGGCATCTGTAATCAGGGTCCCCTTCCTCTTAAAGAAATTTGGATCCTTGAGTGTGAACCTAAGAGATCTGGGAAAGGTAACTTATATTCTCTTCGACACTAGCAAGCTGGGATTTGATATCAACGGAGAGAAAGTGATGAATTGTTTATTCATGAGGCTCTAGGGTTCTCTTATTGTAAAGGAGAAACATGTTGGGAAAATTACATAAAAAGAATAAAAAGAAACAAAAATTCATAAAAGAACAAAAACATAACTAATATCTCAACACTCCCCCTCAAGTTAGAGCATAGATATCAATCTCTGGTAAGATCCTCTGGCTAGGGCCTTGGTAAGCACGTCGGTTGTCTGATCTCCTGAGCAAGCATGAGTAGTGGAGATAAGGCCCTTCTGAATCATATCTTGAGTGTAGTGATAGTCTACCTCGATATGCTTGGTTCTCTCATGGAAAGGCTGGGTTGTTGGCAGTGAAGAATGTATCATGGTTGTCGCATTAGAGGTGCATGGGAAGAGGCACCTCAACTGCTAGGTCAGTAAGAACCGATCTGGCCCACATCATTTCTGTGCTAGCCTTCGCCATGGCTCTATACTATGATTCTGCACCGGATTTGGTGACTACTGTATGCTTTTTGCTCTTCGATGATATCAAGGAACTCCCTATGAACATTGCAAAGTTAGAGGTGGACTTCCTGTCCTTGGGATGCCCTACATAATCTGCATCTGCCCAAGCTATAACGCCAAGGGATGTCCCTCTGCTAAATAGAAGACCATTGTCGGGTGAGGTCTTTAGATACCTCAGAATCATAACGATTGCATTCATATGTGCTTGTCTAGGATGCTCCATGAACTGACTCACTTTGCTTACTATAAAGGATATTATCTATTATGGCGATGGTTACGTATAAGAGCTTCTCAACGAGCTTATTGTACCTCCTTTTGTCTATCTCTTCAGTGTCATCATCATACAACTTTATGCTCGGATCCATAGGAGTAGTGACAAGCCTGCAATCTACCATGTTTGTCTTAGAGAGGAGATTTGTAACATACTTCCTCTGCGCCATCACAAGACCACGCCGGTTTCCGGTAAACTCCAGTCCAAGGAAGTAACGTAGACTGCCAAGGTCCGTGGTTACGAATTGCTATCCTAGGAAATCTTTAGCAGCCTGAATGCCCTGCTCATTATTCCATGTAACCATGATATCATCAACGTAAACAAGTATGACAATTGTACTTCTCTGAGACCTCTGAACAAACAGTGAATGATCAACAATCGATCTCACAAACCCATGTTGCTCTATCGGATATGAGAGCTTCTGTAACCGTGCTCTTCGATTCTGCTTAAGGTCATAGATTGCCTTGTGCAGCCTGCAAACCTTTGACACTTCCCCTCAACAACGAACCCAGGTGGTTGTTGCATATAAACCTCCACACGTAGTTCATCATAGAGAAATACATTCTTAACATCTAGCTGATATAGGGGTCAATCCTGTGACACTGTAAAAGAAAGAAGAATACGTAGTGTAGAATGCCTAGCCACTGGAGAGAAAGTATCCTGATAGTCCACCCCATATGTTTGGGTGAACCCGCATGCCACAAGTCTCGCCTTGTAGCGATCGAGGCTACTATCTGTATGGTGCTTCACTGTAAACACCCACTTGCATCCAACAATAGATGCTCATGTAGGAGCTGTAACAATGCTCCATGTACCACACGACTGTAGCGTAACCATCTCCTCCATAGAAAGATGCCACTTATTGTCCTGTATTGACTCCTGATATGTCCGTGATACCTCTACGCTTGACAATTCCACAATAAATCTTTGGAAGTCCTATGGAAGTCAGCCCAAGAAACGCGAGCTGCAAGAGGATATGTAGCACAAGTACATCTCTGCTTCCGTAAGCAAGAGGCACATCAAGATCACTTGCCTCCTCCTGAACCTGTAAACTACCCTCTTGAGAGGACACCTGCTCATCCTGTACAGAATCCTGACGTGTAGTCAGATCACGAGTGGCATTAGTAGAAACAATGTTCTCATTACATACCATGGGCTTACTGGATGATGGGGAATTCCCGTGAGCAGGGGGAACGGTATGAGATCTGCGAGTAAGCACATGTGACAAAAACTAAGTCAATGTACTTGGTGACGGATGTGGTGGTGGTGAAGGCAGAGTAGGTACTGGAGGTGGTGCAGGCGTAGGAGGCATGAAAACCTTCTTACCTGAGTTTGATGGAGTCAATCTGTCGCATGTATGAGAGAAATACATAACATGCTCAAAGAATGTGACATCGGCACTAACAATGTATTTCCATCAGAACGGATCAAAGCAACAGTACCCGTTTTTGGTACGAGATTAGCCTACAAAGACACACTTGACAACTCTAAGGGAGAGCTTGTCACGACCATGCATCGTATTGTGAACAAAGGCCTTAAAGCCAAACACTGGGGGTGTAAGGGAGAACATGTCCTTCTCGGGAAAAGCAATCGAGAAATGAACCTTTTCTTCTAAAACAGAAGATGGCATGTGGTTCGCTAAGTAGAAAGTTGCACGGACCGCATCACCCCAGATAGAGTGAGGGGTACAAGTCTAGATCAAAAGGGTCTGGATCACATCAAGTAAATAACAGTGTTTGGGTTCGACAATACTGTTATGCTAGGATGTGTAGGAACACGAGGTTTGATGTACAATGCCACGAGACATGAAGAAATCAAATAGTTATAAAGTGTAGAACTCTAAAACATTATTAGAGCATAAAAACTTGATAATTGCAGAAAAAATATTCTTTATTTCATTAATAAATAATTTGATGATAGATCCAACCTCATACTTGTTTTTTAACTGAAAGATCCAAGAAAGTCTAGAGTATTCATCCACAGCAACAAGATAAAAATGGTGTCCATGGTGATAATAAACACGATCGGGACCCCAAATATCTAAGTGAACAAACTCAAATAACTGAGTATTGCTAAGACTCTGACGACTAGGGAACAAAGAGCGATGATGCTTCCCAAGCTGGCATGCCTCGCATTGGAAGGAAGATCGTGTGAAAATCTTTGGGAGGACATGACCTAGCTTCTGCAGAGGAAGGTAGCCAAAACGAAGATGCCACAAGTACGGTGAGACTTGTCCAATGGGAATGGTAGAGGCACCAACATGAGGAGGCTGGACCAATCTATAGAGCCCTCGCTGCTCACGACCACATCTAATCATCCTGCCCGTAAGTAGGTCTTGAAACACAAGAGAAGAGGGGTCAAAATGGTACGACAATGCAAATCCTTCATGATGTGACTAATAGAAAGCAATTTCATCTGAAAGTCAGGAGTATATAAAACATTCTGTAGGTGCATGGATGGTGTCAAATGCGCCTCCCCCTCTTCTGTGATGGGTAAGTAAACCCTGTTCGCAATGACGACCCATGATCCATCTGAAGGATATGGTTAGATCCTCAAGCGCATCACGGAAGTGTGAGCTTCGTATCGAATACGACGAGGAGCGACTAGTCGCACTAGTTGCTCGATGCAGCGGAATTTAAAAATTTTCTTTCGACGAAACCACATGATCCAAGAACACTTCTCGGATCGTTTCGTCTAAACCACAAACAAGTAATAGAATTACCTCTTGAAGCGTAGTTGCGATCGAGTCTCTAAACGAAGAGACCTCCTGTCTCAAGTCCGATCCGACGGAGGAGACGCTTGCGAGCGCGGGGATGAACCGCGTGCTTCTCGCAATCCATGTTGATGATCCAAGCGGCGGATCTCCTGATCTCGACACACGAGATCCATCGTCTTCTTCACGAGCGAGGCGCACCGAAGGAGACGGAGATCCACGAGCAGATGAACGGGCAGCATAACGACGATGCTGCGGCGATGGAGAACCTCTCCATGGCATCCATGGTGGACGGCCATGAGAGGGGGAGAGAGGGCTGACCTCTAGAGAGAAAAGGAGAGAGAGATGTGCTACAATAGCACATGTTGTGTAAAGAGAGAGCATGGGTATGCCTCTCTATTTATAGGGTTTTGGGATCCATAGATCTCAAAGCATGAGACAACACAAATCCAATGGTTCTCATTGATTGTGTTTCTTTCAATGGCAAAGATTTATGTTGGTAAAAACCAACAACAATTAATTTAATAAAAATCAAATATATGTAGAATATAATTTGATTTATATTAAATCAATCTCAATTAGAGAAATAGGAAAGGAGGCAAGCCTCCTTCCATAAGAGGGGTGGACGGCCACCACATTCCTTGTGGGAATTGTGGCCGTCCACTCTTCCTATATGGAAGGTGGATGCCTCTCCTATTATATGAGATTGTATTATCTCATAATTCTCTCTAATATCTCTCAACAACTTTTGTTGAATATTATTTCACAAAAATAAATCCAATTTATTTTGTGAACATTGCAATCTTGCCATTGGAAATTTGTGAATCACATTCACATCCCAAAACAAAATGTAATTTATATTTTCAATTAATTAGACAATGTGTATCCAATACACATTAATAATTAATCTACTAATATAAATTATATTTAACTCTCTCCAATACATTATAAATCACATTTATAATATTTTATGAATAATTGGATATTACTATCCACATTATTCTTATCCATAATAATTAAATCACATTTAATTATATTGGATAACTTATTCTCATGTGCTCAAATAATATGAATCACATTCATATTATTTACATCTTTGATAATCAAATCACATTTAATTATCTAAGATAATTCTCCTTATAATATGAATCAAATTCATATTATTCATGATAATTAAATCACATTTAATTATCCATTTTCTCAATGCTCGGATACATATATCAACAATAGAATTATCCATGAACTCTTTCAAGGATAATGCGCTTTCTCCGCGAATACTTGGAGATAAGGACAGGGCGATTGTATTGTTCCACGTATAGTGACATGGATATTGAAATCACATCTCAAATCCAGATCTCGGGCCTCCCATAGATGCTTGATTAAACCAAGACCGTAAATCTAATCTTCTCATTGAATCTGAATCACATTCAGATCAATGTCCAACATTTGGACTAAGATCAGATTACTTCTCTACTGAGAGGAGTCACTAAAATCCAAACCCGTTTCATCACTCCCTAGGAATGGAATTATGACCACATCACCCTCATGCATTCCCAATACCTGTACATCCTGCATACTGGAAGACCCAGATTAAACCCGAAGTATTGGATCAACTTTATACTGTCTACTTCATGGTTTTATCAGTAAGTTTCTCATTCGATCATTGGGAGTCGGTATTGATCATATTCTTTCCAAAAGCATATATCATACCTAGGTCTTGATCATATACTTTCCAAAAGTATATATGAAACCAACAAATTCAGTCAAGCTTCCAAAGCGAGACGACCGTGCGCACGGAATTTGATTCTTCCCAATATCTCATGAGTGAGCTCATGTCTTCCGGTTCAGTAGTGAACCTATATGATCCCTTTGAGAGATCGTATTACTCATATGCCCTTATATGCACACCAGCGCGCTGGTGTATAGACCTTGATTAGGCCATCAACCTATTGGTCTGCCAAATGTACATACTCAGACATATAGTAACACATCTGTCTCTGGTCTGAGGATGTGTGCCTATATCATGACAGCTTATGATATAGGACTTAGGTTATCTCGATCTCGTTAAGTCAACTCTTTGACCTAACTAATCTGATACCTCCGAATCTCTATTCCTATGCAGAGGACCTGCATCAAGAAGTCGGTCAGATATCAGCCTAACTGAGAAAAGGATTGCCATCTCCTACTCAGGCTGGAGATCATCTCTTAATAATCATTTGACGGTGCTTGGTGAGTCCTCAATCTAACTCATTAGATATTCATCTAAGCACCAGCCTCTATGATTCAATAATTGAATCAACAGCTGTATGATCACTAAGATGGCCATGGTACATAACCCTAATTGTACTAAGGGACCTATTATGCAAATTATGTACTCTTTATTTCAGATTAAGGAGTGAATTGCAATAACATTTATTGCATAATGGCTCGTCGTGGGCTCGCATGTCCAACAATCTCCCACTAGCCCAAAGAGCCATTAATGGGCTAATCATTTAAACCCACACTCATGTGACAATCATAGGCTATTTAGAAAATAGCTAGGTAAGTTGATCAGTCACTCCGTTCCCAAGAGACTACGCCAAGTTTTTTTACGGCACTTGCATATCTCCTAGTAACAGTGCTCGCATCCAATGCGAATGTTGCATCTCATGCAACTGATACTCAATTTTGTTGGTTATAGTGTCCTTGACACTACATCTTATTAATTATCATAACCAGTATTCCCATAATCCTTATTAGAATACCTTCATTCCTGGAGATCTCTATCTCCTAAGGTATCTACAGTCAAGACCCTTATAGATCACTATCTACAAGATCTTAAACTTTTGAAGATAAGACTTTGAGATCACTATCTCTAAGTTTTATCATCTTTGAAGATATTATTATTACTGCAATCAAGTGTTTTATCTCCATAGCAGGATTAGTAACAATTTACTACTCCCACTGCATGGCAGACATCTGGCTCTTGTACACATCTAGCATATACCCAGCTTCTCATAACTGATGCACAAGTGCAAGCAGTTCTAGCATTCACTTCCTCAACTCTTTGAGGTGCTATCCCTTTAGATAGGTCACTACCACATCTTAAGGGAAAGAAGCTTTTCTTGGAATTTTTCCAGAAAATGGAATAAGTCCAACGTGTACTACTAATGTGACGGTCTCAATATCCTTTTCTCTTTATTTCTGAACGACTTCAGAACTAAGATCCAAGAGGTATCCTTGAGATCGTATCTCTAGGTATGAAACAACCAAATTTTAAAACACTTATTATTATCCTTATATCATTCCAAATGATTAGAATAATATCTACATTTAGCACGATGAACATAATGGCACTCCCACTAAGCTTCACATGGTTCATCAAGATTCTATCTGAAATCATAACATTTATAATTTCATCAAATCTTATGTTTCAACTACAAGAAACTAATTGGAGTCCAAAGATGGAGTTCTTCAGCTAGCACACCTTGCTTTCCTCAACCATGAAGCCCTGGGGCTACTTCATATGAATATCCTCAGAGAGGTATTCATAGAGGAATGCAATCTTGACTCACACCATGAAGATGTCATAGACAAGTTGTGTAGCTATAGTTAGTAATATTCTGATGGATTAAAGCAAGGTCACTGGAGAGCAAGTCTTATCGCAAGCGATGCCTTCTCTTCGGTGTGTAGCTCATGGCTACGAACCGTGCTTTGAAGGTCTATACCTTCTCATCAGGTTCCCTCTTTCTCTTGAAGATCCATTTACACCTTAATGGGTCTGACCCATATAGGTGGATCCTCGAGGGTCCATATACAACACTTGTATATGAAGTCTACATTAGACTTTTATTGCTAACATCCATCTTTTCATGTCATGATCCTCAGGAGCTTCATCACATGAAGTCCGATCATTTTCTGACACATGGAATCCATCCTCAAACTTATTTGAAGAGGTATTAATGTTTCATCTTTAATTATCTATTTTAGTTTCCGATTTCAGGAGCCTCATTATCTTTTCAAGATTAAATGAGTTCCTTTACTTCATTTTCATCTTGATTCTCAAGAGAGTCATCCTATAAGAATCATATTCTCAAAGATGTGATCTTTTAAGAATCTCAAGGTCATAAAGTAGGTATCCAATACCATCCTTTATTTTCCTAATGAAGTAGCACTCTCTAGTGCTAGATTCCAGCTTACATGCATGGAACCTTAATAAGTATATAATGTAGTCTCTACTACATATATATACCTTGGAAACTAAGAGATAATAATGCTAAGATTAATCATTGATCAAATCATGTCACACATGATCAATTGCATCTCCCTACAACTCTATTGAGTTAAGGCTCATTAGGAGGGATGAGATAGAAATGATATTCACATCTCCATAAGGTATTCCTTGAATTCATCTAATAGGTACAAGCTACCTTGATTAGATCATATTCATTTCATCTTCCTTCAAACTTTGGTTCTAAACCAAAAATTGTGAAATCTTTGAACATTTCAAAGTTTTCTAAGTGAAGAGAAGAAATCTCATATCACACATAATCATTAACAGATATCACATATCCATAATGTTTACTATGATATAGATGATCTGCATATATCAATATGTATGAGATCCTTAATACCTTGATATCTCACACCTTTCCCAAGAAGAAGGGTGTATTGGACATTTTTCTTTGAATACAATATTCACAAGTATGTGAGATTTGATGCTTTAGACAATCTAAAGTTTCATGTCTTACTAGTCCATTGATCTCATCAACAGATATATGTCCAAAATTTGATGTCAGATCATTATCAAATGATCTTTATCCTCCTATTGATCTTTTTAATTTTCAGTAAAAAAAAATAATGAACCATTCATTAATTTTCTAATTTAATAGAGTCCACTAGATTTTAGGTTACTATCTGAAATATCTCCATCATAACCCTTTATGATAGATTTATTACAGAATTTATGTTTATATCCAACAATTAAAAATAAACAATGAGTGTATTCCAATATCTAGGTCATAGAGACATTCTCTAAGACTAAGGGCTCCCACTGAAAATATGAAGTCTATTGATCTCATGGAAATTGTTGCAACACTTGCATCACTTTCAACATGGATGACCAATAAATCTTAAGATCAAATTTCTAATACATACGCAACCAATTGCAAGTGTCATCAGAAAATTGAGATACAATTATTAGACCTTATCTTATCAAATAAGTAAGTCAATATCAATGATTATATGTAGATTAATCTGATGCACTATCTGATTCCTTCTCTAAGGATTCTAGATAGATTTGATAATCATACTATCAACACATCAACTTATTGCAGTATTGGCATTCATTCAACTCTTTGAATGTCATATGGAAGTTACAGAAATACAGTCAACCTTTTGACTATATTTCTTACTTGGGTCCAACCCATGCTTCCACTGCGCTCCCTTTATCTATAAACAACCATTGCTTAAGACTAAGGATCTCTTATGTTAAATTCAAAAGAATTTAATGTAAGAGCATTTCGACATTTATACATGCTTCACCTAATTCATACAATATGAATATTATGAAGCTTCATGAATTACTAGAGTATAGACAGTAGAATGATGACACTCATCATCTACATCCATCTAAACTCTTTGAAGCATCGGTTCAGGTAGGTATTCAAACAATTTGAATACATCATCTCTAATAGAGCTACCATTCTACATGATGTAGAGAACCATGTCATTCATGATTAAATATCAAGAGCACATATGTATGCCAGAATATCTTTATTGATTTTATAAGGATTAATTTGATAATTACGATCATCATCGACATCTCACTTCAAAAGTACATTCGATAAGATCAAGACTTATAGAGACATAAAAACCCTGGGGTTTTAGTCCTATTGTCTTATTTAATTATCACTTCTCATTATTATGAGGAAACTTGCACATTGCAACCACATACATTATGTGTCCAATCGCAAGTACAATATCTGGATCAAGGGTCCAATCCATGATATTCAACTGGTTATTAATGAGTAAAACATTGAGTGGGTTTAATGAAGGATTATCTGAAATAAGAAATTTGCATAAATATATATATAAATATATAATTTACTTTGATTTAGGAATTTTATATCAAAGTTGTCTTGCCATGTCAACAATGAAAGTTCATTCCCTTAATCACTTTCAATGTAAAAGATATACTTACCATAATATCTCAAGCAAGATCTGGGATCTCCTTCCTTATCTTTGTTGCATCCCAATAATATGAGAACCTACAACTCGGATAAAAAGAAGCGGGAACACATTCCGCCTTGCAAGTCCAACTTGCATCTCCCAATTCGGTCTTTAATACCCGGGCCCACCACCCCTAAGGTGATGTTGACCCGTCATTAATTGAACCAACCGTCAACAGGAATACAACTCGCTATGCGCAATCCAATATCGCCCCAATAATATGAGGACCCGATATTGGGGTCACTACGCATACGTCCTTACTCTTTCGAGAAGCGACGAGCCCGATCCAAATGGATCATATGCAGGAGCTGTCACTTCGGACAGGCGTCTCCTACATATAATATCTGGCGACGAGACTCTTCGCCTTGACGGGAGACCATGGATGTCACTTATGTGATCCTCCATATCTTATTCAAATTAAATTAATTTCTATGAATCGCATTCATATAATTAATTCTTCCAAGGGAATTATTAACTGTAATCATATTAGAGTATTCTCAATTGGATATAATTAACTTAATCATATTAAATTAATTATCAATCCAATTTAATCAATCAAACTTAATTTTATACTTGAATATACGTATATGATATTATTCTCAAAGTACGTATTAATTCGTATTTTAATAATTAGAAAAATACATCATAATCCCTCGGACATTATCCCGGCCCTACCCGCTGTCATGGCCAGTACCGACGGGAGTGGGGCGGACCACATACGTTGCAACCCGCTGACCCAGCGATCCCCGACTAGACACCATATCCGCCTCGGGAAAGGATAATGCCAAATTGATAATTTTGTACTTAAGATGATCATCGGTTCTTCAACCGAAATTATACCATATAGTAATCAAAACAATTTTGATTTTAAGGAAATTTGCTAGGCAAATTCCCAAGTCCTATTCAAGCAAGAAGTTTGATGATTGTAATTCCAATTATGGTTTAGATCAAATCTAATCAACTAATTGGTTGGGGCCAAGTCAATTAAGGAAATAATCATTCTCTAATATTTCACAAATATTTTTCATAATTATTTCTCGAAATTAACAATTAATTTCATTAATTGACAATCACATGGTTCTTGATTAGGAAAGCAATTTCAGCAGTGACCCCTACTTACTAAAATTGGCATATCTCAATCATATTAAATCCAAATTAAGCAAAGTCAATTTCTTAAGTTTGCTAATTTGATTTAGGACAGAACCTAAGTGATGTTTCACGCATTTCGAGGCAATTCTAAACAGTAATTAACATTTTAATCACGTTCAGATTCACAGTTCCCGCAACAGTGCATACATGTTCATTAAAACGACCATATCTCGAGCATACGAAATCCGATTTACGCAAACTCAGATCCTATGGTTTCCTTATTTAATGGAGAACATAATCCAAGTATAAAATTCGTGTTTAAACAATTTAAACAGTGCCGAATTTCTTTACTAAACAGATCTGCGAAATCAAATGCGATAAAAAGCTTTCGCGACCTTAACGAACCCAAGTCGTCCTTGGTTAACGAATCACTATTCGAAACCATCGACCTAAGGCTCTGATACCACTTGAAGGATATGGTTAGATCCTCAAGCGCATCATGGAAGCGTGAGCTTCGTATCGAATACGACGAGGAGCGACTAGTCGCACTAGTTGCTCGATGCAGCGGAATTTAAAAATTTTCTTTCGACGAAACCACATGATCCAAGAACACTTCTCGGATCGTTTCGTCTAAACACAAACAAGTAATAGAATTACCTCTTGAAGCGTGGTTGCGATCGAGTCTCTAAACGAAGAGACCTCCTGTCTCAAGTCCGATACGACGGAGGAGACGCTTGCGAGCGCGGGGATGAACCGCGTGCTTCTCGCAATCCATGTTGATGATCCAAGCGGCGGATCTCCTGATCTCGACACACGAGATCCATCGTCTTCTTCACGAGCGAGGCGCACCGAAGGAGACGGAGATCCACGAGCAGATGAACGGGCAGCATAACGACGATGCCGCGGCGATGGAGAACCTCTCCATGGCATCCATGGTGGACGGCCATGAGAGGGAGAGAGAGGGCTGACCTCTAGAGAGAAAAAGAGAGAGAGATGTGCTACAATAGCACATGTTGTGTAAAGAGAGAGCATAGGTATGCCTCTCTATTTATAGGGTTTTGGGATCCATGGATCTCAATCCATGGGACAACACAAATCCAATGGTTCTCATTGATTGTGTTTCTTTCAATGGCTAAGATTTATGTTGGTAAAAACCAACAACAATTAATTTAATAAAAATCAAATATATGTAGAATATAATTTGATTTATATTAAATCAATCTCAATTAGAGAAATAGGAAAGGAGGCAAGCCTCCTTCCATAAGAGGGGTGGACGGCCACCACATTCCTTGTGGGAATTGTGGCTGTCCACTCTTCCTATATGGAAGGTGGATGCCTCTCCTATTATATGAGATTGTATTATCTCATAATTCTCTCTAATATCTCTCAACTACTTTTGTTGAATATTATTTCACAAAAATAAATCCAATTTATTTTGTGAACATTGCAATCATGCCATTGGAAATTTGTGAATCACATTAACATCCCAAAACAAAATGTAATTTATATTTTCAATTAATTAGACAATATGTATCCAATACACATTAATAATTAATCTACTAATATAAATTATATTTAACTCTCTCCAATACATTATAAATCACATTTATAATATATTATGAATAATTGGATATTACTATCCACATTATTCTTATCCATAATAATTAAATCACATTTAATTATATTGGATAACTTATTCTCATGTGCTCAAATAATATGAATCACATTCATATTATTTACATCTTTGATAATCAAATCACATTTAATTATCTAAGATAATTCTCCTTATAATATGAATCAAATTCATATTATTCATGATAATTAAATCACATTTAATTATCCATTTTCTCAATGCTCGGATACATATACCAACAATAGAATTATCCATGAACTCTTTCAAGGATAATGCGCTTTCTCCGCGAATACTTGGAGATAAGGACAGGGCGATTGTATTGTTCCACGTATAGTGACATGGATATTGAAATCACATCTCAAATCCAGATCTCGGGCCTCCCATAGATGCTTGATTAAACCAAGACCGTAAATCTAATCTTCTCATTGAATCTGAATCACATTCAGATCAATGTCCAACATTTGGACTAAGATCAGATTACTTCTCTACTGAGAGGAGTCACTAAAATCCAAACCCGTTTCATCACTCCCTAGGAATGGAAGCGTCATGGTTATACAATCGTTTATGACCACATCACCCTCAGGCATTCCCAATACCTGTACATCCTGCATACTGGAAGACCCAGATTAAACCCGAAGTATTGGATCAACTTTATACTGTCTACTTCATGGTTTTATCAGTAAGTTTCTCATTCGATCATTGGGAGTCGGTATTGATCATATACTTTCCAAAAGCATATATCATACCTAGGTCTTGATCATATACTTTCCAAAAGTATATATGAAACCAACAAATTCAGTCAAGCTTCCAAAGCGAGACGACCGTGCGCACGGAATTTGATTCTTCCCAATATCTCATGAGTGAGCTCATGTCTTCCGGTTCAGTAGTGAACCTGTATGATCCCTTTGAGAGATCGTATTACTCATATGCCCTTATATGCACACCAGCGCGCCGGTGTATAGACCTTGATTAGGCCATCAACCTATTGGTCTGCCAAATGTACATACTCAGATATATAGTAACACATCTGTCTCTGGTCTGAGGATGTGTGCCTATATCATGACAGCTTATGATATAGGACTTAGGTTATCTCGATCTCGTTAAGTCAACTCTTTGACCTAACTAATCTGACACCTCCGAATCTCTATTCCTATGCAGAGGACCTGCATCAAGAAGTCGGTCAGATATCAACCTAACTGAGAAAAGGATTGCCATCTCCTACTCAGGCTGGAGATCATCTCTTAATAATCATTTGACGGTGCTTGGTGAGTCCTCAATCTAACTCATTAGATATTCATCTAAGCACCAGCCTCTATGATTCAATAATTGAATCAACAGCTGTATGATCATTAAGATGGCCATGGTACATAACCCTAATTGTACTAAGGGACCTATTATGCAAATTATGTACTCTTTATTTCAGATTAAGGAGTGAATTGCAATAACATTTATTGCATAATGGCTCGCCGTGGGCTCGCATGTCCAACACCATCTACCGGCAGTATAGACCCGTAAGAGTGGAACTGTGCTCTATGTCCACACATATGGTGAGAATCACTAGAGTCTATCATCCACTCTGTCATATCTACAATGCTACACCTAGTAAATGCATAGGCTATACCTGAGCAGCTCGAAGAAGCTCTAGTAGCAGCTGCGAAATCAAGGTGTGGATCTGCTTGAGGAGCCGAACTGTATGGAGGCTCAATATGCTCGGCCACACGAGCGGAAGCAGGGTATCCATGCTTCTAATAGCATATGTCCTCAGAGTAACCTAGACGACGACGCTAGGTGCAGGGATCACGCTGACGTCCACCTCCCCTACCACTGGGACCACACCCTCTAATCTGTGTAGAGCCTTTCCTACCCCGAGATACAGCCATCGTTTAGGCGATATGTGTGGTGGTAGTGGGTGGGATAAGAATCATGTTGAGGCGACTGTAATCCTCCTTCATAGGAGGTATGATCGCTCCTGTAAGAAGATGTACGCGTGCTACCTCATACTCTGGATTCAATGCTGCCAAGAAAACTCCAACCATCGTTGAGTTCCTATATGCCATCTACTGCTCCGTGGAAGAAGTAATTGGTATGGAGCTATGGAGCTTCTCAAACTGTCCTCAAGGCTCAAAGCGATGAGTAGAAGGTATGCAGAGGACGACCATTCTTCTTGGCCATGTATGTATAAAACTGAAGCAGAATAGTCTTGACCACATTCTTTGCTTGGGCATACGTGGCTGCCAGAATATCCCACATCGCCTTGGCGGTGGGTTGGTTCACAATGCCGTTGGAGATCTCTGTGGTGAGGGTCCCAGAGAGCCAAACATGCGCGTACGAGTCATCTTGCTTCACGAAGCATTGTCCAAGTCTTATCCGTCGACTCGGGCTTTTCAGAATGTGCTCCTTGTTATTGCACTGCATACAACAACAACAAAGCCTTTTCCCACTTTAAGTAGGGTCGGCTACATGGATTCTTTGCCTCCATTCAGATCTATCTCGGGTCAATTTCGGACTTGAATCCGAAAATCTAAGATCCTTTCATATAGTTTCATTCCAACACTTCTTTGGTCTTCCTCACCCTCTCATAGCCAATTCAACATCCCAAAACTCGCATCTCCTAACTGGTGCATCAACCGACCTCTTTTGCAAATGGCCAAACCACCTTAAGCAGATTTCTCACATCTTATCCTCGATTAGAGCTACACCAACTTTCCTTCTGGTGGCATAATTCCGAATTCGATCTTTACGTGAGTATCCACACATCCACCTTAGCATTTTTCATTTCTGCTGCTGTCATTCTCTGCACGTGTCTATGATTCACATGCCAACATTCATATCCATAGAGCATAGCAGATCTCATAGCTTCTTTGTAAAACTTTCCTTTGATTTTCAAAGGGTTTTTTTATCACAGAGAACAATAGAGGCTCATCTCCACTTTAGCCAACCTGCAGTTAACTATTAGTAACATCTCCATCAATTTCCCCATCATGTTGCAAAATAGATACCATGTATCATGTTATTGTACTGCATAAGGGTAAAAAGTAGCATGGACCACAACTCATAGTTTGTCCCATCCATCTTCACGATGGGAGTCAGGCCCTTGAAGGCATCAGACGAAGAATATATGTCACATTGTTCTTTGAGATGATGAATAGAAGGCCGAAACGAAACTCGACGGGGGAAGTAGCCCGATCAGAGCGAGTCTACACGACCATATAGAGGATTGATTGTACGTGTATACTCATACAACCATCCTCGTCAATCCTCGATCCACGCTAGGGTCGGAAAAGGTGATTTATAGGTCCGAAATCACCTTTCCCAGGTAAAGTCAGATTGAAAAAGGAGCTCTCGATGACACACCAAGGTGTGGCGGTGCCAAGTGATGCCCTAGGCAGCTTGACTAGGGCCTGATGGAGGCCTGGGAGGACCTACGGTGGCCTGCAGAGGTCTAGGCAGTGCCTGCAACGGCCATGACGACGCGTAACAGCCTGGGTCCCACAACAACCTAAAGGTTGCTGTGGCCTAGGCGACGGCCTAGAGAGCCCCGACATGGGCCCTGCGGCAGCTTGGAGAGCCATGCGAGGGGCTATGCTAGGTCCTGGCCTTGCGCGAAGGCCTCCGGCAGTGACGGTGGTGCACAAGGAGAACTCCAGCGGCGGTGGCGTACGGAGAGGGAGGCAAGCGGGGCATTAGGGTTTGGGGTACGAGAACTCCAGTCTAGGACCGTCGCTCTGTTACCACGTGGAGAGAAAATGATGAGTTGTTTATTCATAGGCCTTAGGGTTCTCTTATATAGAGGAGAACCTGTTGGGCAAATTACATAAAGAAGACAGAAAGAACTGAGGATACATAAAAATAGAAAGATAACTAATATCACAAAGATATCGGATATGTGGGTTTTTATGAAATGGAAAAGACGGTTGCGGTGGAAGGTTGAGTGATCGATGGTGGTCGGTCTGGTAACCTTCAGGCTTCTGGTCATTGAGATCTTGCCTCCACCACCGAGGACGTATTTAGAGGCATCATCATCCTCTTCAGCAGCGGAAGAAGTGATTATTGTCAAGGCATCATATCACATTGAAGAAAACTCTCCAGGACATTACCTGAGAAGGAGGGGCCCAATTACGTGGTGACTTCGGGTGAATGAAAACCGAGATGGAGGCACTAATCACGGGAATTCGGAATCCCGTAGAGAGCGTTGATGCCTAGTCTTTTGGAGCTTTTGAATCCCCATCTTGTGATGCTTTTGTTAGGCTTTAGGCTTCTTTTGGATACTTTTTAGGAGAAGGGAGGCTCAATTGTCGGTTTGTGGGTCTTTGCTGAGATCCGAATCATGTCGATATATTTCCAGGGATTCGCCCTTCTACCATCGGACTGTTGCCCAACCTGTATCCGAAACTTAGTCTCTGCATAGATGGGACCTGCAGACCCAACTTGGGTTTGACTAATAACGAGCTTTTTGCTGCTTCGAGTGTTGTAGGGAGACCTGTCCTAGTTGATGTGTCTGGGGAGACATCCGAAGCTTCGACTACTCGTGTGGAGGTGCATGGGGAAGATGCTTGTGTTGGGAGCCCCTTAGTGAGGAAGGTTGGTGGCTTTTCTTCGACCTCTTTTGGGACCTCTATCATGGGTTTGCTCGCAGGGAAGAAGGTTAAGCATTTTACAAACGAAGATGTGCGTCTTCTCTTAAATCCTGAGCCCTACGAAGATGGTACCAAAATATCACGTACTCGTTTGAAACGTCATTTCACATGGCTTCTTGATATTACTGCCATAATCAGTCACCAAGTGTGTAATGTTCTTGCAACTTTTTTCAGTAGTGTGAGTATATATTTGTGGATCTTGAGATGTTCAAATGCCTCCACAAACCAGAGGGATTCTGCCTTCCCATCACAATATGCCATGAATTTGATAAGTCTGCTTTTTAATGTGTGAATATTTTTGGATCTGTGTTAAATAAAGATCCTTGTTAATAGATGCCAATAATACCATGACTACCTTCATATTACTGACGAGCTGGTGATTTTTACATAGATTATACATAGACTATAACCCGTATCTCTTTTTTTCCCTTTTCTAAGAAGCTATTTTGAGCTCATATTGACCATTTCATGGGCTTTAGTATGTGTTATAACATAGTGAGAATCGAGATTCCTATGTATGGTCCATAAATTTGCATGTACACATTACTCTATACGCAAATACAGTATATGTGGCATGCCTTTAAATAGAAGTTTTATTGGGTGAATATGTGAATTAGAGTATATGGACTGTTTATGTGATAACAAAAAAATATTCGTAAATATGGAAATCCCTTTTCATATACTACTAGTTGTAATTTTCCTCCAAATCTTGTATCCGGAAGGGAAAGTTTGGAGAAAATGGAAAGTTCGACCAAACAATTATTCTTTCTGATAGCTTGTTAGCATATAAGTTTATGTGAAGCACATTAAATATTGTTAGAAAATAGAAATGCAGAAGCAAAAATGATAAACAGAGTATAAACAAAGAAATATTTAAACATGGAAGACCAAAATTTATGCGGAACCCTACTCCCTAAGAGCGGGATGAAACCACGGGAGAAGCCCTTAAAGGAGCGGATATTCTATTGAACTTTCTCATCTGACTACGGGGGTGTGAGGGTCTATATATAGCCACCACTGAGTCTCCACACATCCAAACTGGTAGATGTGGGACTAAACAACTGGATGGGGTAAATGGATCCTGGAGGGATCCATTTACCCACCTATTACATAAGTGACGCATGCTCCAAATACTCTAACACCCCCCCTCAAGCTGGAGCATGCAATGTTTAGCTTGGACAAACAGAAAGAAACTCAACTCACAATACATGACACTACATACAATATCAACTCAACGCGCAGTGTCGGCTACTGTCGAGGACATTGCTTCTCATGACGTGCATGTGAGGAGGACGAACGGGCTGGAGTATGAAACTGGGTCTCTTCCATCTGGCACAGAGAATGGACTCTACTCTGGAGTCCATATGATACCACATGAAAACCCTTGCCCACCTCGCATAGGGAATGGTCCTCTACCCTGAAGTTCCTATGGCACACATGAAAACTCTGGCCGAACCAACAAGAATGATGGGGACCATGATAAATGAAATCCGTACAAAAAATATATAAAAAAACTTATGTGAACGACTTATTTGAAGAAAATTTTTGACGGCTATTTTTTTAAATGATGAATGCAATAGCTGAAAGGAAAACTTTTAAGTCGAGAAAAAAATGTCTGAACGTCTTATTGTTTGTTTTATTTTCTCCCCATATTCATGTCTTGTCTTGGTTTCTCCCAACATGGTCAGCATGACTATCACTGTTTTCCGACCAGTCTGGGAGAAAGGGGGAGTATATATAGAGTCACGGGTCTATTCAGATGCTCCAAATACTTTAACAAATATTAATATATTTTTACTCTTATCAAGGAACTTGTAGTTTAAATTAGGTTGTATTGGTTCAAGAGGCATTGCTTTGTTTGCTTATTAAATCACTTTGCTTGTTCTGATGATTTGTGGGATTTTATGTTAACGTACATATATGTGTATAACTGCATAGCATGTGCGTAGCACAATTGTTTAATGGACCTGGCTTGACTATTAGATGCTGAAAATCAGGGGGTGAAGGACGGGTCATGGATCTCCTTGAGAGTGGAGAAAAAGAATCTCTCTCGGAGCCTTTTCTTGTTGGGAATAACAAAAAACCCACGAGAGAAAGCTCTATCAGTGATTTCTTTTGTCATCCAACTATGCTTGGTGAAGAGTTGTACACAATTGTAAAGTTTGGCATTGTTCAATATGTAAGTACATCAACCCCCATCAATTCTATGTACTTCACCTTTCAGGGGCATCCACCCTCTTTTTTTAAAACCAATTTATCTACTTGTTCTGATAGCTAAAGATTTGAAATCTAACAGATGATTCTCAAGACTTTCTGCGCTTTTCTGGCATTGATTTTGGAAGTTTGTGGTATATATGGTGATGGAGAATTCAAGTGGTATTATGGGTACGTCCTATAAAATAAGTGATCACAAACTTTCATTCATTATTTCATCTATTGATTCTTAATGAGCGTAAATTGCAGAATAATTGGTTGTTCTCCAATAAATTTTGTTACAATCTTTTCAGGTACCCATACATTGCTGTGGTTCTAAACTTTAGTCAGATGTGGGCTCTATATTGTCTTGTACAGTTTTATAATGTAACTCATCCCAGCCTGAAGCATATAAAACCCCTGGCGAAATTCATTAGCTTCAAGGCCATTGTGTTTGCAACTTGGTGGCAAGGTGTGGGTATAGCATTGATATGTTATTTTGGGGTACTACCAAAGGAGGTGAAGGTTCAGGATGCAATTCAAGATTTCCTTATATGCATTGAAGTGAGCATTTGCATATTCGTCATTAGTGTATATCTAGAGTTTTTTTTGCAAGATGCTGTTGTTTATAAATAGACTTTGGATTATTGATTTTTGAGAAATCTGAAGTAATACGTTGATCTGGATGGTGGGTTCTTATAATAGGTGGAACGAAACTGGTGGATTTTGTTTACTCACAGTCAATTTATTCATGAATGAACTGAGAGTTTCCTACAAAATCCACTGTATAGGGTTAAGTTAGGGTAATTCGTCTAAATAACAGATTTCACATAATGCTGACCTTAGAATATTCGTTTTAACGTGTTTAAATTTCATCCCACGTGCACATGTGGCAAACAACTGTGCACAGACTCTTGATCACTCATGTTACAATAATACAATAATACTTCATTCTGACGGGCAGATGTTTTCTTCACACAGATGGCAATTGCATCCGTGGCCCATATATTTGTTTTCTCTGCAGAGCCATATCAGTTTCTCCCCGTATCCGATCATGGAAAAGTGATCACTGAAGAAACCGAAGTAAAAATAAATTTGGAGGGGAGCACAAACCACAAGACTGGCATCATTGAAGAGAAGGAAACCCAAATAAAGGCTCCTGGAACAAGCATTACTGAAAGTGTTCAGGATGTTGTTCTTGCTGGAGGAGAGCATGTAAGTATCCTACTCTTGCAGTATTTTCTGAGCCATTTCAATTTGTTTAAATAAGTTTTTATCAAGAATTGCCCCTTTATTTTTGGAGGAATACAGATGAAATTACATTGTTACTGTAGAAAAATGGGAATCGATATTGTGAACAAAGCAGGGCGCCCTATGATCTTCTATACAATGAGATCATCAGGACAATGACAAGGAGAACCAATAAAGGAAATAACACAATATGAAACCCTTGGGCTATACTATAATCTCAGCACTTCTCTCGATCTTTTATACATGAGATCGTAAGGACAATGACAAGGAGAAGCAATAAATAAAATAACAGATACTCATGTTCTTGGTAATCACGGGAATAATTTTTATTTAGTCATTGTTGAATATTTTTCCTTGTATTTCGTTGGTCTATTTGGTTTTTTTAAGAATAACGGTGGCCTCCCAAGCTGGTACTGATGAAACACATTTTTGCCTCTTTAATAGTCGTATTTTATCGTAGAACAGGAGGTGAAAATGGATCCATGCTGAAACCACATATGTTTGAATCCATGCTGAAACCACATGTTTGAATATTGTAGAATATTTAATTCTTGGTAAGTGTACCAAGGTCGAACACATCAACACGATCTGTCTTTGTAATTAATCAGAGATTAATATTTCAATTAAGCAATTAGAAGTGTAATCTAGGTCAATCATGCGAAACAAGACAAAACAAGGCAAATGCAAAGATGATGCATGCCACAGAATGAATGAGAAGAATGCAACTTTTATTTGAATTTTATGCAAGGTAAAACATAGAGATAACATGCAACAAAATGCCATAGAATGCACACACACACATATATAAGAACAAATATGCCCATAAAATTAATCAGATGATTGAACACTAAGGTTGGATCATTTTTATACTCATTTGATGCATCAATAATAGTCAATGGCAATCAAAATCAAGGAGAAAATGACACTATATATCTCAAATTTATCATACTGTTCTATGTGTCAAAATAGGATAATGGTATTACATAACTAATTAAACAAGCAACAAAATGAAATTGAAATAAACCAAATCAGAGTTCAGAGTTCAAATGCTCAAGTTATAAGCATTTTAGTCCAGGGGCATAAATGAAAGGAAAACATAGCAAAAATATTTACAAAATATTACAAACATGCCCATGGAGGGACATTTTTGTAATATTTGAAAACTGGCAGGGCTTCAGTGCAATTAACCCAGTGCGACACATGACGCATGTGTGCCTGGACTTGCGTGCAATTAAGGAGAATGTACGGGGCATGGATGGAATTTCTCTAAACCTACATGTGCATAGCACATGAATGGACACTCAGACTAAGGCTTGGGCCGCTGCAGGTGGCTCGTGTCACATAGTGGCTCGACGCGACTTCGGGCGAGGCTTCTGGGTGAGCTACGTGGCGCTTCAGATGCCATTAGATAGGCACCGGGAGGGCACCATCCTACAGTACATGTACGTCCTCAGCGATCCTCCTCCGTCGTGTGTTGGTGGCGCAAATAGAACTCCGGCGAGACGCCGGGGGCTCCGCCTTGCTCCTCCATCGATGATGACGCTCCAGGAAGATTCCTGGAGGTTTGGCAGTGATGCTCGTAGGAGAAGGAGTAGAGGGCTTCAATGGTCACTGTCGACACATGCTCGCCGGAGGCGGAGCTCTATAATGAAGCTCCACCCAAAGTCCGGCCATTGAAGATGTGAACATGCAGAATGGGTTAACGTGGATATTCGAGGCATGCGCGAAGTGGATGGAGGACTGATGTGCGGAGAAGGTGGAGCCCTTAGTGGGTTCTTCCCCGACCATGTCGGAGAAGAATGCCTGGAGTAGGAGGAGCTCGGGAGGAGAGGGTATGGAGATCGGAGCAGTGTGCGTGGATCAGAAGAGTGCGGTGATGCTCGGGGGGTGGTCAATTTGGGATGAAAGTGGTGGTGTGCATCTAATTGAATCAAAGAAAAGCCAAGCAAATGGGGAAGGGAATCTTACCTGAGATTGAAGACGAACTCATATGGCAGAGCGTAATTGGCTTGGGCTAACGCTCAATTCAAGCCTCCGGTCTTCGCTCGACGTGCTCAGCCGAGGCACGGAACTCGAATGACTGCACGACAGCTGTGTCTTGGCCTGACGACCAAGGATCGATACCTGAAGACCAAGGCCATCATCGCTCATTAATTCCAACTCCCCCCATCACAGGGAGGGGAAGATGGTTGAATCGTGGCTCCTTGAAGTGGTGGATCAGGGATATAGGCGATGGAGGAGGCATTTATGAAGGTAGCGGTGGAGGTTAAAGGTGAGGTTGGTGGTGTATGTAACGGACGCTTGGAGGCCCTAAAAGGTAGGTCGTGGGACATTGATGGTTGCGCGAGAAGGACAGGGGTTAGGGCTTTGTCGAGGGGTGGTCATTGAGGTGAGTGACGACGTGGAGCGAGTGGAAGAACTGGGAGAAGATGGGGGTTTGGCAAGGTGTAACGTGTGGGAGGACGGTTACTGAGGTAGGAGGCAAGGTGTGGGCCATTGGATCATGCGATCCAACGGTCCTGATGGAGGCAAAGATGAGCGCTCCAGATATGACCGAGCGACTGAGAGGTGAGGCTGGCTTGGGCGAATGTTGACCGTCTGATGGAACCAATCATACGACCAAAGGTTAGGCACGGATGGAGGCTCCAGATCTGATTGAAGACAGAGGGGCAAGGCGGGTGGCTAAGCAGGGCGGGGCCATGCGGGCAGATGCGGTGAAGCCATGTGGACCAATGTGAATAAAATTGGTAAAAAATAATGAAAAATAAAAAACAAATAAATACAAGCCAAATTAGAAAAAATGCAAAACCCGAAAGTTGTAGATCTCAATGAGATTTATAAGCTTCATATTGAGCTAAAAGTCAAAATAATATACACAAACTAGAATTTTGAAAGTATTTTTAATGAATAAAAAACATTTGTTTTAATTCTTTTGTGATTTTTTTTGTATTTTTTATAGAAAAAGTCAAAACAAATGTATACAATAATTTTCTATTTTTTGGAATTTTTAATAAGAAGAAAATAAAGAAAATGCAATGAAAATAAAAGATGTTAATTATATACAATAATTAAGGTTAGCTATGTACAATAATTAGTCTATTAATATTAGTGAATTAAAGCTAGATTTTATTGATTTGTTTAAGCTAGGAGAGTAATAATTAATAAATGTGATGATAAATCAGAAATTGATCAGGAACCCCACCTCGATGTGTATGTATATGTATTATTATATATCAAAATGGTAAAGTATACATCAAGCTACCTTTGCCATGATATGCAAAGCGCTATACAATGCTCAATAACATTCTTCGTATAAAACATCCACCCCCCAAAATAACTTCATTCCGGGTGCACCAAATCGCCCACACCAATGCAAAAGGGTACGAACTATCCTCATGTCCAAAATCGTAGACCACTCTAATATCCAGTCAAAAATTGGTACAATCTTGTCGCGCTAGCCAGGAGATGTTGGCTTTGCTCCATACCTCAATCGAAGAAGGACAAGAGAAAAATAGGTGGTCCGCATCATCCATTGCCGTCACGTATCTATTGCACGTGACATCCTCCAACACAAGTAGCTGTCTCTGACAACCCTTAGTGAGGATCCTCCCCATCCTGAATAGCCAAAAGAAAACCTTGACTCGGTTCGGCACCTTACACCTCCAAATCATATCCATGTCGACGGCTACCTCATCCAGCACCTCATCCCCATCTTCCACCAAAAAACGGTAAGCTTTCTTCACCTTTAATCTCCCATCTCCCCAAACATGATGATCTCTACCATCGACGGACTGTTGCTCTGCATCAGCTCCGTCTGAAAAGCAAGGAACTCCTCCACCCTCTGATCTAACAAGTCCGAAGAGAACATCAGAGACCATGTCCTGCGATCCCACACCTGTTGCACCCCCACGTCACTGTCACTGGCTTGCCTCAAGGGACGAGTGTAGAGCTCCCCCAACGCCCAGTCCCCCATCCCAATCATCCTGCCAAAAGCGAAAACATGTTCCATCCCCGAGCACCGATCTCAACTTAGTAGCTATCTTCGGTAGAATGTTGGTACCCTTCCACAATGAAGATGGTAGCCGCCCTGGGGCGACCTCCAGCGACATGGAAACATCATACATCTTTCTCAGCAAGGGACACACCAGGTCCTCTGATTTCCCCCATATGCGAACCACCCATTTCGCCATAAATGGTGTCATCAAACATCATTCATCTCCTCCATCCGCAACACACTCAACCCGCCCTTCGTCTTAGAGGATGTCACCTTGTCCCAGTCCACGAGGTGGAAACTCCTCTTGGCTCGTTGCATGTCTAACCAGAAAATCTTATCATTATAGCATCAATCTTCGCACGTTCCCCAATAGGCAACGACCTCGTGGAGTAGAAAAAGATTAGGATGATCAAGAGAACATGCTTTAGCAACACCAGTTTCCCTCCCTTCGATGGCATCGACACCTTCCAACCTGCTAACTTCCCTTCCAACCTCTCTAGAAGCACTCTCCAGTTGTCAGACTTTGGCTTCCCCACCACAAAGGGAGCCCCACATAAGTAATGGCATCACAACAATATGGCAATCCAATAACAATGTCGTATTTCACAGCTCCTGCTCCGTTAGGACAAAAAGAACCACCACCGATTTTTCTCTATTAATACGAAGCCCGACACGTCCTCGAATATATCCATGATCCGCGATGATTGATGCAACTTCTCCGACTCCGTCCCCAGGAATAGAATGGCGTCATCAACATATTGTAAGAACGAGATGGATATATCCTCCTTCCTATATCCATAACACCAGTTCCCATCCACCGACAACCTCATCATGACAGTAAGCGCATGAGCCACAATCACGAAGAGAAGTGGGGTTAGCGGGCATCCTTGCATGATGCCCCTCTGCGACTACAACCACCTTATGGGGAGGAATTGTATTTCGTTGGTCTATTCGTTGCAACAATTTCGATTCCCCAAAGTGCTTGCAGTTGGCTATGGCGGACATTGGGCAACGAGATGGCCCGACCTTTGAGTGATTCATCTCACCGAGAGCGTAGTTAGTGCTAGGGGCTGATCGCGGGGGAGGTGGCCACCCTTCTGCGGAGGGTGTCAGGTGGTTTGGTGGTGTGGAGGCGCCCAACCCTCCAAGACGGCACTTCGCATGGGTGGTTCTATAAGGTGTTGAGGCTGAAGGGTGTGCCCTTGTAGGCGTGATGCCTTCAATCGGTAGAAGCACTGCTTGGAGGTTTTGGGTTGGTCATTTCCATCTTGTGCCCGGGCATCTCCAAGGGGGAAGAGGCGTATGTAAAGGTGGAGTTTGTGGTAAGGACGACGACCGTGCCGTCAGAGCTGCCGCTGAAGATTGGACGTGCATCCTTCAGGGTGGAGTTGGAGGAATACGTGCTTGGGGCCCCTGTTGTGGGGGCGCTGAGCCAGGCATCACCATGAGGGAACGTGCGTTGGAGGGGGGGCAGGAGACCTTGATCCTTGTGCACAGGTTCTGGGTACTGAGGAGCCCCTAATATTAGGGGCAGGGGAGGACTCGCGGTTTGTGCCACAGGGTGTGAGGCTAGAGGCCGGCTCCCGCCTTGGTGTCTCTGTTGCTCTGGAGCAGTTTCCACGGCATGGTTCTAGCCATGTGGTGATCCCTCATGTGCATGGGTGGTGCTCAGAACCTGGTTCTATGGCTCGGATGGGTAGGGGCAGTGTCGACTACGGGAGGGAGGCGGTGGAGGACCATTTGGTGGACGCGGTGCATGAAACACCTCTCAGCTCCATGGAGGTGGAGTCCCTATTAGACTCTGTGGTTGGGGATGCTGCGAGGTCCAAATGGGACATCTTGCTACGACCGTCGCCGCCTTGAAGGTTTGGGAAAAGATACATGTGACTCTCCTGCGACGAGAGCAGAAGGTGATGGAGGATGGCGGTTTTCAACGCTATGAATCATACAGATGGCCTACGGGGTTCGGCCTAGGGCGAGGATGAGCAGCTTGCGCACAAGAGGCTTAAGACGAAAGCAGCTGGACGTTGAGCCGTCAATTGGGAGTAGCGGGGGCAGCTGGGGTTGGAGGCGGCACAAGCCCTATTGGATTGCTTGGGTGTGGTGCCGCCCTGGATAATTGCCCAGGTTGATCTATGAAGATCCTCTCATGGAATGTCAGGGGTACGGGGAGGGCAGAGAAGAGATTGGCGATCTGGGACCTGTGTACGGAGGTGTTAATGGATGTGGCGTTACTTCAAGAAATAAAGATTTCCCAAGGTTTTGTCGAGATTTATGACTCGATGGGTGGTTCTTGCTTGAGAGGGTGGAGAGCCATGGACGCCTCGAGGGCATCAGGAGGCATGGCGGTGGGCTGGAGCGGGGACAACTTTGATCTTGTGGATGATGTGTGCAGGGGTTGGCACTCTCTCTCGGCCCTTTTGCAGCGGAAGGTAGACGGGGTCGAGATGTTGGTGACCAATGTGTATGGGCCTTAGACTAGCACCACGATGTTTGAGCTAACATGTGACTTAAGTTTGCTCCGAGAGAGGCACCGTGATGTCTGGATTATTGGAGGGGACTTCAATGTTACGTTGCGCCCGAAGGATAGGCTCTTCTGTGTGGGGTACGGATGCGGGTTCGGCGGAGCTGATGCGATTCATTACAGAGGAGAGCTTGCAGATTTTTGATGATGGGTGATGCTGCTACACTAGAAGAAACACTAGGTCGAGGTCGCAGATTGATCGGTTCTTGGTATCCCAAGAGGCAACAGGGTTATTTCCACTGGCGGAAATGCTTGTTGTGTTGGGTAGACTCCGATCACAATCCGATCATGTGATCTTCCGGGGAGGATGTGAAACCGAGGTCTTTCTTCAGATTTGAACGAATATGGTTGCTGGAGGAGGGCTTCTGCAACATGGTGGTGGAGTTTTGGCGGAACACGGAGCTGGAGGGGTCGGCTTCGGCGGTTCTGGCTCAGAAGCTCAGCTTGTTACAGAAGCGTCTGATTGAGTTCAGGAGATGCACCAATGTGCAGAGGCAAAGTGCAAGAGCGGCAGTGCAGGAGCTAATCTCTTGCTTAGATGCGATGAAGGATACGAGGGAGCTGTCAGCAAATGAGGTGGAAGAGAGGTGCGCTTGTTTGAACCAGGTGCAGTTGGAAGATAAAACGAAGGGGATTGAGTGGAGATAGAGGTCGAGGCAGAAGTGACTGAGGGAGGGGAATAACTGTATGTGGTTTTTCCACTCAATGGCCAGTAGCAGAAGGCGTTAGAACTACATTAGGAGCATTGAGGTGGACGTGGTGCAGGCGATGAGTGACGTAGAGATTGGTTGCCAACTCAGATTGCATTTCGTCGCTTTCTCCAGGAGAGCGAGAGGGGAGGGATGGGGTGGCGTGGGTGGGGTGTGGAATGTATCTCTACCCGGGAGGGTGAGGACCTCGTGGTTCCTGTCACGGAGGAAGAGGCTAGGCGGGCTCTCTGACAGCTGAATACGGATGGAGCTCCGGGTCCTGATGGTTTTTTGGTGTGTTTTTCAGGGAGTTATGAGAGTGTGTGCAGGAGGAGGTGGTTGTAGTCCTACGGGAGTTCGACGAGGGAAACCGGGGATTTGAGCGTCTGAACAAGGCACTTCTTTTTCTGCTACCAAAGCGAGAAGAAGCGGTTCGTGTGGAGGATTTTAGGCCTATCGCATTGTCCAATGCGATCTACCTTCTTGTGACCAAGATTCTGGCAAACCGTTTACAGTGTGTCCAGGGGGCATCATCTTGCCCAAGCAGACTGCCTTTGTGCTCGGCAGGTATATGGTGGACTCTTGGGTCCTGGTCTCGGAGTTGATGTTGGATTGGAAGAGGGAGAAGCAGAAGGGAGTTGTGTGGAAGGTAGACTTCTATAAAGCTTATGACTGCATTGATTGACGTTTCCTTTGGCGGTCCCTACAAAAGTGAGGTTTCTTAGAGAGATGGATTGGTTGGGTGAAGAGTTGCGTCACAACAACGTCGTATTCAATGCTTGTGAATGGCAGACCAGAGGGGTGTTTCTTCCAGCCCCAATAGGGGGTGCGGTAGGGGTGTCGTTGGCGCCACTTCTGTTTGTGATTGTCGTGGATGCGCTGGCGATGATGATGAGGTTGACAACGGCGGACGATTTCTGTGTTGGGCACATGAGACATGACATTTCTATCCCCATGTTGCAGTACACAGACGACACAGTGCTTCTCATTGATGGGGACTCAGTGCATGCGGGGCATGTCTCTTACATTATGGATATTTTTTGGGTGGTCTCAGGACTGAGGCTGAATATAGACAAGTCCAGGGTCATCTCAGTTGGCATCACGTAGGAGGAGGTTCAGGTTCTCTGCCACGTTTTGCGCTGTCCGGAGGGATCCTTTCCGACCACTTATTTGGGGCTCCCCTTGGTTACTAGGCGGTTGCGGGTGGCCGATTGGAAGTTCGTTGACAGGGCGGAGAGTAAGATGGCAGAGTGGAAGGCAAGAATATTTCTAAGGGGGAAAAGCTGGTCCTCCTCAAGCACGCTCTATCTGTTGTCTCGATTTTTCTCTTCTTCGTGCAGTTGATGCCTTTGGGGTTGCGGAAGAGGTTGGAGGGGATGATGAAGCGTTTCTTTTGGTCAGACGGAAGCCAAGAGCGTGGGGGGTTACACCGGGTAGGCTGGGATACGGTGATGTTGCCGAAGATGGTGGGAGGCTTGGGGGTCTGCAGTTTAGAGCTAATGAATAAGGCCCTGCTGGCGAAGTGGGCTCTTAGAATATGGGGAAAGTCAGATGACCTGGTTTACAAGGTGATACATAGCGTCTATGGGGTCAGTGGTTCGTGGAGAGGGGAGGTGTGCAGGTGGCTTTCGTCGCTTTGGAGGGGGTTGTCTAGTGTGTTACCGGAGCTGGGTGATCTCGTGAGACCAGTGTTAGGCGATGGGAACGGTTTTGGATTCTGGAAGGATGATTGGTTGGGGATGGGTTCTGAAGACTCGCTAAATGCATATGATAAATCGGGCTCGTTGTAGCACGAGCACTTAGCGAATCATGCAGAACCGAGAAAAATCTCAGTGACGAGGTTCTCGGCTTGAATTTATAAACCTGGGAAGTTCATGATCGAACACAGGGACACGAGCAATTCGATGAATAAATGTAAATGTCAAATATTTAATATAGCGATCTATAGGATATTCATCATGAGCGGATGCATAAAACACAATTGTGACAGATTTTTAAATCATTTTTTATGCAAATTAGATTTAATGAAAACAATAATGCACAAACAGGCAACTTGTACAATAGCAATAAATAAAGGTACAACAGAAGACTTGTATTAATCACAGAAACTTGATGAATTAAGTTAACAATAATTAAAGCATGAATCAGACAAGCGGTGATCTCTGTCTCCAAAGCATTCAAAAATAATTTATTATTTAATCTCACTATGATGCTTAATTGATTAACCAACAATTAAATTACTCAATGACTTAATGATATTGATAAAAATAACTAGAATAAAGTCACTAAAATTCAATATGCAAATCAAGTTCAATTTCTCACAAAAGGTTCTTTTCCAATTTCATTTAAAGGTCAATTGAAGAACATAGAAAGAGGAACGTGTAGGAACGCAACTTCGCAAGAATCTGTCTCTGAAAATCAATGGGAGCGGAAGATGAATGCTGCTATTGTGAAGAAGAAGGCAAATAAGAACGTGCAGATTGGCTGTGATGGCCATGGGATTATTGTTGCTGGGTGTGATGATGAACATGCAAGTCCTGCTGGCCCGACTGATACGTCTGCTGACGGACGTACTACTGTTGTTGCTACCTCGGTGCCTGATAAGGAATGGCCCCAGAGCTCCGTGGTGCTGGAAGAGGTGTAGGAGTAAATGATGTGTTGTAGAATGTCTGGATATGCTGGTAGGAGAAACGGTCCCCAGAATTCCCCTGCCTGGTAGGGTCATTGGTGTACCACACACCATTTTCCTCCGATACCCGGGAAGGCTCCTCAAAAACTGTATCGACAAAAGGTGGCTACTGTTGACAAGAATGGGCTAGAGGCTGGTCCTCTACCCATGGCTGGGGTGGCCCTGACATCTGATGCTCCTGAATATGGTGAACACGGTAAACGGGAGCCGCAGATGTAGTAACGGTAGGAACCCTCATCTTGGATACCCTCTTAGAAAGCTTCGTCATCTGCTTAGGCAGTTTGGATAAGTTGTTGTCCAACTCATCCATTTGCCTATCGATCCTCTCAACTAATGTGAGTTTATCTTCTATGATACCCATATCAGAAGGATCTATTGTAGCCTTCACTCCCCCACTGGATAGGATTAGATTGGGGGTCTCTAACTGAGCTCTACTCGTGGTTTGTGCTCTACTCTTCTCTGCTATCCGCTCAAACACCTTTTAGACGGTGTCCGCTCCGCGTGAAGTATAACCACCTCTACAAGAAGGACTAACCAAACCATACACTCCAGGGTGCAGTCCGCAATAGACAGATTGAAGTAGGATGGTAGACTCTAAGTCGTGACAAGGACACTTCTGTAAGATATCTTTGAATCTCTCCCATGTATCACAGAAAGCTTCATTGGGAAGTTGGGAGAAACTCGTGATGCGTGAGCGCATCAAATTAGTTCTACTCAAAAGGTAGAACTTCTTCAGAAAGAGGTCCTTGAACTGCACAAAGGTAATTATAACTAACCCCGGGTTCTTCATCCAATAATCAGCCTTATCCTTTAAGGCAAAAGGAAGGGCTTTGAACCTAATGTAATCTTGGCTAACCCTAGGATACCTAAGGTTAGTGCAGGCAAGCTCAAAGTCCCTAAGGAATGCATATGATTCCTCGTGTGCATTCCCATGAAAATGAGGCAACAAGCTAAGAAACTGTGGCTTCAACTCATATTTAACTTCAGGCCCGACTTGGCTCAACTAATTAGCTATCTGATACTGCACGGGATTGCATGCCACGTCCATAGGTGCATCTCAACCCAACTGTAACTAGCCAAGTTGTGCTCTCTGAAGTGCATGGTTCTGTTCTGACTCTACTAACCTAGCCAATACTGCATGCATTGGGTCCTCACTTCTTCCTCCCCATTCTGTTTTTTAGGAGGCATCTTAACTGTATCTTTGTCACCTTCACCAAAGAAAGGATTTGAGTGAGATATGGATGAAGATAACGAAATCAAATCGATCTCACCAAGGCAATGGTCTTCCTCAGTGAGTAAAGAGGAGAAAGGGTTGGTTATGATGTAACCACCCCCAAGGAGTGAATCATGATACACCGGTTTGAAACAAAGGTCATATCTAAACCGGGATGGTCCATTTAAAGAAGAAGAAGAATACTGGACTTGTGAAGATGTGATATTTTGGCGGTTCAACGACATGCTCGCAAAGTTCGAGCAAATATCCGACCAATTATCTATCTTCAAGTTTCAAAGGATACGAGGATGGAGCACGCTCGATACAAAAACGATTCTAGTACTACTGGGCACGTGAATGTGCGGAGTTACTCGCACAAAACAATCAATAAAAATCCTTTGAATTGATTCACCAACTCAAAGCTAAAAGCCGAGGATGATGGCCTTATTATCTTGTCAATTTTAGTATAGTGATTCAAAACAATCTTATGCAATCTCACATGTGCAGTCCCTTAAGGTAGCTCAAGTTCAAGCCAGCGGAACATACCAACAAGAACCAAACTACTTCTTCTAATGGTAGGAGGCAAGTGCTTGCAGCAATAACATGACCCTAAAAGTGAGACAAAAGCGTTTAGGCACAAGTCCAGAGATTTTTGGTTCTATTCCTAAGGGGGTTACATCCTCACCCACTCTATCCGGAGGTAAGTATATGCAATCAATGAGGGTTTTACTGCCCGTAATACAAGGTTGCTTTTATTCCAAATTAAGTTAGGTTAATTTGCATTAATTCAGTCTCGATTTTAAGAGATTAGGTTATTGTTTTGAATTAATGTGACCACAAACATCGCCTAATGTACAATCCTTTTTCTTTTTCTTTAAGTTAGTAAAAACTGAGGGAGAAAGCGAAAAACGGGATGCAATTGAAAATTGATGATGCATGTAGTCATCTAGAGATACTTACAGCGCTTCCCAGCGCTCTCCATGTAGATGCATAGAATGAATATATAAATCTATCTATCTAAATGATGTAAGTCGAAAAATCGTACCTAAGCAGAAATTCTATAACCGGTAAAGAAATCAATTTGTTTTGACTAAGTAGAACGTATGCTATGCGCTTCCACGAATCTCCTAAGATTTTTGCAATTGTGAATCTTTTGAGATTGTGGTGTGTCCTAATTTACGAATTAGATCCAGCAAAATTGACCTAGGATATGTCTAATTTGGCGTAGTGCTTTGATCTAAAACCGCCACTCAAATCGAGAACCACTCTCGACATAACCACCACAATGATAAAGAAAGTTAACAGGCCTTCGTTACACACGTGAGGTCTCAATCGAGAACTGTTGTAAATAGGCGATTAATATTACAAATAATTACGACACGACAAATGGACTAAATTAACTAAAGTAGGCATTCCAATTATTTTGCTTTGTGGACTCTCCAGCAAGAAACTCCAAGCTCCTTGCATCCGCGATCTTCCGAAAGTCGTCAGCTCCACGGGCCTACCGCCAAAACAATACGTGATTAGATAATTCTTGAGAGAATTACAATAGTCAATATGTAACAACAACAAATCACGAAATACACAAAAGAAACAAATAAACTAGCTCAAAATAATTAACCTGAAAATCATTAAATAAATATTTTGACCTAAAAATAATCACAAAATGTAGTGCGTCCCCGGTAACGGCGTCATCTGAAGACTCGCTAAATGCATGTGTTGGGAAACGTGAATGAGATACTCTATTCCATAGCCCTAGGCTCTCTTATATAGGAGAGTAGCCTATGGTTAATTACATAAAGAGAATAACAAGAAAATAAAATAACAAAGAGATACAGTTATTCAATATGCGTCAACACTCCCCCTCAAGATGGAGCATAGATGTCAATCATGCTCAGCTTGGAAGCACACTTCTGAAATGGACCTCGTAACAATGCCTTGGTGAATATGTCCGCAATCTGGTTCTCTGAAGTAACATGAGATGTGGCAGTGAATCCTTTCTGAATCATATCACGTATGAAGTGACAATCCACCTCAGTATGCTTGGTCCGCTCATGGAATGCAGGGTTGTTTGCAATAAACAAAGCAGCCTGATTATCACACTCCAAGTTCATAGGAAGTGGTACATCTAAGCATAAATCTGTCAGCACCGCTTTCACCCACATCATCTCTGTAGTAGCCTGGGCCATAGCCCTATATTCGGATTCAGCACTAGATCTAGCTACCACAGTTTGTTTCTTGCTCCTCCATGAGACTAGGCCATCTCCAACATAGACAGCATACCCTGAGGTGGACTTCCTATCCTTGGGACATCCTGCATAGTCTGCATCTGCGCATGCTGAGATAGAAATCCCCTTTCCTTTCTTGAATAGCAGACCTGCACCTGGAGAAGATTTGAGATATCTAAGTATCATATGTATTGCATCCATATGCACCTGGCGTGGTTGCTCCATGAACTGGCTCACACGGCTCACTGCAAATGATATATCTGGCCTAGTGATCGTGACATATAACAGTTTGCCTACCAGTTCTCTATATCTTCTCCTGTCCACCTCCTCTGTGTCATCATCATACAGCTTCATGCTAGGATCCATTGGTGTCGTAGCCGGTCGACACCCTAGCATACCTGTCTCACTCAGTAGATCTGTAACATACTTCCTCTGTGACATGACTAATCCATACGGATTTCTGGCAAATTCCAGCCCCAGAAAATATCTAAGGACTCCCAGGTCCTTGGTGACAAACTCGGTCCCCAGCCTTTCCTTTGCCTGCTTGATGCCCTGGTCATCATCACCTGTAATCAAGATATCATCAACATAAACCATGATTACAATGATACCTCTCGCCGTCCTCTGTACAAACAAGGAATGATCAGCATTGGAGCGTTTATATCCTTGTTTCTCAAATAGGTCTGACAGCTTCTGGAACCATGCTCTGGGGCTCTGCTTAAGGCCATAGATGGCCTTATGTAACCTGCAAACCTTGGAACACTCCCCCTCAACAGCAAAACCTGGTGGCTGTTGCATATAGACTTCCTCCTGCAAGTCTCCATACAGAAATGCATTCTTCACGTCCAGTTGATAGAGTGACCAGTCTCTAGTAACTGCAACTGATAACAGGATCCGTAGAGTGGAATGACGCGCCACAGGGGAGAACGTGTCAAGGTAATCTACCCCATATGTCTGTGTGAATCCCCGTGCAACTAGGCGTGCCTTGTACCTGTCAATGGAGCCATCTGCATTGTGTTTAACTGTAAACACCCATTTGCAACTCACCGGGCTGACATCTGGAGGTATAGAAACCAAACTCCAGGTTCCTCTAGACTGAAGTGCCGCCATCTCTTCCTCCATTGCTAGCCGCCATCTAGAATCTTGCAAAGCATCATGGTGGTTCCGTGGAATGTCTGTAGCTGAAAGTGCCAATGCAAACGTCCTGAAGTGTCCAGATAGCCTCTCAAAAGACACAGCTGCTGATACTGGATATTTGGCACAGCTTCTCTTCGGCTTGCGTAGAGCGATTGGAACATCCAGATCCTCTGTGTTATAACCATGCTCCTGCAATGTATCCTGCTGAGAAATGTCGTCAGATCCATCAACATTAATATTTTCATTACATACCATAGGCGAGCTAGTTGACTGGTCAGGACCATGAGCTGGAGGAGGCCTGCGGGTGTAATGGAATGGTAGCGGGGATACTGTTGATGGCGGTGGTGGTGGCGGTGGTGGTGGCGGTGGTGATGGTGGTGACGGTGGTGTTGTTGTGGTGCCATGAATACGGTATCAGGAGATATAGGTGGTGGCTGCATGTTCCCGGATTCTGAAAAATACATAATAGATTCAAAAAATGTAACATCTGCACTGATCATATACCGCCGACGCACAGGATCAAAACACTTGTACCCCTTTTGAGTTCTGGAGTACCCCACAAAGACGCACTTGACAGCCCTAGGAGAGAGCTTGTCAGTACCAGGCGACAACTGATGGACAAATGCGACTGACCCAAACACACGAGGGGTAAGCATGAACAAATCCTAGTCAGGGTAAATGAGTGAAAAAGGAATCTGTTCATTCAAGACAGACGAAGGCATACGGTTGATAAGGTAACATGCAGTAAGGACTGCATCACCCCAGTAGGAGTACGGAACATGACTCTGAATAAGAAGAGACCTTGTGACATCAAGAAGGTGACAGTGTTTTCTTTCAGCAACCCCATTCTGTTGAGATGTATGAGCACAAGATGTTTGGTGAATAATCCCTTTTGAAGAGTAGTAATTGGCTAGAATGTTGGTGCACAACTCTAAAGCATTATCACTTCTCAAACTCTTGACAGAAGTGGAAAAAACATTTTGAATTTCATTAAGAAAGTGGATAATAATATTTCCTGCTTCAGATTTATTTTTCATTAGAAAGACCCATGACGCTCTAGAGAAATCGTCCACAAATACAATATAAAACCTGTGTCCCTGATGATCGGGAACACGACTCGGACCCCAGACATCGACATGAAACAACTCAAACTTGGAGTTACTACTCCGACCTTGACTACTGGGAAAAGACGACCTGTGATGCTTTCCCAACTGACATGCCTCACACTGGATAGGTGTGTGAGAGAGACCATAGGGTAGAACAAGACGCAACTTCTGAAGCGGTAAATGACCAAAGCGCAGATGCCACAGGAGAGGAGATACTTGTCCAGCAGGAGAAGATGTGGTTCCAGCAAATGGGGTCTGGTTCAGTCGATAAAGGCCTCCTTGCTCATAGCCATGACCAATCACGTTGCCCGTACGGATGTCCTGAAAAATCAAAGAAGATGGATCAAAAATAGCTCGACACTGTAGATCCTTCGTAATCTGACTAATTGACAATAGATTCATAGAAAAATGCGGTGCATGTAGGACATTCTTGAGCTGCATAGAAGATGTCAATCTAATCTCCCCCTGACCCGTGATAGGGGAGTGTGTGCCATTGGCAATCACTACTGTCCGTCCTGGAGGAATCTGAGTGTATCCTGTAAGTAGGCTCTGGTCGCCACATAGATGATGTGTAGCGCCTGAGTCCATGATCCACGGCAATGTATCAGATCTACTACTGTGGAGTGCAAGTGTACTACCTGAAGTACTAGTAGAGGCAGAGGCAGAAGCAGCAGCATCAGTATGACTCTCTGTAGTCGGTGCTGGACCTGATGGTGGGATAATGCCCCTGAGACGGGCATCTAGATCATCAAATCGTTGATCCAGTGTAGCAGCAGATGGGGGCTCTATCTGCTCAGCGGCTCGTGCAGATGCAGGGAATCCATGCTTTGAGTAGCATGTGTCTTCAGTATGTCCGACTCGGTGACAATATGAGCGTGTTGGCCTAGTGCGGCCACCCCTTCCACGAGGAGTACGTCCACGGCCCTGGTGATGAAAACTACGACCTCTGTTGGCCGCCATAGCTGAGGGATTCTGACTCGCAGCTGCTGAAGGTACTGTGATCCTACTCAATCTGTGAAAAGCTTCCTCCATGGGAGGAATAGTCGAGTCCGCCAAAATCTGTGAACGTGCTGCCTCATACTCTGGATCAAGTGCAGCGAGAAACACACCCACCATCGTCGCATTCATGTATGTCTTCTGCTGTTCTGGCGTGGCGGTAAGAGGCATGAAGCTATAAAGCTTCTCAAACATCCCTCTCAATGATGTATAGAGAGAATGTAAAGGATGGTCGTTCTGCTTTATTGTGAATATATCATGTTGTAGTTGCAGGATCTTCGTCTCGTTCTTCGCCTGAGAATATGTCGCTGCCAGGATATCCCACATGTCTTTGGCTGTGGGTTGATGTAGAATGTCATTGGCGATTTCAATAGCCAATGTGCCAGATAGCCACACCTTGGCATATGCATCATCAGCCTCCCATGAGGCATGAACTCCAGTCTTCTCTGCAGGCTCGGGCTCGGTAAGAATGTGCTTCTTACCTGTAGACTTCATCATACTCATGAACTGCATTGCCCACAGTTCATAGTTCGTACCATCCATCTTGACAATGGGCGCTGGACCACGAAACGCGCCAATAGACGGGATATCTGCCTTGCTTTCTGACATACTGGAGACGGAAGACTGGAGCGAATGACAAGAGATAATCTTTGTCTACAATGACATAGACGGGATTAGTTGCATGTGTAGACCTCAAGCAACTATCCCCATGAATACGTGCGCGCTACGGTGTTGACGCACGCAAACTATGGGCTGGCGCACAGAGATCACGCACGGTGGTGCACAGTCAGCGCGTAGTAGTGCGCAGGAGTGCGCGCAGGGGTGCGCGCAGATCAGGAACTCACGCTCGGTGGTGCACAGTCAGTGCGTAGGAGCGCGCAGGGGTGCGCGCAGGGGTGCGCGCAGGAGTGCGCGCTGGAGTGCGCTGGAATGCGCACTGGAGTGCGCTGGAGTGCGCGCAGATCAGCGCAGATGCGATGCGCGCAGATGCGCCAGGCCACGCGATGCGCAGATGCGGGAAGCCCTAGGCTATGCGCAGGTGCGCCAGGCGATGCCTAGGGCTGGAGCACCGCTGATCGGAGAAGAAGGCCGCCGTAGATCGGTTGGAGTGGGCGGCGCCGAGTAGAGAGAGAAGAGGCCGGCGGGTGGGGTGGATTAGGGCTAGGGTTTCGAGAACTCCGGTCTAGGACCGTCGCTCTGATACCATGTTGGGAAACGTGAATGAGATACTCTATTCCATAGCCCTAGGCTCTCTTATATAGGAGAGTAGCCTATGGGTAAATTACATAAAGAGAATAACAAGAAAATAAAATAACAAAGAGATACAGTTATTCAATATGCATCAACAGCATGTGATAAATTGGGCTCATTGTAGCACGAGCACTTAGCGGATCATGCAAAATCGAGAAAAATTTAAATGTCTATAGAATGTTCATCATGAGTGGATGCATAAAACACAAATGAGACAGATTTTTAAATCATTTTTATGCAATTTAGATTTAATGAAAACAATAATGCACAAACAAACAACTTGCACAATAACAATAAATAAATGTACAACAGAAAACTTGCATTAATCACAGGAACTTCCTGAATTAAGTTAAGGATAATTAAAGCATGAATCAGACAAAGGGTGATCTATGTCTCCAAAGCATTCAATATTAATTTATTCTTTAATCTTACTATGATGCTTAATTGATTAACCAACAATTAAATCACGTAATGACTTGATGATATTGATAAAAATAACTAGAATAAAGTCACTAAAATTCAATATGCAAATCAAGTTCAATTTCTCACAAAAGGTTCTTTTTCAATTTCATTTAAAGGTCAATTTAAGCACCTAGAAAGAGGAATAATTTAAACGTGGTTTTTAACCCAATAAGTTTAATAAATCACGCCAAGATAAAGAGCATCATGTCAGCTCTCAAACGAGACCAAAATCACCTCAATTGAATTTATCATTGAAAAATATTCAAGGTTTAATCTAGGGGCATTTTGCAATAAAAATTACAAGTTTTTATTACAAATAAGGACAAAATGAACTTAAACGCAATTAAAACAAACCACAGAGAGTAAATTGTAATTTACACAAAAGGCAGAATGGCTTATCTGCAAATAAGGGAAAACAGAGGTCAACATTGCAATTTTTCTGCCTCACGTGCACGATGCACAAGTCGTGATCAGGCTCGGATGTAGAGGGCCGGTCCACATGGCAATCACCGGTGCTTTGGATCTGGTTCGGATGTAGGTTCGTCTCACGAACCTCAGGGTCGAACCGCTGCTTTGGAATGGCAACGTGGCGCTCTGAAGGCCGTCAGATCTCGCCCAATAATGAGGAACTAACGGTTGTTGCTTCTCGCATGTTCTTCCTCTCCTCCGCAGGCGGTGAATCTAGGATTGTGCTCTGGTGATGTCACTCCGCCTCTGTCTTGTTCCTCTGCTGTCGCTTGAGGTCGGATTACCTTCCTCAAGTTGCCGCGAAGTCGGGCGAAGTTGAGGAAGACGTGAATGCCTTCAAATAGCTTTGTCAAGGACGTGCTTCTACAGAGATGAAGATGGAGATCGGAGCTTCACCATGATCTCCGACCAATGAACTCACTAGCCCTGCAGTGTTTAGTACAACAGAAATACGAAACACATGTGAACAAATTGACGAGAATGCGAGGCGATATGGGGGGCTTTTTTGGACGTGAAAGATCAAGCCCCAAGTGCTCCTTCTTCGTGAAGACGAAGGATATGGATTGGAGTGGTATGAAAGGTGCAGAAGCGAAGAGATCTAACAAGATAGTACGCGTCGATCGTGGATGATAAGCGATGATTGGTATGGTTTCAAATTGATGAGTCGATGAGAGATTGAATATGAATAAAAGGCAAACTGTTGAAAGAGGAAAAGATAATGATCTTACCTGAGAATCTTTAGAAGGAAGGAGAAGAAAGTCATGTTGAATCTTGGTCGATAAGAAGCTAATCTGTTTCTTGGATCTTCACTTAATAAGCTTGGCGAAGCTTGAAGCTCAAGCAAACCTCGATGGAAGATGCAGCACGTCATATGCAACGTGGATCTCACCGGCAATCATTCTCCGTCGTCGCTCTTCTTTTCAGTCGATCTCTGTCACAAATGGACGAAAGGAGGTTGCTTCGCCCGGAGTGGCGGATAACGGTTGATGGAAAATGAGGTGTTTTGAGGTGGTGACAGTTTGGTGGTTGGCGAAGAAAGGTAGTGGTTTCAACCACCACCACCGGCTAAGATAGAGAGAGTGAGGGGAAGCTAAGGATCATGCGTGGATAAGAACGAATGGTGAAGTGGAGAGTGGTGGAAGTTGTTGAAATGGTTGTAGGTAGAGGTCGGAAGAATTCAGAGAAAGTGGCGATCGACGAAGGGTTGCGTCATTTGAAGAAGGGAGTTAGGAGGTTGACGACACATTGTGGATTGTTGGATCAAGATCCAATGATCCTGGTGATATAGGCGATCAACGCAATGAGGGCCTGCCACTTGGGCAGCCGTGGAGGTGCCACGTGGACCAATAGAAATTGAGAGAAATAAGTAAATATAAAATAAATCGAAAAGAAATAAAAGGAAAGCAAATTAGTGAAAACTCTAAACATGAAAGTTGTTACAACTTTCATGTAGAAGTCTAAGAGATCAAAGGTCATCTATACATAGATAAAAATTAAATACAATTTAAAATAGTGTAAAACATTTTTCTTTTAATTTTCTTTTATTATTTTTTTGTATTTTTTTATTTTATGTTAAATTATTTATATATAGTATTATTCCAATTTTTATTTGATTTTTAATGAATAAAGAAATACATAAAATAATAGACGATAATAGGATTAGTTAATAAAGTTTAATTAGGGTTAGTTATTTACAACATAATAATTTATAATTAGTGTTAATAGTTATTGAATCTTGTTGATATACTTATGCGGGAGAGATAAATATGTTAAATTATGTTGATAAATCTGAGATTTATCATGTCCCCTCAGTGAGAAGTACTGATGCAAAATGGAATTCGGCGCGGCGCGGGAAATAGATTTGATGGTGGATTTTTCGATGGTAGAAGAAAATAGAGGGGTTGAGAAGAAGAAACTGGAAGGGTTGAGAAGAGAAGACACGCCGGATGCGCGGGGTTAGAGAAGAAGAAACGCGTAGACCGCGAGGGGAAGAGAGAAGAGACTCGTCGGGAATACGAGGGGTTTGGGAGAAGAAGAACACGTGTAGATCACGCGGGGAGAAGGAGAGAGAGGGGAGAGGAGAGAGAGATAAATCTCTATTTTATCACATCTTGAACTGACTAAAACATTGGACCCTCATCCCTTTATATAGGAGGGATGACATTACAAGAATAGAAAATAATTTAAACCGACAACCAATTATCCTAAACTGACTCTAACTAATTAACCGACTAACTACCAAATTTGAAATTCAAATTAAGACTAATTGAGATCACACGCGATCTCTTTATTTAAAATTGCGATAACTTAAAAAACGTAAATAAAATTAACGACCACAATTTAAATAATTAGACGGCCCTACATGTCGAGTCCACGCTGCATCAACTCTCCTCCGCTTTTAAAAAATTCGTCTCCCGACGAATTGCTTGAACCTTGAGGCTTGACATAAGGCGCTTCATGAACTTGTGTCGACGTGCGCGTGAACGCGAATCATGAGATATGCAACTCAAATCATATTGCATCTTCCAATGCGCGACGGGATCGTCGAATCGTAGGGACGATTCGGTTGCCATGCTCTGATACTAATTGATGCAAAATGGAATTCGGCGCGGCGCGGGAAATAGATTTGATGGTGGATTTTTCGATGGTAGAAGAAAATAGAGGGGTTGAGAAGAAGAAACTGGAAGGGTTGAGAAGAGAAGACACGTCGGATGCGCATGGTTAGAGAAGAAGAAACGCGTAGACCGCGAGGGGAAGAGAGAAGAGACTCGTCGGGAATACGGGGGGTTTGGGAGAAGAAGAACACGTGTAGATCACGCGGGGAGAAGGAGAGAGAGGGGAGAGGAGAGAGAGATAAATCTCTATTTTATCACATCTTGAACTGACTAAAACATTGGACCCTCATCCCTTTATATAGGAGGGATGACATTACAAGAATAGAAAATAATTTAAACCGACAACCAATTATCCTAAACTGACTCTAACTAATTAACCGACTAACTACCAAATTTGAAATTCAAATTAAGACTAATTGAGATCACACACGATCTCTTTATTTAAAATTGCAATAACTTAAAAAATGTAAATAAAATTAACGGCCACAATTTAAATAATTAGACGGCCCTACATGTCGAGTCCACGCTGCATCAAGTACCCGCGTCTCTTTGCCATTGCAGGGGACAAGAGCGCTTTGGTGCATCAGATTTGGTCGGAGGGAGCTTGGTGCCCTTCCTTCGCTACTGCTATGCCTAACCAGAGGTGCGATGATTCCGTGGCCCTCTTGAGGGATCTAGCGGACGTTGTTGGCTCAGGCGGGGGTAGGGACCATTTAACTTGCAAGGAGGGAGATTCACAGTTAAGAAGGCTCATTGGTTTTTCGGCAGGGCGCGTATGGAGCGTCAGGAGGAGGATACTTGGGATTACAGGCTTATTTGGGCTAGTAGGGTTCCGGTGCAGATCGAAGTCCTCATGTGGCTGGCGAGACGCGACCGGCTACTATGAAAGACGCGTAGGACAAGGCTACTAGGTACCGGAGAGATCCTCTGCGATAGATGTGGCCTTGAGCAGGAGGATTCGGAGCATCTCTTTTTTCGTTGTTGTACCTCGATCGCGGTATAGAGCATGCAATTGTGCCCTTGTTCACTTGGTGGACAGTGCATCGTACTGGAGTTCGGTTAGAACGGTGTGTGGTGGCTCTCAGGAGGACACGTCTATTTCTTTTGCCTCATTGTGGGCCATTTGGTGTGCTAGAAATGAGAAAATCTTCCGGGCCGTCCGTTTCTCTGTGAGAGGGTTTTGAGGCCTAGAGCACTGGTGTATATGTGGAAAAACATGTAACTATGTTCTCGCTATTTTTGTTTTGCTTGTAGCGTAATTGTACTCGGTATCTCGTTTGAATGAATAAAATTACGGTGGGTTCAAATCTTGGGACCACAACCTCTTTCCTCTAAAAATCAGTCCTTTGTGGTCCTTTGCAGTAGAATGAATTGACCCATTATGGGTAGGATTTGTATATTGGGAGGTTTTCTTAATCATCAAAATTGGTCATCTGTAAACAAAGGCCAACTTCTCTTATGTTAAGTATGATTAACTTTGAAGATGGCCAATCTCTTGGATGATTGAGTTTTTATTGGTGAAAATATTTTTTTTTATAAGTAAGGGGTTGTCTCAATCAGTTGTCGATTACGATTATATAGTTGTAATACATAGAGACCTGGAACTTTCTATAGGTTAGATCCTTGTTGCAACACAAACAGCTCGTGAACACATATAGGCTAAGTCCATGTGGTAGGACTTACGACAAGTCAATGGTCCTATTTTGATGCATTTCGATAAGAAGGAAGCACCTTTTTGGCTAACACCCTGCAAAAAGGGACTATTAGTGTCCTTGTACATTCAATTTAGGAATATTGGCTATAGTTTCTAAGGGACCTTTTACACACAAAACAAGATGTTATTCTTGACATTTTGCACTTTGGTATTTATACATGCTTCCGTTCAATGGGAAATGCTATATGTACAACAACAACAAAGCTTTTTCCCACTTTAAGTAGGGTTGGCTAAAATGCTATATGTACTAATAAAGAAAAAATTATTGCAATGTTTCTCGTTATTTACTTTCTTTGCAGTTATATGAAGACGTACAATGATGTTATGTGGATATTCATACACATCGACCACACGCCATTCATTTACTGTGGATATCCGTACACAACGACCACTCACCATACTCCACTGCATTAAGCTTTGCATATAATTTTAAGCAATCATCATATATAAACGAAGTTATATTTTATTTTATTTTTTAATCAAAGAGGGGGAAACACACTATGGTGTCCGCCCTAAATATATTAAAAGATGAAGAAAGGTTACAAGAAGGCTTACAGAAGCCAAGACTCGAGAAGAGTCCTAGAATGGAAAATTTCATTCTCATAATAAAAATGTTGAAAAGAAAAGGGCACCATTTCTAGCTCGCCAAATTGCCCATAAAGTTATGGCAGGCCATAGAAGCTCCTCCCTAGAGCGATGTCGTGCCTCAAACAACGAGTCCCAAAAAAAGTTCAAGCTCTATAGATTTAACCAGTTAGCATTAATCTTTGACAAAATAATGGATGTCTTCACACAGTGGAATAAAATGTGTTTCACTGTCTCAAAATGTGATTCGCAAAGGGGACATCTATTAGAGACATCTGTGAAAAATCTTGCCCTTGTCATAATGCACCCTCTACTCAAGCCACATAAAGAAATCAATTCTATTCGATAGTTTTAATTCTCAGATAAAGTTGCAATCACGAACCGAAGCAGTTGTCCTCGACGGTGGCGGTCTGGTAATAGTTTTGTAGGCTCGTTTAACCAAAAAAGTGTTGTGCTTCCTCACCTAGTGATATTTCCCATTGATAATGTGATCTAACTGCTTGAGGGATTCTGGAAGGAGAAGAATCTCCTCAAGTCACTTTTCTGAGAAATCCGTCAAGAACGAAGGCATCCAGTTGCCATCTAACCAACAATCTAACACTCGTGCAACATGGTTAGCAGTTAAAGCAAAAAACAGAGGGAATCTAAAAGAGATAAGACCCTTACATGACCAGTTATTGGTCCAGAAAGCAAAATATTTACTATCACCAAGCACCAGACGGAAGAGCTTCTGAAAACAAGGCATTACTGAGTTGATCCCTTTCCAAAAAGCCGAAGGGTGAAAGTGTGGGTGTTGGAGCATACAATCATGGACTCCAATGTTATAAATATTGCGGATAAAATGGCAACACAAGTCTTCACGTCTTCTGCAAATCCTACTAACCCATTTAAGAAGAACCCCCGTTCATGGTCTCCAAGTGGTGATCCCAAGCCCGCCATCCAATTTTGGCAAATAACAGTATCCCATTCAAGGAGATGTACACCAAATCTTTCCCGACCAGTTTCTCCCCGAAGGAATCGCCACATGATTATCTCTAATCGATGCATGATACCGATGAGGAGAAATTGAGATGACATAAAGAACCCAAGAATAGAAGAGAGGACGACATGTATAAGCACCAAACGACATCCACGCGATAATATAGTCGCCTTCTAGCTAGATAACCTCCTTTCCATCTTCTCAATGATCGACAACCAATCAGACATCTTTAATCTACTAGTTGACAGAGGAAGACCTAGGTAGCAGATCAGGAGAGCCACACTCTGTACCCAACTCGTTACAACACTCATGTGCATCTTGGTCAGAATGATCAAAAAGGATAACCCTAGATTTCCCATGGTTTAGAATAAGCCTAGACAGTCCGCCAAAATTTCCACTGTGGTTGGCATTCCCTTGATAAAAAAAGATGGTGTCATCTGCATACTGCAAAAGAGGAATAGTGATATCTTCAATGGTGTACCCTGATGTGAGATCATTAATCAGCACATGTTCAACCATGCAAGACAAGTCATCAGTTGTAATCATAAAAAGCAAGGGGGCACCCATGCCTAGCGTCCCGTTGTAGCTAGATTCTTCCTTCCTTAGGATGACCATTGGCTAGCACCGAATAAGAGATGTGGTGACAAAACATTTCATCCAGGAGATCCAAGTATCCAGGAAACCCTGTCGAGACATCGCCATCCAGAGAAATCACCAGTCCACCGTGTCATGAACTTTAGTAATGTCCACATTCCAAAGAACACCCTTTGATTTGCGTCTCTTCCAATATGCTATAATCTCATTTGTCGTAGCCAAGCTATCTGTAATATGTCTTCTAGGAATAAAAGCTGACTGGAGCGGGATAATGAGGTAATCTACAACATTGTTCAATCTAATTGTCAAAACCTTGGCCACAATCAAGTAGACAACATTGGAGAGTGCAATCGGTCGGAAATCTTCCACTCTCTCTGAAACCTCCTTCCTGGCAGCAAGAAAATGAGATACTTGTTAAGTTTCCCAAAACTAACATTTTTTCTAACAAACTCCTTTACACTATCCACAACTTCACTTCCAACCACCGCGCAGAACTCACGGAAGGAAAAACAGGGAACTTGTCGGACTAGGTACACCATTTGCATCCAGATTTCAAGCTTCTACTTTCATCTCTTCCATTGTAATGTCATTGTTGTCATTCGCGAAAGCATGCATAAACAAGATCAATCATGCAAGCATGAAGACACATGGTTTTCAAGGTTCATCCGTAATTGGGCTACATCTTTGGGCAGCGGCGATCAATTTTTACTGTGTGGAGAAGAAGAAAACACAGAGGATACTGAAAGCATTATACCTAGGGGAGTTTATATACTACTCCTGTACATACGTCTCCTTGAAACAAACGGATCCATATATCCAAATACAAATAGAATCGCTCATAAAAATGAAACAATGAAACCCATGTCTTGTTTGGGTATGGTACGACAGGATGAGGTGCATACAACGGTACTTCAACATGGGTTAGATGGTTAGGATTCAAGGCATACCAACAGTCTTATATAAAGTAATTCGCATATTGCATAGATAATTGAGAGGCCCCTCGGCCATACCATCTCCAAGGCCTATTTTCATTTCTTCTCGAGAAATCATGAAAATGATCAGTAGTTGCGTGCCCCATCTCCCGATCACCCTCCACCCTTCTTCCATTCACCACCACAGAGCGTATCAATTTTTGATGACGCCTTCCACTGGCAAGTCTATGGAAATAAGTTGTGTTTGCATCACATTCTTTGAGCCAAGAGTTGCGTGATCTTTGTTTCCACGTCGCAACATGTTTCATATCTTCTGCCAAGACTATTCTTTGAGTCGCTTCTCTATCAGTGAGTTCCTCGGCTGAAAGATCTCTGGTGTCTTCCAACTTATCGATTTTGTACGCATCTGCTTCTACCTCCACACGACACGCATGCATGGCATCTCGAACCTTCTCCTTGAAAGAGAAAAGTCGCACGCGCAAAGAAACTAACTTCTGGGCCAAACAAGATGCAGATGATCTTAAAACCACAGTGGAGGACCAATGGCTTGAAACAGTTCTATAAAATTCTCCTTCGGTATCCAAGCATGTTTACATGTGAAGAAACCCCTATCGGGAGAGGCATTTCCAGAATCCTAAACCAGCGGCATGTGGTTAGATATGTTACGAGGTCTGGAAGTAGCGTCTGAAAGAGGAAATGTCTCAAGAAGCTCCGCCGATGCTAGAAAATGATTAATATGGGAGGGGAAATCAGAATTTCTCCAGGTGTATCTAGTGTCTGGAGCATTAATCACTTCAAGCTCCAATTCATCAATCAAGTCGGTAAAATCGACCGAGCCAGATCTTGCCCTCCTCTCAAACGAGGTCGGTCCAAAGAGAGCAAAATAACATTGAAATCACCTCCGACGAGTCATGCCACCCTTGGGAAAGCGTTTCTCGCACTTCTGATGTTAGCTCACAAATCAGGCCGAAGAGCATCTAAGTAGGGACGTAGACACAAGATCAAGGTTGTAGAAGTCAACAGTCGGTACTCGGTCGGCAGGGTCACTGACTAAGGATTAATCGACAGTCAGGAGAGTAATCGGATTTAGTCGGGCATTAGTCGGTTTTGATTTTTTAATTATTTTTAATATATAAATCAAATTTTAATACATATACTATCATTTATCTTCATATTTTTAGCAATTTTAATATTTTTAAGAGCTTAAACAATTATTGCAAGAGAAGAAAAAATGAAGCAAGTTAAGATCAAAATGTTTGGTACATAGCACGAGCAAATGTTCAAAAACCCATACAACATGTCCAAAAAATAATACAAGCGGAAAGTAAGACAAGTCGATCGACTCAATCCTCAATGTCATCATCCAAGTCCTTCTCTTCATCTTCGTCATCATCATCATCATCATCTTCTTCTTCTTCTTCTATAACATCAAGATGTAACTCCTCCTCGTTCTCATTCATCGGCGTAGCATTGGAGTCTGAAGATGAAGCTCCCATGCTACAGTCAACTCGTTGGCTCCTTCTCAGTTCCAAATTCTCTTTAGCACCACTAGCATGTACTACAACATCCCATGTCAATCTGGAACCTGGAAAAACCTCCTCATCATGAGCATCGACACCTCCGATCCATTCAACCATGTATGCACGATAACAAGATGAGAGAGGATCTTTTTCTTTCTCAACTCGACGTTCCTGCAAGTTTTAATTGAAACGAACATACACAAGATCGTTCAGCTTCTTTGTCTCCAATTTGTTTCTCTTCTTGGTATAGATCTGAAAACCAAAATACAAAATTTAAATTTATATCAATTACTATTTTATATTTTACTATTAGTAATCAAATTTGGTGGGTGGAATGGAGTCATTACCGAGTCAAATGTACTCCAGTTACACTCACATCCGGAGGATGAAGACGTCAAGCTCAAGATCTTGATGGCCATGGCTTTCAAATGAGGCATGTCATCTCCATGATTATACCACCAATTAGCTATTTAAATAGAGAATTCGTCAATATAATATAATATAATAAAAAAGGCTTGCCAAAGAGATAATTGGCCGGAGGATGAAATACCTGGATCATAATTATCGTCATTTGTCATCCTCTGTCTTGCAACTAAAGGCTTGCCAAAATCACCGCGACCAAGTCTGTATGTTGGAAGCTCGTCCCTGATGATTGCATCTTGTATATCCAAATCTGGATAAAATCTTTCCATGCACTCCTTAAACCCTCTCCTCACCACAACATTCGGATCACCACGAGACTTGGTGTAGAAGAAAAATGGGTTCAAGTAATAAGTTGCTAGATGCAATGGAGTATCGAGCCTCCCTTTGGTCTTGGAGGTAACAACATCCACAAAAAATTTGTAAGATGACTCCACGCCATTGAATGATGCAATTATCTCCCGTTTGGCATCTTGAAGCTCTCCGTACACAAAGCCCATGGATGGACGTCGATCTGCATCAACCACACACAATAAATGAACCAATGGAGTGAAAACCCGGACGGCATGTGTGGTGTGGTTCCAGAATGTAAGGCTGAATACAATGGAACTCGTTGCTTCTCCCTTCTTGGTCTTGTACCATTTGCAGTTCCTCCACTCTTCTGAGGAAAACACCAATCTAAGCTTGTCTTTCTTCTCATTCAGGCTCTCAAGAGTGAGAAAAGTGGTTGCAAATCTTGTTTGGTCGGGCCTTGCAATGTCTCTCTTGTTGGTGAACTTGTGCATCAAACTTAGAGTTTTGGTGTGGGAGTATATAAACACCATAAGCCTCTTTGCCTTTGTGATTGCACTCCTCACCTTCGTCTCTCTGCTTATCTCCTCCAAAGCAAGATCAAGGGAGTGCGCGGCACATGGAGTCCATCAAATCCATGGATATTTGGTGAGCAACAATCTTCCCGCTGCTACATTGGCAGATGCATTATTCGCCACAATCTGAACCACATTATCCATGCCCACTTCATTAAGACACTCCTCCGCCAGCTTGAAGATGTATTCCGCAGTGTGAGCATCATTTGAGGCATCTATGGACTTCAAAAATGAAGTCCCCAAGGTGCAATTAACACAAAAATTGGTGATGCTCCTTCCACGCATGTCCGTCCACGCATCAGTCATCAAAGAGCATCATGTCGACTTCCATGTATCATGATGACATTGCAAGTCATCGTGCATTTTCTTCACCGCATTCTTCAGAAGTGGACCGCTAAGCTCATACCTCGTGGGAGTTTTTAGTCCAAGCCCATACTTCCCAATCGCCTCCACCATCTGCATGAAGGGCTTCGTCGTCAATGCATTAAAAGTAATCGCTGATATATATGCCCAGTTGGCTATACACGGGGTGACCCTATCACGATGTTCCTTGGAGAATGCATCTTTTATGGTCATCTGGCGTGATGATCCTTCCAATGCGACATTCTGCTCCAAGGAGTCGGATACTCGTGATCTCTTCGCCGAACCCGCATCTCCAGTGATATCAATTTCCTCTCTCAGCTCATGAACATCAGCGGCTTTATGGCTCTTCTTCCTTGCAACGTCATCAAGATATGCGGTCATCTCCTTCTTCGTTTCTTCATCCACCTTGGGACATGCAGCCACGTTGCCTATACGGTGTGCTAGATGTTGCTTGAACCTGTACACACCTCCCTTGACAACTTTCTTGCACAATTTACAAGTAACGGTGTTCGGATCTGCACGGTTCGAAAGATAACCATATTGCCATGCAGGATCAGTTGATCCTGGCGGCTTGTAAAAAGACGAATTGCTACCAGAAGCGACGTTTGCTGGAGGTGTATCCATCTACATAGTCACAAACTCACAAATTACTAATCAACAAACATAAAGCTACCAAACTTACAAGTTACTAATCAACAAACTCACAAGTTAGCCAATAAACAAACACAAAGATACCTAAACTCACAAATTGAAGTACCTAAGTACCTAACCATCATGCAAATCAACAAGTATCTAAATTAACAAACATTTGGAATAAGATAATATAGTAATCTTATATATAAGATACCCAACATGCCTTAAGTTACTAATCAACAAACTCACAAGTTAGCCAATCAACAAACACAAAGATAACTAAACTCACAAATTGAAGTACCTAAGTTACCTAACCATCAAGCAAATCGACAAGTATCTAAATTAACAAACATTTGGAATAAGACAATAAAGTAATCTTATATATAAGATACCCAACATGCCTTCATCATGAAAAAATAAATTTTTACTCCTAAAGTAAACAAACTAGAAGAAACCCTAACCTAACAATGGAAAAACTAGTAATGAAAATCTAAGCAATAACATTTACGATCAACCTGCAAGTCCTAACAATAGAATCTAACAACCTAAGCATATCTAAGCAATAAAATCTAAGATCAACCTAAGCAAAACCAAAAAAAATTGAAGAAAACCTAACCTAACATTGCTATTTGCTAACAATATCATATTAACATCTAAGTTCAACATCATCAACATAAGAAAATTAGAAGAGAAAATATAAGCAAAAATAAAAAATAAAAAAACCTAACCTAAACTGTGATTGGTGATGCGGCTAGGCGATGGAGGCGGCAATGCGTCTAGGGGCTGGAGCCTGGAGCCGGCGGCGAGGCGTTGGAGGCGGTGAGGCATTGGAGTTGGCGCCGACGAGGCACTAGAGGCAGCGAGGCGGCGCCGGGTCGGGGGTATCGTGCACTGGAGGGGTGGTGTCGGGGGGTCGGGGGTCTGTCGAGTTGAGTTGAGGGTTACTGTCTAACAATAAGCCTTTAACTCAATACCCGGATCCGATGCTCGGATCCTCTATGCAAAAATCAACCGCTTAATCGGCCGCCTAGACCGACTACACCCCCGATTAGTCAGGCTTGTACGACTATAGGCCGACTTTGCCTATTTGAGTCGGGTACCCACCCGAGTCGCATAGTCGGGCCAACTAGTCGGCCTAGTCGGCCGACTTTTGCAACACTGCACAAGATTGCAACCTTCATGCCTCATACGACATTCTATAGAAGAACAGTAATAACATGTCTCCCCTTCAACTCAGAAACCAGCCTAAAGTTGGAGTTTTTCCAAGCAATGATCGACCGCCCTCTTGTGCTAACTGTTGTGTCGTGTTCTGAAATCCGTCAGTGGACCAATCCTCATAGATCTTCAAAAGAAAGTAGAGCAAGAGGATATTTTAGATTCCTGTAACAAGGCCACGTCACAACCCCTGTTCCGAGTTAGAACCTTTATTTAGGAGCGTTGGAAGGGCCCAAAGCTCTAACCACACAGGCTGCTACTGCTACTTGAGATTTATGGATTGAGATGACCATACTCTTTGAATCCGCCATCCTTGCACGCTTTTTGTTTCTATCTCTTCATCCTCCTCCTGTGTACATCCCCCGCGGCAAAAAAAAAGAGGAAGATGGCAACGATGTGTTGCTATCTGCTGCGGGCTGAGGAAGGGTTCCAGAAGGTGACTGAACCATGGCAGTTTCCAGAGCAGTGACTGCTCGTTCGAGGGAGAACTAGCACTGAGGAAGAGTGCCCAAAACTCCTTCAAGCGGAGGAGTCTCCGGAATGGCGAGATGGGTAACGGGGAGCTCCAGACCAGGCTCTGTAATAGCCGGCGACGTAGAAACTTCAATCACAGCCAATCGAGCCCGAGGTTCCATCGGAGGCAGTATCGAGGGAGCAACCTCCTCGTGCTCAAGACTTTCCGTAAGGCCTTCAAGCAAAATCTCGAAAGGATTCTCCTGTCTAAAATGTGCCTTATCGGGTGTCTTTAAACGGTTGTGAGGATCCATATACGTAACAAAGAAAGAACACCGTGAACTGAGATCCATCGGCCCGAGGGGGGTGCGAATGCTCGATAGATTCCAGGTATGGCTCCATAATCAAACACAGGGAGTCGATTTCCGTAGCTCCCTCGATTTCCAAAGAATGCTCTTCTGGGATCTCCGTAAACTTTTCTTTCGTGATTTCCTTTACGGAATTTGCTTTGTCGATGCAGCCGAGGAGGAGCTAGCGGTTTCTTCTAACGTCGGAGAAGGCAGTGGCGGCGTGGATAAGATCTTTACTAGCAGCTTGGAGGAGGCTCGTTCCACCTTTAATGTGCAGACCGACTCAGAGAGAAGAGAGTCTGAACCCTCAAGGACCACCAATGTCACCAATGGATCCGAGCCTGAAGAACGGCCATCGATAAGAATCTTCGTCACAGTTCCAAGGCTCCTCAGTGCCAGTTTCAGGGCTTTGACTGACCACGACAGAAAGGGAACTCCGAGTACACGAGCCACCCGTGGAGAGTTGCTCGGTGCTTTTCCATCTGTGAATCGAGGGAGGTGCCACTTGATTCCTAAACTCTGATCGAGTTGCAGGCTTGCAGCAGAACATTGATTTCTGTTTTGGACAGACCCCTTGGACAGAACAAATTGGCTGCCAGATCAACGATATATCCCGTGAATTGCTTTCCCAGTAACTCTTGCAGAGATCCCCCAATGGATTGGAGATCCACCTGTTTTGCTGGAGAGAATCCAATGAGAAACCCTTCTCTAAGACAGCTTGTTTTCCGAGACGAACAACCGATGCATAGGAGCATGTTGCAGAGAACACGGTTGATGTCGTAGGGCGCATTGAACCTTCTGTTTTGCCAACCGGATTGGCTTGCAGGAGCAGAGGGCAAGCCAGCCTCCAATGACCTTCCTTCCCACAGCCGAAACATCATGGCGGTAGCATGCACAACACAGCCCGATGACCATAAAAACCACATCCGAAACATCACTGGGCTCGTTTCCGGTGAGAAACGAATGACCAGCCTTCCTCTCCCCCCTCACCCTCCTATTGGTGGCTCTCTTGTGCCTCTCCACGCTCATGTTGGTAGCCTTCCTCCATTCCTTCAACCCTCTAACCTCCCACCTCAGGCACTCTCTCCGATGACGAGAGCTCTTCATCTAGAAGTGAAGTTTTAGATTTTAAAATTTCGAACAAGACACCAAAACATTTCCAGTTCTTGATAAAGAAAGCTGCCTTAAACAGGCTGCAAACTGCTTCCATATACTCCGTTTATGCTATCACCATCTGAGTGGCACTGTTATTATAGTGTTTGAGTTGATATTGCATGATCTTGACATTATTTCAATTCATTTTGAAGATGGTTAAGGATGTTATGTTGACAATCACTCAAGCAGTGGAACCTGTTGAGAAGGGTGTTACCAAAATACAGGAGACAATTCATCATATATCAACTGGTGGTGATCAAGAAAAGGATGCAGAAGGAGCTAAAGCCCCCACAATCGAGGCCGAAAAGGAAATCAAGGAAGATATCACAGAGTGAACCATGTGCCATACATGCACATGCAACGATTAACACCAACTCCAATGGCTCAGGTTAAATGCATGCTGTAATTAATACATGAATAATGGAAATAGATTGGCTTAATTGTATATATTTTAGGCGAGGAGCTGAAGAAAACTGTGTAAGAAACAATAAGCGAGTTAGTTATATGTCCTCTCTTGTAATTATAGTCAGGGCACAATGATGTAAATATTTGTAGCTATTGCGTGCTTGTAATTTTGACTAATTTTTCAAAGTTGCTCGATAAATAAATTTTCTCAAAGTTGCAGCTTTAGTATCTTGTACTGTTATAGTGAGAGTTATGCAATACTGGAAAAGACAACAAAAGAAAACAAAACTTCATCATAAGAACTATCTAACCCTCCATCCTTGATTGGATTGCAGCCATTTATATATTTCAAATGTTATTTCCGTCTTGCTGGACAGACAGGCCAAGGACAGATCTTGCACATAATACAAGGTGGTCCTGGCTATGATTCGTCTGAAGAAGAAAATTCCTGTTCAATATGACATCCTAAGATAGTCCATGTAAATAACAGAAAAGCAAGGTGTGGGTTGTTAAAGCTTAAAGGTGAGTTATTATTTGACAGCCTGGGCGTATTCTGAATTCAGCGTGAATAATAAGTTGGCTCTAGATTTGAGTTGTCGTAATTTTTTTCACAACTAACTTTTATATATGATTTGTCCCTGCTAAAAAATTGTGAAAATGACTATCTGAACATGTGGAACTACTATTATCATTGTCAAAATGATTAGCAGGTTGTAGTGACATTGTGAATTTAAGTCAGAGATTGTAGTATACCAAACATAATAGGAAATCCCACATGGGAAACTCATTAAAAATTTATATGTGGAGGAGGCTATGTAAGGTTGGGAATATGTAGCTCGAAAGGGTTGACAGTTAGCTTCTCATACACCATGTTTTGCTCATCTCTATGATATCATTTTGTTGATGGAGGTCGATGTTAGTTATTATTGATTTGTTTTTTTTGAGCCAAAAAAGGGGGAAACGCTATGGTGTCTACCCCAATTCTATTAATAATCTGTTGTACTGTAAGTATGATATCTTAAAGGTGAGCTTTATTAATTACATTTTGTCATTCTGTAGGCAAAGATCTGCATTGTTTCTTCTGTATCGTTCTTGGTTATAATGGGTTATTTTTTATTTCTGCATTCTTTTGCATTACAAAGAACTGACAGAATAGCTCGACTTAAATGGGGATTGTCTGAGATCTTGCGGAAATTCTGCATTTGCCGATAATGAAGGTGCTCTTTTATCTGTGTAAGAATAAGCTAGAAAGTTCACATGTTGGAATGATAAGCATCTTTAGGAATGTAGAAACCAAGGAATGCATGTTTCTTTCACTAGAACTTTTCTGCTCTATCACTCAGCCAAAGGGCCAGGAGAGGGGGTTGAAGAGGGATTCCCGGTATGGGGATGGTGTGATTTGAGACTATGTGTAACATCCGGAATCCAACAAACCCGAACTCGTCCGATTTTGGGTCTAATGATCCCAAAAACGTTGTCGGTCAATACTAAACAACCTAAAACGACCAATTGATCATGAATCAAAAGTCGTTCGGGCGAAATCGACCGAAAATCGGTCACACCGTATCGCGCGCCGTGAAAAGCCGCGACGCAAATTCGGAAACCGCGAAACGAACCGAGACCGTCATTAGATCCGATTCGACGAAAGAAAACCAACGGAATCGACCGTTCGTCAATCGGAGGTCGTTTGATAATTTTAAATCACAAAATTTAATCTTAAGCAAAAACGTATCCGAAAATTTCGGGTATTCAAAACTCGATCGGAAGTATATCAACATTATACTCATTTTGACCGTCATTTTGAGACGATCAAATCGAGATATTGCGCGTCATAATCCGACGCTCGAGGCAAGAATAAGGTCAATTTTTATGTATAACAAATAAAGATAAATTTGGTTAAAATAATAATAATAAATATTATGAATTCTGGTTACTGTAGCAGCAGTAACAAATTACTGCCGTTGGCTTTTCAGGACAACCACATTTGGCTCTAGAATTTCTCCAACACTTGGCCAATGGTGCCTCCATTTGGCAAATAGAGAAGATCTCTTTTGCCTTATATATATCACCATATTACCCCAATCTTTTTCTCTATTTCCCAGTCGTGAGAGAGGGATTCCCTGACCCTTCTTGCTACATCAGGGGCTGCTCCTGTTTTCCCCATTTCTGCAACCTTCATAGCTGTTGCAGCAGTGCTCATCATCAAGCATCCAATTTCGGCTGGAAGGGGGCAACAAGTATAAGTTGCTGCTGTCAAGTTGCATGCAGTTGCTACCAAATTTCAGCAATAACTGTTGTGTTGATCCATTCTTCCTTCATTTGTTAATCTAAGGTACAACCCTTATTCCATTCCTCTTGCTGCCTTGCATGCTGTGTTAAACCATTAGAGCATACTTTGCATCTCTTTCCTCTTATTGTCATACGTTATTTCATGTCCCTCATGTACTAATTATATTAATAACATCTTTGGAGAACATGTACTGTTATAAACCAGTGAAAATTAGTCATTTGATAACATAGTCATGAACGATCATGTTATTCCTACATTTTAGATCTTCATCTTTCTTCGGATGTGTTTATGGAAGAGTTGTCCGTGTATTTCCTCAAAATTTTTCCAGTCAATCAAGTTCTCTTGTGTTACCATCTTCACCTGAGATAACACTCCGAGAATTGTAAGGTTATCCTTTCCAGGAGTGGGTCAATTTTGTTTTATTATTTCTTATAGCTTTAGTTTATGCATCTCAGATGCATGGTGTTGAAAGTATTTATAAAAAAAAATTATTGCTTAATTCATTGACAAGAAGAGAAACTATTTGGTACTTTGGTTGACCATAACCTATGTCAATAAGAATAATGTAAGTAGGTCTGTTAGCAATTATGAACTTCTAAAATCTGTAACTTGGAATTAGGTGCTGAACTTTATATATATTATTTCAATATCACAAGATGTCTGTAATGTGCATATTACTTTGGCAATAAGACATAATTATCTTAGCTAAATTGTTTGTACTTCTCCCTTTATGGATACGATAGAAAGACTATACTTAATCTTTCCTCTATAAAGGACTTCGTATTACTAGCACATTATGCTTGAAAGCTTATATACACCTTATGCCACTCAAACAATTTCAAAAAAAATGGATTTAATCTGAGCTTTGTATCAATTCCAGTAAGTTACTTAAATAAGAAATTTATTGCTCCTGATATATTTTTAAAATGAAAATTTAAGTGCTTAAATCTTGAATGAATTACCATTAATTTAGAATCTAAAATAAATTGGAGTCTGTGCTTGAGCTACTGTGCATAGAGTTATAACTGTAAATGTATCCTTTGATTAAATATAAAATTTCATATTGAAATTACTATTGTTGGGTTTTGAAATTTAAATAATAAGATACGTTCACAGTTTTCTATAAAACTATGACTCCACCTAGCCACCATCATCAAAATTGTAAACTCATGTACATGCTGATCATTCTTATCTTTATTTAGTATTGCTTATAGACTCCATCACCTCCTATAAGAAAGTACCAGGGGTAGATGTCAACACTCGACTTTGAAATATATGTGCTAGGGTGAAGGCATAGGATCACTTTCGGTTTGTAAGGCTAATAACTCAAGACAATGTAAATTGAATCCATAGTCAAGTGCACGACCATATCTGTGAAGCAGTGAAAACAATTAATCATGCCGGTCATGGTGACCTTACACCTGACCGTGCGAGGGGGCGGTGACCCTCAACTGGGCGGGAGAATAGGAAGCCCAGTTAGGGCAGCGGCCGCCAAGTGCGCGGGTCTAGGATACCAGTCCTCTTTCGGTTTTTACGCGAGCTCGCAGTGTTTTTACGCCTCGTTGGGATCCAGACTTTAGACCAGTTCCGCTGACCCTTGTTTTAGGATACCCAGGCGGGGGATCCTTGGTTTTCAGTTTTACGTACGAGCTCGGTTGCCCGTTACCGGTCGGGCTGTTTTTCTAGAGTGACTTTTCCGGGAAGTCCCTCTCACCCGTCTCAGTGGCGTAGTTGGGGAGTAGACCTATCCCTCTATTGGACCGGCCTTCCAACTAGAGGGCGAGACGGAAGAGCCATTTGCAGGCTTCTTCACCGCTTGAGTTTTCTTTCGCCAACAGACGGCGATTCTACATCCAGATCATTCGTATCTACATCTATATCTACATCATTGAGAGTACATCTGAGAGAGTTACAGTGAAGGTTTAGAAGAAATCACAATTAAAATTTAGTTGATTAGAAGTGACTTTAATCTGGTTCAAAAACCCTATAAGTTAGTAGACGTGTTGGGAACTTAGTTAGGATGCATTATACAACACCGCATGCCTACGGAGGCACCCCAACCCTAAGGTACTTTTAAATACCTTAGAGTCATAGTGTGAGGTTACACACAGACCAAGACCACAGACTATCCACTAACTTAGAAGGAGTAAATAGAATTAAGGATCAAATTCATCATCATCATCATATCAGTCCATTATCGAAAACCATGACATGATCTCAATAACAAGAAAGTAGCCATCAAGTTCCACGACATGATCTCCAAGACCAAGAATCATGATCTTTATCTATATCATCTGGAGTTATATCTGAAACAATTGAAATTAAGAATTGGATGCCTACCTATTGAACTTGGGAATCAAGTAATCTATAAATATTTCATATTCCATCTTTCACATCGACAAATCTACAGATTGGATATCTGGTCAATATAATAATAGAGATATATACTTATATGCATACTCCTATAATTATAATTTATCAACATTTAATTACAAAAAAATATGTTAAATATGAAAAGTGTTTGGATAATGAGAATTTTTGAGAAATGCTTACAAGCCTGAATACCTTTTTACTCGCGCAAGTAGATGTAAATAGTGCTTATTCCACCTTTCTACTTGCTTTCTTTTGCACATTAAATTACTTGTTAATTATTTTAAACTACGGGTTTGTATTCACAATTGTGACTCCTTTTCTTCCTTGCACGCATGGCAGGAAAGGAGTCTGTTGTTCAGTAGTTGTACAGGGTTCCAAGAGACAAGGTCTATACTAGACGGTATGTTATTCTTTGTCTCAGTTTTTGTTCGGTTGTTAATGTTATATGCTTCTTTTCTCTTCAGTCAGATTTTGGGATATACTGTATGTACTTTCAGACATTGTACAGGTTGAAAATGAAATGAAAGTTAATGAAATAAATTCTTGGTGACATTTATCTTTATTAGCTTGTGGTTGTGAATGTGAATGTCGAATGTCACTTACAAATATATTCATTGCGAAAAATTTCCCCATAAAACTATGCTTTTAATGCGAGGTCATAAATGGAATATTGCAAATTGTGTCGTAAACGGGTACCCGGATCCCGGGGGTTCACATTTTTGGTATCAGAGCAGTGGTACCCCGATACGCACATTCGCGGTATTACAATTCCGATCGCATTAAGTTCTCGGATAGAGACAGTCTCCCGACTTGTCGTGAGTCCGAGAAGGGAAATATGACATTCGAATTAAATAACCACAAATGTCACCAATTTCATTAATTTTCATAGTATATCCCAAGAAGAGAAAAAGCATTTTCGGGCAGTACCCGCTCTTCTCCATCAACTACATTAGGAGAAGTACTTGTCGGACGTGGCACAGATTCCGCTCGACCATCTGGGTCGCAGCGAGCAGACACGATCACTCCATCTACTTGACCAATCAGATATTACCGATGTCACGAATGGGGACATTACCGATCAGTGTCTTGCTTCGAGGTTACTTGCTTCGTTAGGTAGAATCTCGGAGACTCTCTCTTCCCCATATCACATACAAGGGCCAGGTGGCCAGTTGTCTATCATTTCCCTGATAGTCAGGCAATTGCCCGTACTGATTAGTAGACACGAGATGATCACAGATTGTCCACTTTTGTAGCTTGATGAGTTCGACTTCATTTTAGGCATGGATTGGCTATCCGCTCATCATGCACTTGTTGATTGCTTTAGGAAGACGGTTGTCTTCAGGATTCCATATCTACCCGAGTTCACTTTTGAGGGTACTACACATGACTCCACCATGGAGTACATTTCAGTATTGCGAGCCCAGCGACTTGTTGACCAGAGTTGCGATTCATATCTTTCTTTTGTTCGGGAGGTGTCTGATCAAGAGCCGATGATACAGGACATCCGAGTAGTATCAGAATACCCTGACGTATTTCCTGATGAGCTACCAGGGCTACCTCCTGAGAGAGAGATCGAGTTCGAGATCACATTGCTACCAGATACACAGCCGATCTCTATGGCACCATATCGCATGGCACCAGCCGAGTTGAGGGAGCTGAAGGTACAACTACAAGAGTTACTTGATTTGGGATTCGTGAGGTCGAGCACTTCACCTTGGGGTGCTCCGGTTCTATTTGTCAAGAAGAAGGATGGATCCATGAGGTTATGCATCGATTACAGGCAGCTGAACAAGAGAACGGTGAAGAATCGTTATCCTTTGCCACGTATCGATGATTTGTTTGACCAGCTCCAGGGATCTTCGGTTTTCTCGAAGATCGATCTTCGCTCAGGCTACCATCAACTGAGGATTCACGAGTCGGATATTCCGAAGACAGCCTTCAGGACTCGATATGGACACTACGAGTTTGTGGTGATGCTGTTTGGGCTCACCAATGCACCTACGGCTTTCATGGATATGATGAATCGTATCTTCCATCCATACTTGGACAAGTTTGTAGTGGTGTTCATCGATGATGTGCTCATCTATTCACGGAATGAATGGGATCATGCGAATGATTGGACACATTGCGAGAGCACAAGATATATGCCAAGTTGAGCAAGTGTGAGTTCTGGTTATCCCATGTCTCATTTTTGGGGCACATCATTTCTGGAGCAGGCATCGCAGTTGATCCTGCGAAGATAGATGCAGTTATGTTTTGGGAGTAGCCCAAGACTGTCACGCAGATTCGGAGCTTCCTCGGATTAGCGGGCTATTACAGACGCTTTGTCAGCGGATTTTCACGCATTGTTCGTCCTCTGACACGACTGACGCAGAAGGGAGTTCCATTTATTTGGGACGATTCATGTGAGCAGGCCTTCCAGACACTGAAGGAGAGATTGACTACAACACCCATTCTTGCTCTTCCTTCAGGCACTCAAGATTATGCGGTCTACACAGATGCATCTGGAGAAGGTGTAGGAGCAGTGTTGATGCAGAGAGGACAGGTGATTGCTTACGCATCACGACAGATGAGACCGCACGAGCAGAATTACCCCACACATGACTTGGAGTTGGCGGCAGTTGTCTTCGCCTTGAAGATCTGGCGCCACTATCTATATGGGGTGAACTTCGAAATTTTCACAGACTACAAGAGTCTGAAGTACATCTTTGATCAGAAGGAGCTGAACATGAGGCAGCGTAGATGGCTCGAATTGCTGAAGGATTATGATTGCACGATCTCTTACCATCCCGGTAAGGGAAACGTGGTGGCTGATGCACTTAGCAGGAGAGCGCATGCTGATGGTACGACGAACTGGCTATACACGTGGGATACGTTTGCAGCTTTGACAGATTGGCATCCTTAGGAGAGCGCATCCATTTCTACCGCCGTGCCTCCACGATACAGCAGTCTTTGGGATCGTATTTTAGATGGACAGAAGACAGATCCTTGGATTCGAGATAGATACATGCACGCCATCAAGGATGAATTTGATGATTTTGTCGTGACAGAGTCTATTTTATGGAAGGCAGGACGGGTCGTTGTACCCAATGACGAGCAGCTTCGCAGAGACATTCTCGATGAGGCACACAGTTCACGGTTATCTATCCATCCAGGCAGTACGAAGATGTACCGTGATCTGCGTCGACATTTCTGGTGGGATGGAATGAAGCGTGATGTGGCGCTACATGTTAGCAGATGCATGACCTGTCAGATGGTCAAGGCCGAGCACAGGAGACCACCAGGATTACTGCAGTCTCTCCCCATTCCCGAGTGGAAGTGGGAGAGCATTTATATAGATCTTGTCACAGGATTGCCGAAGACACCGGGTGGCCATGATTCCATTTGGGTCGTTGTTGAGGTTGACCAAGTCAGCCCATTTCATACATATCAACACGACTTACACTCCATCCAGATTGGCCAAGCTGTATGTGCAGAACATTATCAGGCTGCATGGTATACCACGAGAGGTGGTGTCTGATAGGGATTCGAGATTTACATCTCATTATTGGCATCAGTTCATGTCAGCACTACAGACAGAGCTGAAAATGAGTTCTGCATACCATCCGCAGACAGACGGGCAGAGTGAGCGCACCATTCAGACGCTTGAGGATCTACTTCGCGCATACACTTTGGAGTGGAAAGGGTCCTGGAAGGACCATTTGCCTTTGGTGGAATTCACCTACAACAACAGCTATCACTCCAGTATTGGCATGGCACCATTCGAAGCCCTATACGGGCGGAGATGCCTCACACCTCTCAGTTGGCGTGAGGTAGGTGATCATGCTTTATACTCCGTAGATCTCTTGGAGGAGACCGCGAGAACTGTTGATCTTGTAGGACGGAGGCTTCTGACGGCACACAGTCGCCAGAAGAGTTATGCAGACCGTCGGAGAAGAGATTTGGAATTCCAGGTATCCAATCTTCTTCTCTTCATTTATTACAAAATTAATTTAATCTCATACTAATGACATTCCTATAAATTATAGGTTGGAGATTGGGTATTTCTCCGTGTATCTCCCATGAAGGGAGTGCAGAGATTTGGTGTTCGTGGCAAGTTGGCGTCGCGATATGTTGGACCATTCGAGATTCTTGCTCGTGTGGGGAAAGTGGCATACCGAGTAGCCCTTTCTCCACATCTTTCAGCTATTCATGATGTTTTCCACATATCCAATCTGAGGAAGTATGTCCACGATCCTCGACACATCATCAGTTACGAGAATCTCGATGTAGAGCCGGATCTGACTTATGAAGAGAAGCCAGTCCAGATACTTGACCGCGCTGAGAAGAAGCTTTGCAACAAGGAGATTTCATTGGTCAAGGTTTTGTGGCACCGACACGGCATCAAAGAGGCGACGTGGGAGACCGAAGCTGACATGCTGACACGATACCCGCAGCTTTTCTGATGTAAGCATCAAAACAAGCTTTTGTAATTAAATACATGATAAATGTATGGCTTGTTTTCTCTTTGAGGTTTTTATGGGTTCAAAACCCTTTGAGGTTTTTATGACCATAATAAATCCAAACAAGATACCTAATAGCCTTAACTCGAGTCTCGAGGACGAGACTCCCTTTGAGGTTTTTATATTTGTAACATCCGGAATCCAACAAACCCGAACTCGTCCGATTTTGGGTCTAATGATCCCAAAAACGTTGTCGGTCAATACTAAACAACCTAAAACGACCAATTGATCATGAATCAAAAGTCGTTCGGGCGAAATCGACCGAAAATCGGTCACACCGTATCGCGCGCCGTGAAAAGCCGCGACGCAAATTCGGAAACCGCGAAACGAACCGAGACCGTCATTAGATCCGATTCGACGAAAGAAAACCAACGGAATCGACCGTTCGTCAATCGGAGGTCGTTTGATAATTTTAAATCACAAAATTTAATCTTAAGCAAAAACGTATCCGAAAATTTCGGGTATTCAAAACTCGATCGGAAGTATATCAACATTATACTCATTTTGACCGTCATTTTGAGACGATCAAATCGAGATATTGCGCGTCATAATCCGACGCTCGAGGCAAGAATAAGGTCAATTTTTATGTATAACAAATAAAGATAAATTTGGTTAAAATAATAATAATAAATATTATGAATTCTGGTTACTGTAGCAGCAGTAACAAATTACTGCCGTTGGCTTTTCAGGACAACCACATTTGGCTCTAGAATTTCTCCAACACTTGGCCAATGGTGCCTCCATTTGGCAAATAGAGAAGATCTCTTTTGCCTTATATATATCACCATATTACCCCAATCTTTTTCTCTATTTCCCAGTCGTGAGAGAGGGATTCCCTGACCCTTCTTGCTACATCAGGGGCTGCTCCTGTTTTCCCCATTTCTGCAACCTTCATAGCTGTTGCAGCAGTGCTCATCATCAAGCATCCAATTTCGGCTGGAAGGGGGCAACAAGTATAAGTTGCTGCTGTCAAGTTGCATGCAGTTGCTACCAAATTTCAGCAATAACTGTTGTGTTGATCCATTCTTCCTTCATTTGTTAATCTAAGGTACAACCCTTATTCCATTCCTCTTGCTGCCTTGCATGCTGTGTTAAACCATTAGAGCATACTTTGCATCTCTTTCCTCTTATTGTCATACGTTATTTCATGTCCCTCATGTACTAATTATATTAATAACATCTTTGGAGAACATGTACTGTTATAAACCAGTGAAAATTAGTCATTTGATAACATAGTAATGAACGATCATGTTATTCCTACATTTTAGATCTTCATCTTTCTTCGGATGTGTTTATGGAAGAGTTGTCCGTGTATTTCCTCAAAATTTTTCCAGTCAATCAAGTTCTCTTGTGTTACCATCTTCACCTGAGATAACACTCCGAGAATTGTAAGGTTATCCTTTCCAGGAGTGGGTCAATTTTGTTTTATTATTTCTTATAGCTTTAGTTTATGCATCTCAGATGCATGGTGTTGAAAGTATTTATAAAAAAAAAATTATTGCTTAATTCATTGACAAGAAGAGAAACTATTTGGTACTTTGGTTGACCATAACCTATGTCAATAAGAATAATGTAAGTAGGTCTGTTAGCAATTATGAACTTCTAAAATCTGTAACTTGGAATTAGGTGCTGAACTTTATATATATTATTTCAATATCACAAGATGTCTGTAATGTGCATATTACTTTGGCAATAAGACATAATTATCTTAGCTAAATTGTTTGTACTTCTCCCTTTATGGATACGATAGAAAGACTATACTTAATCTTTCCTCTATAAAGGACTTCGTATTACTAGCACATTATGCTTGAAAGCTTATATACACCTTATGCCACTCAAACAATTTCAAAAAAAAATGGATTTAATCTGAGCTTTGTATCAATTCCAGTAAGTTACTTAAATAAGAAATTTATTGCTCCTGATATATTTTTAAAATGAAAATTTAAGTGCTTAAATCTTGAATGAATTACCATTAATTTAGAATCTAAAATAAATTGGAGTCTGTGCTTGAGCTACTGTGCATAGAGTTATAACTGTAAATGTATCCTTTGATTAAATATAAAATTTCATATTGAAATTACTATTGTTGGGTTTTGAAATTTAAATAATAAGATACGTTCACAGTTTTCTATAAAACTATGACTCCACCTAGCCACCATCATCAAAATTGTAAACTCATGTACATGCTGATCATTCTTATCTTTATTTAGTATTGCTTATAGACTCCATCACCTCCTATAAGAAAGTACCAGGGGTAGATGTCAACACTCGACTTTGAAATATATGTGCTAGGGTGAAGGCATAGGATCACTTTCGGTTTGTAAGGCTAATAACTCAAGACAATGTAAATTGAATCCATAGTCAAGTGCACGACCATATCTGTGAAGCAGTGAAAACAATTAATCATGCCGGTCATGGTGACCTTACACCTGACCGTGCGAGGGGGCGGTGACCCTCAACTGGGCGGGAGAATAGGAAGCCCAGTTAGGGCAGCGACCGCCAAGTGCGCGGGTCTAGGATCCCAGTCCTCTTTCGGTTTTTACGCGAGCTCGCAGTGTTTTTACGCCTCGTTGGGATCCAGACTTTAGACCAGTTCCGCTGACCCTTGTTTTAGGATACCCAGGCGGGGGATCCTTGGTTTTCAGTTTTACGTACGAGCTCGGTTGCCCGTTACCGGTCGGGCTGTTTTTCTAGAGTGACTTTTCCGGGAAGTCCCTCTCACCCGTCTCAGTGGCGTAGTTGGGGAGTAGACCTATCCCTCTATTGGACCGGCCTTCCAACTAGAGGGCGAGACGGAAGAGCCATTTGCAGGCTTCTTCACCGCTTGAGTTTTCTTTCGCCAACAGACGGCGATTCTACATCCAGATCATTCGTATCTACATCTATATCTACATCATTGAGAGTACATCTGAGAGAGTTACAGTGAAGGTTTAGAAGAAATCACAATTAAAATTTAGTTGATTAGAAGTGACTTTAATCTGGTTCAAAAACCCTATAAGTTAGTAGACGTGTTGGGAACTTAGTTAGGATGCATTATACAACACCGCATGCCTACGGAGGCACCCCAACCCTAAGGTACTTTTAAATACCTTAGAGTCATAGTGTGAGGTTACACACAGACCAAGACCACAGACTATCCACTAACTTAGAAGGAGTAAATAGAATTAAGGATCAAATTCATCATCATCATATCAGTCCATTATCGAAAACCATGACATGATCTCAATAACAAGAAAGTAGCCATCAAGTTCCACGACATGATCTCCAAGACCAAGAATCATGATCTTTATCTATATCATCTGGAGTTATATCTGAAACAATTGAAATTAAGAATTGGATGCCTACCTATTGAACTTGGGAATCAAGTAATCTATAAATATTTCATATTCCATCTTTCACATCGACAAATCTACAGATTGGATATCTGGTCAATATAATAATAGAGATATATACTTATATGCATACTCCTATAATTATAATTTATCAACATTTAATTACAAAAAAATATGTTAAATATGAAAAGTGTTTGGATAATGAGAATTTTTGAGAAATGCTTACAAGCCTGAATACCTTTTTACTCGCGCAAGTAGATGTAAATAGTGCTTATTCCACCTTTCTACTTGCTTTCTTTTGCACATTAAATTACTTGTTAATTATTTTAAACTACGGGTTTGTATTCACAATTGTGACTCCTTTTCTTCCTTGCACGCATGGCAGGAAAGGAGTCTGTTGTTCAGTAGCTATACAGGGTTCCAAGAGACAAGGTCTATACTAGACGGTATGTTATTCTTTGTCTCAGTTTTTGTTCGGTTGTTAATGTTATATGCTTCTTTTCTCTTCAGTCAGATTTTGGGATATACTGTATGTACTTTCAGACATTGTACAGGTTGAAAATGAAATGAAAGTTAATGAAATAAATTCTTGGTGACATTTATCTTTATTAGCTTGTGGTTGTGAATGTGAATGTCGAATGTCACTTACAAATATATTCATTGCGAAAAATTTCCCCATAAAACTATGCTTTTAATGCGAGGTCATAAATGGAATATTGCAAATTGTGTCGTAAACGGGTACCCGGATCCCGGGGGTTCACACTATGCATTCATGATGGTGTGATTTGAGACTATGCGTTCATACTTTGGAGATTTTCTCTTCAGGTAAAATAGAATCATGGCTATGTAAGTACAAGCACAACCTACAGCCTTCCACCCCCACCCTTAAATTAGTAGTAAGCAGAAGAGGAAGGACAAGGCTACTAGCACATTTAAGTGGGGTATCAGTGGAGAGATTAAGTAACAATCTCTTTTTAGTTAGTTATTAGCACTTTGACGCATTGGTTAGATCATAGGATCCACTCTTCCTACATAAAATTGTTTGTTTCGTTGGCAAGTACAAACTCATCTGTGTCTTTCCTCAGTTCACTTGTCGAGGCTTTTATGTGTCAGCTATCATTATTACCGATCCTTCATTATCATTTGTGATGGTCGACTAACTGTGTTCCCTTCCTAAATTTTGTCGGCAATCACCGGTTCTCTTCCTAAATATTGGGAGTCTAAGACCAATGCACATGTGTTTGCCATCATGTCGGCAGAGCTGAGATCAAATCTAGAACATGAAGGGCATAGAGGGACTTTGATTTTAGTTAGATGATCATAAACAAGTCAGAGAGAAAAGTAGGTAAGTGAGGTAGCTTGAAAGCAAGCAGCAGTTGAGGTCTGTTCGTGTTGATTTGTTCTCTTCTACTTGAGGATGATGATCCTGTTGGATATCATGGCTCCTTCATGGTGCTACTAAAGAGAAGATATGTGGAACTGATGAACTATTGATTGTTGTAAAAGGCTTCTATTCCCAATGGATCCACATGACCAAAAATAGCGATTTTTCATTGCTTGAATAAATGGGAGGCTTGGTTAATGATGCCTTCCTTAACGAACAATTCCACAATTTGTCGCTCAAAATACATATATGTTTACGTATGTCTGCATTTTATCTGCTATGTATTCAATTTATATGAATTCTTATAGTTGTGTAGTACTAATATTATAGGGATTTTTACTTTTGTCTCATTGCGAACTTTTACCAAAAACACTTGTGTCCCTACCCATTTCATAATTACACGATGACTACTAGAAAACATTTGTATTCAATAGTATACACATGCCATTGACATCCATGAATCAAATAGGTAGAAACAATGATTAAAAGATTAAAATAGAAAAGATATAAAAAAATCCATAGATAAAAATTAGTACAAAAGTGATCCCCGCCTCACTGGTAGGAGTGAAGGTTGGTGATATTTTAGCATAGACAGATTAACGATGCTAATAACATGATTAAGAGAACGGGTCATGGTGGACATTATGGAGGACGTCAAGGGAGGAAATTGAGAAGTTCTGTAAGGACGACGTCGAGGAAAGGATCGTAATGAAGGAAGTCGGGAAAAGGTCGAGGTCAGGGAAGAGGCAGGGTTCGAGAGGGTGGTACAGGCCTAATTGGAGGTGGCATGGAGGTCTTCTTCTCAGGGACATGGAGCTATATCCTACATAAAATGATGGGGGCTCGAGAGCTATGCTCTCGATAAAAAATGAAGTTGGATAGCAGAGAGGGTGAAGGGATGATGTGTCTCCAGCAGGCGACGGAGATGGAGACTCAATTGACTTGATCTGAGCAAGATAGGGGTGGAGTAGATGAAGGGTATGATGTAGAAGCGTTGAGGATCAAAATGAGGCGGTTAGGTGGTCGAAACAATGGATGAAACGACGGGAAAGGATGTCCAAAGCTGAAGGCTCCAATGAACTATGAATTTAAAATTTACAACAAATGCACTGAAATGAAACTAAACTAAATTTAGATCTACACTAAGGAATGAAAATGCGATCTAAAAACTAAATTAAACTATGCCTCAACAAGGATGTGCCTGTAAGCAGAACCTTCGCTTGAATCTTCTCCGACGATGGTGGACCAACCTCCGATCTCCTTCTCCACGCCTGCAAGGGGTTACAGTGGCTCGAAGATGATCAAAAATTGGAAGGAAGGGATGAAGTGGATTTTATAGTAGAAGGTGAGGGGTAAAGTTGGGAAGGGGATTACATATTAGATCAGAAGGGATTGGTGGAAGCTAGGATGTAGCGAGATGGAGGGAGATGTGGTAATCAGATTTGGTGAAGGGATTGAGGTGAAAAGAGAAGTGGAGAAGGCATGAGAAAATCAGAGAAGATGGGGGTCTGCACGAGGAAGGGTACAGGGCAAACTATTTGACCGTGCTGGGGAGCTATTGACCCGGGGGTCAACATTCCCCATGCCCTGATTGGTCCATGTAGGACCAAGTCAGGATAAAATAGAAATAAAAATTCATATAAATTAAATAAAAAATAGTAAATGATTTTATTAAATAAAACTTAAAACATGAATAATGTTTTTAGTTTTATAAACTATTTTATCATGATTTTTATTTATTTTTACAGCCTTATTTATTAGGTGTGAACATTTACAAGTACATATATAGGTATATATGCATGTATTTTGTGTATTATATTTTTATTTTGTATTTTATATACGTGATATTATATTTACATATTTTATATATTTATAGTATTATGAAATACATATTTATATATTTTTATATTATTTTTATAATGTTATTTATATGTATAAATAATTATATGTATGTACATTATAGGTATAGTATGCCTATGTTTTAAACTTTATTATTTATTTAAGTTATATTTTAATTGTTTTTTGTATTTATATTTGTAATATATATTATATAATTTATACATTAATTCAAAAAATAAAGATATTATAATGTAAATAATAAAATTATATGTTATATATACAGACGCCCAGTACAATAATACCCCAAAAGTCAGCTTTTGTATCTTATCTCTATTTTCAATGAAACTTTAATTAGATAGATAATTTAATTTGAAATACAATAGAGGTGAGTTTGGTTCAATTTGAGTTTGTATGGAGTAGATATCGATCAATGAAGTTCTATTTGCAGCTTTTTCATCTATGTGTACCATGTGTATTGTGCATATTTGTTTTAGCAAGTATTTTTATAATTTATTCTACTTATTATGTAAAATATAATTTGCTATACATTATTATGTACTAGTTTTGTGTTAAAAAATTTATATTTTGAGGCATGTATAATGAATAATAAAATAGTGTGATAATAGCTATATACAATATAAAGAATTAGGGTTTTGTGTCTTTTCTGCAGTGTTTGACCCTTATCTCCCCCTACTTTATTCCTGGTCGACCTAGTCAATATTGACTTGGTCTCGGGGTTCAGGGTCAGTTAATATCTGTGACACTTCCTTTATTTTTATTTTCTTTATTCTTTCATTTTAGGTTTAATTATAGGTATTTACACGCTAATTACATATGAATATTAGATGTTAATATTGCAAGTTAGTTGTATTTACAGGTATTTTACTAGGAATTTAAAGCTAAAATGGAAGAATAAAAGTAGATGAATGGCAATTTCATCAACTTCTTGCCTGCAGCTCTGAAGTTATGTGATTGTCCTCACTTTGTAAGACTGTTCTAGTTTGTCTCATACATTATATTGCATGTACGTTTTGTGTTGAGGTTATATGTTTTGTATAATTGTAATACGATTGTAAGTTGTCTGCATAAACCATTTGTTGTCATACGGTTGGGTCACCCGCGTAAGTAATCCAGGTTAGTGGAACAATCTGTTAAGGTCAGGTTAAAAGTTGATTTATGAGATTCTAGTTTTGATTTTTACCCAAGAGGGTTTCCGCATTAAATCAATGTGTCAGTTACAGCATGATTGTTTATATTTTATCTTGTGACTAGAAGTGCCATGTTTATATTTTATCTTGTGACTAGAAGTGCCATGTAAAATTGTGGTTGTTTCGAGAATATTTCATTTACAGCAATGCAATTATATTGTATGATTTTTTAGAAACCAAGATTTATTCCTCATCGTTCATCGGAACGGAATTCTTCCCTTTGATCACAAGATTGAAAGAGATCTTTCTGATTTAGAATGTACTCAATATGCATCTTCGAGGACGCACATTTTGATTTATTATAATTCTCAATCTTCATCTTTGCATCTATTATGTGTGTGTATACATACATAGACATACATACATACATACATGTGTATACATACATATAGACATGCATGTGTGTGACACATGTATACATACATGTGTGTGTGCGCACGCACATATGTGCGTGCATGCGTGTGGGGGTGTGCGTGCATGTGGGTGTGTGGGTATGTGACATACGTACATGTATGTGTGTGATTGCTTGCATGTGTGCGTGGGTTTGTGGGCCGTGCGTGGGGGGGCATGTGTGTGTGTGTTGTGTGCATGTGCGCGTGTGCGTGTACGCATGTGCGTGTGCACGTGTGTGTACCATGACTCTAGTACTAGTTGTTGTGAATCTATCCCATCAAAGAACTCACAAGTAGAACAATGATCGAACAAGAAAACTATGCACAATTGCACAACTAAGGATTGACAACGGTTTTGCAATGTGCATGCTCAACTTGGACACACCAAACTCTCTTATTACAACATGTGTTTGCTCAAAGACCTTACTTATTGCAACAAAAAATACTAATGTTACGCAACAATCCTTCCCACCATCTCTCATCTAATCACATAGTAGGAGAAGGATTAGCCTCAATCCTCCACATAACATAATCAATAAATAAATTGAAGCAGCCATCACATATGGTATCTTCAAGGAAACCTTTCACCCACCTAAATACAATATGAGCATATATTTTGTGCCCTATGAATCATTGATGGTCGATAATACCATGGCAAGCATCCTGGTCTTGAGCTACCATACCATGTGGAGGAGCCACAAAATATAAATGCATTCAAATGGAACCCCTGCTCTTCCATCCTTGCGCAATATCGTTGATATCCTGTCCTCATTCCCTAAGACTCTTGATACCTCTCCTACGTCAAGTAAACCTATGTTAAAAAGCCATGCTTTCTATGAAAAACACAAATTTTCATTGGGATGTTGGTAGTTTTGGTTTTTACAAAGGAAAGTTCAAGTGCCATCTCGCCAAACACGTACTACTTGATCGAGGGGTTCCCGAGCGTGCAACAGAGGCTGTTGCAGCCCATGGCACGACAGACGATCCACTTCCCATCAATCATCACGTGGTTCAACTTCGAGGGTGGGCTCCATCAAAATCTCTTTATTAGGGAAGCCTCTAAGTTCAACCATGAGAAAAAAGTGGCATTCGAGCGATATACACTTGCATGGGTCGTAAAATCCTATATCGGTCTAGTAAGTCGGAAGAAGATCCTCTGCAGTACTGCAGAGGACTGCAATAGAACCATAGATCATCCCAACCTCTCGATTTTGATCGAGCAGTTCACACAAATTCCCACGGTAAGGGTCCACAAAACCACTGAATTCGTGCGAACTGCTCGATCAAGATCGAGCAGTTGAGATGATCCATGGTTCTACTACAGGCCTATAGTACTGCAGAGGATCTGCTCTACTAGTAATCTACATACAAGCATGGGTTTGGTCATCTTTTCATGGAATATCCGAGGTTTTTAAATGGCCGACGGAAATTTGATGTATATACAAGCTTGAGAGGGCATATATAAAATTGATATCTTTTCTCTTCAAGAAACGAGGCCTCGCATGATAAACCTGAATATGATATTGTGGGGTCATGATCATCTAACTTGGCACCAAAACATCTGATGTAAATCTTGGGGTATTGTGATCACCTTTCCCTTCAACGCATTAACATTGAGGATCTTGATTTTTCTCTCAGTCTTTCACCTTTAAATGATTTATACTAACCTTGAGTTCTGGTTTATAATCATCTATGAAACCCTACATGAGTATAACAAGCAAGCTTCCTCAATTTAATTAGGGAACCTATCCTGTCCCCTCTATTTATACAGGGGATTTCAACTTTATTAGGTAGTAAGCACCTATCAAATGTTCTTCCTAGCCAATTTGGTGGTGCTTTCAACAAATGAAATGAGCAAAGTTCTTTGTTTATGCTCTTCACTTGGAATGTGGAGCAAAACACAGAAAGTATTGTTGAACAACCAACACTGTGTAAATTTCATTTTCTATTTCTTCCCAAATGATAGTTTCAAATCTCTTCCTAGAACCTTCTCTCACTGTATCCCAATCCTTCTTACCTTGAGCAATTTCTACTCTTGCTCAAAAGGCTTTAGAATGGAAATTTTTAGCTAGCTAAACTTAAGCTTCGACAATTAATCCAGTCGATCTGTCGAAGCCTATTATATTCAATAACCCCTTCCATGCTTGGCTTCATAAATCGAAAAGAACAAGGAAATCATTATAACATGGAGAAAAGAAACATTCCCCTACTTACAATTGAACATAAAAAGAAATCCTTGACCGGAATTCTTGCTTTGAATCCTTTCATTCCCAATTTCCGCCAAAGTGCGTGTGGAGTTAAGAGAAGTATGTCTTCATGTTGACGGGATCTCCATGGATGAGTTTGAGCTATGGAACTAGCATGCCAAGGTGCGCTGGGTCGAGGAAGATGATATGAATACAATATTTTATTTTACAAACTATTACCTCCATAGCTTAGCTAGGATTACAAACAACATTATCACCTTTATTGGAGTTCGCAAAGCATATGCTAATGGTATTTCAAGGGTAATTTTCTATTACTACCATAAGCTCTTCATCTTAAAATTCAATCTTTTTAAGGTCCCTGAACCAGATGGCTTCGTTATTACTTTTTCTAATCTTTATGGACAACCATAAAAGAAGACTTTATAAAAATGACGGTGCATTTATAATAGGATGAATTTCAGTAGTGAGGGCATGTGACACGTAAATAACCTAATTACTTTCCTCATTTATAAGTCCAAGGACCCAAAGAAAATCGAACGCACCATTAGTCTTATAAACATGCTAATGCACATCATCTCTAAGGTGCTTATGGATAGTTGGGCCAAAAAATTACAAAGCTCTATCCCCCCTACCACCCCGACCCCCTTCGTGCTCGGTGTGCATTCTTAAAAAGCAAATGCTAAATATCTGACCCCAACATTGGATATTTTAGATTAATGTAAAACATTGGTTATAAAAATTGATTTTAGGAAAGCTTTTGACACGTTAAGATGGGACTTGATCATCAGAACATTGGCCGCTTCGGGAGACTCTGGAAAAAAATCATAATTTCAATCTTATCCCCTCCGAAAACGTTTGATATTTGATGAATGTCAATGCTTCCTCAACTAGATTCTTTAAGCCAGAGCAATAGGTTGGGAAGGGAGATCCAATATCCCCCCTTTCTCCTTATAACAATCTTATCCCTTCTTGATGGGATGTTAAGAACCCTCATTCAAATGAAAATCATTAAGAGCTTTTCTACCCAAGATTGGACCTTGAAATTATCGGTGAGCATTTGCATATGACCTACTCATCTTTTGAAATAGAAGCAATCAGAAATCTCTAACCGTTGGTGCAAAAATTCAAAAATTATCTTCGAGGGTGGAATGCTTAGATGATTTACCTCCCATATGGAGTTACTCTCTCAATGCTTGCCTCACCTTGCTAGTTACGCATATGATGTCCTCACCCAATTGCCGAAGAAGACTAGCAAGGACATAGACAAATAAGAAGAGAATTCCTTTGGAATAGTAATGCAAGATCAAATTGTCGTCCTCATGTGGCATGCTACAAAATCCGTCGCCTTAAAATATTGGGAAGCCCATAACTTGGAGAACTTCGATAATGCTATGCTTACAAAAAGTCTACAGAGGCATGTTGAGAGAACAGATTAGTTGATATCCAGAGCGATCAAAGGTGCACACCTCAGGGGCAACAAAATCCTCCTCGTCCATGAAACAAGTGGGACTCAATTTTTTTTAGAAATCCCTTAAAAATGCTATGATCCACTAAGGGATGTGCTATCAAAGAGTGTGCTCTCAAGATCTCAATCGCTTCTCTAGAAGGATATCCTAAATGATGAACTCCGCCTTATGTTAAATTCTCGACTCTTTGGTCATAAGAAACATGCCTTTGGGCATGAAGGGATGGTCATCCTTCGTGCAAGAAATAATTAGCTCAAGGAACTACTTAAAACAGGTGGACTCGAATATCTAAACGGTATCCAACCATTGGAAATTTACTTGAGATACATCAAACAGAGCATAGGCCATGACATTGTTGATTTCCCCTTAAGACGCTACGTCCTCAGTGCTCCTTCCTTAAACAAATAGTTGTACCTACTTCTTCAACATGGGGGAATCAATTCTATCTTCCACAAAAAATTCTGGTCAAGGCTCTATCACCTAAGGGTTGTGTATTTTAGCCGATCACACACAACAAAATGGAAGGGCACGACTTGAAGAAGCGTAGAGTAATCCATGCTGTAGACAGATGCTTCCTCTGCATATGCAATGTGGGAATGGGGGACCGCCTATTATGTGATTGTCCCATCGTTATACACATCATGACGATGCTAAATCCCCCCGAATCCTATAACACCATAAAAAAAATTCATACAGGAGCACTAACTAGATAATGATGCTTGTTAGTAAATTGAAGTCGCAATGGAGATCGCAGTCACTTCCATGTGGTGGTTAATTTGGAAGGAAAGATGTAAGATTGCATGGGATATATGTCTAAATATATACTCAAACTCATCCAAGTGATATATGATCCAAGGTGGGTGTTAGATTTTTGTGTTCGTAATTTTATAAGTATGTTTTCTTCCTTGATGTTCCTATTGTCCCTGCTTGGATCATTTCAAATGTGTGTCCATGTTATTCACTCATGTTGCAGGTTTCGCTCCAAGATCCTCCAAGCTGGGTTAGCATGGGAAAACTTACCTCGAGTGGTGGAAATTTTGAAGAAATATGCAAAGGGAACCGATGCTATCTATGATGTTGGGATCTCACCTAATTAATCCTCCTTTTCTTTCTTTGTTTTCGATTTTCTTAGGCAGCTAAATTCTGATTCGCCTGACCACCTTGGTGCTGAGTCTGTAATATTAAAAGCTGTGAACTTTTTGCTTCAGAACTAGACCAAGGAATTTGATATTTAAAAAAATGAAGATAATTATGATATTTAACTTTCACTGATAGAGAAGGAAAAATGATGAAATGTCAATGAAAATAGTTCCTTACCATGTTATACTTTTTTACTATCCAAGGCAAGTTGTTATCAAGTCTTATGCACAAATGTTTCCATCGATTATTACACGTGATTATTTTCAACAACATAATATAACCTTCAAAATCGTGATAATACAACTAAAACACTACCTTACCAAATAAGTTAGGCTTGTATTTACCGACTATTATACGATGTCACCAACGCATATGGACTAGCATTTTCGCCAATTATTAGACTTTGTTGTCGTCAACAACACAATTTTACCATAATACAAGCTTACCATCGGAGAGTTAGTGAGCATTTTTGCCAAAGTTTTCTCCCTAGGAGGAGGAGAAGCATGCTTTCAAACATCGTGGAAGAATTGGCATGCGGTGGAGAGGAGGATGAGCACCATTCTTCTCCATCATGGTAAGGTAGGAAGAGAGGCAGCGATTGGTTAGCGTCCACTAGCACCTTCTAGAAGGAGGTATATAGAAGGAGATTAAATGGGGAAGAAGGGAAAAGGGCCTGAGAAAAAAAATCAGGCTTTATCCGACCAACACATCCTCTCCAAGATTCCAACTCACAAGGTAGTAGTGATTTTTCTCTTTACAAGATATGTATTGCTAAAATACCAACATCCATTAGATCAAGAAGTGATTGATGAATCTCATGCTCATCATCTTTATTTACATTATTTAGCCATCTATCTTAAATTATTCATTTAATCTAATAATTAAATAATTAGAATAACTTTTGACATCTTATAAATAATTAAGATTATTTATTGTTAATAAATAACTTGTTTGAATCATTGAATACATGTGTCTAATGTTCCCTTTTTTTCTGTGTTTCTCATTATTCACAACTCAATAAAAAAAGTGTAATATTGTACATAATATTTCTATATTATTTATTCAAAAATACCAAAACAACAACAAAACAAATAAAAGAAGTATTTATATGTATATATATACTTGCAAAAATATAAAATATGTATAGATGATGTATTTTGATTTTAGGTTCTACATGAAAGTTGTATATATTTAAAAAAATACACAACTTTCATGTTGAAAACTTTTTTAGCTAACTTCATTCATTATTTTATTTTTATTTTACATCATTTTCTTCAATTTCCTTTCTCTGATTGGCCATGTGGCCCAATCATTGTTTTCTACATTCGGTTCTTCTTTAGCCCGCACCTATAATGTCTATCATCCGATCTATTCATCAGGGCGATCATGATCCACTCAATTCTACCTCCATCTGGGTCGCTTGATCAAATGATCAAGCATCTCTGAGTCAGCCCCTCGCATCGTGACCAGGACCATTGGATCACTCGATCCAATGGTGCATGTGCATCGTTGACCTCTGCATGTTATACCCCCAAGCATCACACCTCTTCATTGGAGCAACTTCTCTATTTTATCTTGGCCTCTCCACGTGTCCTAACTGCACGAGACCAGTACCTCTGTGAAGCCCTTTCGTCCCTCTTTCACGCCAAATACTTCACCTCTGATCTCCTCCTTACATGAACCCTTCATCATTTGTTGAAACTACCTTCGCCAACCACTTGTCACCCGTACAAAAACCTCCCCAACCTCCATTCCAAGCTATCCACTCTTTGCGAGAGGCTTCTCGGATCATGGTCTCTCCTTCAGTGACAATAATAAAGAGAGAACAAGATCAATGAAGGACTACTACCTCTGACGAGATCCACGATGACTTGACCGTGTTGCAGCCTTCGACCCAATGTTGCTCAAGCTTCATGACTCCATCGAGCATGTCAAGCGATGATCCAAAGCTCTTAAGCTTCCCCCAGGCCTTCACTCCACCTACGACTTCGTTTCCATCTCCAGGTAATACCTCAGTGTTCCCTTCTTCTTCCTATTTTCTTCCATTTGTCTGCATGCATACACAATCCTTTACTACATTTTGAGAAGCTCCTCATCATCATCACACAACCCCCATCCACACACAACCCTCCAATCATCGTCTTTTCTTCTCCATCATCTCCTCCATTTCGACTCAGGTCAACAACTTGTATAGATGAAGACCAATTTAGGGATCCACTCTTCCTCCTCGATATAGCCCTCTAACCCGCTTCAAATCACTCCCAAACGACCCCCTATTGGCTTAGGCTATTGTCCTAATGCATGCAGGTTCTCACGGGCTTCAATGAATAGATATTTTGAAGCTTCGTTGATCTCCTTCTTCGCCTCCGATGAGGCTAATTTGTTCTGCTAATCTAGTTGTTGCTAGACTTTCTCCAACTCTTCTCCATCTTCATGGGGATACCATCTACCTTCTCCAACCTTCAGCATCTTGGAGGTAGAGAAGGAGCCATATGGTTTTCGTCAGAGCACATCCATAGCTCCACTGCTCACAAAGGAGGGAGGAGCTACATGCTCCGTTCGATTCGTTCCACATGAGCATCACAACCATTCGATTCAGCCTGGAAAAGAACCCTTAAATCATTTTGATATGATGACTCTGACTGGGATCGAGCCTCCTATTCGTGCCTCAGCCTCGGTAGACCCTAACCATATCCAAGATGTAGCAGAAGCAATTGCGTATCTCGAAGCTGAATAGTGTTCCAATCCTCGCTCTGAAGATGGCAGGAGTCATGTGCACCCCTTGGACATTTGCACAGTAGCCTCGTTGGGTTCCCTTAATTGCAAGCATACCCCCTTATGGGCGTATTTACAGATAAGGCCTTAGAGGCTTTTGATTATTGCATTCAGTCCAATCAGGATGTATTTGTGATGTTTCGTACGTTTTTGTATTATGTTTTCTTTGCAATAAAGCCTATGGATTGAATATTGAATAACTTGAGCATCTTCAACTCAATTAAAGTGAAATTTGTCTTGTTTTAAATTCTTATTCTTATCTTCAATATGGCATACTTAGGTCTATGGTGTGACCCGTGTATGCTAGTTTAATAAATAGTGAAGTTCACTACTTGTTATATCTTAAATAAATTGCCATAATTTCTGATTAAGTTCATTTTGAGTAATTAAAAAGGCCTCGATTTACTTAACTCATATAGAATTTAATTAGGAGCATAATCTTCTGATTTCATATCCCCTTGGCCAGAATAATTGTTCACTAAAGTTGAGTTGAATTAGATACTACTAGTTATAATAATTAAATTAAACTTTAGAATTAGAGCTATTCACTTATTATTAACTTGGATTCAATTAAGTATTTAATTGAATATCATTGTTATGATTTAAATCACGAGCATTAGATTGTAATTGTGCATTTGTTTGTAGCCTGGTGTATTGTCATCCATTTTGTGGCATATTATCTATTTGCATTATAAAACCATACAAATCCATGAATTTGTCCATATTATTTCCTTTGACGTGTATAAAAAATACTTTAATTTACTTAATCTAGATATTTAACCTTAAATAATTAGGCCTAATTGCTCGTGTCCCTTTGATCGACCCTGGACTTATCTAGGTTAAAAAGTGAAGACGGTCTCTTCACTGAGATTCCTATCGAGGTTTTGATTAATCATCTTAGGCTCATATTACGATGAGATGAAATCAACATAATAGAAAGACACTAATTAGATGGCATCGTTACCGGAGACACTACATCATTAGGAAATTTACTAAGGCTTAAATATTTAATTAAGTGACTTTTAGTGATATTTAGGTCAACTCTTTGTTTTGTTGGCTTTATCTTGTTTTGTTGACTTATTACATGTTGTTTGATTTTTTTTAGCCTGACATCTCTTATAAATTACATCTAATCATATATAGTTGTCGTGACATGGCCCGCGGAGTTGCGCAAGTTCAAGGTGACGTGGAGGCGACGAGCTTGGAACTCGAGATGAGAAGAGTCCATGGCAGCTGTTAATTAGAAGAGAGGGTTAGCTCATTAGTTAACTTAGTTAAAGTTTTTGTTTATTATAGTTGTAAACTAATTTGTAATTAATTGTCTATTTCTAGCGGCTCTCGATTAAAGAGCTCGCGTGTGTAATTAGGGATTATATAAACTTCTGTTAGTTGTGGTGTGTTGAGACATGTTTCACTCTTGACCAAGAGTAAGGCTCGACTTGAATGACTGAAGTTAAGGATGGCACATTGATCTCAGAGTCTTTTAGTTCATTATTATTTTTGCCCATATAACTTAGGTCGCGCATAAAAAGATTCATTAATAGATGCACTTAGATCGTTCTATGTAGCATCAAATCAAATCAATTTCTTCACTCTAATAAAACTCATGTCTTATATGCAATTTATCGACTTGTGTGATTTAGTGTAATGTTTAGAAATTCAGTCTTGCATCCACATGTAGAGTGTTGGAAAGCTTTGTAAGTATCTCTTAACTCAAGCATTCATCGTTGTTTTTCGCTTGCATTTCATTTCCCGGTTCCATCCTCTAGTTTTATAACTTAAGCTTAAAAAGGAAAAGGGGCTAAAATTAGGTGATTGTTTGTTGATATCACATTATTAATCGAGTGATAACCAGCATAAAATTGGGACTACTAAGCATGTTGATATAATAACTTGGAATAAAATGAACCTTGTCTTACGGGATAAGAATCCCATCATTGCTCACATGTATTAAACTCCAGACAAAGTAGGTGAGGATGCATCCCTAAGGATAGAGCCCAAATCTCTGGGCTTGTACCTTAAGTCTCCATTTCTATCTCTCACGGATTTGGGAGATGCAAGTGCTTGCCTCTGACTTCAGAGATGTTTTGGTTGTGTAAGCTTACTAGTATCTGTAAAGGTGAGATATTGAACCTGGTAGCCTGGGAAGATCACCCTTCTTCTTGAGAGCTAGCAGAAGCATTGTTAGGTGTCAAGTGACTCACTGTGAGTAACGTACTATAAAATCGTTCTATCACCAATAAAACTAACAAGATAATTCGGTCGAAATCTTATGGCCTTCACGTGTGAAGTTGGTGAATTGAAGGAGTTTGTATTGCGTTTGTTTTATGTGAGTTCGATCATGCACAATTCAAGTGCCTTCACATAGGAATTCATCATCTTGATTCAATTTGTGTTCTAATACGAATCCTTTTGCAATCAAATATGAATAGTTGGGGAGAAATTTGTCCAGACTTCGTGAACCTTTCCTTGAACTCCCCAAATATTATATCTTCCGAGGTCCACAGTACCTCACTTCCTAGACCTCCATGGACTCATGATGACCCTCTTCTTGAGTCCAGATTCACTTCTTTATAGAATGGTCATACACTGACCAATCCATTTCTCTCTTCCTTTCTCACTGAGGATGACCTTTGCCTTAGTGAGCTCGATTTGATTTCAACATCTTCTAACCTAAACCCATTCTCTAATGAAGGTGATTCAAAAGATCCATACACAATGCCTCCTAAGAAGCACCTTAAGGATGAGGATTGTGATGACCCTTGCAACAGATATTAGCTAGGTTGGTTGTTGCAGAACAGCAGAATGCTCTAGCTAGAGCTCATATGGCCAGCTTAATGTGGGAATTGATGCACCTAGGAAAATAGTCTATAACCATAGACAATATCTGATAATTGGGGTTTTGCAAGGGTCTAAAATATCCTCACTAGAAAGTGAAGATAAAGTGTCACCGAGGCGACCGCTCGCAAAACCTCGTATCAATCAACAATTAACCCATAAATAAATAAAGAAATGGCAGGCAAAATGTTTATAACTCTACAATAAATGTGTATAGTGTGCAACCATGTATAGAGGTCAAACTCATGGAGCAAACGGTGGATTGTGCATATACATGCAAAAAATTGTCCTTTTCTCTTGTCTTTATTCTCTTTTTGTGTGGATTTTAATTTTTATATTTTTTATTTTAATATATATAGATGTTTTTAATTTTATATGTTTTTATTTTCTTTTTATATTTTCCGATTTTTAATTTCTTTTTCTTTTTAAACATATAATATAAGCTTATGTAAGCACATATATACAATATAGGCTTATATAACTATAAATGCTTATAAAAATAAACAAAATTCATTAAGTAAATTATTTTTGGGTTTTATATAATTTTCTAATGATTTTTTTATTTTTCTGGAATTTTTGCATGTTTTTAGGTATTTTTAAAATAAAAAATGTCCCAAAGTAGGGAGTAAATAAGTAGGTAGAATTGATTTGAAGGTAAACAAATAGCAAATAAAGTCCAAAATTCTTCAAATCTATTTTAGTAGATAGATAGTGACATAAAAAAATCGGATATAAAAAAGAAATATTTTTTTGAGATTTTTGGGAATTTTAAATCTTTTTTATTGGATTTTAGAGCTTTTTAATTTTTATGTTATTTCTTTTTCTATTTTAGGGATTTTTGGTCTGGAGACTCAAATATTAAAATACACAACATATAATATTTTAAGAATTTTTCAAAAGGGTTTTATAATTTTTTTTGAAATTTTTAAGTCAAACAGGGGCAAAAGGTGCTCTTTTGGATTTTTAATGAATATCGTAAATGCCTAAAATGCAAAAAATAAAAATATCACATGAATGTACATGCTATCAGCCATCTAACCCTATTTTGCATAATTTTTTGAGCTTGAATGCTATTTTTAATAAAAGAAATTCAAGCACCAATTATATGTGTACTGGCGAGGGCAGATTTGCAATTTAAAATAAAGTCAGGACGTATGTGCCAATTTCCCAAAAATATACAACTAATTTTTGAATTATATAGACTATTTTATCATTTACAAAAGCATTAAGATAGATATGCAATTTTCTCAGCTCACGTGGGACGATACACGAGCAGAGTCGCACTAGACCCATTTGTAATTACAATACTAAATAAATAAAACAAAAATGTGGGAGGCTAAATGTGCAAATTACCCCCATTATGCACTCCATCTACAGCTGATGGCGATCCATGTGGTGTCACTTACGGGCTGACGACCACGATTAGAAGATAACAATTTGTGATTGGATGGCTGTGACTCGATCGAACGCTCAATAAATAGTTGAAGATGCCCTAGATCTTATGGTGAGAGTTCAATCTGGAACGGATGGATCATCGAACAGCTTGGACTTGCTCAGGAATAGCACGTAAAGAACACTGCTCCAGGTTGCTTCGATCTGCTATAAATTGCACCTCATATCATCTCTGAGGCTACAAACAAGGGGGAAATGATCCTGATGGTCTTCTGCGGCTAAGGAGGTGTTCAGAATGGCCCGGACCGCTGCGATTTGGCTCCTGAAGATCTTGTGGGTTCTGGGGTACCTGGAGCATGACTTCTAGATCAAATTTCCCTACATAATGCTCCTTTACGCTCAAGACCTATACATAAAGAGTCATTGGTTGAGACAAATTACCTCGACCCGGTTAGGCGTGGAATTGAGGTGGGATAGTCGAGGATGGGATGCTCCAGTGAGGTGGTGGATGGAGGAGCACGGCTGCTTCGATCTAGAGGGGATCAATGGGGAATAATGGTATGGATACGTAGAGAATTGAAGGGGGGAGATATGGAGGTGGTTGCCGGTCGGCGACTGGGGGTCACAGCGGCAAACGATCGCTAGAGCTCGGGTGAGGTCCAAACCTAAATCTAAGCTAAAATGACTACTAAAAGCATGAAATAAAAGCTCAAAACGAAAACCTAAGTCTACAAGCTACCTAGAAAGAGTAAAATGCATAGCTCAAACCTGGACAAAGGACCAGGGAGCTGGACGGGCCGGAGCTCCGTCGTTGGTCGCCTCTCCTCCTCCTCCAACCACGCCAACACCACAGGGTGCACCATTTTCACATGGAGACTCGCTTGACCGAGGGTAGGGGGTTTCAGGGATCAAAAAGGAACCAAATATTGTGAAGGAGGGAGAGGGTGTTATTTATGAACATGTATCCTGACCCTTATTCACCTAGGGATTGTGATCGAGTGAGATTGTGTATAGAGGATCTAAGGAGTCGGCAAGAATCATGGAAGGTCGAGGATTAGAAGTTTTGAAAGGCTCGAGGGAAAAGGAGGTCTAGTGGAAGCGGGATAAAGGGAAGAAAAGGCAGGACTCGACATTTCTGTCAAGTCACCCCCTAGGGAGGAAGTTGACTTGGGTCAACATTCCTCGCAACGTGATTGGTCCACGTAGGAACAAGTCACGACAAAATAGGGACTTTATTCAAAATAAATGAATTAAAAATAGTAAATGGTTTTATTAAATTTTGGTTATAAAATAAAAAACGTTTATTATTTTATGTAGTATTTTAATATGATTTTTATTTATTTTTATGGACTTATTTATTACTAGTTAGTTTTTAAGGGTATATTTATAAGTATATTCAACTATGTTTTGTATTTTTTTATTTCGTATTTTTTATTCTATTGTTTTATTTCCTCAATTTATATATTTATAACTTATTTTTATATACATAAATATATTTTTATTATATTTTTTATATAAGTACACATAAACAAATATAGGTATATAATATATAAGTATAAGTATATGTATTTCATCTATGTGTTTCTATATACTTATTTTATTTATGTGTTTTATTTATGCTTTTATTTTATTCTAAATATGTACATATATTATAAATAATATTTTCAAAATTATAAAAAATATAAAATTACAAAATAGTCAAGAATAAATAAAACAAATATTTTATTCAGGTATATTATACAATAGGGGTCCAAAGCCTAACTTTCACACCTTATATCCAAATTAAATGAAACCACCTTCCTTAAATTTCTTGTTAAAAATTATATACAATTAAAGTGATTTTGAAATATTTTGGGATATATAGGTTTGGGAAGTTTGATTTTGGCTTTTTACTCTAAGTATAAAAGGTACACTGTATATTATTTTTATATGAAATCAATTTTGTATTTTTATTTGTATTTTTAGCTACAACTTTCATGTACGAAATTTATTGATTTGAGATATAATAAAATAGGTCCCAAAAATTAGTTATTGAAGAAAAATAAATGGGATTTTTATTGTATTTTTTGCCCTTATCTTCCCCTACTTTATTCCTTGTCGACCAAATCAATTCTTGACTTGGTCTCGAGGTTTAGGGTCATAAAATACCTTTGGTATTTTATTAATTTTCTTTTCTCTCCTTTATTCTATAATTTTGGCATTAAAATCTATCTTTTATATATAATAAATAGAATAAATAATGAATATTAATTTATACAAAAATAATGATATTTACATACATTTAGCTAAGGTTTTTAAGGCCAAAATGGTAGAATAAAGGTGATGAAATGGAGACTCATCACCTTCATATACTTGCTTTTATTAGTCTCTAGCAAACTTATGCAATAAGTGTAGAAATAGAAGTAAAGAAAAGAAAGAAAGTGGATTGATTTCAATTCTCAAACTTGTCTTCATAAAATCAAAGTTTGGAGCTTAAGTCATACCTTTGGATTTTTTGTGCGGTTGGAACCTTATTGGGAAATGGATTTGAAACACAACAGACCTTGAGAGTCACAAAACCCTACATAAGTCTCCCTAATAGCCAGGTCAGAATACTTCAATTCATATACAAACCCTTATGAGTACGAATTTATCTTAGACATTGTGTGTGATATGTAGCTCTATTTGGCTGAAGCAGTAAAAGTCAGTCTTCTCCAACATGGTGACCCTAATTCCCCAATCCAACAACTCTTTCCTCAAGAAGCGGGTATTCCCTTCTAAGTTCAAGTGACAACCGCCTCAAGAAGAGGAGGTGGATAGAGAATGGATGGTAGCCAGTGTAGCTACCTATCCTAGGATGCTTGACCAGTGTAGCCAAGTCATCCGGTTGTAGGCTCACATACATATGACTTTAAATCTCAAGCTTGCTTATTGACTATACAAATATGTACACTCCGGCATGCATTTTATTTTCAATCAGGCCTGTCCACTTTTTTGGAGTTTTTTATTTTCATTTTTCTGAATACTATATACAACAGTATTTACATAAGGACTTTTTCTTCTCGAGCTAGTAGACTATCCCTCTTTTGAAGCTTTATTGCAACCCACAACTTCTGTCTTTAGATCTCATTGCCATTTGATCGGGTTGGGGTATAATGGCTACAAATATGTGACTTCTGATGTTTCCATTGGCTTGTGTCTCATGTCGGTAAATCTAGCCCTATACCACTTCAACTAAGGTGAGAAAAGTGAAAAGTGCAGGCATAGAAGATGGGTTATTATCAACAAGAGTCATGTGTGTGCTCCGAAATACTCTACTTAGGCAGTCAAGACTACAATGAACCAAGCCTCGTGATCTCAAAGAACTAAGTCAACTACACCTGAAGTACCTCAATTCCAATTCCTATAAGGTTCCTATGATTAAGTATATTTAAGGTCCAACCAAGCTCCAATCTTCGGATTTTACTTAGACTTATTTAATAATCAAACTCAATCAAAAAAATGCAAATGCTATATATAATGCAGAAAATATTTTTGTGATGCAATTTTCAAATTTTGAACTTTTTATGGGTTTTTGAAAAAGGGTGTGCATATTTTTATGCATTTTTTTCAAAAAGGTTTTGCAAATGTTTTTGGGGTTTTAATTTTTCAAAAGTTTCAGGGATTTTTTTCAAAATAAAAGATTTTTGGAAAAATAAATAGGTACAAATGTTTACACAGGGATGCATCTCGTATTTACAAGAGTTAGGTTTTTAAGGATTTACACAAGGGATATGTTATTATTTCTATATATACATATATATATACACACAATTGGTTAAAAAGTTTATTTATTTGGATGATATATTCCTCAAATTTATTTGAAAATAATTTTACAAATAATTTTGAAAACTATAGTCCAAAATAATTTTGGCAAATAATTTTTACAAACACTTACAAATATTTGAAAATCATTTTGCAAAGGTTTTTCAAATATTATATATAGATTTTTTCAAAATATTTTTGCAATCATTTTCAATACTATTTGCAAATAGGTTTTCAAAATATTTTATTTCTCACAAAGAAAAGAATTTTTTTAAAAACAAAATAATTTTTCAAAGGTTAAAAATATTTACAAAATATTTTTCAAACAATTTTCAAAGATTTTTCAAATAGATTTTTCAGACTGTTTTCCAAACATTTTGCAAAATATTTTTACATTATTTATTAATCAGTATATACAAAAAGAATTTGAGGAATAATATACCTCTTTTTTATAGTTGATTTAATGAATTGTATCTGTATATATATAGTATTTTAGCTATACTTATTAAAAAGTACGAAAGTGCGAGTTATGGCTAAAGTATATACAACATATATACGACCGTCCTAAACTTAGCTTGAGCTATGTCCTCATAGATCGAAAAGAAAAAGAGAAGACATAACTCGTACTGAGTATAAAAAGCATATACTACAATGACGTATAAAGAAGGAAAGAATGAAGAAATGAATGAATACGAAGGTCGACCGTCCCCCCTATACTTAGGATCAAATAATCCTAAGTGTAGCAGACTGTATCTACATGTAGTGAGGGTCGAGGATGGGAATACACATATCACAATTCAATTTGTCTCCCCCTATACTTAGGCTAAAATATTCTTAAGTATCTTAGAGAAAATCAACAAGAGAGGAGACAGTGAAGGGGATCAATAAAAGATATGATAAAAAGATAAAATCATGCAAAGAATGTACACATCACTCCCCTTATACTTAGGGTAAAAAGGAACCTAAGTATAGGAAACAACAAGAGTGGTGAAACAGAATGAAGAAAGAACAAACATAATAGGTGTACCCCCCCCCCATACATAGAACAAGGTACGTCCTAAGTATAAACACACAGATATGGCGAATGATCCGGGGTACACATGATATATGGAAGAAAAAGGAATGAAAAAACAAAACACATATATACAAATAATGAAGAATGGTGAAGTGTGGGACGATATCTGACAGTCGAATGTCGTACTTTCACCATCGTCTCCCTGTGAGAAACGCGGTTGGAAATAAAAAGACACCCTAATATGCAATCAATTGGGTGTCATCTACCGAGAAAATAGATCAAAAACTAAACCAGGATTCGATAGCAGAAAGCAGAACATCGGCTCATACGAAAAGAGTGAGAGATCAAAGCCAATATTGTAAGAAATAGAGGAGGAAGGATCGGTACAGATTCCTCCATGTCACTCGTAGTCTCAGGAAGGTATGAAAAGTGAAGAACATGAGACTCTCTACGTAGCTCGATACCCAGTGGACATAAGGTCAGCAGATCAAGAACACACCGAATATCACTAGACACAGCTCAACCTTGCGAGGGTCGTCAAGGTGAGTAGACTCGGATGGGTTAGGGGTCTTAGAAAAATCAGAAGACTTGGTCTCGTGATCCACCAAGTAGGATACACAACCAGAGATGAGATCGAGCACATAAATCAGAAGACTTGGCTTCATGCTCCACCAAATTGGAGACACCAGAAGTGAAGACGAGTACCCACAAAGTGATGTATCCTCCCGCATATAACCCTCAGGAAGTGATACATACTAAGTAGTAAATAATCATAACAGAACTCATCCTTGCAAGGGTCATCAAGGAGAGTAGACTCAAAGGAGTCGGATCCATCAGACGAATCAGCGGAAGCAGTCTCAGTAGGCAATAGATCAGTTACCCAACAGAAGAGACATAAAGACTCTAAAGATGTCACACTCTCTTGCAGATAACCCTCAGGGAGTACTGTGAACTAGGCAGGGAATAATCAGAAGAATATGACTCATCCTTGCGAGGACTGTAAGGAGAGAAGACTCAAAGGAGTCTAGACAAATGGTTTCGTGCCCCGACAGATCGGACAAACAATCATACAGGAGACCGATATCTCATATCAGAGGACTCGGCTTCGTGCTCCATCAAGATGGACACACAAGTAGTGAGTGAAATTGATCGTAAAGAAAATGTTGCATTCTCCCGCAGATAGTCCTCTGGGAATAATGCAAATTGAGTTAATGAAAATCAGGGTCATGTTGGCATCAAGTCTCAGGTCCTCAAAATAATCAATCAATCGCTAGTAGGAGGGCACAAGGATATGGTAGGGATAAGATATCATCAAGGTAATCGTAATGCAGTCCCTCAAATCAACCAAATCAGCTGAGATGGATCAAAATGTTAGAAGGAGATCCTCTAAGTGCTAAATGGGAAAAGAGAGTCATGAGATGGAGGATGGATCAGTCAAAAAGATGAGTGAATCATGTGGGTTCCAAGCACCATAACTTTGAAGCACATAAAGAGATCGTACATCAAGCGTTCGAATCTAGACATACGGAACCGAATATGAGATCATGATGTCGTAGCTCGAAGAATCATCAAATCATTGGGAATAAATCACATCCTTAATCTAATGTACGATATCAAAATCCTCAATGAAGAATCACACCAGAAATTGTACCAACATTAGAAACCTCAATAATATCTATACACATATCAAAGTTAAATCCACCAAAATAGCATACCAATCTCAGCATCCTCAAATATGCCCATCTTACTCAAATAATTCTTGCAATCAAATCCTCGATGCGGGCCTCGTCTAATAGCACGGTAGTCCTGGATGAAAGAAGGGATGCTATGGCAGGGAATGAGGAGGGTGGGCGAGAATGGTGAAACGAAGACAAAAATATGGTCCAAGAAGAGAGTCTTCTCTAATCATACCAGAGATAGAGTGATATGGGTAAGGAGATAGCCGTAAAATACAGCTACAAAAGTAGAGATCAAGACTCGATATCACGACGCAAACAAAAAAACAATAATATAGACAAAGAAAGGGAGATGGACTCAGAAGAACTTAAAAACTCATGGATCTACAAACTCAAAGAGTGATGAACGTGAATGGGCCCAAAATCACAATCAATGTACAAAGCAACCTCCATTTTTACCTACTCAACATAGTGAAGATCGAAGATGGTGATCTTTATCTTTTCCATTTTAGAGTTAGGCGAGCTTCAAAACAATTGTACAAGCATGTAGGTAGGCCTGGGATTGGGGCACTAATCCTTAATATGTACATATCACATGTAAAGTGCAGAATACAATGAGGGGGTTGCTCTCCCCCAAGACAATGAACCCATTACGTGTATTTTAAGCATCAGATAGAGTTATCAGTCCCAATTTTATTTTTTTGGTTATCACCTTTTTTGTATTTTTCAATGCAATCGTCTAATGAGTTTCCAATTCTATTAGCATCATATGTGATCAAAATCAGAGGAAGAAGGTCGGAAAAGCAATGCAAGGTGGGAATCGATGATGCATGCATAGTCAGAAGACATACAGTGCTTCCCAGCTCTCTCCATGTGGGATGCATAATAGAATTGAAAGCCACACTACATGAGATGCAAGCAGATGAAATTGCCCTAGAATAGAATATGTTATTATTGTGAAGCGCCATATGTTATCATCGGGAATAGATATGAGACCTAGGGTCCAGTCTTGAAAGCTCACAGGTGCCTGCCACAACGGGTCCTGCAAGCGCTGTGTAGAGCTTCTCTCGGTGTATGGTCTCAAGTCTAAATAGTTAACAATTAGATTTAACTAAGTCCAAAAGTGAATCTATATGTACATGCACATATATTAGGACTTTGGACATTAATATATCGATCAAGCACTTTCTAAGCTAGGTATCAATCATACAAAACAAATAAAAATAAAGTTGAAAGACAAAGAAAAAGAATACGATGAAAACATGATAAAATCGACGAGGCCCCCAAGTGAACAATCACACAGGCAATGGACCACGTGAAGTAGCAGTGTCCAGATAGAGAGTCCAAATTATTACAAATTGAATGTCACTTTCTCACTTTAATTACAAAAATAAAATATAAATAAAAATAAATCTAAAAATGTAAAGAGACTATCTTCCAACATTCCTCCAAGTTCTCATTTGATGCTATCTCCTGCCAGCTAAGTCAAGAAGCTAACTCCGCCTTGCTTGGGTGACTAGGTCCTCCTAAGAATTCCTCTCTCGCATGGCGGTCCCTCGCAACAAAATCAAATGAAGAGGATCGTTAGATAGTTCACAAATAATCATCAAATAAAATGAAAATAAATAAATGAAAAAAATAGATAAGAGTAAAGAAACAAATAACCAAAGACAATCTATGTGGTATTGCTCCCCGCCAATGGTGTCATTTGATGAAGAGGATTTGGAGAGGGTCTAAAAATGATCCTCACTAAAAAAACGAAGACATAAGTATCGTTGAGGTGACCGCTCACGAAACCCTACTTCAAAAGACAATTAACCCACAAATGAATAAAGCAACGGAAAGTAAAAATGTGAAGTTAAATTTATTATAATTCTACAACAAATGTGAATAGTGTGAAAGCTTGTGTAGAGGTCAAAGTCAGGGAGCAAATGGTAGATAGTGTAGGTACATGCAAAACTTTGTCCTTTTCTCTTATCTTTATTCTCTTTTTTGTGGGTTTTAATTTTTATATTTTTTGGATTATTATTTATATATTGTTTTTAATTTTAGACTTTTTATTTTCTTTTTGTATTTTCACATTTTAATTTCTTTTTCTTTTTAAATACATAATATAAGCTTATATAAGGATATATATACACACACAATAAAGACTAATATAACTATAAATGCTAATTAAAATAACAAAATAATGAAATAAAATATTTTTGGGTTTTATATAATTTTCTAATGTTTATGTGATTTTTCTAGAGTTTTTGCATATTTTGAGATATACTTAAAATCAAAAATATCCCAAATCTGGGAATAAAAAAGTGGGCAGATTTGATTTGAAGGTAAAAAATATCAAATAAAGTCCAAAATTCTTCAAATAAAATTTGATGGATAGATATTAATATAAAGAAAACTCAGAGATAAAATGAAATATTTTTAAGATTTTTGGGAATTTTATATCCTTTTTATTGGATTTTGGAGATTTTTAATTTTTATGGTTTTTATTTTTCTATTTTTAGGTATCTTTGGTCTAGATAACCAAAATAATAAAATATGCAATATAAAAATTTTTAAACTTTTTCAAAATGGTTTTATAATTTTTTGGAATTTTTAAGTCGAAGAGGGGTAAAATATGCTCTTTTGGATTTTTAATAAATAGATAAAATGCTTAAAATCCAAAAATAAAAATATCACATGAATGTACATGTTAGCAAGCATCTAACCTATTTTGTATAATTTTTGGAGCACGGATGCTATTTTTGATATTTGAAATACAAGCACTAAAAATACATGTACTAGCGAGGGCATATTTTCAATTTAAAATAAAGTCATGGGCGTATGTACAAATTTTCCAAAAAAATACAAATAATAGTTGAATTTTATAGATTATTTTACAATTTACAAAAGCACCAAGACATATATGCAATTTTCCCAACTCACATGGGACAACACGTGAGCTGAGCTGGACTGGGCCCATTTGTAATATCAATAAATATTAGGTGCATCTATACACATTTATTTAAACTACAAAATTTAATTACAGGACTAAATAAATAAAAAATTTGGGGGCTAAGTGTGCCAATTACCCCCATTATGCGCTCCATCGTACGGTTGATGGCGATCTATGTGGCATCACTTAAGGGTCGACGACCACGATTAGAAGATAATGGTTCATGGATGGACGGTCATGCATCGATCGAATGCTCAATCAACGGTTGACAATGCCCTAAATCTGACGGTGAGAGTTCAATCTGGAGCGGCTGGACCATCGGATGGCTTGAACATGCTCAAGAAGAACATGCGAAAGAAAATTGCTCCATGTGTCTTCGATCTGCTATAGACTGCACCTCAGATCCTCTCCGTTGTTGCAAACAAGGGGAAATGATCATGATGGTCCACAGCTAAGGAAGTGTTTAGAATGGCACGGACCCCTGCGATGTGGCTTCTGGAGATCTCGTGAGTTCCAGGGTACCTGGAGCCTAACTTCAAGTCAAATTTCCCTGCACAAGGCTCCTTTATGCTCAAGACCTGCACAGAAAGAGTCACTGGTCAAGAGCAAATTACCTCGGCCTGATTAGGAATGGAATTGAGGTGGGGATGGTCGAGAAAGGAATACTCCGACAAGGTGGTGGCTGAAGGAGCACGACTACTGAAGGATGTGGGATAATCCTCAAGCACATCACGGAAGCATGAGCATCGTATCGAATACGACGAGGAACGACTAGTCACACTAGTTGTTCTGTGCAGCGGAAATTAAAAATTTTTCATGTGACGAAACCACATGATCCAAGAACACTTCTCGAATCATTTCATCTAAACCACAAACAAGTAATAGGATTACCTCATGAAGTGTGGTTGCGATCGAGTCTCTAAACAAAGAGACCTCCTGTCTCAAGTCCGATCCGACGGAGGAGACGCTTGCGAGCGAGCGGGATGAATAGTGTGCTTCTCGCAATCCATGTTGATGATCCAAGTAGTGGATCTCCTGATCTCGACACACGAGATCCGACGTCTTCTTCACAAGCGAGGCGCACCGAAGGAGATGGAAACTCTCTCTAGGGCATCCATGGTGGACGGCCATGAGAAAGGAAGAGAGAGGGCTGACATGTAGAGAGAAATAGAGAGAGAGGCTTATGTTCTCTTTGTGTGTAGAGAAGAGCAAAGGGGTGCCCTTCTTTTATAATATTTTGGGATCCATGGATCTCAATCCATGGACAACACAAATCCAATGGCTCTCATTGATTGTGTTTCTTTTAATGGCCAAGATTTGTGTTGGTAAAACCAATAATAATTAATTTAATTGAGATTAAATATATATTTATAAATCAACATAATTCAATCCTTAAATTAAATCAACTAACATTGGAGATAATGGAAAGGAGAATCTCTCCTTCCATATAGGAGGGGTGGACGGCCACCCTTTCCTTGTAGGAATTGGTGGCCGTCCCTTCTCCTAATAGGAAGGGGAGATTCCAATGCAATCTCCAAGATTGCATATATCTCCAATATTTACAACAACAATTGTTTGTAAATTATTCTACAAAACAATTCATAATTATTTTGTGAATATTGCAATCTTGCCATTGGAAAATTGTGAATCACATTCACAACCTAAAATAAAATGTGAATTACATTTTCAATTTAATGTCCAATGTGAATCCAATTCACATCAACATTTAATTAACAAATGTAAATTACAAATAGCTCTCTCTTATATATTATAAATCACATTTACAATATATATGATTAATATGGATTTTTCTATCCATATTATTCATATCCATGATAATTAAATAGCATTTAATCATCTTGGGTCTCTTTTCTCTTGCGCTCAAATAATATGAACCACATTCACATTATTTACATCTTTTATAATCAAATCACATTTATTTATCTAAGATAACTCTCTTTATAATATGAATCGAATTCATATTAATCGTGATAATTAAATCACATTTAATTATCCATTTTCTCAATGCTTGGATACATATATCAATAATGAAATTATCCTGAACTCTTTCAAGGATAATGTGCTTTCTCCGCGAATACTTGGAGATAAGGACAGGGCTATTGTATTATTCCACGTATATACACTTGGATATTGAGATCACATCTCAAATCCAGATCTCAGGCCTCCCATAGATGCTTGATTAAATCAAGACCGTAAATCTAATCTTCTCATTGCATCTAAATCACATTTAGATCAATGTCCAACATTTGGACTAAGATTAGATTACTTCTCTACTGAGAGGAGTCACTAAAATCCAGACCCGTTTCATCACTCCCTAGGAATGGAAGCGTCATAGTTATACAGCCGTTTATGATCACATCACCCTCAGGTATTCCCAATACCTATACATCCTGCATACTGGAAGACTCAGAATAAACCTGAAGTATAAGATCAATTTTACACTGTCTACTTCAGAGTTTTATCATCAAGTTTCTCATTCGATCATTGGGAGTCGGTATCGATCATATGCTTTCCAAAAGCATATATCATACCTAGGTGTTGATCATACACTTTCCAAAAGTATATATCAAACCTATAAATTCAGTCAAGCTTCCAAAGCAAGACGACCTTGCATAGAATTTGATTCTTCCCAATATCTCATGAGTGAGCTCATGTCTTCCGGTTCAGTAGTGAACCTGTATGATCCCTTTGAGAGATCGTATTACTCATATGCCCTTATATGCACACCAGCGTGCCGGTTTATAGACCTTGATTAGGTCATCAACCTATTGGTCTGCCAAATGTACGTACTCAGACATATAGTAACACATCTGTCTCCAGTCAGAGGATGCGTGCCTATATCATGACAGTATACGATATAGGACTTTGGTTATCTCGATCTTGTTAAGTCAACTCTTTGACCTAACTAATCTGACACCTCCGAATCTCTATTCCAATGCAGAGGACCTGCATCAAGAGGTCGGTCAGATATCTGCCTAACTGAGAAAGGATTGCCATCTCCTGCTTAGGCTGGAGATCATCTCTTAACAATCATTTGATGGTGCTTGATGAGTCCAATCTAACTCATTAGATGTTCATCCAAGCACCAGCCTCTATGATTCAATATTTTGAATCAACAGATGTATGATCATCAAGATGGCCATGGTACATAACCCTAATTGTACTAAGGGACCTATTATGCAAATTATGTATTCTTCATTTCAGATTAGGGAATGATATTCGCAATAACATTTATTGCATAATGGCTCGTCGTGGGATCGCGTGTCCAACAATCTCCCACTAGCCCAAAGAGCCATTAATGGGCTAATCATTTAATCCCACACTCATGTGACAATCATGGGCTATTTAGAAAGTAGCTAGGTAAGCTAATTTATCACTCTATCCCAAGAGACTATGCTAAGTCCTTTTACGGCACTTGTGTATCTCCTAGTGATAGTGTTTGCATCCAATGCGAATGTTGCATCTTATGCAACCAATACTCAATACAGTCAAAGCAGTTATAGCGTCCTTGATACTACTATGCTCAACAATTATTATAACCAGTATTACCATAATCCTTATCAGAATACCCTTATTCCTGGAGATCTCTATCTCCTAAGGTATCCGTAGTGAAGACCTTTTAGATCACTATCTATAATGTCTTAATTTCTTGAAGATAAGACTTTGAGATCACTATCTCAAAAGTTTTGCCTTCTATGAAGATATCGTTATTACTGCAATCAAGTGTTTTACACCATAGTAGGATTAGTAACAGTTTTAACTCCCACTGCATGGTAGACATCTGGCTTTTGTACACATCTAGCACACACCTCGGTTTCTTGGAACTGATGCACAAGGGCAAGAAGTTTGCATTCACATCCTCAACTCTTTGAAGTGTTATCCCTTTAGATAGGTCAATACCATATCTTTGAGGAAAAGAAGCCTTTCTTGGAATTTTCCAGAAAATGAAAATTATCCAAGGTGTACTATTAGTGTGACTGTCCCAATACCCTCTTCTCTTTGCTTCTGAACAACTTCAGAACTAAGATCTAAGAGGTATCCTTGAGATCACATCTCGAGGTATTGAACAACCAGATTATAAAACACTTATTTATTATCATCTATATATATTACGATGAACACAATGGCACCCCACTAAGCTTCACATGGTACATCAAGATACTATCTGAAATCATAACATTTATGAATTCATCAGATCCAATGTTCCAACTACAAGAAGCTTACTTGAGTCCAATAGATGGAGCTCTCTAGCTTGCACACCTTGCTTTCCTCAACCATGAAGCCCTGGGGCTACTTCATGTGAATATCTTTAGAGAGCTATTCATAGAGGAATGCAATCTTGACTTACATCATGAAGATGTCATAGTCAACTTGTGTAGCTATGGTTAGCAATATTCTGATGGGTTAAAGCAAGGTCACTGGAGAGCAAGTCTCATCGCAAGCGATGTCTTCTCTTCGGTATGCAGCTCATGGCTACGAACCATGCTTTGAAGGTCTCTACATTCTCATCAGGTTCCCTCATTCTCTTGAAGATCCATTTACACCTTAATGGGTCTTACCCATATAGGTGGATCCTCGAGTGTCCATATACAACATTTGTATATGAAGTCTACTTTAGTCTTTATTGCTAACATCCACCTTTCCATGCTATGATCTTCAGAAGCTTCATCACATGAAGTCAGATCATTGTCAGATTCAACTGACACATGGAATCCATCTTCAAACTTATTTGAAGTGGTATTAGTGTTACATCTTTAATTGTCTATTTAGTTTCTGATTTTAGGAGCCTCATTATCATCTCAAGACTAAATGAGTTCCTTCACTTCATTTTCATCTTGATTCTCAAGGGAGTCATCATATAAGAATCACATTCTCAAAGATGAGATCTTTTAAGAATCTCAAGGTCATAAAGTAGGTATACGATACAATCCTTTATTTTCCTAATGAAGTAGCACTCTCTAGTGCTAGATTCCAGCTTTCTAGCATGGAACCTTGTAAGGATATATATATAATGTAGTCTCTACCACATATATATACCTGGAAACTAAAAGATAATTATGCTAAGATTAATCATTGATCAAATCATGTCACACATGATCAATTGTATCTCCCTGCAACTCTATTGAGTTAAGGTTCATTATGAGGATTGAGATAGGAATGATATTCACATCTCCATAAGGTGTTCCTTGAATTCATATAATAGGTACAAGCTACCTTGGTTAGATCAAATTCATTTCATCTTCCTTCAAACTTTGGTTCTAAACCAAAATTGTGAAATCTTTGAACATTTCAAAGGTTTCTTAGGTGAAGAGAAGTAATCCCATATCATACATAATAATCAATAGATATCACATATCCATAATGTTTACTATGATATAGATGATTCACATACATCAATATGTATGAGATCCTGAATATCTTGACATCTTACACCTTTCCCAAAGAAGGGTGTATTGGACATTTTACTTTGAATACAATATTCATAAGTATGCAAGTTTTGAAATTTTAGACATTCTAAAGTTTCATTTCTTACTTGTCCATTGATCTCATCAACAGACATATGTCCAAAATATGATGCCAGATCATTGTCAAATGATCTTCATCCTCCTATTGATATTTAAAAGTTTAATTTTTAGTATTAGAAATCTTAATGAACCATTCATTAATTTTCTAATTCAGCGGAGTCCACTAGATGTTAGATTACTATCTGAAATATATCCATCATAACTCTCTATGATAGGTTTATTCCAGAATTCATGTTTATTTCCAACATTTAGAAATAAACAATGAGTGTATTCTAGTATCTAGGTCATAGAGACATTCTCTAAGACTAAGGGCTCTCCCACTGAAATTATGAAGTCTATCAATCCAATAGAGAATGTTGCAACAATTGCATCACTTCCAACATGGATGACCATTAAACTTTAAGATCAAATTTCTAATATTCTAATACATATGCAACCAATTGCAAGTGTCATTAGAAGATTGAGATATAATTTTAGACTTTATCTTATCAAATAAGTAAGTCAATTTCGATGATTATATGTAGATTATTCTGATGTATTATCCGATTCCTTCTCTAAGGATTCTAGATAGATTTGATAGTCGTACTATCAACACATCAACTTATTGCAGTATTGGCATTCATCCAACTCTTTGGATGTCATATGGAAGTCACAGAAGTACAGTCAACTCTTTGACTATACTTCTTACTTGGGTCCAACCCATGCTTCCACTGCGCTCCCTTAATATATAAGCAACCATTGCTCAAGACAAAGGATCTCTTATGTTGAAATCAAAATTTTCAATATAAGAGTATTTCAACATTTATACATGCTTCATTCAGTTCATACAATATGAATATTATGAAGCTTCATTAATGATTAGAGTATAGATAGTAGAATGATGACACTCATCGTATCTACATCCATTTAAACTCTTAAAACTTAGGTTCAGGTAGGTATTCAAACAATTTGAATACATCATCTCCTATAGAGCCACCATTCTGCATAATGCAGAGAACCATGACATTCATGATTATATGTTGAGAGCACATATGTATGCCAGAACATCTTCTTAGATTTTATAAGGATTATTTGATAATTATGATCATTGTCGATATGTCACTTCAATAGTACATTCTATGAGATCAAGACTTATAGAGACATACAAATCCTAGGGTTTTAGTCATATTGTCCTTTTAATTATCATTCCTCGTTATTATGAGGAAACTTGCACACTGCAACCACATACATTATGTGTCCAATTGCAAGTACAATATCTGGATCATAGGTCCAATCCATGATATTCTACTGGTTATTATTGAGTATAACACTGAGTGGGATCAAAGAAGGATTATCTGAAATAAGAAATTTGCATAAACATATATAAATATATAATTTACTTTGATTTAAGAATTTTTATATCAAAGTTGTCTTGCCATGTCAACAATGAAAGTTCATTCCCTTAATCACTTTCAATATAAGAGATATACTTACCATTATATCTCAAGCAAGATCTGGGATCTCCTTCCTTATCTTTGTTACATCCCAATAATATGAGAACCTGCAACTCGGATAAAAAGAAGCGGGAACACATTCCGCCTTGCAAGTCCAACTTGCATCTCCCAATTCGGTCTTTAACACTCGGGCCCACCACCCATAAGGTGATCTTGACTCGTCATTAATTGAACCAACCATCAATAGGAATACAACTCGCTATGCGCAATCCAATATCACCCCAATAATATGAGGACCCGATATTGGGGTCACTACGCATATGTCCTTACTCTTTCGAGAAGCGACGAGCCCGATCCAAATGGATCGTATGTAGGAGCTGACACTTCGGACAGGTGTCTCCTACATACAATATCTGGCGACGGAACCCTTCGCCTTGACGGGTGACCATGAATGTCACTTATGTGATCCTCCACCCCATATTCAAATTTTACTTAATTATTATGAATCATATTCATATTATTAATTCTTCTAAGGAAAATATACATCTATTCATAATAGAGTGTTTTTAATTGGATATAATTAACTTAATCACATTAAATTAATTATCAATCCAATTCAATCAACAAATTCGATTTTACTTGAATATATAGTATTATCTCAAAGTACGTATTAATTCGGATTTTAATAATTAGAAAATACATCATGATCTCTCAGGCATCATTCGTTCCCTACCCGTTGTCATGGCCAGTACCGGCGGGAGTGGGACGGACCGCAACCGGTGCGACCCGCTACCCCAGAGATCCCCGACTAGACACCATATCTGCCTCGGGAAAAAATAATGCCGAGTCAATCACTTTGTACTTGAGATGATCATTGGTTCTTCAACCGAAATTATACCATATAGTAATAATCAAAACATTTTTTATTATAAGGAAATTTGCTAGACAAATTCCCAATCCTATTCAAGCAAGGAGTTTGATTATTGTACTTCCAATTATGATCTAGATCAAATCTAATCAATTTATTGGTTGAGGGCAAGTCAATTAAGGAAATAAACATCATTCAATATTCTCAAATATTTTCCATAATTATTTCATGAAATTAACAATTAATTTCACTAATTGATAATCACATGGTTCTTGATTAGGACTGTAATTTCAGCAGTGACCCTACTTACTAAAATTAACATATCTCAATCAATTTAAATCCAAATTATGCAAAATCAATTTTCAAAAATTTCTAATTTGATTTAGGATAGAATCTAAGTGATATTTCACGCATTTCGAGGCGGATCAAAACAGTAATTAACTCATTAATCATGTTAAGATTCGTAGTTCCCGCAACATTGAATACATGTTCATTAAAACAACCATATCTCAAGCAAACAGAATCCAAATTACGTAAACTCAGATCCTATGATTTCCTTATTTAATGGGGAACAAAATACAAGTTTTATTTTCGTGTTGAAATAATTTAAACAGGGCGAAAATAATCACTAAATAGAGATGCGAAAATGAAATGCGATAAAATTTTCGCAACTCTAATGAACCCAAGTTGGCTTAGGTTTACGAATCGTATCCGAAACCGTCGACCTAAGGCTCTGATACCACTTGAAGGATGTGACATAATTCTCAAGCGCATCACAGAAGCGTGAGCATCGTATCAAATACGACGAGGAACGACTAGTCGTACTAGTTGTTTTGTGCAGCGGAAATTAAAAATTTTTCATGTGACGAATCCACATGATCCAAGAACACTTCTCGGATCATTTCGTCTAAACCATAAACAAGCAATAGGATTACCTCTTGAAGCATGGTTGTGATCGAGCCTCTAAACAAAGAGACCTCCTATCTCAAGTCCGATCCGACGGAGGAGATGCTTGCGAGCGCGGGGATGAATCGTGTGCTTCTCGCAATCCATGTTGATGATCCAAGTGGCAGATCTCCTGATCTCGACACACGAGATCCGACGTCTTCTTCACAAGCGAGGCGCACTGAAGATACGGAACTCCACGAGCAAGCGATCGGACAACATAACGATGATGATGTGGCGATGGAGACTCTCTATAGGGCATCCATGGTGGACGGCCATGAGAAAAGAAGAGAGAGGGCTGATGTGTAGAGAAAAATAGAGAGAGAGACTTATGTTCTTTTTGTGTGTAGAGAAGAGCAAAGGGGTGCCCTTCTATTCATAATATTTTGGGATCCATGGATCTCAATCCATGGACAACACAAATCCAATGGCTCTCATTGATTGTGTTTCTTTTAATGGCCAAGATTTGTGTTGGTAAAATAAACAACAATTAATTTAATTGAGATTAAATATATATTGATAAATCAACATAATTCAATCCTTAAATTAAATCAACTAACATTGGAGATAATGGAAAGGAGAATCTCTCCTTCCATATAGGAGGGGTGGACGGCCACCCTTTCCTTGTTGGAATTGGTGGTCGTCCCTTCTCCTAATAGGAAGGGGAGATTCCAATGCAATCTCCGAGATTGCATATATCTCCAATATTTACAACAACAACTGTTGTAAATTATTCTACAAAATAATTCATAATTATTTTGTGAATATTGTAATCTTGCCATTGGAAAATTGTGAATCACATTCACAACCCAAAATAAAATGTGAATTACATTTTCAATTTAATGTCTAATGTGAATCCAATTCACATCAACATTTAATTAACAAATGTAATTACAAATAGTTCTCTCTTATATATTCAAAATCACATTTATAATATATATGATTAATATGGATATTTCTATCCACATTATTAATATCCATGATAATTAAATCACATTTAATCATCTTGGATCTCTTTCTCTTGTGCCCAAATAATATGAATCACGTTCATATTATTTACATCTTTGATAATCAAATCACATTTAATTATCTAAGATAACTCTCTCTATAATATGAATCGAATTCATATTAATCATGATAATTAAATCGCATTTAATTATCCATTTTCTCAATGCATGGATACATATATCAATAATGAAATTATCCTGAATTCTTTCAAGGATAATGCGCTTTCTTTGCAAATACTTGGAGATAAGGACATGGCGATTGTATTGTTCCACGTATAGTGACTTGGATATTGAGATCACATCTCAAATCCAGATCTCGAGCCTCCCATAGATGCTTGATTAAATCAAGACCGCAAATCTAATCTTCTCATTACATCTAAATCACATTCAGATCAATGTCCAATATTTGGACTAAGATTAGATTACTTCTCTACTGATAGGAGTCACTAAAATCCAGACCCGTTTCATCACTCCCTAGGAATGGAAGCGTCATGGTTATACAACCGTTTATGATCACATCACCCTCAGGTATTCCCAATACCTGTAAATCCTGCATACTGGAAGACTCAGAATAAACCTGAAGTATAAGATCAATTTTACACTGTCTACTTCAGAGTTTTATCATCAAGTTTCTCATTCGATCATTGGGAGTCGGTATCGATCATATGCTTTCCAAAAGCATATATCATACCTAGGTGTTGATCATACACTTTCCAAAAGTATATATCAAACCTACAAATTCAGTCAAGCTTCCAAAGCAAGACGACCGTGCACGGAATTTGATTCTTCCCAATATCTCATGAGTGAGCTAATGTCTTCCGGTTCAGTAATGAACATGTATGATCCCTTTGAGAGATCGTATTACTCATATGCCCTTATATGCACACCAGCGCGCCACTGTATAGACCTTGATTAGGTCATCAACCTATTGGTCTGCCAAATGTACGTACTCAGACATATAGTAACACATCTGTCTCCGGTCAGAGGATGTGTGCCTATATCATGACAGTATATGATATAGGACTTTGGTTATCTTGATCTCGTTAAGTCAACTCTTTGACCTAACTAATATTACACCTCCGAATCTCTATTCCTATGCAAAGGACCTGCATCAAGATGTCGGTCAGATATCAGCCTAACTGAGAAAGGATTGACATCTCCTACTCAGGTTGGAGATCATCTCTTAACAATCATTTAATGGTGCTTGATGAGTCCTCAATCTAACTCATTAGATGTTCATCCAAGCACCAGCCTCTATGATTCAATATTTGAATCAATAGATGTATGATCATCAAGATGGCCATGGTACATAACCCTAATTGTATCAAGGGACCTATTATGCAAAAATATGTATTCTTCATTTCAGATTAGGGAATGATATTCGCAATAACATTTATTGCATAATGGCTCGCTATGGGCTCGCATGTCCAACAACTACTTCGATCCAAAGGGGAATAATGGTGTGGCTAGGTAGATAAGTGAAGGGGGAAAGAGATGGAGGTGGTTGCAGGTCGGAGACAGAGGGATCATAGCGGCAAACGATCATCGGAGCTTTAGAGCTTCGGAGAAGTCCAAACCTAAATCTAAACTAAAATGACTATTAAAAGCATGAAATAAATGCTCAAAATGAAACTTAAGTCTACAAGCTACCTAGAAAGAGTAAAATGCACAACTCAAACCTGGGGAGAGAACTAGGGAGCTGGACGAGCCGGAGCTCCGTTGTGGATCGCCTCTCCTCCTCCTCCAACCATACCAACACCTCATGGGTGCACCATTTGTCACATGGATACTCGCTTGACCGAGGGTAGGGGGTTTCAAGGATCAAAAAGGGACCAAATCTTGTGAAGGAGGAAGAGGGTGTTATTTATGAACATGGGTTCCAACCCTTATTCACCTAGGGATTGTGATCGAGTGAGGCTATGTACAAATGATCTAAGGAGTCAGCGAGAATCATGGAAGGTTGAGGATCAGAAGTTGTAAAGGGCTTGAGGGCGAAGGAGGCTTGGTGGAAGCGAGAAAAAGGGAAGAAAAGGTAGGACTCGATGTTTCTATCAAGTTAGCATTCTTGGGGAGGCAGATGACTTGGGTCAACATTCCTTGCAACGTGATTGGTCCACGTAGGACCAAGTCATGACAAAACATGGACTTTATTCAAAAATAAATGAATTAAAAATAGTAAACGATTTTATTAAAGTATGTTTATAAAATAAAAATGTTTATTATTTTATATAGTATTTTAATATGGTTTTTATTTATTTTTATGGGTTTATTTATTACAAGTTAATGTTTAAGGGTATATTTATAGTTATATTTATTTATGTTTTGTATCTTTTATTTTTATTTTTTATTTTATTAATTTATTTCCTTAATTTGTATATTTATAAATTATTTTCATATACATAAATATATTTTTATTTTATTTTTCTAATATAATATGTACACTTAAAAAAATATAGGTATATATTATATAGGTATAAGTATAGGTATTTCATCTATATGTTTCTATATACTTTGTGTTTTTTTATGATTTTATTTGATTCTAAATATGTACATATATTATAAATAATATTTAGATAATTATAAAAAATTATAAAATTATAAAAATAATCAATAATAAATAAAAAGAATTTTTTATTCAGGTACATTTTACAATAGGGGTACAAAATCTAACTTTCACACATTAACTCTGAATTAAATGAAACCACCTTCCTTAAATAACTTGTTAAAAGTTATATATAAAAGTGATTTTGATACATTTTGAGTTTTTATAGAGGCGATATGGGTCTGGGAAGTTTGGGTTTTGGCTTTTTATTCTTAGTATAAAAGGTACATTGTATATATTTTTGTATTAAATCAATTTTGTATTTTATTTGTATTTTTATCTACAACTTTCATTACAAAGTTTATTGATTGAGGTACAAATAATAAAGAATAAAATGGGTCATAAATATAAGTTATTTAAGAATAAATAAATGGGATTTTAATTGTGTTTTTGGTCCTTATATCCCCCTACTTTATTCCTTGTCGATCAAATCAATTCTTGACTTGGTCTTGGGGTTTAGGGTCATAAAATACCTATGGTATTTTATCCTTTTTCTTGTCTTTCCTTTATTGTATAATTTTAGCATTAACAACTATCTTTTATATACAATAAATATAATAAATAATGAATGTTAATTTGTACAGAATAATGTTATTTACATGCATTTAGATAGGGTTTTTAAGACCAAAATGATATAATAAAGGTAATGAAATGGAGATTCATCAGCATCAGAATCTCAATTGGTTGAGTCCACTGACACGGGATGTGGAATATGAGATGAAACATCATTTCCTTTCATTGCTGCCAAAATTTACGGGAATGCTAATGAGGAACCTTATGCATTCTGTAGGTGCTTTGAGCTTGTCTGTGATAACCTTAGGCATCATATGGTTATTCAAGACTACATTAGGCTCAAATCCCTTCCATTTGCCTTGGGAGATAAAGTAGATTATGGGTTGAAGAACCTTGGGGTGGTTATTACTACCTATACTTAGTTCAAGGAACTGTTCTTGAAGAATTTCTACCCTTTGAGTAGAGCTAATCGGATGCATACATGCATCACAAGCTTCACCCAGTTACCTCATGAGATATTATGTGATACATGGGAGAGGTTCAAAGAATTATTGTAGAAGTGTCCTTGCCATGTTTTAGAGAACATCATCTTAGTTCAATCATTATTCAATGGTCTTAACCATGAGATGTAGGGTACAGTGAGCACTACTTATGGAGGCATCTATACTTCAAAGGAGATGATGTTGTCTAGAAGGTATTCAAGTAGATGGATGATACCAGTCGTTCACATACCATTAGCAGGGCTTATACAGACACCCTTCTCTCACTCTTACCCAAGGAGAAGGGTGAGCAGGTTGTAGTCAGTATAACATAGGACTTTATTCATAGCTTGGAATCATTGCAGATAAGCTAGCCCTCATCGAGCGGATCAAAAAGCGAATGAACGAACTGGAGAGCTTGTCTCATCTTCAAAAGCAGATGGAGGAATTCTTTGAGAAGGTATCTAGAATAAAGATTCTTGTCGTGACTACACATTCTGCTCTTGTATACCGTGTACAACATGTACATGAGCAGCAGTTGTCAAGGACTCAGTTTACATGGGTAGAGGACAACTCCTTTGCCCATCAGTATCACATACGCATGACCCTTCCACTAGACATGCGGGAATGGGGGACCGTTAGCATTACCAACATCCCTCTAATTTCCATAACACCGGCTTCACTCCTACACCTCTTTCTTCACAGCCAAACCATGAAGCCTACAGCCAAACCCTGGATCCTACTACTCCAGCTACAATGGTAGTAGTTTGTGCGTCCACAACATTCAAATCAGTCAGGCCAGCATGGCCCATCATATCAGAGTCACCCACAGCAACAGTAGTATCAAGGCCAGTAGTCATGTTTTCACATTCTTCTTCCTTTCAACATGGACGAACTAGGCAGAACCTAGGTTAGCGGCATTCTTCATCAGCTCTGGTGGATTTACAACAGCAGATACTCGAGGAGAATCGTTCCTACAGAAACGAGGTTCAGGATATGAGGGTTGATCTCAATTGCTTATCCCGATGGCAAGATGAAAGATATATACCTTCTACCTCCATTCCTGCCTAGTTTCAGACTAACCCTAATAGCCTAAACAAGATACACCAGTGACGCTTTGATCAAGTATATGATTATTGCGAAGAATTTAGCAGGTTTGAAAGAAAATTATTTATCAACTTAATATATATATATATATCAATGTCACTACAACCCATAAATTCTCAAATCAATAAAAAATTATTTTTATTCTAAACAAGAACAAATGCCACAAATTAACCTGGTATAGCTTCCAAGATAGAACTCAAGGAGGCCACAAAGAAACGAGGGAATCAATTATTGCAATTAATGAAAAGTTTGTTTTTATTTTGTTTTGTGTTTTATGTATTTTTAAATGTTTTTTTATTTTTTATGGATTTATAATGATTTATATTTTTATGTTTTATGAATTTTTATTTTTAATATTTTTTAAATTTTGCAAGTTTCTATATTTTTAAATTTTCAAAATTAATTTGTAGTATATATACAAATGAGAAAAGAGGTCTTTTATATTTTACCAATATAATAAAAATGCTCAAAATGCAAAAATAAAATATTTTGTATTTTATATAGTTTTTAGTGTTTTTAGTCAATTTTGTGGAGTTTTAATATTTTTTATGAATTTTATATTGAATTAAAACCAAAAGTAATAAATAAAATAAAATCAGTTATTTTTTGGTATTTTAAAATAGAAAATAAAGTCAAATAATTGGAAAGCTAATTTTTTAAAAAAAAAGTATTTTTATTTAGATTTAAAACAAGCCAGGTTCGGTATTTTATCGTTTTTATGTGATTTTATATCATTTTATAAGTTTTTTTGTATTTTTCATTTTATTGTTTTTGATGGTATTTTTATCTAATTTTTATATATGTGATAAAAGGTAATAAAATACAGTTGCTGTAATTTTTATAATTTTTCATAGATTTTTCAGAGTTTTATGAATTTTAAATGTAAATAAAGAAAATATGTGTTGTTTTTTAATTTTCAAAAATAGCAAATCAAATAAATTTTAAAACAAAAATTATTAAAGGTAAAACAATTAATCAGGAACTTAAGCTAGTTTTTTATGAATTTTGTGAAGTTATTTAACAAATTAATAAAATCAATTAATCAAAGAAATATGTGCTACATAAATTGGACTTAAATGCAATTAATAGAAATAATTAGATTGTTTATTAATAATTAAGAAACTACAAGACTGATAATGCAAAATAACCATAAGAACACGTGTTTCCGCACGTGAATTCAGAAAATAGGGACTTAATTACAATTACTTAAAATAATGGATCAATCAATAATATGAGAATTTCAAGTATTTTATTACAAAATTAACAAAACATACATGACGACACACGTGAATTCACAAGTAGAGGACTAAAATGCAATTTGTAAAAGAAACAAGGGCTCAAGTGTAATTATTCACACAATAAAAACATGACATGTAGCCAATTGTTTTTTTTTGAAAAATAAAAAATGCAGGGGGTGGAAGGTAGATTTTACTACTAGCCCGTGCGGTGTGCTTGCTGATCGTGCGGTTTTGATGAGCTCTCCTGGATATGATCCAACGATTACATTTCGGGTGTGATCGGACAGTCGTGATCTAATTGGCTTTATAGTTCTTGATTTGACAGTAAATACAACTATTAGAAGAACAACGACGAAGGTCTCCTTCGGTTGCTTCAATCGCGTCAGATCCAGACTGAATCGCTACTACAATTGGATCGGTCGACTCCTTATGCTAATCCATATCGAGCTGAGGTGAAGATCGGGTCTAGGTCTCGTTGATCGAAGACTTGGAGCTAAAGCTCCTATGCATGTGAAAGTTGATCTCTAGCTATTAATCAAAGCTCTAAATAAGCACTCCACCTCATATAGTTTATTCTAATGCTCGAAGACGAGGTCCTCGACCAATTATTAGATGAAATTGAGGAAAATGTAGAGTGAATGGGTCAGGTTCTGGGGAAGGTGAAAGTTTGAACCCAAACTCCTCAGATCTAATGATCTGAGGTGATCAGAAATGGTGGAAGGTGCGAAGAAGAGGGCATGTCGATATGAGATGATCGGATAAGGAATAAAAACCAAGGAGAACCTCTAATCTAGAAAATTGGAGGTTGATATGAATCATAATGTGCTAAATCTAAATCAACTGGAATGCAATGAAATCAAATGCAAAATTAAGAGAAAATTAACATGTGATTAACTACTTTGGAAGGTGGATGATTTCGACCTCAATTCGACGATGAAAAATTGAAGAAGTGTGGGCATGGTGGAGCTCCGACCACCGGCGTGGATCTCGTGATTCAACCTCCTACGCACGCTCTCACTTGTTGGAGAAGTAGCCCATGTCATCAGCTACACTCATAGGTGCTCAAGATCGTGGGAAGGAGGTGAAAAACAGATCAGCTTAAGAAAGGGGGCCGGAGGTGTTATTTATAGAGCGCTGGAAAGAGTGAATTTCAAAGTGAAAAATGTGCGTGTCATCCGAGGTAAAATGGGGTGAAATTATTCGAGCATGATTCTCTGTTATTCGATCAATCAAGAGGTTAAGGAGTCATCTTTGAAAGGTCAAGAGATCAGACACTATAAATCTGGGAATGGAGGTAAGTTGGCAGAATTTATTCAGACAAGGAGGAAGAGAGTCAGTTGACCAGGTCAACGGACTCGGGTTGGACCAATAGGAGCAAGATCTGAGTAAGTCCCAACAGAAAGGGACAAAACTAAATAGACGCATAAGAATGAATAAAAAATAAATACAAATGAATTTAAATGAATAAACTATTTTTAATGATTTTAATAAATTAAATAAGTTAATTTATAAGGTTAAAAAATTAAATACCCTTATTCATAGGTATAAAATACCTATATTTACATTATACATAAATTTAATTATTTATTTTTACAAAAAGTCACATTATTTTATATTTATTTATTTATAGAATAATTAGATAATTTTAAATATATTTTTATTTTATTTTTATGACATTATTTTGATGATTAAATAAATGTACACGTGGACAATATAGGTATATTATACCTATATTATAAATACAATTATTTTATTTTTGGTTATTTTAAATGTTGTTATGTTTATTTGTATTTTATATAAGTAACATAAAATATGTACAAAATATGAAAAATACAATATATGCAAAAATATAAATAAATAAATAGGTGTACTATAGACATATAGATCCAATAGCACTCCAAAAAGAAGACTTTCGTATTTTAACTACATTTTTATGAAACCTACTTTTACTTTAAAGGTTATTTTATTTTGAACACAATGAAAGTGAGTTTGATTTATTTTGAGTTTATATGGAGTAGATATTGATCTTTCAATTTTGGATTTACGACCTTTCTTCAGAGTGTCGTCTCTTTTATTTTGTTCATAATTCTTTTTTGCATTTATTTTTAGTATTTAAAACACATTTTTATGTACATTTTTCAAGAATAAACATTTTTATTTGAGATTTAATTGATGATAAATAAAATAGTACAATATATATGCATTATGAACAGTGATGAATATATACATGTGAAGTTAATTATCTGGGATTTATATACATTAATGACCCCATCTCCCTCTACTTTATACCTTGCCAGTTAGGTCAAGACTTGACCTACTCTCGGGCTCAGTATCATCATGTATTTATTTCATATATTTCTTTTCTTTCTTTTCCTTTATTTATTTATTTTAGATTAAAATAATGGTAATAGTACACTATTAACAGATGATATTGGATTATTAAGAGCGATAATTAATGTTATTTACATGTGTTTTATAAGGGATTTTAATCAAAATTAGAAGAATAAAGATGGAGAATTGGTGATTCATCATTCCCCTATACTTTACCTTTGCTAGTCCCTTAGCAAACATAATTAGAAGAATAAGTGACTAAAAAGAAAAGGAAAAATAAAAAAGAAAGAAATTAGAACATTTTTTATTTTTAAACTAATCTTCATAAAATCAATGTATGGAGCTCGGTCAAACCTTTGGATGATTAGTTTATCAGAACCATATTGGAATAGGATTTAAGACTCAACAACCTTTAAGTTCCATAAGTCTCTATTCAGTTTTCCTCGACAGTCAGGTCATAATAAGTCTTCATACGCAAATTCTGATGACTATGAATCTTACTTGTACTGTAAATGTGAAATATAGCTCCCCACATCTGAAATGATAAAGAACAACCTTCTCTAGCAAGGTAACCCTAATTCCCCAGTCTAGTTACTCTTTCCACGAGGAGCTGATTATTCCCATCTAAGTTCGGCTACATGATGTGTCCACAATCGAAAAGGGAAAGAAGATAGAAGAATGAGAAAAGAAGTGGAGTGTGACCAGTGTAGTCACATCTCCTGTGAAGTTTGGCCAGTTTAGCCAAGTCTCCACCAAGATATGCAGGTTCTCTGAAGCTTTGATCATTGTGGTTATGTATATATTTGGTATTTATTTTCTTTTTGGTAGAAAATAATGTTGCACTATATTATCTTTTATGCCCCGGTGGATATATAATCTTGTTTTTTACCCATGTTTTTGGGGTCTTAGAAAAAAATTGTGCCAACGGACCGAGCATCCTGTCTTTAGATGTTCGCGCCACTAGAATAGGTTGGGGTGCACTGGCCTCCAATTGGGACCTACTTATACTTCCATTTGTGTGTGTCCCAAGCTAGTGGGTTCTGCCCCTTACCACCTCATCTGTGTTGAGCTGCGTGCAAAGTGTTTGTCCAAGTTAGCTCACTGTCTAAAAGAATCATGTGTGTGTCTAGAAATATTCTACTTAGACCAATCATGATGACATGTAAACATCATATTATGGATTCAAAGAATTAAGTCGCTTGACTAAAGAGTCTCAACTCCAGTTCCTATAAGGCTTCTCTGAAATTAAGTGGATTAAGGTCTTAACCAAGCTCCATTCTTCAGACTTTATTCCAAACTAGTTTAATCATCAATATCATTCTAAAAAATATGAATACAAATGCAATATTTTTTACTGAAAAGAATTTCTGATTTAAGCTTTTCATGTTGGTTTTAAAGAATTTTTGCATTTCTTATGAGTTTTAAACTTTTTTTCAATTTTCATGTATTTTTGATAGAGTTTGAGAATTTAATGTGATTGCAAGAATTAATAAATATTTTACACACATTCACAAAGAATATTATACAAAAATATATACAAGAATTATACATGTTTATATTTTATTTACAAAAAGAATTTATTTAAAAGTTTTTTAAACAACTTTTTCAAAAGGACTTCATTTACAAGAGAATTTTATATACAACTTTTATGAAAGATTTTTTTATACATAAGAATTTTATACACATATTTTACTAGTAATTCTAGCTTTTATTTACATGAATTTTACAACAATTTTATATACATATTACACAACACAACTTATATACATGTTTGAAAATAATTTTATAAAACTAGTTTTAAAAGATTTTTACAAACAATTTTACAAAACCTTTTCAACATAATTTACAATATTTTTACAAAATTTAACAAAATATTTTACAAAGAATTTTACAACAATTTTACAAATACTTTACAAACCAATTTTTCGAATATTTTATTTTCAAACATTTCACAAATAGTTTACAAAATAATTCTATTACAAAAATAATTTTATTATAAAAAATAATTTTATGAAATATTTTACAAACAAAATGATTTTAGAAAAATGTACAACATTTTTACAAAGAGTTTACAAATAATTTTAAAAAAAATATTACATAATGGTTTACAAAAGAATTTTATAAAAGAAATTTTACAAACATTTTTATTCTAATTTTATTAGGCATATTATTAAACACAAAAAGTACAAGTTATGACTAAAGTATATATACAATATATACGACACCCCGTATACTTAGCTCGAACTATGTCCTCATAGTGACCAAGAAGCAATAAAGGAAGACATAACTCATGCTAAGTATAGAAAAGTGAAAAGAATCTTGTACTACAATGACTCAAAGAATAAAGAATAGAATGAATATAAATCGGTCATTTCCCCATACATAGTATCAAATAATCCTAAGTATAGAATATTATACAAATGGGGAAGACCGAGGAAAAGAATGTACAAACTCAACAACTCGACTTGCCCCCCTATACTTAGGTTAAAATATCCCAAAGTATAGAAAAGAATATCAACAAATTGAGGGACAAGCGAGAGAACAGAAGGAAATAAAATGAAAATAAAGAAGACGAAAAGAACGACATTACTCTCCCCTTATACTTAGGGTAAAGGATTCCTAAGTATAAACAACAACATGAGTAATGAAACAGAATGAAACTAGCAACTCAAGTCATTCACCTCCCATGTACTTAAGATCTTGTCATCCTAGGTATAGCTCACACATCCGCAAAGAAAAGAGGTAAATGATAAAAACGGAAGAAAGAAAGAATAAAACAAAAAGAATATATACAAGGTAAAAATCAGCTCATGTATCAGACACAGAAGAAATCAAAGTATCATCATCTAATATCACATGAATAGAATCAACAATGGACAGGAATGTATCATGCTATAAGTATGGCTTTAGCAACTGTCCGTTGACCAAAAACTACTATGTGCCAGATGACAACACAGAAATGACAATGCTAATGTTGTTACGCACATATCTTACTACAAAAGGCCCTGACCATTTTCTCTTCAGTTTGCCTGGAAATAACTTCAAATTTACGTCAAAAACCCACACCTTCTGATAGGCTCGAAAGTATTTCTCCTGGTATGTTTATCATCTCTTGACTTTCTCCTTATACATCAGGTTGTTGTCATAAGCATAGTCTCATAATTCCAGCAATCTATTCAGATCAATCTTCCTACTCTAGTCTGCTCTCTCTTAATCCAAATTGCATTCACTGATCGCCCACAAATATTTGCAAATTAACTCTACTGGCAAGTGGCAAGACTTTCCATATACCAAGCGATAGGGAGACATACATAAAGAAGACTTATACATCGTATGATAAGCCCACAGAACTGAGTCAAGCAACAGTGACCAATTCTTCCTATCTAAATGAACAAGTTTCTGTAGAATCATCTTTATCTCCCTATTAGAAATCTCAGCCAAGCTGTTAGTCTATAGGTAGTAAGGAGATGCGACACAATGCTCATCGTCATACTCCTTAACTAGCTTTATGGTCTCTATGTTGATAAAGTGGCTTCCCCATCTGAAATGAGATCCTTGGGAATCTTTAACCGTGAGATAATGTTGTCCTTGAGGAAGTGATAAATAGTATGACTATCGGCAGCTCAGGTGGGGATAGACTCCACCCAACGACTAACATAATCCACAACAAGTAGGATGTACTCGAATCCCTGATTGATAGGGAATGTGCCCATGAAATCAATGCCCCATGTGCTAAAAACATCTAAAATTCGGATATGCTTGAGGGGCATTATATCTTTGGAACCGATGGTTCCTCCCAATCTCTGACAATCAATACAACCCTTGACATAAGTTGTAGCATCCTTAAAAAGTATTGGCCAATAGAGGCCATATTGAAGAACCTTAGCTGTCATGTGCTTCCCCAAATGGTGTCCTCCAACTTCTAATATGTGAAAATGATCAAGAACACAAGTGTATTCCTCCTGAGGAATGCACTTCCTCCAGATACAATCCACACTCGCACGAAATAGGTGTGGATCCTCCCACTAGTAAAAATGTATCTCAGATAAAAACTCGTCAACCTTAATCATTAGCCAATCTTGTGGAACTTTCTTGGAGACAAGATAGTTCACAATATCAATGTACCATGGAAGTGAAGCAGCGGACAAGCTCGCCCCATCTAGGAAAGTCTCTATGATAGGAAGAATTGATTGCTCAGGACTCTGTGCATCTGTAATCCGAGAAAGGTGATCTGGCACAACATTATTGACTCCAGGTTTATCACATATCTCCAAATCAAACTCCTAGAGTAGAATGATCCATCTAAGTAGACGTGGTTCGGCATCCCTCTTGCCTTGTAAATATCGCATAGCAGAATGATCTGTGTATGAATCAAGTATATGTGATCTGAATTTTTCCAAGGCAAACACAACTGCTAGCATCTCTTTCTCTGTAACGATGTAATTCTTGTGTGCTTCATCGAGAGTCTTACTATCATAATGAATGGCAAATGGTACTCCATCCCTTCTTTCCCCTAGTACAACTCCAATAGCATAATCCGAGGCGTCATTCATAATCTCAAAAGGAAGAGACCAATCTAGTGGTTATAGGATAGGAGCTCGTGTAACCAAATCTTTCATCTAATAGAATGCATGAAGAACCTTATCATCCACAATAAGCTCAGTCCCCTTGCATAGAAGCTCAGTTAAAGGTCAGGGAATATTTGTTGGAGTCTTTTATGAGTCGTCTATAAAATCCAACAAGCCCTAAAAAAGACCTTAACTGCTTTAGTGATGCCGATGGCCTAGCTTGGCAATCACATCCACCTTGGTCGGGTCAACCTCTATACCATGTTTGGAGATTACATGCCAAACACAATCCCATTAGTCACCATAAAGTGATTATTCTCCCACGAGAGCACTAAATTCACCTTGCAACAACGTTGAAGTACTCGATCTAAATAAGCTAGATATGAATCAAAGCTATCCCCGTAGATGGAGAAATCATCCATAAATACCTCAAGGAAACTACCTACCATGTCGGCGAAAATGGCTAACATACACCTCCGGAATGTAGCGAGAGCATTACACAACCCAAAGGGCATCCGTTAAAGGCATAGGTGCCAAACATACAAGTAAAAGTAGTTTTATCTTGGTCCTCAAGAGCAATTGCTTCCTGATTATACCCTGAATGCCCATCCAAGAAACAAAAGAACTCCTTCCATGTCAGTCTTTTGATGATCTGGTCAATAAAGGACAATAAAGAGTGATCTTTCTTGGTCGTTGAGTTCATGCATCGGTAATCTAAACAAACACACCATGAAGTGGGTACTCGGGTCGGAATATCCTCACCTTTGTCATTTGTTACGATGGTAATCCCAAATTTCTTCGAGACCACATGTAACGGACTAACCCATTTAGAATCAGAAATGGGATAAATAAAGAAAGCTTCGCACCACCTCTTGATTCTTTCATGACAACTTCCCATAGATTAGGATTCATACAACATTAAAACTCACGAGACGACTTGTTGTTATCCTCTAAGTAGATATGATGCAAGCACAATGCTAGATTAATCCCACGGAGATCTGAAATCTTCCAGCCTATGACCTTGCGGTTTCTCTTGAGAACCAATAATGAGAGAGATTCTTAATCATCAGTCAAATACAAACTGATGATGACCAAAAATATGTGTGGCTCGCATGCAAGGAAGGCATACTTCAGTGTTGAAGGTAATACTTTAAGCTTAGGTGGGGTCTGAATCTATTCTATAACAACCTCAGAAACTGTACTGGTGGTACGTGAATGATCTATCAATTGTGATCTGTCCATTGTGGCTACAATCAGCTCTGAATGTATGTATTAAAAAGATCTACAATGAATTCTCTATATTCATCTCGGGATGGATCATCATCAAACAACTCAGTAAACTCATCAGCATATGACTCATCATCAAAAAAAGATGCAAATGTCGATTATGTTTTCCAGGCATTCCTATTGGGAAAGGAGTTCTTGGGTTTCAATGTCATCCGAGAAAAGAGTGGTGTCTCTGATATCAGCTAAAAATCTCAATCCTTTGTCTCATGTGTAACTGGCTCTCCCTCATTTAACACAAGCTCGGATGGCTTCAGATCCGGTATCATCTCTTTGAGTAACAAGGTTGGTACAAGATTGATATAGGATCCACTATCAAGAAGAGTACGATCAAATTCTTGCTTAAAGATCTCAACTCAGATAAGAGGTGCTCCCTTGTCTTTCTTTGTAAGTAGGAGGTTGTTGATGGCATTAACAGTGGACATGATCAATATGTGTTTCTCGATTCTTTTACATTTGTTCTTCTTGGGTTGATGCTTAGAGATGCATGCTTCTTTCATTCCTCTTTTCACAACAGGTGTATACTCCATGGCCTTCAAGAGTGGCATCTCAAGGAATATGTTATGTAGAACCTCTATAACTCTAGGATCAGATAAAGCTATTTTTAATTCTATGATATTTTTGCTTTTATTCAATGCATCAGGAAAGGAACAACATTTGAATCAACATCTTTATCCATATCAGAATCAACATGTGAGTATGGACAACCAGACTCAGAATGTACAGTGTCATCCATAATAAGAAAAGAAAAAGAAGAACGGGTTGCTCTGTCTACTACTGAAGAAGATGAATCCACAACATGTGTGCTCTCCTCCACTTCTAACTTGGCTCTACAACTCCCATTATTGTCTTTTTAAGCTTTTTGATTTTCTTCATTTTTTGGTATTTTGATGATGTGGATGCTCATCCATCTGTTGCAACGCTCGATCTCTGCTCACTAGATGAAGAAGATGAAGTTGAAGCGCGATCAACGGCTTTATTCTCCAATCCCGATGGAGCTGGATGTTGCAATATCCTACTGCTCCTGAGGGTGACGACATTAGATAAACATGAAAAAATCAGAAATCAAACTGTCTTGGAAGTGGATGGATCATGATGTGCTACCTTCTCCTTATTACAACAGAAATTATTGGGATTGGCTTCTACTTGAGCTTGAATAATTGTCTTCATCACGGTCATGTCATCAAGCCTCTGATTGATGTCATTCATGTTTTTCATCAATTGAGAAAGGTAATCAAGTACTGGGTTCACCGAAGGTGCCCATGGATGCTCAACAACTGGGGGTCGCAGAGACTGGTACTGTGGTGGAGGTTGTTGCTAGTACCTAGAACAACCAGAAGAATATGTATACTGATACTAAGGAGGAGGAGGATATGAATACCATGCAAGTTGCTGGTGATATGAGTGATATGAATGGGTAGGCTATGTATGTTGGTAACCATGTCTCCGTGTCTGAAAGTGTGGTGGAGACTGAAAATGAGGTTGTGGTTGGTGCTAGTGCTGGTGCTGTCAACCTCCATGGAACTGGTAAACCAACATAGATATGGCCTCAGGATCCAACTAAGGCTACCCTGATGGACATGTATGGTTGCACTTTTGATCTCTCCAAATACCATTCACCTTTTGAATCTGAGGTGGAGGTGGAAATGGTGGCTCTGAAAAGTAAGGAGTCTCTAGATAATACGACGCCATATATGTGAAAGTCTGTTGTTGTGTACCTGATTTGGAGTCTACACGTAATACATGTGTTGAACGACAGGTTGTACTCTGGAACTCTTTTGTGCTAAAGAAGAAGAAGTATGCTCAGGGGCAGATGTCTCGGCTACAAAACTAGAACTCTGACATGCATGGATAGTGATAACTAGCACTTCCAAGTGCTTCGTGATCTCATACATCTTATCTAGCTGCTTTGTCCTATATTCGATCACATTAAGTTTCTCAAGTTTTTGTGATCATTTCTTAATAATATCAACTTTGGATAGGTGATTTCAAAAAATTCTCAAGTATGAACTATCAACTCTATCCACATCATGAGATGTCGTCATGTTGACGATCTTGTGGGGAATAGAAGAATGATGCTTCTGAAATAAGTGGGAAGATGATAAAGTTGTTGAACTCTCCAATATGTCCTCAAATATTTGCCATAGAATGTCCCCATCCTTACTGATGTATGAACCTCTACAAGCAAAATCTACTAACTTTTGATTCTCTTAGCTCAACCCTCCAAAGTAATTCTGCACAAGGCTAGTCTTTGGAATATCATGATGGGGACACTTCTCTGTCAAGTCTTTGAAACGTTCACATGCTTCATGAATAGGCTCATGGGACATCTAGGAGAAGTTGTCTATCAACGACCGTATTTGATTCAATCGTCCTAGGGGATAATACTTATTTAGGAAGGCTGATCTCGGCTCTTCCCAAGACGTCACCACCATTCATAAATGATTAATCCATCATAGTGTATTATCCATAAGGCTGAAGAGGAAAGTTGTCATCTTCTCTACGTCTAATGGAAAGGGTAGTGTACCGTGCTACATATGCGGTCGAACTGCTGGAGGTGTATATATGGTTCCCCATTGGCATGCCAGTGGAATATGGGGAGAAGTGGAAGTAGCTGAGGCTTCAGCTCTTTATGCCCATGAACCATATGAATCTGTATCCAATTCATTGTATATACTATTCCTAGGTTATAGGAATATCTAAGAGTGGGTTTGGCCTCCACACAGTTCTGCTCAAGATTTGATATGTTCTTCTCATTTTCTCCCCCATTCCCACCTCCTCTCAGCTCATCCTTCTCTCTCCTCTCTCTACCATTCCTCATCTCTAAGATCATGTCTCTCAGTACGACATGAATGTTGGCATGCTCTGTCAATTGGGACTAACTGGCCAGAATGGAAGCCAACATGGTATTGTTGATCTCAGACTGCTCAATCATGAGTCCCTTGCACTTCAGTGCCATCGAGTCCTCAAACTCTGAATCTGTATCTAAAAGTGTGAAAGGCGCTCGATCATCATCAAACATGAAGGAGTCTCAAAGGAAAGCTCGAGCTAGGAATCCACCTCGAACAAAGGATTTATTAGAGAAAGATATGGTTTAATAGAAAAGGAAGAGAATTCGGGAAGAGAGTCATCTCGAGATGAAGACGATCGGACTGGAGTAGAGAGATAAGTTCGCAAAGTTTGAACAAAAAGTAATCCAATACGACATATTCGATACAAGAGAAAGATGCAAGAACACAAAGGTCAAATCAAGAAGAAGAAAGTGAAGAAAGGCACAAAGCGTATAGAATGGTCTTTATTCTAGCAAACAAACACAAATCAACCCCTCAAATTCACCAACTCAACATAATGATGATCGTGAAAGCTCGGTCATTTATCTTTTCAATTTTAGAGTTTAGTGATTCACACAGTTACTTAGATAAAACTCATAAGTGGTGTGCCATGTCGCCCAATGTACGTCTTCACACCTCCCCAAACAATGGAACCAACTGCCCGGGCTACCGGGTTATATTTGGCCCAAAGGAAAATGTGAAGAAGAGCATACCAAAACGACTCTCTATGGTCAGAGGAGAGTGCTTGCATATCGATCGTGTACCAAAGAGTAGTACACGAGGGCTTAGGGCACAAGTCCAGGGATTTTTGGATCTAGTCCTTAGGGCTATATCCTCACCCACTTTGTCTAGAGGTAAGTACATGTGATCAATGAGGGGGTTACTCTGCCCAATACAAAATGAATCTTACGTTTATTTTAGGGTTGTATTTAGCAATCCCAAATTTATTTTGTTATCACTTTTTTTGGATTTTTATCAAAAATAATTGCCAAATCATTTTTCCAATTCCTTTATTTCTAATCCAGAAAATCAGGAGAAGAAGCCAGAAAAGCCGATGCATGTGAAATCAATGAATCATGCATGGGATAGAATGCTTACCTTGCTCCAGCATTCTACATGCAAAATAATCCGTGCATATAAAGTAAATCTACCTTAAATGAATGCAGAAACAAGAATTGTCCTATCTGGAACTTCTATTAGCGGGAAGAACTAATTATTTTGATTAAGTCCAAATGAAATCAACTATAGAAATATGAATTCTTATTAGGGTTTGGACTTATGAGTTACCGGGCTCAACCAATAATAAAAACCTAAACTAAGGGATCAATCACATGAAACAAATAAAAAGAAAGGTGGAAAGCTCAAATCATGGTAATCAAATAGAAAAAAATGAAAAATAGGGAGGAACAAACGAAGAATGCGAAGAAAATAAAATCGAGATGGGGTCCCTCAAGTGCACCGGCACTTGGTGAAACAGACCCCACACAACCACAAGGATAATGGCTCTGCAGAAAACAAAAAGGAGCAAGTACTAATAAATTATTACAAATTAATTACAAGAATAAAATGGAAATGAAATAAAACTAAAAAGAAAAATGTAGTCTTCATCAGCTCCTACTCCTCCTCGGTCGCTCTCTCATGTCGGTCGGTGAAGAAGGATCAGCATGTGCTTTGCTCGGGTGACTCGACTCTCCTAGGATCAAATCCCTTGCTCGTCGAGCCCTCGCAACAAAAGTGAAACAAAAAGGTGCATCAGAATAATTTATATGAAAAATAAAGATGAACTGAAAGAAAGAGGAAATGAAATAAAAGTAAACAAGCAAGCAAACAAGTAAACATGTAGAGGAAAAAGAAATAAAAAACTATCTACCCTCATCGTGCCTCCCCGGTAATGGTGCCATTTGATTTTGCGAAGAATTTAGAGAGTTTTTCAGAAAATTAGTGATAAAATGAAGATATATCAATGTTGTTGCAACCCACAAATTCCCAAATCAACAAAAAATAATTTTTATTCCAAACAAAAAAATGCTACAAATTAACTTGTTATAGCTTCCAGGATAAAACTTAAGGAGGCTATAGAGAAATGAGTGAATTAATTATTGCTATTGAATGAAGTTTTTTGTTCTTTTTACGTTTTTCATGTCTTTTTAAATGCTTTTATATTTTTATAGATTTTTAATGGTTTGTATTTTTATATTGTCAAATTTTTATTTTTAATTGATTTTATTTTTGCAATTTTCTTTATTTTTTTATTTTTTGAAAAATGAATTTATAGAATATATATACAAAAGAGAAAGAGGTCTTTTGTATTTTTTGAATATAACGAAAGTTCTCAAAATGTAGAAATAAAATGTTTTGGTGTTTTATAAAATTTTTCCTGTTTTTAGTGATTTGTGCTATATTTTTATTATGAATTTTATATTTAATTAAAACTGAAAACATTGAATAAGATAAATAGCTATTGTTTTTGTTATTTTTAAAAAAGAAAATAAAGTCTAACAGTATGGAAACCAATTTTAATTAAAATTTTTTATTTAGCTTTAAAAAAAGCCAAATTAGGTACTTTTCTAATTTTTATAAGATTTTTTATATTTTTTATAAGTTTTTCTATATTTTTCAATTTTTAGTGTTTTCTAATGACATGTTTATCTACTTTTTTATAAAGGAGATAAACGATAATGAAACACAAAAAAAATGTAATTTATTATATTTTTTGAATTTTTATGAGTTTTAAATTGTTAATAGGGAAAATATGTACTATTTTGAATTTTTAAAAATAACAAACCAAAGAACTTTTAAAACAAAAATTAGTAGAGGTAAAACAACTAATCATGAACTTAAGCTATTTTTTATGGATTTTATGAAGTTATTTAACAAATTTATAAAAGCAATTAATCAAAGAAATGTATGCTGCGGAAATTAGACTTAAATGCAACTAATAGAAACAATTAGACTAATTACTAACAAATAAAGAACTGCAGGACTAATAATGCAAAATAACCAGAAGAACATGTGTTTCTGCACATGAATTCAGAAGACAAGAACTTAATTGTAATTACTTAAAAGAACATCAAAGCTTTTATTTCAAAATTACTAAAACACACGTGACGACACACATGAATTCACAACTAGAGGAGTAAAATGCAATTTGTATAAGAAACAATGGCTCAAGTGCAATTATTCACACAATAAAAACATGACATGTAGTAAACCACAAAGCGACTTTCAACTGACTTGTTTACTCCTCATCGCTTGTCATAGGACTATAAGAAAAGGAAAGAGGTGGGATTTGAATAGATCCACGCCCTCAATTAAAAAACAAATAGGACTAGCAAAGCCATTAAAAAACCCCCAAAAAAGCCAACTAAGGAGCACCCGAGACTAGATTATAGAGGAAAACTACACTAAACGATTAATGGAAAGGTGCAGTATACTACACAGTGTTGTCTACGTAGTTCCCACTCCCAATGATACGGGAGAGCGAAGAGCCGGCCCACCTATCCCACAGGACAGACATGACCATTCCCACACTGCTAATTGGGTATGATCATTAATAATGGCTACATGATTTCTAATTAGGGCAAAGAAAAGTGGAATATGAAAACTGAGCCCGAAAGTAGTGGATTGGGTCGACGTACGTGGCTCAGGCCATGTGAGCGACCCAAGTGGATCCGAAGCAGGCTCGATCCCACCAAGGTTCCTGGGTTGTCTCCGAAACTGGCATGTCGTTTGAACCGTTAGATCAAAATGATCCAACAATACTTACTTTCCCAAGCTCTTTTGTCTCCTCCTTTAATGCGGCAATGCAAATGGGTCTCTAGTGAGCCCCTGATTCCTCCTCTAGGTTCCTCCTTGTAATCTGAAGGTTGTTGAAGGTCCATGGGTTGCTGGCGAGGGTCCTGGAAGTAAAAGAGAGTGCTTTGGGGTGGTTAAGTGATCGGTTAGACACCCCATCGTCGGAGTAGAACCTCTAGAATGGAGAGGCTCTAGATCCCCTAGCCATTGAATCAGTGACCTGTAAATGGGTTAAGGATAGCTGAAGCAGTGGTGCATGAGGGTGGTGAGTGATATGGGGACCTGTAGGGGCGAATAATATGGTGGTCCAGTGGGTTCTTCTTCGACGGAGTCGAGGAAGAAAGGCTAAGGTGTACGGGGGTCTGATAGAGAGGAAGGGGAGACCTAATGCTTCATCATGCATCTCTAATGCATGTCGAAGCTCGGGAGCATCTCATACGAGAGTGAGGGAAGTTGTGCAATGCTAATAAATAGGGAGAAAATCAAATAAAGCAAGCAAAAGGCTAACCTGGAGATTTAAGACTACGTCGGAGATGAAAGGATGGTTCGGCTAAGGCTCAAGGGAGCATCTGATCATCGTTGGACTCTCTCAGCCATGGAGAGCATCTCGAACAGCTGCCTTAAGGGCTTTGTAGCATGGACGGAGTGGCAATGGGTCTCATCAGAGCAGTTGGCCATCTTTGCACCTCCAAGCCTCGCTCCTCTATCATAAGAGGAGGAGGAGGGCTCGGCCACAGCTCTTGGATTGGTGGACGGTCGTTGATGCGGCAGGGTAAAGGTTTTGAAGAGGGGAACGGCAGTTCTCAGGTGATCAACCATGATGCCTCAACTGTCATTTGTCGAGGCAAGTGAGGGGGATCGTGGAGGTGGAAGTGTATGCATGGAAGAGGGTGTGCGGTCAAGGGCGTGGGATGGTTGATTGACTGAGAGATGGCATGAGGTGGTTGAGAAATCGAGGAGAAGAAGGGCAGTTGGTGTGGGGCATCGTGTGGTGAAGGAGCGGTTGGATGAGGAAAAAGAGTGTGGGACCATTGGATCTCATGATCCAACGATCGAAAAGAGAGCGTGAGGGTACGACTAGGATGGCTCTTATCATCTGATCAAAGGGCCCAGATGCAGAGCAGGCGTGGATGAAGAGGGGACGTTAGATCAAGAATGATCTAGCAGCTGAGAAGGCGGGAGGAGAGACGAATGAGGCAGGGTAACATGGCAGAAGGAGGTGGCACTACATGGCCCAATCAGAACTAAAAGAAAAGAAAAAAATGTTAGTAAATTAAAACAAAGTAGTTAGAAGCTTCAAATGAAAAGGTGTTGAACATAAAAGTAGATATGGTCAAGATCTACAAGTTTCGTGTTGAACACAAAGTCAACATAGGTCATTTGTACATAGATATATTTTGTAAGTATTTTTTAGAAATTTAAAAATGAATGTTTTAATTTCTTTTGTGATTTTTGTATTTTAAATTTGTAATTAATGTCAACAAATATGCATAATAGTAATCTAATTTTTATATAATTTTTAATATTTAGGAAACACGGAAAATAAAGGCACACGAATAATGGTAATTATGCACAATAATTAGGGTTAGTTATTTATAGAGGTTAGTTTGTTAATTTTAGTTAATTAACTTTGAATCTTATTTAGTAGTTTAGGCCAGAGAGAGAATAAATGAATAATACATTAATAAATCATGGATTTATCAACAATATAGGGACCCGTCCTTTTTATTTAATTTCCCATGAAAGAACTTCAACTTGATGTTGAACAACCATACATTTTATCCTAGAACAAAGTTCTTACAACTTATGTGTTGATCATGCCATTTCTTTACTTTGTCTAATGAGTTCATTCAGGTTCAAGTCATGGCAAAGCTTCCCTAGGTGACAATTCCAATTTATCTTCTTTATTGCACGTTCATATTTTTACACCAATTCAATGGGAAAATGGTCTGGCTTGCCATAGATCAACCTTAAGGGTGAAGTGTCGAGTGGTGTCTTATACGATAAGTTGTAGGCCTGCAGAACTTGGTCCAATAGACGATACCAATTCTTCCTATCAGGATGAACTAACTTTTGAAGAGTATTCAAAACCCCTACCATGCCATTCAACTGTGGGTGGTAAGGACTAGTCATTATATGGTCAAATCCATAGTCCTTAGCTATTTTTTCATTTTCTCTATTTACCAAATGGCTACCCCATCTGAGATAAGTACCTTGGGGACCCCAAACCTAGCAATAATGTGGTCCTTCACAAGATTACAGATAGTTTTGTTGTTTGCAGTTCAGATTAGGATAGTCTCTGCCCACCTTGATAAATAATCTACCGCTAACAAGATGTGCTCATGTCCATTGCAGTTGGGAAATGGACCCATAAAGTCAATGCCCCATGCATCAAAAACATCACAAAATATCACTAGTTGCAAGGGCATGTCGTCTTGAGATCCAAGTCCCTCCCATTCTTTGACAGATAGGCCACGACCATACAAAATCAAATGCATCTTGAAACGGGGTCGCCAACAAAATCCACATTGGAGCACCTTGTGTGCAGTTCTCTTTCCTGAGTGGTGTCCTCCTGCTTTAAGAGTATGGTAGTGAGTGAGAATACTCTAGTATTCCTATTTAGGAATATATCTTCTCCAGAAAAAATCCAGCCCTTCAAAGAAAAGGAACAGATCCTCCCAATGGTAATTCCTCGAATACGACTTCAGTCGGTCAATGTTGCTCCTAGTCTAACCGTAGGGAAATTGCTTGGAGATAAAGTAGTTCACCATGTTGGTGTACCAAGGAAGTGAGTCAATAACAAAATTGACTCATCCAAAAAAGTATCTCTAATAGACTCGGTCTTAGAGGAATCATTGTGTTCAAATCAGGATAAGTAATCAGGCGCACCATTCTTGACTCCAGGTTTATCTTTAATCTTCAAATCAAACTCGTTGAGTAATAAACTCCATCTAAGAAGATACACCTTCACGTCCTTATTTTCCATTAAATAACAGGTCGTTGTATAATCAGTAAAAACTATCACCTTAGAGCCTTAAATATATGATCTGAACTTCTCTAGGGTCCAAACTACTGTGAGCAATTCCTTTTCAGTAATAGTATAATTTTTCTGTGTAGGATCTAAAATTTTACTTGCATAGTGCAAAGCAAATGGTATCCCTTCTTGCTCATGTCCTAACATCTCCTATAGCGAAATCCGAAGCATCAGTCATGATCTCAAAGGGAAAAGACTAGTCAGGAGCTTGTAGGACATGCGAGTAAATGATCTCTCTTAAAAAGCTCAAAGGCCTCAAGACACTTGTGATCTACAATGAACATTGTGTCTTTTCCGAAGGGCTCAGTCAGCAGTCGGGCAATCTTTTAAAATCCTGAATGAATCTTCTATAAAATCCAAGGTATCCTAGGAATGACTGTACTGACTTCATGATGGTTGGTGGATCAAGTTTCTTGATCACATCCACCTTGGTAAGGTCAAACTCCATTCCCTTTTTGGAGAGTACATGGCCCAACATGATACCCTCTTGGACCATAAAATGACTCTTCTCCCATGAGAGTACCATATTCACCTCTCTACACCTTTGAAGAACTCGGTCTAAGTGCGTAAAACAAGAATCAAATGAATCACCATGAACCGAGAAATCATCCATGAACTCCTCAAGGAAATCTTCTATTATCTTGACAAATACATCAATCATGCATCATTAAAAAGTGCATGTGGCATTACATATCTCAAATGGCATACACTTCAATGCATATGTACCGAATCGACATGTGAATATAATCTTTTTCTGGTCTTCAAGGGCAATGGCTACTTGATTGTAGCCTGAGTACCCGTCAAGAAATGGAAGAACTCTTTCCCTACTAATCTCTCTAAAATATGATCAATAAATGGCAAGGGAAAGTTATCTTTCTTGGTCACAACATTCAGGCATCTGTAGTCCATACAAACATTCCATGACGTGGATATCATGTCGCAATCTCTACCCCCTTCTCCTTGGTGACCATCTGAATTCACGACTTTTTCGGGATAATGTGAACTAAAGATAAGGTATATAAAGCCTGATCCACACCATTTATCAATCTCTTTCTTCACAACTTCCCTTAAATTAGAATTTAATCTTCTTTTAAACTCATAGAATCTCTAACATTATCCTCAATATAAATATGGTGTGAACATAGAGCAGGATTAAGCCCCACGAGATTTGGCACAACCCAATCTATGGCCTTGCGGTTCTTCTCTAAAACTTCTAACAACCTAGACTACTATTCTATAATCAACTTAGAACAAACAGTGATAGGAAATATGTTCTTCGATCATGCAGGAAAGGCGTACTTTAGTGTAGGGGCTATGGTTTCAGCTCTGGCAAAGATGTATCATCAATTAGATCGGAATTCACCATCTCTGAATCTAGCTCTGTTTTGCATGAAAGTGGGTCTGCCTGTGGTGCTTGCTACTGACTCTCTTGTATCTTGAGTCGGATCGCCAAAAATCTGTGGTAGTTCGGTCGAAGCCGCATCAGACTCATCATCCTCACCCCTTGACTTTTCCTTAAACAATGGAACTGATAAATCCAAAGGGATTTCTATGTCATCAGGGAGTAAGGTGATGCACCCATCAATAAACTCTACAACACTTGGAAAATTGCATCGTAAACATTGCCCTCTTCAGATGAGAGGGTCTTGCTCAGTATTGTTAGGGTTTGTTTCCATGGTGCAACTATGTCAAACACTCCGCAGTCTTCCTCAGAAGATGAGTAATCTGTTTTGGTCTCAGAGTCCGATCATTTCCACTTCGCCTAATGCATGTCTAGTTCCACTTCTTCGTATGGATAATGGAACTTCATCATTCCAGGCTGATAATCGAAGGAAGCTCCAGTAGTCCTAAGGAATGGCCGCCCTAGAATGATCTGAGAGTCTCTTTAATGATTGGGTATTTCCATACCAAGGATAGTGAAGTCCACCATGTATTATTGTCTCGCGATCAAGATAACAACATTCTTCACTTCACCTTTAGCCCTCTTAGTAGACTTATCTGCAAGCTGGAGTATTGCTCTTAATTTGCGTAATGGCCCCAACTCTAGTTTCTCATACATGGTCAAAGGTAAGAGGTTAATTTAAGATCTATTATCCATGAGGGTGCATGAAAACACAATGTCATCAATATGATTCACCATATAATGTGCGTCCAAATCTCTCTTCTTTCTTCGATTTTGTTGGTTCTTGATACAATAAGTAGTGATTGTGGTTATTAGTGGCTTTGATTAAGATATGAATCTTTACATAATTACTCTATTTCTTCTTTCTAACCTCAGATGTCACCTTAACTATGATATTTTCCTTACAAAACGGTGCCATTTCAGGATCATATTTTTGAATCTTCTTAGTGATGTGCTTTCCTGTTGTTAGAGCACGGGGGAAAGGGATGGAAGCATTAGAAGAAGATGAAGAATTAGAATGACACAACTAAACACTTCTTTTTATTTAATGAAAATGGGTTTTTCAAACATGGATCTTTTACATGCATCTTGGAATCAGAAATAACGGTCTACTATAGGTTGGGAACGTCTATTGCGGGTACATTCTCCTCAATCAAAGTTGAAATGTCCCCCGTAGATTCAGAATCAACATATCCATGTTGTGTCGGTGTGCCCTCCATCCTCTCTCTGCCCTTGGATGATCTCCTCCTATGATGATGAAGGGGTTGTTGTGTCTGTTGACTTGTCCTTCTCATCCCCTAAGGTCTCCTCATGTGAAGCCTTAGAGACATCCTCCTCCATGTCCATTGCCCGACCAGGAACAACCGTGGTCCTTCCACTCTTAAGTGACATATGATTTACATTATCAAACCGAAGAATCTAATGCTCGGATTTATATGAATATGAGTAGTATACCTAATCATGTTGTTGTTGTGTATTGTTCAGGCTATTGGGCTTAGCCTGTACTTGAGCATGAATGGAGGTTGTTGGTGCAGGTCGCTCGTCCTACCGATAGGAGAAGGAGTTGATGTCAACACGCATATCATGTATCTCGTTCCTGTAAGAACGGATCTCCTAGAGAATCTGTTGGTGTATATCGATCGGACTTGACGAAGAAGAGTGTTGATGTGAACCTAGGTGTTGCCTAGGTTGTCCCTGCGGGAATGATGAAGAGAAACATGAAGATTGCCTTGATACTGTTGTTGATGTGGAGAAGACTAAAAAATGGGCACTGTTGGCCTGAGTTGTAGTACTATTGATGCATGTACTATTGCCTCGGTTTATGGGAGTGGTAAACTCCAGAGCTTGGCTATGTAGAAAGGGGAGTAGGGGTGAAGCTGGTGTTGTGGAAAGTTGGGAGACGTCGGTAAGACTGGCATTCCCCCATTCCTGATTGTCTATTGGTAGGATCCTGGGTGTACCACACACATTCACCTCCCACACATGAGGAGGTTACTCCAAGACTATTTCCACTGATGGCTGCTGCTGGCAAGGGTAGGCAAAGGAGTGGTCATCTGCCCAAGGCTAGGGTGGCCCTAACATCGGCTACTCCTGAACATGAGCACTTTGTAAATCGGAACAATAGATGCAGATGTGGCATGATCTTCATCTTAGATACCATCTAATCTAAGTCCTCCATCTGCTTATGAATCTTGGACAAACTCTCTAACTCGTTCATCCTCTTATCGGTCCGCTCAACTAACATCAACTTGTTTGTTATGATTTTCATGCTAGGAATCAAGTCCTCAACGAGATCGACTACAACCTTCTTTCCCCTCTCTATGGTAAGAGTGAAAGAGAATGTATACACCTTGTTAGCAGTCTATCAGTGGCTCGTCTCGGCCATATGCTCGAATACCTTCTAAACAATATCCGTACCACGTGAAGTATAGCTCCCTTCACAGCAAGTGCTCACTAAACCCTATACCTCAGGGTTAAGACCACTGTATAGTGAATGTACCATGATGGTATCTTCCATACCATAGTAAGGGATCTTTTGCAGGATATCCTTGAATATCTCCCATGTGTCATAGAAAGGTTCATTAGGTAGTTGGGAGGAACTCGTGATGTGTGTCCTCATCTGATTAGTCCCCTCAAAGGGTAGAACTTCTTTAGGAACCGGTCCCTGAACTATATATAGGTAGTTATATCTACCCCAGGGTTTTTCAACTAGTAGTCAGCCTTGTCTCATAAAGAGAATGGAAGAGCTTTGAGCTTAATATACTCCTGACTAACCCTAGCATGCCTAAGGTTATCACAAACCTACTCAAAGTCTCCAAGGAATACATATGGCTCATCATGTGCATTCCCATTGAACTTGGGCAACGTGATAGAAAGTGTAGCTTCAATTCGTATTCTACATCAACTTGGGATGGACTTAACCAATTTAGATTTATATATTGCTTGGGATTGTATGCCACATCCATAGTTGTGTCATTTCCCACATTAAGTTGGTCTATGTGTGCTCTGAATATCGAGTCTTGATGTTCCGATGCGACCAACCTAGCAAGTATCTACTGGAATCGGTCCTCACAATCCTCATCATCATTATTCTTCTTGGAGGCACTGTGTATGAATCTTTTGAGTTTCCTTCATCATAAAATTTTAGATTATAAGAAGAGGTGGAAATCGAATCAAGCTCACCAAGGCGAAGGTCTTCCTCAGTGAGAAGGGAAGAGAGAAAGGGATTGGTCGGTATGTGACCATCCCCTAAGTGAATGAACTTGAAGTCAAGAGGGTCATGAGTCCAGGGAGGTCCAGGAAGTGAGGTTTCATGGGCCTCAAAAGATATAATATTACGGGAGTTCAACGAGAGGTTCACGAAGTCCGAAAAAATCCACCCTCCCAACTATTCATCTCTGATTTTCAAAATGATTCGTATTGAGCATGATGAATCAAGGAGATGATATTACTATGGTTGCACTTGAATGTGTAGGAATAACTCACACAATAAAAACACAATTCAGACCCTTATAATTTCACCAACTACACACGTGGAGGCTATAAAAGTTTAGTCGATTTATCTTGTCAATTTTAGTTGGTGGTAGTCCAATCTTGAAGTACGTTACACACAGGGAGTCACCTTACACCCAACGGTTCTCCTGATATCTTCAATCAAAAGGGTGATCTTCATGGAGTATCGGGTTTATTATCACACCTTTAGAAAGACAACCAGGCTTACACAACAAAAATGTAAACTAAGGTCGAAGGCAAGCCCTTGCATCTCCCAAATATACGAGAGTCGAAAATGAAGACTTAGGGGCAAGCCCAGGGATTTGGGCTCTAATCTTAGAAACATCCTCACCCACTCTGTCTGGGGGTAAGTACATGCATATAATGAGGGCTTTAACCCATAGTACAAGGTTCTTTTTATTCCAAGTTAAATTAAAAAAGTTGTTGTTAAAAATCCCAATTTTTATGTTGATTATCACTTGATTAAATATGAACACATCTCAGATCGCCTAGCGTCCAATCCCTTTTCCCTTAATCTTAAGTTGAAAGCTCAAGTGAGAGAGTAGTCGGAAAACAGAATGCGCACGGTAAATCAAATGATGGATGCTCAGAAGGATGTATACTTATAGAGCTTCCTGACATTTCTCCATGCGTTATGCAAGACTGAATTGAAATTCTACACTAAATGCATGCAAGCCGAGAAAAAACATCACCTAAAGCATAAGTTCTATTAGCAGGTTAAAATTGTATTGAATTTGATGCTAAGTAGAACGTGCTAATGTATGTATAATTAAGTGAATCTATAAGATAAATGTGTGACCTATTTATGGATGCATAAATAATTTTGACCTAAATAAAAGCTCTAAGAGTCATGTGCATAATCCTAAATTCAATCACTTGAGTCAAACCCCATAATTGGTCAAGGGTGAAACATGTGTTGGGTACACACAAGTTTAAAAGTTAGAAAGTTCTTTATACACATGAGCTCTTAATCAAGAGTCACTGGAAATGGATGTAATTATTTCAATTAATTATAACACAAAATTATTACACAAATTAAAAAGTCTACTAATCTACACAATAATTATCTATCTCTTCTACTAAATGCAGCTACTTTAGACTTTACTTAGCTTGATCTCTAAGCTCGTCGCCTCCACGTTTAACTCAATCGAGTTAGCTTCACGGGCCCTAGCAAAACAACTTTGAGTTAGAGGATTCAAAGAGATAATCAGTTATTTAACATGACATAAACAAATCAAAAGCAACAAATAAACAAGTCGACACAACATAAATTTCATTAAAATTCATTTAATTAGATATTTAAATCTAACTAAATAAAACTAATGTAGTTGTATCCCCAACAACGACACCATCTGATTATTTGCTAATTGATAATTTTAATAAGTACTCGTTGTAATATGACTAATTAACTATTTGATCAGAACCAAGCTAAGTATCTCGGTGAAGAGAGCTTGGTTTAATTAACCTGGATAAGTCGAGGGTCGAACACAAGGACACAAGCATAATGGTTTATCCAATTAAAGTTTAAACATATGTGTTAATTAATTAATAGGATATCTAGGTTAGGTTTACAACATAATGTGAATGCATGCTTTTTTTATGTGGTTTTAATAATGCAAGTTAGGGTAATAGAATGCTACAAGATGAATTACAATTCTCTACTTACAAGAACAAATATCACATAACATAGGCCCTGAATTAATGAAGGGAACTTAAGCTTGCCTTAATTAAATAAATTAGTCCTAAGTTAATCCAAGTAAACTCCAAATTTTACTTTAATAAATCCTATCACTTATTTCTTAAAGTACCTACTTTACTTGGTAGATATTTAGAAATTAAGCAGGTTCTTAATGATAGATAATCTATCAATCAATCACCTAATTAAGTTCTAATTATTTCAAGAAAATCAAGGCTCAATTATTGCATTAATGAGAGCTTGATTGGATTAATTACATGTGAATAAATATGTAATAAGCAAGGAACATATCTAATTTTTAAAAGAGAACGTATAGGTCGCATCAGAGAATTCCACATGCCATTTAAAAGAGCATTAAGGGTTCGTTTGGTTGCAGGGTTGGGCAGGGTTGGGTTGGGTTGGGTACTATTCACAGGGGTACCCCCTCCTCACAGTTTACTATTCACCCAGCCCTGTGAATAGTACCCAACCCTGTCCAACCCTGCAACCAAACGAACCCTAAAAGATCTTTTAAATAAGAGCAAATTCACATTAATTGGACTTAAGATGTAAAAGATATTGAAAAAGAAAGACATGGGCGTATTTGCAGGAAAACAAGAATTAAAACTTAACTAAACATCACAAATCAGTCCGGACAGAGACTTAAATGCAAATACAATAGTTTGGTTGCTTATCTTGTAAACAACCATCATATGGTTGTATTTTTGGAATTCTTGAAAGCTGTCGGGGTGCCACTACAAATAACCCAGGCAATACATGCTGGAGGCGTGCGATGTTGGGCTCGGTGCAAGGCTCGGGTTGCAAGGACGTCCGGGCCACATGGGTGTCTGCAGACGCTTTCGAGTATGTCTCGGGTCCACCGAAGCTCTGCGGATTGCGGCTTGGAGCTAATTAGATCAGTAATGTAGGATCCATCTGATCTGATAGTACATGTATTCTACTGCTCCTCCATAAAGGTGGCTCCTAGACGGTTCTCTGACGAGGATGCTCGTGCACCTCCGTGGTACTCTAATCTTGTTTGTGGTAGAAAAAAGTCGGTAAAGCTCTAGAGAAGATGGTTAAACATTGGAGATGACGCAAAACAAGCCGATGAAGCAGGTTGATGATGCTTGACGAAGATTGAGATCGATATCGAAGAGGTGTTCAAACCTATGATCAATGAAGAATCAAAGTACCTGCATGGGTTAAATGATATCTGAAGCTCTAGGGGTTCGTCTAGGAATGAAATGGAGTGAGTAGAGGACTTAATATGGTGATTGGATTGGAGCCTAAGTGGGTATTCCTCCTTGTAGGAGGAAGAATGAGATCGAGGCAGAGGTAATCGTGGAGAAGAGGAGGATGACGTCGATTGGGTGCATGAGGATGAGGGATGGTAGCGATGATGATGAGAGGATCAAATATGAGTGACAGTGTGTGCAAGTGATGAATAAAATGGAAGAAATAAAAAAGGGGTCACCGATAAGATACATGGAGATGAAGAAGAACATTGAAGTGGTTTGAGAGCTTGGATATGGGCTTGAGATGAAGCTTATAAACTTTGTGGTCGTTACTTGATGGGCCTGGATAGGGCTCAAAGCTCGAGCAGCTCAAGAATGTGGCTGCAACAAGGTGAGGTTGCCTTGGATCTCGCTGGAGAAGTATGCTCCGTCTTCACCTCTCAACTATCTCTCTCTATCATAAGGAATAAGGGGGGTCTCGGGTAATCTCTCACAGAAGGGTAGATGCAGTGGCAAATGTCGGAGAGGAGATTTTAATCGACTTCCAAGCAATTGGAGGCAGTGGTTTCAACCACTGTCAGTTGGGTCATGCGAAGGAGAGGTCGGCTAGGGAGGTTGGGCGAAGAAGAGGAAAGTTGGGGCTACACAATGGTACCTAATTCGTGACCTGAAGCCACATGGATCGAACAGAGAAATTGGGCGAAAGGAGGCCAGCGAAGGGTCGCAACCATTTGGGGGCTCAACCTCTGGAGGTTGAAGACATAGTAGAGTCATTGGATCTTTAGATCCAACAGCCCAATTTTTGGCACAAATGGATGAACAAGGACCTCTTGATTGTTTTGATCAAGCAAACTTTGCTAAGGTGAGTTGGAGTGAATCTCGACCGTCTGATCAAAAGATATGACGACCCATGAGAGAGGCGGTAGCTTGTGAAGGGTCAGTCCATGTGAGGTGGTATGGTTGGCCACATGGACAAACTAGAAAAGAGATAAATGAAATAAATCTTGTTAAATCAAAACAAAATATCAAATGAAGTCAAATGGAAACATGTTCAACATGAAAGTTGTGTATCTTTTCAAGATCTACATCTTTCATGATCTTAAAGTCAAAGTACATCATATATACACTCATCTAATATTTTTTTAAGTATTTTTAATTAAAAATACTTCTTTTATTTTTTTATTATTTTTTGATATTTTTATATAATTAATAATAAACATATAATATATATAATATTATTCTAGTTTTTATTTGGTTTTAATAAGAAGAAATACAAAAAATAAAGGAACCATATACACAGATATTTGGTACTTAATTATATACATTAATCATCCTTATTTATTTACAAGGTATTAGATATTAAATATAAATAATTAATTGTTAGATGAATTAATTAGCTTAAGATAGAGTGATAATAAATTTAAATAACATTGATGGATATAGGATTCATCACCCATGAAACCCCTTCTCCGAGGATTCTTCTGCATGCGTATGAAGAAATCGCTTTCTATATAATGTAAATATGTCGAGACGTAATATTGACAAAAAGCATCTTTTTTCAAAAAATATGCACAAGCAAGTATGTAATATATGAACTAAGTATGCGGAGTTCTTATTTTACTTGGTTGAGTCCAAGGTTGAAAACAAAGAGGCAGTAAAGTTTTTAGATGTGAATCAAATCTTAGTTAGTGTATTTAATCTAGCGTGAACATGCTAAGTGCGATAAATATAATATATATATATATATATGTATTTTTTAGATTTTTTTTGTTTTGAAGTTCTTTTATAGCTTGTAATATACCTAAAATATGTAGGGTTTTATCACTTGTACCCTTCTTAACTTTTGCAATATCAGTTATGCCCCTCCCTTCTTGGAATATCAGTCGTGCCTATCTTCTTATAAAATTCATAGTTATGCCCTTCCTTATATAGTATGGAGTGTTCCTACTTTGGTGGAGATTGTAATCTCCAGCAAGATGTCTAAATTGTGGTGGAGATACAATCTCCACCAAGATTCTCCTCCATGGCTTAGATTTTAATTTAATCATCTTGATATGAACTTTAAAATTAAATTAGATAAAATTATATTTCATTAGAAAGATGTGAATCATATTTACATAAATATAATGTCAAATGTGTATCATATGTCTGTTTTAGTCACCTATACAAGGATATTTCTATCTTGTTATTTTGATTCTCACTTTCTCATCTGAAGATATAATGGATAAGGAACTCCTGATCGAAATAAGACACCTAATCAAAGCAGGATTCCAAATCATATTAGAATTCATGATCATATTAGGATCCCTATTTAAGTTAGGATTTCTCAAACATGTGCAACACTCAGAACTAACACTTGGAGATAACTACATAGAGATTATATAGACAATGTCGACTTACTTTATATTATACTAAATATAATACCATGTTTAATAACCACTTGATTATCAATCTAGCCAGATATTAGACCATATCATCAATTGATTCGAATCCTATCCAATCAATATTAAACTCTTTGGATCTTGATTGGGTTCGATATCTGAGATTTAATCATATTAAATCTCATCCATATATTCTCTAAGTGGAATAACTAAATTGAATAATGTTTCATCATTCTGTATGAATAAAAGAGTCATGGTATAAAATCTATTACGATCACATCAACCTCGAGTATTCCTAATATCCATGCATCCTATATGCATGAAGACCTTGATAATCCGAGTTATATCTCTTCATATTTGGTTGTCTCCTTCGATGGTTAAGCAAAAAAATTCTTACTTGACCATTGGATGAAAACATCGATCATATGATTTTTAAAAGCATATCTTGACAATCTTAAATTCATATCATGTTTCCTTAACATGATGTCCACTATTGGAATTCATTATGACCGCAATATCTAATGAGTGAACCATTTGTCTTCTGGTTTATTTAGATAAACTTGTATGATTCCTTTAAGGAATCATACAATCATACATCCTTGTATGCATACTAGCTTACTGATTTATAGAGAAGATGATTTGATGGATCTATAGTTGGTACCCTAACTCGTGCACTATGCATAGAGGACTTTCACCGATGGGTAGTAGATTTAGGTTGTTTGGGATGGTTTCCCACATTAGTTATTTAATTAAATGTTATATCAACTTGGATGCGTGTTTTGGTGAGATAAGATATGCCTTGTCAGGGTTCCATCTATAGTGAGTGCATGCATGCCTCTTAGCGTACTTGTACACTTTTTTCTACCTTGACACCAGGGGCCAGTGTTAGCATCGTTAGTGGGAAGTTGCTAATACATTATTTTTTTGTGGATCCAAGACGTGTTTTGGGGTAGCCACAACTGTAGTAGCCAAGTTGGTTCGATCATCACAGTTGATGATTTGCACCAGATATGGTGTGTGATTTTGTACAACTACTTCCTTTTCTACTTGTAATTTTGAGAGATAGTGTTGTTGAGAGGTATGTACATTTGGGTATGGATATTGTGCATCTTTTTTATGCATGTATATCTCTATGGGCATGTAATATATGTGTTTTGGGACATGATAAGGAGAATGGATGTTGCATTACTTACTTTTCACATTTTCTTTGCTTATTCTCTTATAGTTGTGCATTTTGAACGTAAGTTCGACGTGCATGAGATGGTTCGTTGAGTGTCAGGACCCTTGGGATCGACATCCTTGTGAGTAACGGTGAACCACATATATGCCATCAACCCATTGATCTGTCAAATATACACATTCAGATATAAACACGTAGATTTGTCTCTGGTCTAAATATGAGTGCTCATCTCGTCGCAATATGTGATAAGCGTCTTATTATATTGATCTCATCAAGTCAACCATTTAACTTACCTCACCTGATGCCTCTAAATATATATTCATATGTATTATACTTGCATTAGGAGTTTGGGTCAGATATCAAATTTTTGGAGAAGATTTCCATCTCTTCTAAGGCTAGAGATCTTCTTTGAGTAAGCGTTATATATCGTCGTATTGTATAAATGGCTCATCATGTGCATACATGTCTAACAAAAAGACCTCAAACTTAGCCAAGAGTATAGACCAATCTATACATTATGATTTAATTTTATTACTTTTTAGTCTATCATGCCTTCAAATTTAGTTTGTGTGGAATTTTATTTTAGATTATTACTATTGAGAATGTCGAATTTTCTGTCATGTGTATTTATTTAATTATTTGAATTTTATTAATTAATTAATTATATTTGATTATGGATGAGTTGACTAGTTGCATTCAGGATGAGATGTCTTAGTGTATGTTGTTTGCAGATGATATTGTGTTGATTGACGAGACCAGAGATGGAGTCCATGAGAAGTCGGAGGTTTGGAGACATGCCTTAGAGGCTGAATGATTTTGTAAAAGTAGGGATAAGGCAAAAAATATGGAGTATACATTTTATGGAATCATCAACGAAGGAATCAAGGTGAAGATTGGAGACGATAACATTCAGAAGAAAGATTTTTATATACTTGGGATCTATTTTGAAATAAAGTGGGGAACTTGTTACTCAGAGAATAAATATAGGATGGCTAGAGTGGAGAGGAGCCTCTATTGTTCTTTGTGATAAGAAAATTCCTTTTGAAAGCTAAAGGAAGGTATTACAAAACAACTGCAAGACTGCTAAAGGAAAGTATTACCAAGAACCATGTGTAGAGAATGACAGTGGAAGAAATGAAAATGCTAAGGTAGAAGTGCGGCCATATATGAAAAGATCAGATTCAGAATGATGCAACCAGAAGAAAAGTTGGTGTATCTCAAATAGAGGATAAGATGAGAGAAAATCATTTAAGATGGTTTGATCATTTGCAAAGGAGGTTGGTGATGAATATGTGATTCATCACTCTAAAAGCTGAAAATAGAGCTTTGTTCCCGAGTAATTATCTACATATCTCCACTTATATTACATAATTAGCATTCATGCATATGTAAAAAATATGTGCATTTTAGCATTCATATTTGCATAAATAAGGAGCATGAAATTTTGTGTACATATTCACATGTATAATAGCTAACTTCATCTATTTGTATCTATTTTATACTAGCTCCAAATCTAATAAAACCAACTCCACTGTGTACATATTACTAGCAAGAATAAAAGAAATATATAAAAAATACTAACTTGAAATACTGATAAATAAACCCAAAATATAATTCTCAGATAGATGGACGAAAACTCACATCTCTCTCTCATATAGTGTACGATTTAGATCTACTCACTTTTAAACTAATATACATTCAAATACCTTCAAAACAAGACTAAATTCAAAATAATCGGAGTTCGTATGTGAAACTTGGGTTTTGAGCCCCTATTATATATTGTACATATTGATCAAACTACCCTTTATTTTATCTTTTTATTTTCTTAATTAATAAGAATCCAAAAAATAGATTAAGTTGTAAATATTCCTTTCATATTCTTTCTAATTTTATTTTGATTTTTTTCTTATTTAAAAATGACAAAAAATCTGCAAAAGATAAAAATGACGTATTTTATACCTATAAGATACCCCAATAATACTTTTTGTATAGATGACTTTATTTGATTTTCAATCCTTCACGAAAGTTGTAGACCTCGTCAAGACAAGAAACTTTTATGTTGATCACTTTTTGATTTGACCCATTTTGTTATTTCTTTTTTATTTTTTATTTACTTTTTGAATTTTCTAGGAGCGACACGTGGCAGCTCCTAGAGGCGCCACACGTCATCCCTATTTTTCTTTTAATTATTTATTTACATTTTATTATTTATTATTTATATTTAATTATTATTAGTTATTCTAATTCAATCATTTTATTTTATTATTTATTTATTTATCTTTATTTTTATTTGTTCACCGTCACGTGGCAGCCCCAAGGCGTGCCACCTATCCTCCTCTTCCTCCCTCCCTCTCCTCCCTTTCTCTCTCCCCTCTCACGCACTCTCTCTCCTAACCCCACAATCCCATGCATGTCACCTCACCTCATTTTTATCTCTCTGACCCTGCCTTCCCTCTTTCTCTCTCTCCCATCTCGCTCTCTCTCTCCCTCTTTGGACCGTGACCCACGCCACTTCACCCATGCAGATAACCAACCTCTATCTCACGCCCCTCTCTCCCCCTCAAACGCACCACGTCGCCACCTCCGCACGTCTCGCAAGACCCAACCGGCCATACCCCCTTCTCGCTCTTCCCTCTCCGCCTCCTACGCATGCACTACTCCCTCGCCCCAACAGCCCTTAAAAAGGGATGCTCCTTTTCCTGCACAACCATTCACCGAGCGAGAGCATAGCAAGTCCAACCCCTTGGCCCCTTCGGTGACAGTGGAGAACAGTAAAGGTCGAGCGACAACGACGTTGTCCCGTTCGTAGGCGTGATCCACGACACTACGCCCATGTAGCAATGAGCTTAGGGCTTTGCTGCAGAGCTTCTTGGCCTCACACGAAGGCCAATCGAGGAGACAACCGGAGGTGGCCCTCACCCTTCTATCAACTTTGACGAATATCCTATCCATTTCCCTAATTCTTCATCATTCTCTGTTTCTTTCTTTTCTCTTTTGAGCCTTTGTTTGTTGTCCCTGTTACACCATCTTCATCCCCGAATCGCGACCTCGTCGCCATCGCTATCGCCCGCTTCACTTAGCGCTCCAATGATTGTCGTCTGCCCTCATCCACGACACGCATAGCTGCTTGCGCCACCCCTTTTTTGTGTTCATGCCACAATTGCTGAGATCCATAGACCTTTGCTACGCGCTACTACCCGAGGAGCCACTCTTCCAAGATTCTGCCATTGCTGATAGCAACTGGATCATCAACTCTACGAAGCAGATTTGTGTTAAACCTTGACCATCTTCACCGACGCATAGCCAGGTTTCACTGCCCTCGGCCTGCTTCACTAACCTGCAGCCTCGCTGCTCCGGCCGTGAGCGACGTCTCCAGCTGTAGAAATGTGCCTCGACACGCCTCGAGCTTCGCCTTCCTCATGCAACGAGCAGCTTCAGCTTTTCTTCCTAGGCCCGCACCACCTCGAGCATCGCCTCAGCACGTATCCAACTACGAGCCACCTCGACAACCGCTCGACTCCTCTGCAGGTCCCTGCTCCACCCCTTTGTAGAGCCCACTCCAGCCCTCCCCTCACATGCGTGGCATGCGAGTGAGGGGGACAATTGAACTGCAGCCCTCCTCTGTCTATAGAATCCCGAGAAGATCCAAAGCATGTGTGTGACATCACCCTTGTTAGAACATTTGCAGGTCAACCCTTGGATTTCCAGATTATATAAGAAAGGGGGACAATTGAACTGCAGCCCTCCTCGGTCTATAGAATCCCAAGAAGATCCAAAGCGCGTGTGTGACATCACCCTTGTTAGAACATTTGCAGGGCAACCCTCGGATTTCCAGATTATATAAGAAACACCCCCACTAGTCATAACACATGAGGAGCACGTGCACGTGCAGAAAATTGCGAGAAGGCCATGGAGTATTCGGTAATTAAAGAAACACCCTTGTGCATTATTTTTATTTTATTTTTAATTTCCTATTTTGCAGTTAGGCCCCTATGTTTGGACATTTATTTGAACAATCATTTCACATCATTTTTTATTCCAAAAATAGTATGTTGTAGAGCAACTCATTTTCTATCTAATGAGCATCATTTTTGTGATTAGTGGGTTATTTATTATAATTGATTTGGTGGAAACATACATAGTTTACCTATTTTATGATGTTAATTTGATATTTAATTATTCGCTGATCTAAAAAATCCCAAAAACAATCATTAGTTAAAAATAGTTGTTTTCTACATTATGCCCAAAAATCACATTATTTGCATACATAATGTTCTCTGAATAAATCATTTTGTAATTGGACTAATTGATTTTTAATAGATTGTAAACTCAACATTTTTAAGGTTTATCATTTTTTCTGGATAGATCACATTAGATACATCTAGAATAATTTTATTTCCTAAAAATAAATGGGTTTGCTATTTATTAAAATTATTTAACTGCTAATCACATTCCTTGCATTATTTAATTCATAATTAATTCATTTTATATTCAAAAATTCAAAAAACATTTCACATTGTGGCCAAGTTTAAGGATTTTTGGACTTAATTTGATCGTAATTTGCATTTTATTCTCTGAACTTAGTCCAAATTGCATTTCACTCATTTATTGCATTTAAAAACACCAAAAAATACCTCTTTGAAAACCTAACTTCTAGATCGACTAACAACCAACCTAAGGAGAAAGTGACCTCCCTGAGTTTGACCTTGGGATTTCCCAAGAAAAAAATTGACAGCTCGCTTTAATTGGAAAATAATTAAATTTGTAGTTTTTGATTTATCTAAATTTGCCCGACTGCGACAAACAAACTTAAAAGTTAATTCAAACAAATTAGCTAGGGCATTCTAGGGTTCATCAGTTGGTTGATGTACTGGTTAGAAAATGTAAGATTTGGGATGTTGAGCCGGTTAAGAGAGAACAAGGAAGGCCAAAGAAGTGTTGGAATGAGGGATCTTTTTTTTGGATCTGAGCCCAAGGATGCCCTAAATTAGATTTGAATGGAGGCAAAAAAATCCATTAGTCGATCCTACTTAATTGTGAGAAAAGATGTTGTTATTGTTGTGAATTAATTATCTAAAAAATAAAAAGTACATGTATTAAAAATACTACAATTTTAATAAAGTAAATTACGAAAAAAATCCTTGAATTATATACTTGATTTCCATGTCATACCAGAACTTTAATAGGTAACAATGTAGTACCGATGGGGAATCAGGGAGGCAGAATTGCAAGAGGGGGCAGGAGCGTTTGAGGGAGATTAGGGCAACATCGATGATGTCATAGTCACTGAAAGGATGGGCAGGGATGTGATGATGGATATGGGGAGGAGCCGCTCCTTGCAGTATGAATAGACCAGGCCGACGGGCTGGGGGCTCGCCCGCCTAGCCCACTCATGGGTCAGGCTTGGGCTAGGAGATTTGAGCATGAGCCGGCTTGGCTCGACCCATAAAAAATAAAAAATATATAAATATAAGCTGAATAATACATGTATTATGAATCCATGATTCATCTACTTTATATGGATGTTTTAGCAAAATCCCCTTAATAAATCATCAAATAAACCCATTAAAATCAATTAATTAACATTCACTAATTGTGCTCGAATTAAGGATTACAATCTGTAAATAAATAACAATGTTTTTTAACCTAAACTGAGGTTATTATTTATGTGTAAATAATCGTCGTTTTAACGCAATTCTTTCTCTAATTTACTCTTTTATTAGTTAACTAACTTTTCATAAAGAATAAAATCCATAAAAAGAGCAAAATCAAGAAAACATAAAAATCTGACTTTGTATAAATTGTACATATTTCATATTTGTCAATGTTATGATATTTTATCTAACCTATAAAAAATCAATAAAAAATATATTAAGTATGTACATATTGTATATAAATTAATCCATGAATTAAAATCAAACAAAAATACAAAAAATCACAAAATGCAAAAATGTAGTATTTTATTATCTATAGAGTACCACCCAAAACACTTTTTATGCAATTAACCCCTTTTTCTTTTACATCATTCATGAAAGTTGTAGACCTCGTTGATAGAAGCAACTTTCGTGGTGACTACTTTTTGATTTGACTCCATTTGTTATTTCTTTTTTAGTTAGTTTTCTTTTATTTTGTTTTTAATTTTTATTATTTACTCCTTATTTTTTTATTTTATTTTTTATTTTATTTTTTATTTTATTTTTATTTTATTTGCTTTTTTATTTTATTTTCCTTTTTTATTTCTCCCCTTTTTATTTTTTTCTCCCTTCCTCCTTTCTCTCTCTACATCTCTTCCTCCTTTTCTCTCTCCCCAATCCAGGTCACGTGCAGACCACATGCACTCCTCCCCTCACCACTGCACGTGCCACGTACATGCCATCATCCTCCTCCGCCCGCACGTGCACGACACGTGCCTGTACCCTTGCCATTCCCTTCACCTGCAACCGTTACCCGCATCGCCCATCACCCTCCCCGCACCTCCGACCGTTACAACCACCCTTTGCGTAACGCCTCCTCCCTACCTCTCCTTTAAAATGCCCACTGCCCAACCATCATCATACCCACCCTTCCTCCAGCTCAGCCGGTGACAGTGGCTTGACTCCTCTCCTCGCGGCGTGATCCAAAGCTTGCCTTCATTGTAGAGATTCTAGGCTTTGCAGAAGCTTCGAGGCTCGTTCGCCGATCATCTGAAGTGATAACCAGAGGGCATTCAACACTCCAAACCGCAGGCGAAGAACCTGGTATAGAGAACCTCTTCTAGAATCGAGCATCTTCACCACCGCCTCCTGGAGCCTACAACAGCTTCGACCCACGCTTCCACCTCCTCTTCGCACCACCTCCTTCACCACCAGCTGTAAGCCTTTATCGTCACCAACCACATATAGCCGGATTGTATTCGCCTCCCAAGCTCGACTGCATGCCATCCCAGAGCATGCCTCTGACTCGCCTCCGAGGGGTCTAGCTCCTCTGAGCTTCATTCTCCAGGTTCAACAGTTCACCTCCAACTGCCTCACGGTAGCGGCCCGTGCACCTCTTGCGCGCCCCCACCACCTTTGAGTAACAACTCCACCTCACGCACTTTGTGCCCCTGTCGCCTTCGTCATTCCACGTTGGTCGTATGCGACTGCCTCCACCACTCCCTCCGTCGCATCTCACCTCTGGTGGTCGTTGGTTCAGGCTGCAGGCCTTGGATCCAACGGTTACATGTCTGCCACATCGCCTCCTCTGAGCCTCGACCCTTGCCTCGAGGCTCTGGTCAGTCGAACCTCTCCATTGCCGCCATGAAGAAACTTAAGCCCACGAGCCTTAGCCTTGGTTTCCTGAGCCTCTGCGAAACCTCAGCTCCGTTCCCCGACCTCTAGAAGCATGTGTAAAGCACGCGAATCTAAGTGAAATTGCAAGGTGCCTCTCTCCTTTCCACATCTGTGCAGAAGGATCCCTACTCTAGCAGGCCACGTACGTGGCACGTGCCCTTGGTAAAGTTGCAATTGCACCCCGAATCTCCTCTATAATAACATAAGTGTCCCCGCAGCCCAAATCATATGCCCTACACATGCAATCCTTGGGAAAATTGCATAAAGGCCCGGACGACTTTCGTTATTTACAGATAAGTCCTCCAAGGACTTCTTTGAGATAAAAACTTAACTTTTTATTGCATTGAAGTCCCTTGATCTTCAATGCAGCATATCTTGATCATTGAAACTCTGATTTTAGTGCATAATACATCATTTTGAAGCTTATTAAGTGCCTTATCTTTTTACATAACTTGTAAAGGTCTGAAGATATTTTATGATGATTATTATTTAAGGATCTTTGATGATTTATGCAGGCTGGTCTGTGACATATTGTGCCATTTCTTATTGAGAAAATCATGGACTTTATTTGCAGGGATTTAAGTGTGGGGACCTGAATTTGATTGATCCTCTTATATTAATATTGATATCTTTGAGGATTTAACTTTTACAGGGGCTTAATTAAGATTTATTCCTTTAATATTATTGTATACTATTTGAGGAGTTAAATTACAGAAATTTTGAGATAGATATTCTGGTTCGAAATTATTATTTAGCATGAGTGTAAATTGATCTATTTGGTTGCAACACTAGAATTAATTTGACTATCTCTCAAGTTTAATACCTCTTGATATATGAACCTATTTTGAGGATATTAATCAACATTGTTGGGATTAAAGATTCGAGTCACAGATCCCGCGCTTAATAGTCCACTCTGTTTATTTTATTCGCTCTGCATCTCATTTCATTGCATTTTAATTTTCTGACATGGAGATTAACAATTTGATTAAATAATTATTTTAATTATTTTAAATCATGCAACTGGAAATCGTCGTTCCATGTGTTCATCCTTTGTACATTTACCAAGAAAAATACTCCACATATCCAAAATTTTGGTTTTTGATCGATCGTATTCTGCCTATTATACTACATTATTATATTAATAAAGAGACATTTTTCGGTTCATCAAATGGCACCGTTGCTGAGGAAGGGCATATATTTAGGGTTTTAAATTATTTTCTATAATTAATTTTTGTAAAATTAATTCCTGTGTTATTTTTTCCCTTTCTTTTGCATTTTACTTTCCGCATTTAATTTTAACATCTTTCTCTTACTTCGGATACTAAACGCAATTTCTCTCTTCATAGATTAATCGGGGAAATTTTTGGATATAATTCAAGGGCCTGCAAAGAAGACTGAATTTTATTCTTTTTGTGTGAGAGAGTTAGATAGTTTTAATTTCTGCATCGTTCACAGGGTCCCTCTCTCCGAACTTTGATAATTTGTAATAATTCGGACTGGACTTCTCTGTGGTGTGTCGGGTTTGTTTCATCCCCCTTTTGTGTGGTTGGAACCTGACTTTAGTGGCGTAGGAATAAGGCACACATACGCTACTTAGATTTTTATTCTTGACTATGCGCGTAATTCTTAAGCCACACTTTCACTAACTATACGTACTTGTAGACCGTTCAACTTAGCCAAATTTGGAAACAATTCTTCACCGCTAATAGGACTATATGTATAGGACATTTTCCTCTATACATATCATTTAGTGTAAATTTAATTTCCTTGTATTGCATCCAGCATGAAGAAAGCGAGGAATCATTGTAAATCTTTTTCTTAGCATGCATCATTGATTTAACGCTTGCATCATCTTTTTCCAACTCTTTACTCCTCAATTTTTACAACTTATGAATTAAAGGAATTGGGACTGCTCCTTAGGCGAGATATTTTTTGTGCTCACTTAAGACCTCAGTGATAACCCTAATCTAAAATCGGGACTGCTAATCAAGGCGACTGTAAATAAAATTGACATAAAATTAACCCTTGTGTCTGGTGGAGAGAAACCCACTCATTGTTTGTAAGAACAAGATCGCACACTTAGGGTAGAGCCATAAATCTGAAGTTTTCTTTCAAACTACTATTTTTAGATACAACTAGCTACTTTTCAGTGAGGGAATACGGGTAGCCATTTAAACGTTCGTACTTCCCTTAGCAGAGTGGTGGTTTAAAGGACACTGTGTAAGGCATCGTCCTTAAGTAAGGGGTAGTTGTTTTATGGTCCATACTTACATCTATACTGGTTGAAAGTAGGTACAACTAGTTGTATGAACTTGGGACAATCTTTGTGAATAGGTTCGACACCTAATAGCTCCGCTTAATCTTCACAGATTATTTTATAATTAAATTAAAATTGAAAAGATAAGTGGTTGAATCCTAACATGCCTTCACAAGAATAGAGTGTATGAATCTACATGTTTGTTTGTGTTTGACTTGTGTGCGTCAAAGACCTTGTAATCGCAAGAAAATTGTGGTTTGTAAATCATTCCATCCTTCTCTTGAGAAGATGTCGACACATTGTGTAAATCTTTGAACTTACTCATTTCTCGGATCCTATATCATAAGATCCGAATCGTCAAGAGAAAAACAACGAAATTTGTTTTGTGTGAATCGGACTTCGTTTCGATTTGCTATGATTTTTGGAAGAAAGAGAAGTAAGGAGGTTTAAGACGTCATTAACTCTTAATAACCGTCATTAAGACTAATTAAATACAACTAAAGAAATTAACGATAGATTGAGGATCATTAATGGACATTAGCGAACACTAATCAATGATTGGCAAAAGTTAAGTATAAACGGTGAAGGTTAAATTACGATTAGTAAAAGGTTAATAATAATTATTACTAATTAAGCATCATTAGCAAATCTAGATTTCCTTGGAAAGCTAACTTAAGCCCCAAGTTTTGGATAAGAATTGACCAAAACCATGGGCCGCTAACCACGATTAAGGTGTAAATCATGGTTTACTAACCATGGTTAGTGGTTTTCTGGAGCCTATAAATACCCCCCTCTACCCATTCATTCTCTACGATTTCCATTACCGCCACCGCCCAAGGGCTAGGGTCCAGAGGTCAGGAGGAGAAGTGTGAGGCGAGGAAGGAGCGCTAGCGAAGCATTGTTGGGAGAACGAGGAGGAGGAAGGTACGATCCTCTCCTAGTTGGTTATATAAGTATGCTTGAACTTGAGCTAGGGTTTTCGATTCATCTTCTTTTTCTAGCTTTGTTTCGATTCATCCTTCTTTCCAATTCATTTTCTGTTATGGTTCGAGGAGAAATCTGTGTAACACCCTACTTAGTTGCGGGCGGCTATGCACGTCAGTGAACCCTGTGATTCATCACACTTTCACCCACCTAAGACGTATGGTGTCTACCGATTCTCCATTGCTTATGGTTCTATTCTTTCCTTTCCGCTTTTATAGTTATTTTGATGGAGAAATCTGTGTAATACCCTGCTTAGGTGCGGGCGGCTATGCACGTTAGTGAACCTTATGATTCGTCACACCTTCACTTAAGATGTGTGGTGTCTACCGATTCTTCATCTATTATAGGTTGGTTATATTCTTTTAGTTTCCTTGTTGTTTTCTCTCGGTGATTTTATAGAAGAAATTCTTTCTGTGTTTCTTTGAAAATATGTCCCGATATAAGGGGAAACTCTGTCGAAATTTTTATAGAAATATATCCCAATATAAAGGGAATCTCTGCTGAAATTTTCCTAAAAATATCACCATGTATAGGGGGAAGCTCTATTAAAATTTCAAGAGAAAATATATTCTTGGTGTTCTTCATGTTCTTAGTGTGTTCTTTACGTTCTTCGTTCGTTCTTCGCATTCTTTACACGTTCTTAGCGTTTTTGATACGAAAATGAAATTTGATAGTTTCAGGAGATATAAATCATCCTTTTTGAAAAAGAATCACGATAAATCACTGCATACGAGAGAGAGCTCGATTAGGTAACGAAATCCTTCCTTTTGCTGTTGGGTTTTCATATGAGATTGTTGAAATTTCTGATTTTATGTTCTTCACTACGAGGAACCCTAATTTGTCTATTTCTGGAGAAAATATGAAAAGTTGCTTTGTGATTTCAACTAAAATAAGGTCTAGACATCGTATGGATGCAATGTCTTGGAAAGTTAGGGTTTGAGAGTTACAATATACATAAATATGAGTATATATAAATATGAATTAATATATATGTAAGTCTATACTCAAGGTTGATGATTATGCCAATCTAAGGCTTAACGGAGGAATTATATCATGGAAATTGATGTGTTTTGAGTTGGATCCTAAAAAGGATTATGTCTTATGTTAAGAATGACTGGGAGTAGAACTACAGGTCGGGCATGCAACCTGTAGATTCGTCGGAAGGAACCCGTATTGGCGTTGCCCTACCTAGGTGGTACACAATTGCCCTGTTATGATAAGTATGCACGAAATGAATGATTTGCAACGCGTAGTACCATGAGCCAATATATTCGGGTTGAACGACGAAAGCTGTGGTCGTACCATGTGGAGGCACGGGTGGTTCAATAGTGGCTGGGTCACGATAACATGTATTTAAAGCCGCTAGGTTATGTGATTAGAGGTTAGCCTGAGGTTTTAAGCAATCGGATCCTCGAGGATGGTGTGCTACTTTGTTTGCCAGGCTGAGGGTTTGAGACCCTGATTATTAAAAGAAAAGGAAATTGCTGGATTGGTTGAGGCAACGTGCGGCGGCATAAGCTTACAAGATCAACACAATCTCTAATCCTGAAGTGTCCACAGCTTCGGATTCCATATAGTGGTGAGGTAATTCCCTGGACTAATCCATGATGTGGAATAGAAATGAATATGACTTAAATTAATGAGAAGGGATGAAACTTTTTGTGATAACAAGTTTTGAAAAAAAATACACCATTTGTTTGCATTCTCTTCTTTGTTACTTAGCATTCGCTAATTGTTATCATATGATTTATGGAAAATCCAACAGGTGTCAGTAAGCCATCGCAAGGACTTTAGTAATCCAGCCAACTAACATAATAGCCATCCAGCCATCCATAGTAGCTTTACTCTATAAGGTAATTGGTAATCTTTTTGTGTATTTCCTTTCGAGCTGATGTACATGTAAATGGTTATAGTGGGATAATGTATCATGTGAACTTTATTTTTGAATGGAAAAATGTTGAAATACTTCCTTCTGAGTATTTTTAATCGCTGTCTGTTTCTGAATATTAGTTGTGATTGCCCAATAATTTATTGTTGAGTAACCAGATCCGGATATGGGAGGATACAACGGTCCGGAATTGGGGTCGCGACAGTTTGGTATCAGAGCCCGGTTACTCCAGTAATTTATTCAATAATCGATAACTATAAGCGGTATTCAGAAACTAAGGTGGTCTTAAGATCCTTTGATCTTAATAAGTGACTGCAGCATCATTCACAAGTCATTGTCCCTTATGTACATCATGTTAAAACGCATAGGACCTAACATTTGGCCTTGACTCATCCTAAGATCATGACAGACCAAGATGTAGAAATTAGCATCTATGATGGTGATGCCTCACGAGATGGGGCAAAAGGTAGCATGCATCAGAGCGGAGACTCAATGCCACGATGAGGGATCAAAGTCATCTAGATATGTGAATGCTAGAGCTAAGGGTTATGTTCATCCTTCGGAGAAAGAATCTAGTTACGTAACTCGATGGAGTAGACCCCTACTCCTATCGGAGGAACCATGTAGGAGGACCTCCTTAGGCAGAAAAAAAATCTTGAATCCTACCATAAATATAAGATTTCGATAGATACAAAATCATTATTTGGTTAAAGGACAAGGAGATAAAGTATTTATAATCCAAGAGATCTTAGATGACTACGTGATATATATTGTAGGACATCATTTACCAGCTTCTCTACTACTTATTGAAATATTAATAATTTTGATCTCATCCTGGGGATGGACTGGCTAGAAAGGCATCATGCATGCCTTGACTGTTTCAGAAGACAATAACTTTTCACCTTCCTAACTCGATAGAGTTCCAGTTCATTGGAAAGCCATCCAATGATAATATTGAATATATCTCTACTTTGAAGGCACAGCAGTTGTTAGAGTAAGGGTACCAAGAAATAGCTTATGTAACCACTACATCATGGTTAGACAAAGTGATAAAAGATGTACCTATAGTGTGTGAGTTTCCTGATGTATTTCCAGAAGAATTACCTGAGTTGCCACCTGGGCGAGAGATCGAATTTGAAATCTCTCTCACACCTGATACTCAACCTATCTCTATCCCTCCATATAGGATGGCACCAGCTGAGTTACGAGAGGTAAAAGTATAGTTATAAGAAGTGTTAGATAAAGGATTCATTCGTCCTAGTACTTCACCATGGAGTGCACCTGTCTTGTTTATGAGGATAAAGGATGGGTCAATACGGTTGTGCATTGACTATAGATAGTTAAACAAGAAGATAGTAAAGAACAAATATCCTCTACCAAGAATAGATGATCTCTTTGACTAGTTGCATGGTTCAACTGTGTATTCCAAGATTGACTTAATATCTGGATACCATCAGTTGAAGATTAAAGATGTGGATATCCTCAAGACAGCCTTTCGAACTAGATATGGACATTATGAATTTTTAGTTATACCTTTTGGAATAACAAATGCCCCAGCAGCTTTCATTGGATCTCATGAATATAGTATTCAGAGAGTTCTTAGATCACTTTGTAGTAGTCTTTATTGATGACGTGCTTATTTACTCCAAGGATAAGTACCAACATAAATACCATCTCAAGCATGCACTCGAAACACTAAGGAATAACAAATTGTATGCTAAATATAGCAAATGTGACTTCTGAATGACTTAAGTATCCTTCTTAGGTCATGTTATTTTAGAGGCAGCTATATCAGTTGATCCTGCAAAGGTTAGTGCAGTGATAAATTGGGAACGCCCGAAGACTGTCACATAAATACGATCTTTTCTGGGTCTAGCTGGGTATTATAGAAGATTTGTGAAGGACTTTTCATGAATAACATTACCAATGACTAGGCTGACTCAGAAGGAAGTCCCATTCATATGGTCTGATGCATGTGAAACTAGTTTTTAGACACTGAAAGAATGCCTAACATCTGCACCTATCCTTACTCTACCCTTTGGAACTAAAGGATTTATAGTATACACTGATGCATCTAAATAAGGACTTGGAGCAGTTCTTATGCAACATGGTAAGGTAGTTGCTTATGCATCACGACATCTCAGGACACATGAGAGGAACTACCCAACACAAGACATTGACCTAGCTGTTGTAGTCTTCTCTTTAAAGATATGAAGATACTACCTCTATGGTATTACTTTTGAAATCTTCACCGATCATAAAAGCTTGAAATATCTATTTGATCAGAAGGAGCTCAATATGAGACAGGGACAGTGGCTAGAGTTATTGAAGGACTATGATTGCACCATCTCCTACCATCCCGGTAAAGGGAACGTCGTAGCAGATGCCCTTAATAGAAGAACTTATTCACATGGGTTTGTGAGTGCTATCCACTTCTGGGGTGTACTATCAACACCAAGTGAATGGAAACCATTTGATAGTAGTGCCGATAGTATAACTATTCCTCACCGATACAAACCAGAGATCTGAGATAGAATAAAGAAAGGACAGGAGGATGATCCAATCCTTAAAGACTTGAGACAACAACTTGAAAAGAATGAGATGGAGGGATTCCAGATACAAGATGGGTTACTATTTAACCATCACATAGTTTGTGTACCAAGCACACCTGAACTGAAGAAAGTCATCTTACATGAAGCGCATTGCTTTAGATTGTCTATTCATACAATAATTACGAATATCTATAGGGATCTTCATTCATACTTTTCGTAGGTGGGAATGAAGAAAGATGTTGCTGAGTTTGTGAATTCATGTCTCACTTGCCAACAGGTAAAAGCTTCACACCAAAAGCCACCAAGATTGTTACAACCCCTCCCTATACTTGAGTGGAAATGGGAAAGCATTTCCATGGACTTCGTTGCTGGCTTACCTCAAACGACTGGTGGTAAAGATAGTATCTGGTTTATAATAGATCGTCTTACCAAGGCAGCATACTTTATTCCAATAATCTTACTCCAGGTCAGCTTGCTGAGTTATATATTACACATATGATTCGCCTCCATGGTATTCCAAAGGAAGTAGTTTCCGATCGAGATTCACGATTCACCTCACACTATTGGGAGAACTTCATGAAAGCCCTAGGCACATAGCTATGCTTGAGCACAACATATCATCCACAAACAGATGGTCAGTCAGAACGTACGATTTAGACACTAGAGGATATGCTACGAGTGTGTGCCTTAGAATGGAAGGGATCATGGATTAAACATTTGCCTCTTGTAGAATTCACCTACAACAATAGTTACCATGCAAGTATTGGCATGGCACCATTTGAAGCACTATATGGACGTAGGTGTACTACTCCTCTATGTTGGCAACAGGTCAGGATAAAGAACCTTTATGATTCAGATAGACTCCAAGAGACACGGGAAGCTGTAGAGCTTGCTCGAAAAAGACTGATAACTGCCCAGAGTCACCAGAAAAGCTATAGTGATACCAGGCGAAGAGACTTTGAGTTTGAGGTAGGTGACTTTGTATTTCTCAAAGTATCACCTATGAAGGGAGTTCAGAGGTTTGGCTTGCGTGGGAAGTTGGAACCCAGGTTTGTAGGTCCCTTTGAAATTATTCAGCGGATTGGGAAAGTCGCATATAGACTTGCGTTTCCTCTACATCTTTCTGCAATACATGATGTTTTTTGTATATCAAATCTGAGAAAGTATATTAAGGATCCTGAGCATAAGATAAACTATGATGATCTACATGTTGAGCCAGACTTGACATACCTAGAAATACATGTGCAAATACTAGACAGGGATATCAAGAAATTGAGGAATAAAGAGGTACCTCTAGTTAAAGTATTGTGGCACGACCAAGAGTTTGAAGAAGCCACATGCGAACCTGAGGTAGAAATGAGAAAAAAAATACCCCTACTTGTTTAAATGATAATACTCTATACTGTGTATATCTTTATTATAAATGAAATGGCGTTCATTCTCTTTAAGGTTGTTATGGTTTCAATCCTTTTTAAGGATGTTATGCCTACATTTCTAGTCTCGGGGACGAGACTTCCTTTAAGGTTGTTATAATTGTAAAGCTTTGAACTTACTCATTTCTCGGATCATATATCATAGATTCGGCTCATCAAGAGGAAACCAACGGAATTTGTTTCGTGTGAATCGGACTTCGTTTCGATTTGTTGTGATTTTCGGAAGAAAGAGAAGTAAGGAGGTTTAAGATGTCATTAACTCTTGATAAACATCATTAAGAATAATTAAATACGATTAAAGAAATTAATGATAGATTGAGGATCATTAATGACCATTAACGAATACTAATTAATGGTCAGCAAAAGTTAAGTGTAAACCGTGAAGGTTAAATCACGATTAGTAAAAAGTTAATCATGATTAGTGCTAATTAAGCGTCATTAGAAAATATAGAATCCTCTGGAAAGTTCTAACTTAAGCCCTAAGTTTTGGATAAGAATTGACGAAAACCATGGATCGGTAACCACGGTTAAGGTGTAAACCAGGTTTTACTAACCATGGTTAGTGTTTTTCTGGAGCCTATAAATGCCCCCTCTACCATTCATTCTCTAGATTTCCACTACTACCACCACCCCAAGGGCTAGGGTCGAGAGGTCGGGAGGAGGAGTGTGAGGCGAGGAAGGAGCGCTAGCGAAGCGCTATCAGGAGAATGAGGAGGAGGAAGGTACGATTCTCTCCTTGTTGGTTTTATAAGTATGCTCGAACTTGAGCTAGGGTTTTCGATTCATCTTCTTTTTCTAGCTTTGTTTTCGATTCATCCTTCTTTCCGTTTCATTTTCTGTTGTGGTTCAAGGAGAAATCTGTGTAACACCCTACTTAGGTGCGGGTGACTATGCACGTCAGTAAACCCTATGATTCGTCACACTTTCACTCACCTAAGACGTGTGGTGTCTACCGATTGTCCATTGCTTATGGTTCTATTCTTTCTTTTCCGCTTGTATAGTTATTTTGATGGAGAAATCTGTGTAATACCTTGCTTAGGTGCAGGTGGCTATGCACGTCAGTGAACCCTGTGATTCGTTACACCTTCACTCACTTAATATGTGTGGTGTTTACCGATTCTTCATCTCTTGTAGTTTGGTTATATTCTATCAATTTTCCTTGTTGTTTTCCTCTTGGTGATTTTATAGAGGAAATTCTTTCTATTTTTCTTTTAAAATATGTCTCGGTATAAGGAGAAACTCTGCTGAAATTTTTATTATGTCCCAATATAAGGGAAAACTCTGCCAAATTTTCCTAGAAATATCACCATGTATAAGGGGAAGCTCTGCTGAAATTTCAAGATAAAATATGTTCTTAATGTTCTTCGTGTGGTCTTCACGTTCTTCGTGTTTCTTCATTCGTTCTTTGCGTTCTTTGCACGTCCTTAGCATTTTTTATACGAAAATGAAATTCGATAGTTTTAGGAGATATAAATCATCATTTTTGAAAAAGAATCACGATAAAGCACTGCATATGAGAGAGAGGTCGATTAGGTAACGAAATCCTTCATTTTGTTGTTGGGTTTTCATATGAGATTGTTGAAATTTCTGATTTTATGTTATTCGCTACGAAGAACCCTAATTTGGCTATTTTGGGAGAAAATATGAAAAGTTACTTTGTGATTTCAACTAAAATAAAGTCTAAGCATCGTATGGATGCAATGGCTTGGAAAGTTATGGTTTGGGAGTTAAAATATACATAAATATGCGTATATACATATGAATTAATATATATGCAAGTCTATACTTAGGGTTGATGATTATGCTAATCTAAGGCTTAACGAAGGAATTACATCATGGGAATTGATGTGTTTTGAGTTGGATCCTGAAAAGGATTGTGTCTTACGTTAAGAATGACTGGGACTAGAACTACAGGTCCGGCATGCAACCTGTAGGTTCGTCAGAAGGGACCCGTATTGGCGTTGACCTACCTAGGTGGTACACAATTGTCCTGTTATGATAAGTGTGCACGAAATGAATGATTTGCAACGTGTGGTACCAGGAGCCACTATATTCGGGTTGAAGGATGAAAGTTGTGGTCGTACCATGTGGAGGCGCGGGTGGTTCAATAGCGGTTGGGTCACGATAACATGTTTTTAAATCCGGAGATTGGAGCTTGATTGGACCTTAAAATCTACCTAATAACAGGAACCTTATAGGAACTGGGTTTGAGGTACTTCAAGTCTAGTTGACTTAATTCTTTGAGGATCACGGGATTTGGTTCAATGGATTCTTGACTGGCTAAGTAGAGTATTTCGGAGCACACGCACGATTCTTGTTGATAATGACCTAACTTGGACACATGCACCTTTCACATGGCTCAACTCAGTTGGAGTGGTGAGGGGATTGGATTTGCCGGTATGAGACGCACACAAGTGGAAACATTTGTCCTCCTCTAGGGAGGGAAGTGCACCCCAACCCGTCCAGTGATAAGGAAGTCTAAAGACAGGAGGCTGTGGGTTGCGATAAAGCTTCAAAAGAGGGATAGTCTACTGGCTCAAGAGGAAAAACTCCTTATATAAATGCTGCTGTATATAGTATTCAAAAAAAATGTTCAGGCATGTACAAAAATAAAGAGCCTGCGAAGTATGTACAAAGTCAATAAGCAAGCTTGAGTTCCAAAGTCAAATATGTGAGCCTGCAGCAGGATGACTTGACTACACTGGTCTTGCATCCAAGGATAGGTAGCTACACTGGCTACCGTCCATTCTTCTCTTCACCCCCTCCTCTTGAGCTGGTTGCCACTTGAACTTAGAAGGGAATACCCCGCTCCTCGAGGATGGAGTTACTGGATTGGGGAATCATTGGGTTGTCGTACTGGAGAAGTCAGTTTCTTTGTCATTCTAGTTGGGGAGAGCCACCATCACTTACACTGTACGAGTCAGATTCATAGTCGTAAGAGTTTGCGTATGAGTTGAAGTGTTTCTGACCTGGCTATTGAGGAGACTTGGACAGAGTTTTGGGATTCTCAAGGACTGTTGGATTTCAAATTCGGTTCTCACTAAGGTTCCGCCCGCACTAAAATTCCAAAGGTCCGACTTAAGCTCCAAACTTTGATTTTGTGAAGACAAGTTTGGTAATCAAATAAAATCCAAGTTCTTCTTTTTCTTTTCTTTCTTTTCCTTTTTGCACTTATTGCATAAGTGTTTGCTAGGGACTAGCAAAGGTAAAGTATAGGGGGATGATGAATCCACATTTCATCATCTTTATTCTATCATTTTGGCCTCAAAAACCCTGGCAAAGGCCTGTAAATAGCCTTAATTCCTGCATTTTAGCATTCATGCACATAGGTGTAAATAGTGTATAAAATATAGTTTTTAAAGCCAAAATTATAGAATAAATAAAAGAAAAGAAAAGGAATAAAATATTGTAAATATTTTATGACCCGAAACCCCGAGACCTAGGCATAGTGATGAATAGGTCGACAAGGAATAAAGTAGGGGGAGATAAGGGCCAAATACCTATATTCATTAATTCATTCTTTATTCATTTTGGGACCTATTTTTGGTTCCATCTTTTATTCATCAAATAAAGAAACTTTGTACATGAAAGTTTTAGATAATTAAATAAAGAAAAATGCAAAATTAATTTCACAGAAAAATAATGTATAGATAAAAAGTTATGGTCTGAATAAAAATCCAGAATCCCAACTTCCCAGACCCGTATCTCACAACTGAAAACTCCAAATGCAGCAAACTCATTTTTAATTGTATATAGAATAAAATAATCTATTTAATGGCAGTTCGTATTTGGCGGAGCTACGGTTTAAAAGTTGAGTTTTGGACCCACCTTGTATAAGTGTATAGAATAAAATATTCAATTTATTAATTATACATTATTTCTATATTTTTATATTTTTATAATGTTGTATATACTATTTATAATAATTATGTACATTAAAATTAGAATAAAAATGCAAAGAAAATACAAAATAAAAATCAACAAGTATAGATCATACAGGTATAATAACTATACTCATACCTATATAACATACTCTTATAATTTATTAAATATATAAAACATATCAGAAAAATAAAACAAAAATATATTTGTGTAGATAAAAGTATTTTATAATTTTATAAAATACTAAATAAAAATAATAAAAATAAAATACACATAATAAAAATAAAATACTAAAATATATAGGTATTATACCTATAAAGGGCTAAAAAGTGAACTTGTAAATATATGCCTCATAAAAATAATTAAAAATCATAATAAAATACTACATAAAATAACGAATATTTTTCATTTTATAATTATTATTTAATTGGACTTATTTCTATTTTTAAATGAATTAACGTGGACCAACCAGGTTTCAGCCCCAGTTGACTTCGGTCAACTGGTCGTCCTAGCCCTGCAGCCCTTGTCAGAGTCGCGTTCGACCCCTACTTGCTTGCCACTGTACATTTTTAGTAGGGTATAATAAATTTTAATCCTTGCTATTCATTCCTTGATTGATTGTGTGGGTTAATTGTTGACAAACGAAGAGGCTTGAGTAGTTGCATCAGCGACAGTGAGTCTGATTTGTCAGACCACTATTTAGCGGCTCTCGAATTTTCGCTTTTCAGTAACCAAATCCGGATATGGGAGGATACGATGGCCCAAAATTGGGGTCGCGACACATTGGTCTTCCTACCTAGCCTCGATGACCATGTCCCGAAATCCTTCTCCTCACTCTTTCCAGGGGAATCATCTCTTCAAACCTAGTCCCCCTCAGCCATCATTCTCTTCCCTCTCATACATTTCACCCCATGCCCACACTTCTTTTGGATTAGACCTCTCTCACATTCTAATTATCTTATGGACACGAGAGAGCGAGCAGATTTGAGGATGGAAAATAGAGTAACCAATATTGACAGAGAAATACAATTTTCGGTTAATATGGACTCCCCACCTCTTGAACCATCCCATACTCAGGTTAACTCTCTTCCTGAGTATGACAAAGTTTCCTTCGACAATTCACAAGAAAACTAGAGTCAAGTAAATATGACTCATGACCAGATCATAAAACTGTGAATAATCAATATGCTGCTCAAGGTTACATGTCAGAATAACGGTATATGGATAGTGATTATTCAATCACAAGTCATTATATGTTTGAGGATGAGATTGCTCGAATCAATCATAGAGCAGATGCCTATTGAGAAAATATATGATCTCATCCGGTCGATGCAGAATCAAGAAGAAGTGAGACTGCCACCAAGTGAACCACTATGCCATCATGAGACCTACACTTAGATATAACCTCCATTAACCTCTGACCCCCCGGACTGGCCATCACATAGAAAATACCAAAAAATAAAAAAACAAGAAAATTTAAAAAATGTTGAAATGGAAGCATTTTGCAAGAGTATGATCTTAGAGCTTCCATAGATCAAGGCCATAGAATATATGCCTGATCTTAAGAGATTTATGAAGAGTCGACTAAACCCTAAAAAGACGGACAAGACGCGATCAAGGACTGAATATCATGTCATATCTATGGCTAGTTCTTTGGTGATGAATCACAAAATCAAAAGTCCCAAAGTCAAGCGGTTAGCTCAGATCACATGTGAAATTGAGGATGCCATAGTCACTCATGTTCGGTTCAATGATGACTCTACGTTAAACATCCTCCCCAAGTCCATTTTTTACCAACTCAAACTCAGACAACTCAAAAAGATAAGGGTGATCGTTAAACTGTCAGATCGATCTACCAAAAACCGCGAGGGATCGTTTCTGTCTTCGTAAATTTCTGAGGTGACAAACATAAAGTTGACACTATTATCCTTGACATTGAGCACACCAGAAAGTTGTCTGAGTCTCCTAACATTTTAAGAAAGTTGTTCTTAGCCTCTGCTAAGGCAATTTTCGATTGCAAGACTCAGGAGATACGATTCCCAAACTTGGACCATAATGCACAAACCATCAATGACACGATCTGCTCTGAGGAAACCTGAATTGAAAATGACAGTCATGATCAAGAGACAATCATTTCACATGATCAAACCACTCCTCACAAAACACCATAAAAAACCTATGAGGGACACCTGAGAAATCGACTGTTGAACTGTATTTGGATTCTCACCACCCTAACACTGCTCCTAGGAGGAAAAATTATTCAGGAGCTTATGAAGATTTGGACCACGTTTATGAAGATCGTTACAATCACTTATGTGGTCCAATTTTTGAGTGAGCAATAATTCATGAAATACTTGAACCATTCAAAATGCCGACTCATGAAACCCTCGATGTCACCAAACTCACGAATATCAGAAGGTGACATCAACACCCACATCCATCACTCCCAAGGCCACCAAGAACAATCTCCCTCGCCCAAAGACTTGCATGATCCTACAAGAATTGGTTGACTTTTACGGTGATTCATCTGACGAGGAAGCCATAAATGCCACATCGTTACTCATGATTGGGAGAAGAACCATGTCTATTTTGCTTCCAATGCTTCTCAAAAAATAAACCGATCAAGAAAGTCACCTTTGACCTTAGAAACCAGGTGATTTCTCAAGAATCCTCGTCTGGTCTTGAAGTGGTTCATCTCGTAAGTGCAATAAATGCAGCTGTGATCAAAGGACGCTTACCTCTGGTTGACAATAGTTGGATATCCTCTGCTTACGACTACTATTCTTCTGAGGATTCATTCCCCTTATTCATTACCTTCCACATCTCCATACTATATCTCGCCACACTCCTGCAAAAGGGTTCAACGCAAACCCCTTGATCTTGTACATCCGTAATTCTTCTCAATTCCCCACTTGTAGTTATCCGATCATACTTAGGCTGACCTGAGCCTGAGTATAGGGGGACCAATATCGTTGTGTTTACATCATCTTATATTCTTTTCTCCTCACCCTCGACTGTCCCATTCCATGCTTTTCTGCTATACTTAGGCCCTCAAAAGTCTATGTATAGGTGGGACAAATCGACTTCTTTTTCTTTTTCGCTCAACTATACTTAGTACGAGCTATGTTTGCATTTCACTTTGTGCCATGAGGACATAACACAAGCTAAATATTGGGGGGGGGCTTGTATATATTCTCCGTACTTTATCCATACCTCGTACTTTAATTTTCTTCATCGAAAGTCGGGTATGGATATAAGTTGTGTATATTATGTATATTATACTAATTTCTTTGTAAAAAATACTTATTTTCTAAAAAGACTTCTTAGGAGGTATAAAAAAATAAAAAAAAACATTTTTCAAAAAAAAACCAAAACTAATTTAAGGTTTTATCCCTAACATCTTCACTATCACTTAAGACTTGAGGAATGAAAGAAACTCATGTTTTTAAGGTTCGTTGATTCAAAGTTAATCGACCTTAGTCATTAGGGTTTTAGACTTAATAATCCATACGTCCCTACTTTGAAAGATGTGAGTGCTATATTGGGCGTTTAATCTCTACCTTGAAGAATATGATCAGCACATCACATGCACAACTGCATAAAATGACGAGATGAGTTGAGATTTCACTTGATGGACTGGGATTGGAGATTTGAGTCTGGACATGATTTCATGATGCTCAAGGATGGGATAAAGTCGATGAAGGCTTCTAGAAACCCGAGTGTCAGCAAACCCTAACTAGTATGTGAACAAGTTCTTATACTATCTTTTGATATTGACCTATGTGATAGGGTGTGATAAAATATAATAATTGTTGATCAGTGTGCGCCAACTCTTGATAAAAGCAGTGGAGCTAGCCAAAAAAAGAAAAGAGATAAATATTGAAAAGGAAAGGAGCTCTCACAACATAAAGCCAAATTACAAAGAGCTTCTATCAAAGGCAAGCGCTCCCAACCTTTTCAAAGTGTCCACTTGGACTAATGCTAATTTGGCCAACTGAGTCAGACTAGTACAACAAAAGGGCTCTGCATCATAAGCGATACAAGTCTGGGTGTAAGTATATTAGATTCTTAAAGAAGACATACCCCGACGTACTCCCAGGAAAACAAGTACAAACGACTCAACAACTTTTGACGGATGCACTGGTCAATAACAAAAAATACATGTGTTGACTAATAAGGCACTCGAGAGGATCCTTATTCCAATATGAGGAAGAGAAGAAAATACACAATCCTAATACCTCCATCATCTGGCCTGCCATATACACTTTCAAGTCTGGCAAACTACTGAGATGGTAGATTTAATGCAAGAACTGATTTATTCCCTAGTGTTCAGGATTAGGTCTTGAGGAGAGTATCTTGAATCGGAACTTTGAATGACGTTTTAACTCGACTCTCATGAAATGCAGTACTCATTAAATGTCATATCTCTTGTATTATATGTACGAATAGAGAGTCTGATAATTAGAGAAGTTGGATTCCTTTGGACTAGAGCCTGGATTGAGCTTAGAATTTTAGGATCATTAATATCCAAGATTCTTAATGAGACAAGTCTTGAAATTTGCACATGCACAATCAGGGATTCAACCTTCTAAAATTTGATTGTAGACAAGCAAAGAGCTAAGTAAAGGGGTGTGATGAATCCATGATTCATCTACTTTATATGAAATATTTTAGAAAATTCCCTTAATAAATAATCAAATAAACCCCTTAAAATCAATTAATTAACATTCACTAATTGTGCTCGAATTAACGATTAAAATCTATAAATAAATAACCTTGTTTTTGACCTAAATTGAGCTTATTATTTTATGTGTAAATAATCATCGTTTTAACCCAAATCTTTCTCTAATTTACTCTTTGATTAATTAACTAACTTTTCATAAAGAATTAAAATCTATAAAAAGAGAAAAATCAAGGAAACACAAAAATCTGATTTTGCATAAATTGTATATATATTTTATCTTTGTTAAATTTATATTATCTTTTCCTAACCTATAAAAAAATCTGTAAAAATTAGATTAAATATGTACATATTGTATATAAATTAATCCATTAATTAAAATCAAATATAAAATACAAAGAATCACAAAATGCAAGAATATGGTATTTTATTATTTATAGAGTACCGCCCAAAACACTTTTTATGCACTTGACCTCCTTTTCTTTTTAGGTCCTTCACAAAAGAATGTAAATCTCGTCGAGACGAGCAACTTTCGTGTTGACCACTTTTTGATTTGACTATATTTGCTATTTCTTTTTTAGTTAATTTTCTTTTCTTTTCTTTTCTTTTTGATTTTTATTATTTACTCCTTATTTTTATTTTACTTTTTATTTTTTATTTACTTTTTATTTTTTATTTTTTCTTTTATTTTCTTTTTTTATTTCTTTCTCCCCTTTTTATTTCTTTCCTTCTTCCTTTCTCTCGCTACCTCTCTTCCTCTTTTTCTCTCTCTCCCCTAGTCTAGGTCACGTGCTCCGCACAAGCCCCGCATGCACTCCTCCCCTCCCTACTGCACGTGCCACGCATGTGCCGGCCTCCTCCTCCGCCTGCACGTGCACGACACGTGCCTTTGCTCCTGCCATTCCCTTTCCCCGTAGCTGTTACCCACAACGCCCGTCACCCTCCCCGCTCCTCCGACTGTTACAACCATCGTCCACGTAATGCCTCCTCCATACCTCTCCTTTAAAATGCCCATCGCCCGACCATCATCTTATCCGCACTTCCTCCAGCTCGGCCGGTGACAATGGCTTGACTCCTCTCCTCGCGGTGTGATCCGAAGTCTTGCCTTCGTTGTAGAGCTTCCAGGCTTTGTAGAAGCTTCGAGGCTCGTTCGCCGGTCATCTGAAGCAACAACCGGAGGGTGTTCAACACTCCAATTCGCAGAAAAAGAGCCCAGTACAAGGAAACACTTCCATAATCGAGCATCTTCACCACCGCCTCCTGGATCCTACAGCAGCTCCGACCCGCGCTTCCACCTCCTCTTCGCACCACCGCCTTCACTGCCAGCCGCGGGCCTTTGCCGCCTCCTATCGCACATCATCAAATCATATCCGCCTCCCAAGCTTAGCCACCTATCATCCCCGAGCATGCCTCCGACTCGCCTCCGAGGGGTTTATATCCTCCGAGCTTCATTCTCCAGGTTCAGCAGTTCGCCTCCAACCGCCTCATGGCCGCATCCCGCGCACCTCCTGTGCGCCCACCAACGCCTTCGAGCAGCGGCTCTACCTCACGCACTCCACGTCCCCATCGCCTTCGTCGCTCCGTGTCGGCAGTGAGTGACCACCTCCACCACTCCCTTCGTCGCGCCTCACCTCCAATGGTCATTGGATCGGGCTGTAGGCCCTGAATCCAACGGTTACACGTCTCCCATGTCTCCTCCCCCGAGCCTCGACCCCTGCCTCGAGGCTCAGGTCAGCCGAACCTCTCCATTGCCGTCGTGAAGAAACTCAAGACCACGAGCCTAGCCTCGGTAGCCTGAGCCTCTGCAAACCTCAGCTCCGTTCCTCAACCTCTAGAAGCATGTGTGAAGCATGTGACTCTAGGTGAAATAACAAGAAGCCACGCTCCTTTCCACATCTGCGCAGAAGGCCCCTAGCTCCAGCAGGCCATGTGCATGGCACGTGCCCTGGTAAATTTGCAACCGTGCCCCATGATCTCCTCCAGAATAAAACAAGTGTCCCCGCAGTGCAATCCTTGGGGAAATTGCATAAAGGCCCTGATGACTTTCTTATTTGCATACAAATCCTCCAAGGACTTCTTTGAGATAAAAACTTAACTTTTTGAACAATTCAGTCCCCAAAACATCAATTTAGCATATATTGATCATCTGAACTTTGATTTTAGCGCATAATATGTCATTTTGACGCTTATTCAGTGCTCTATCTTTTTGCATAACTTATGAACAAATCCAAGGCTATTTTATAATTATTATTTGAGAATCTCCGATGATTTATGCAGTTTGATCCTTGATATATTTGTGCCATTTCTTTATTGAGGAAATCATGGACTTTATTTGCAGGGATTTAAGTTCAGGGACTTGAATTTGATTGATCCTATTATATTAATATTGATATATTTGAGGATTTAACTTTTGCAAGAGCTTAATTAAGATTTATTCCTTTAATATTATTGTCTACTATTTGAGGAATTAAATTACAGAAATTTTAAGGATAGATATTATGATTCAAAATTATTATTTAGCATGAGTGTAAATTGATCTATTTGCCTGCAATACTAGAATTAATTTGACTATCTGTGAAGTTTAGTCCCTCTTGATCTGTGAACCTATTTTGAGGATATTAATCAACATTGTTGGGATTAAAGATTCGCGTCACAGATCCTGCTTTTAACAGTCCTCTCTGTTTATTTTCTTCGCACTGCATCTCATTTCATTGTATTTTAATTTTCTGACACAGAGATTAACATTACGATTAATTAATTATTTAAATAATTTAAAACCATGCAACTAAAAATCACCGTTCCTTGTGTTCAATCATGGTACACTTACCAAGGAAAATACTCCACATATCCAAAATTGTGGTTTTTGATTGATCGTATTCTGCCCCCTATACCATAATATTATATTATTAAAGAAACATTTTTTGATTCATCAATGTATTAATATTATACATTTAAAGTTTTTCACATGTGACACTATCTTTAAATAAAATTTAATAATTTACATGTCAAGTAACATGTAAACTACTTATATTAGTTATATAAAGTGTAAATAGTATTAGTAAAATCATTTATACATATTAAATACCATTAAAAAACTCAATGGAAAAAGAACGAAATGAGCCATGGACGGTCCTTGGCAGAATTTGGACAGCGGTTTTTGAACCTCGGTCCGTTCGACCCATCCCATGGACCGATCCGACCCGCATTTTGGCCAGGTCTAAGTATGAGGGGCTCATGCTTTTGACATGGACATGACAACTTCACCCTTCGACTACGATAATAACCAATGGCCATATGTGCATTGACATCCTTTAAGATATAATATAGATTTCGAGCTTTGAATTTATTCCCATTTAATTTATCCATCTTATTTATTCAATTGATTTTTAAATCGCTACAACAACCACAAAGTGCAACTTCAAATAAAAGAGCAAGAATGCAATTTTCTCCTAAAATACATAAAAAATAAACATAAAAAAATGATTCTTGGATCGAAATTGGAAAACAACACACTACCCCCTCCTGATGTATTATGCAAAGGGCCTGTTTGGTTACTGGAGTGGGGTAGGTTAGTATAACTTCATATGAATAATAGCTGTTTGTATGATTAAGAGGATTTGAAATAAGAAATGATGGGATGTCACCTTGTTTTGTAATGAAATTAAACTCGGGAATGAAGGGTCGGATTACTCGATAACCGTTTTAGGAAAGGAACCAAGGGGTCAACCCCGCCTCCCTCTTCCTGCAAAGTCCGAAACTGGTCCAGAATAGTCCACTATTCGTCCACTTCACGTCCTCCATGTCGCGCTTTCTCCCCTCCCCCGTTATGCTCATCTTCCTTTTCTCCGCCAGGTAGGGTTCTCGTCCCTTCCCCGCTCTCCTTCCCGTTATCGTAACGATCGCAAGATCCTGTTCCAATCTCCATGCTGTTTCCCAAACTAATGCGCGATCGAGCTCCGTTTCTCGAGATCCGTAACTTGATGCCGTGAATTGAGAGGAATACGTGCCGTGGGTGCGTTTATTTGTTATAAAATACGAGTAGTAAATTCCTGCGTCCGTTCTATTCATTTGAATTTGGGATCAAGCATGCTCCGATTTGGACTCTGTGTATACTTGAAATCATGTTACATGTTCGGTATGATGTCTTCTCATTACGTGCGCGGGGAGCCCAACGAGCCGAGTTTGAACTCGAGAGAAGTTTCTGTCTCGAGCTTGCATGACATCTAGTTAACAACCCAGATCAATCTCCGAAAGTTAAGCAATTTGGTTGTGTGTTCTGTCGACGAGTCATTTCAATCTATTTAACATGAATCCCTTAAATGCTGCAAGTATTTTCTTCAGCTTTGTATTAGATTATTTGTTGAGAGCAGCGGAAGCAAACATGCCAAACATTATCAATCAAGCAAACACATAAACACATGAATTTAGAAGGTTCACATGTTACTGGGATACGTCTTTGGGAAGCGGCAATCTATTTTCACTATTTGTCGAGAAGAAAATATAGAGGACCCTAACCCTAGGGAGTTTATATACTAGTCCCAATACAAATGGATCTTAGATGCAAACAGATCCAACCCATATAATAAATTCGTTTCAAGACGGGGGCACTGCTCCTGCTATTTCCGTAACGAAGAGGGGGCACATGTCCCCTTAACCATCTGTTCTGTTGGACCCAGTTGAAGAAACATCCTATGCAACCCCTCCGGTCACACCGTGCGCTATTAGCACAAGGGTCTCGATGCTCGGGTAGTGAGCTTGGAGGGGGCTAGGGGGAGTAGGTGCGCCCCATCTTGCGAGGGTTGCAAGGGGCAATGCCCTTGTCTGGAAACAATTTTTTTACACGGGCATTCAAATCTCTATGCATTCAGGATCCATTTGTACATGGAATAGTATATAATCTCCTTAGGATTATGGCTCTCTGTATCATCTGTATTTTCTTCTCTAAAAATAACGAAATTGATTGCCACCACTTAAAGATGTAGCCCGATTAGAGATGAACCTTGTAAATCTGCGTGCTTGCGAGTTTGTTTGATTATTCGTGTTTGTGCGTATTTGCTTTCGTTACTAGCAACAAAGTAGTATTAGAGCATCATTTTCGTTAGGATCATCAAGTAGATGATGTCACATAATCTGAAGATCGAGAAATTCATGGGGAAGGCAGGATCATGTTTATGGCAGATCAAGATGCGTGCCTTTCTAAAGCAACAAGACATTTGAGTGCCGTTGTATCAAGAGAAGCGAAGACACTCGAACCCATGGAATTAAAGGTGTGTGAAGAGAAAGAATACTCGATGATCATGCAATGTTTGGCGAATAAGATTATCGCGGAGGTAGCTGGTGAGACAATCGGTTTGGTTTGTGGTTGAAACTCGAAAATCTATACATGATGAAATTTCTAACCATTAAGTTGTTGTTGAAGCAACATCTATTTTCTCTCCGAATGCAAGAGCAAACTTCTCTTAAAGGACATCTAGATTGCTTAAATACACTGTTGATGAGTTTTATACACGTAGATGTCAAGATTGAACATGATAATGCTGCATTAATTCTATTAGTTTCTCTTCCATTATTATATGAGAATTATGTCCAGTTCTTCATTGTGGCCAGAGGGAACATGCTAGTCTAAGCATGGGTTTCTCGCTTTAGCACGTGTGGCAGAACAGATCCATCAGGGCAGCAGTTCTTCAGTTTCCTCTGATCAGAGGTTTGATGAGTTAGTAGCGCGACTCGAGGAGATTATGCCTTCTCCTAGGTCAACTAGCTCTCTGTTAGGATCATCAGAGGTAGCAACATCAACCTTTGCATCTACATCAGGTATAACATATGCTTTTACTAGCTGTTACAGGGTAGACTTGTCGGAGTGGATTATGGATTCTTCGAGCTTCCCATCATCTCTGTGGTGACTTATGGCGGTTTAGTACCTATAACCCAACTCAGTCAGGCATATCAGTTGTAATAGCAGATGGGACACACTCTCCCATTACTGGTCAGGGGGAGGTGCAATTAACCCCTTCAATGCGGCTTCAGAACGCTCTTTACGCTCTTGAATTCTCTATGAACTTACTATCTATTAGTCAAGTCACCAATGATTTACATTGTCGTGCCATATTTGACCCTTCTGCTCTTGTGTTTCAGGACATTCTAACGGGCAAGGTGATTGGTTTTGGCCGTGAGCAAGGAGGCCTCTACAGATTGGTGCAATCTCCTTATGCTGGTGCCTTCTCTCTTTGCACTGGATTTGTTTCTCCCTATATGTGGCATCTTCGGTTTGGTCATCTTCCTCTGCAAAAGCTGCGTCACGTTCTTCCTCAGATCTCTCCTCATTCTACTTTTCAGTGCGAGGCCTGCCAGCTTGGGAAGCATCATAGATCCACATTCCAGAGTCGTCAAGGTCAAAGTAGTCATAGTCTTTTTGAGTTGATTCATTTTGATATTTGGGGTCCTAGTCGTGTCCCAGATCTTTAGGGGCATAGGTTTTATCTTGTTGATGTTGATGAGTTCTTTAGATTGTCATGAGTTTTTCTTCTTAAGAACAAGTCTGATGCTGGTCCTGTTATTCAGTCCTTTATTAATAAAAAAAAGAATGTGTTTTCTGCAAATATCAAGTATATACATTCTGATAATGCAATTGAATTTTGCAGTATCTCAGTTTCTTAGATTATATGGTATTGTGCATCAGACATCTTGTGCGTATACTTCTCAACAGAATGGGGTGGCTAAGAGGAAACATTGCCATCTTTTGGATGTCACCAGGACTCTTCTGATCCAGAGCCATGCTCCCCATTCTTACTGGGGGGATGCAGTTCTCATTGCATGTTATTTGGAAAAGGCATAATTATTTGGAGAATTGTATGCCTTCATCGATTATTGGGGAGAAGATCCCGTTCTCGATTGCATTTTCCGAGACAGATCTTTTCTCTCTCACGCCCCGTGTTTTTGGATCTGTTGCTTTTGTTCATCAAATGTCTCCAGGGTTTGACAAGCTCTCTCCTAAAGCGCTCAAGTGTGTGTTTGTTGGGTATTTCAAGACCCAAAATAGGTATTGTTGCTTTGACCCTGCTCGACGAAGATACTATGTTAGTGCAGATGTCACCTTCTGTGAATCCATTATGTATTTCTCTCCTACATGTAATAAGCTTATTCCTTCAGAAAGTGGAGAAGAGGTTTACATGCCTCTACCTCCGGTCTCACCTACTCCAGGTGACACTACGACACCACCACCACCGTCCTCTCCTCCACCGCCACCTCCACCACCTCCTCCACCTCCTGACACACCTACTTTCTTTCCACAGGTTTACCAGCATCGCCCTCGTGCTCATGTGCCTCCTCATCATCCAGCATACCCAAGGTATGTTCTGAGCATTTGAGTTCCACTAATGGCACCGATGATTTGAGTGTGTAGACCGAGGTGCAAGATGTCGTAAATGATACTTCTTCTGAGGATACTGTAGACTTGGACGTGCCTATTGCTCTACGAAGGAAGAGGCGTGCATGTACTATGCATCCTCTTTCTTCTCATGTTTCCCTGGTACGACTCTCTGGGGATTTTCAGAGGTTTGTTGTTGCCTTTTCAGCTGTGCAGATACCGCGATCCTGTCAGGAGGCTTTGTAGAGTGGTCCGTGGCGTCTGTCTATGGAAGAGGAGATGGTCGCTTTACAGTCTCGTACGTGGAGTGTCGTCTCTGCTCCCCCATGTGCTTCTATTGTTGGCAGTAAATGAGTGTTTACAATTAAACACCATGCATATGGTTCCGTGGACAGATACAAAGCCAAGTTGGTTGCTCGTGGGTTCACCCAAACCTATGGGGTGGATTATCAGGACACCTTTTCTCCAGTTGCGCGTCACTCTGCACTGCGCATTCTTATTGCCGTTGCTGTGGTAAAGGACTGGTCCAATTAGATGTCAAGAATGCTTTCTTGTATGACGATTTGCAGGAAGAAGTGTATATGCAGCAACTACCAGGGTTTGTTGCTGAGGGGGAGTTCAGTATGGTGTAGAAACTCCACAAGGCCATATATGGCCTTAAGCAGAGCCAAGGGTTTGGTTCCAGAAGCTCTCGGAGTTGATTGAATGATAAGGTTTTGTCAGATCTACCGCAGATCATTCTCTTTTTGTTAAGAGAACCCAGGGAGGTACTGTTGCTATTTTGGTCTATGTGGATGATATTATTGTTACAGGCAGTGATAACCAGGGTATTCAGGCAACTAAGGATTTCCTTGGACAACAGTTTGTGACCAAGGATCTTGGTAAGCCGTGGTATTTTCCTGGACTATAATTTGCAAGAAATCAGCAGAGAATGGTAATGACGCAAAGGAAATATGTCACTGATCTTCTATCTGAGACGGGCATGACAGGATGTAGACCTGCTACTACTCCAATGGTTCCCAATGCTAGGCTATATGATGACGACTCTGTGGAGGTGGATAAGAGACAATACATAGAGTTTGTAGGGAAGCTATTGTATGTCACTATTACCATGCCTGATATATCGTTTGTTGTCAGCAGGGTCAACCAGTTTATGGAGCAGCCTGGGCAGTCTCACATGGATGCAATCAACATGATCTTGAGGTATCTCAAGTCTTCTCCAGGTGCAGGGCTTCTATTCCGGAGAGACACGACCCTTGCAGTTTCAGGATGTGCGGATGCAAACTATGCTGGGTGTCCCAAGGACATGAAGTCTACTTCATGCTTCACTATGTTTGGGGCAGCTCATTGGTTTCATGAAAGAGCAAGAAACAGACGGTTATGGCCAGATCCAGTATTGAATCAGAGTATAGGGCCAAGGCCTAAGGAAGCACATTGAGGTTGACTGCCACTACACCTGTAATTTGATTCAAAAGGGGTTTATATTCACTTCTCATGTTGCTTCAGGTGATCAGATTGCCGACATGTTCATCAAACTCTTGCAAAGGGGCCGTTTTACCGTTGCCGTTCCAAGCTGAACATGATAGATATATATGCTCCAGCTTGAGGGGGAGTGTTGAGATATTTATATCTCTTTATCGTTATCTTGTAATTTTCTATTTCTTTTATCTCTCTATGTAATTTTCCCTTAGATCCTTTCTCATATATAAGAGAGCTCTAGAGCTACGGTGAATGCATCCCTTTCATTTCAATCCTTTCCACATATATCAAAATAAGATAGAACAAAAATAAATAAATCTCTTCAATCAAGCAAACATTTGAAACATGACGGGGAAATTGATGGAGATGTTACTCATATAATAAATGCAGGTTGGCTAAAGTGAAGAGGAGCCTCTACTGTTTTATGTGATAAGAAAATTCCTTTGAAAATCAAAGGAAAGTTTTACAAAGCAGCCATGAGACTTGCTATGCTATATGGATCTGAATGTTTATCTGTGAACCATAAACATGTACAGAGAATGGTAGTAGCAGAAATGAAAATGCTAAGATGGATGTGTGGACATACACACAAAGATCGGATTCGGGATGATATAATTTGAAAAAAAATTGGTGTAGCTCCGATAGATGCGAAAATCTGCTTAAGGTGGTTTGTCCATTTGCACAAGAGGTCGCCTGATGCACCAGATAGGAGATGTGAGTTTTGGGATGTTGAGCCGACTAAGAAAGGGCAATGAGGCCCGAGAAATGTTGACTTTCCGAAGGGATCTTAGTTTTGTGGATCTAAGCCCAAGAATGACCCAAGATAGATCTGAATAGAGGCAAAAAATCCATGCAACCGACTTACTTAATGTGGGACAAGGCTTTGTTGCTGTTGTTGTCTTCAGTTAAAACTTGAATTTAACTCTTAAATCTTGTGTTTAATTTATTTGGTTTGAATTTAGATCTAAAATTTAGAAATTAAAAAAAGGAAACTTCTTCAAACAATGTAAAGCACTTAACAATTCAACACATCGGCGAATAAATAAGTGAAAATTCATTAATATAAGCAAATTTTGATGAAATCTGTTAGGAAATCGGAAGCGGAAGCGTAAACATGGAAAAGATAAAATAAGAATAGGAACAACGGGATTTTACGTGGAACCCTACTCCGTGAGGAGAGGGATGAAACCACGGGAGAAGCCCTCAAAGGGGCGGATACTTCATTCCTTTTTCTCAATGGATACAGGAGGTCTAGGGCTCCTTATATAGCCTCTCCAGAGCCTCCAAGTCCCACCACTGGACGATGTGGGACTAAACACTGGATGGGGTAAATGGATCTCCTCCAGGATCCATTTACCCTGCTCCAACACAATAGGCGCACACAACAAATACTCCAACACTTCCCCTCAAACTGGAACATGCAATGCTCAGCTTGGACAAACATAAAGAGACTCAATTCAACGCTACAGGACACTACGGACAATATCAACCCAACGCGCACATTGCTGCAGTCGAGGACGTTGCTTCTCATGCCGTGCAGGTGAGGAGGACGAACGGACTGGAGTGTGAGTCAACTGAAGACTTCTGAATCTGACCATCGAGTCTTAAACTGCGCCTGAAGTCTCCTCGTCGGAGAACTGGGTCTCTCCCATCTGGCTCAGAGAATGGTGCACTGCTCTGGTGTACCTATGATACCACATGAAAACTCTGGCCGAACAATCAACAAGAATGATGGGGACCTCGAACTGATGATGGCAACATATGCTCATCTGAAATTGACCGCATCCATGTGCGTGTCTGAAAACTGGTCTCGGAAACAATGATCGTCGAGTCTGAAACCAAACTGTAGAGTCTTATCAACTGGCTGGTCTGGAGACTGGTATCTGAATTCGAATTTGGAATACAAGACCTGTGACTCTACATATACTCCCCATTTCTCCCATACTTGTCGGAACATGAACATCGACAAAGTTGGGAGAAGACAAATAAATAGGGGCTAAACAAAACATGAAACTTGCGGCTTTTCATTAATTTTTTTATAAGCCGCTATTTTTTTAAAGCCGTTCCATTTTTTTACGGCTTTTCAAATTTTTTTCTCTTTCAAATGCGTACGGCTTTTCTTTTTTTTTCTCATTTTGTACGCGCCTTTTTCCTTTCAACAATATTTCTCTCTCTCCTTTTTTTTTCGTGGGCTTTCAAGCAAATAGCCCGCAAATATCCCTTTTTTTTTAATGTGTGCGACTCTTTTTTTTTAATGCACGTGCCTTTTCTCTCTCTCTGCCCTCAACTTATATATATATATATATATATTTTATACTCACGGCCAAAATAGGCCCTCAAAGAAGCCTCCTTTTTTTCTGGACTGCCTCTCTCCTTTTTCAGCCCTTTCATTTTTTTAAAACGCACAGAACCCTATTTAGGGTTTCCCTATACGGGAACCCTCTTGGATGAAACACCCGGCCGCCGCCCCACTGGGGTTTTGAAAGAGGGGGATAGCAGGGGCTGGAGCTCGCCGCGTGCGCCTGAGGATACCGCCGAGAGAAGGCGGCAACTGGAGGGCTTGCTTTGTGCGCCTGGAGATCGCTGCGCCGCTGGTTACTGCTCGCGCGTGGAAGGAAGCCCGCGCCTGGAGGTTTGCGCCGCCAAGGGAGGTGGAGCCGCGGCCAGTTGCGCGGCCTGAAGTGGCGAGAGCGGCGATGCCGCGTCGCCTGCCGGATCTCAAAGCGCGAGCCTGGGTCGAGGTCAGGCTGGGGATGCGGCCTGGGGTCGGAGTCGATAGCGCTAGGGCCCAGCGCCGCCTGGGAGAATTGCAGCTGGGCTCGCACTGCCGCATGATGGGAAAGGGCGACGTGCGAGAGGGGGAATCGCCTAGGCGCAGGGGGGGAGTCGCCTGGTCGAGTTGATAAGCACTCCCAGTGCTACCGCTGCGCAACTCTGATTGATGGATGGCGCATCTTGGAGGAGGCCTGGACTGTGCCGCAGATGGCTTCCCCACTCGATCTGGATCAAATTACTGTAGCCTACGGCTTGAAGATGGTGCAAGGCCCGGAGAGCAGATCTTTACGAACAAATCTAGGGTTTTAGAAAACCCTAGAACAAGAACTTTTGACCAATAATAATCTTCAATAAAATACTCTTCAGGAACAACAATCGAATCTCAAACATAAAGAAAATATAATAAAAAAACTCCGAGAATCGACCCGCTCTGATACCATGTTAGGAAATCGGAAGCGATAGCGTAAACATGGAAAAGATAAAATAAGAATAAGAACAACGGGATTTTACGTGGAACCCTGCTCCGTGAGGAGCGAGATGAAACCACGGGAGAAGGCCTCAAAGGGGCGGATACTTCATTCCTTTTTCTCAATGGATACAGGGGGTCTGGGGCTCCTTATATAGCCTCTCCAGAGCCTCCAAGTCCCACCACTGGACGATGTGGGACTAAGCACTGGATGGGGTAAATGGATCTCCTCCAGGATCTATTTACCCTGCTACAACACAATAGGCGCACACAACAAATACTCCAACAAAATCAAAGGGTAGATTCTCTTATTTATATTCTTTCGCCAAAATAATATGCAATTTCGATAAAATTTCATTGACATTTCGTTGAAATCCTGGAAAAAATATGACAATGCTTCGATTTCGGTTTCCTAAAGAAATGGAAATTTCGGAGAAATTCGGTGGAACCTCGTTTAAATTTTAGTCCATACCTTCTTCAACCGTAAAATGATTGACTTATGCAGTAAGCTTTCTAGGGAATGAGGTTTTAGAGGGGCGAATGGCGACGCGACGGAGTTCTCAGCGTGGCGATGGCGACGCCTTGGCGACGCGCCGGAGTTCTCTACAAGGCGACGTTTGGAGTTGGCGAAGAAGAGGGGGAGCCCAGGGGTTCTCTCGTGGGGGGGATGCTCCTCTCTCGCATGATGCCGACTGCGCTTCCATGGAGGGAAGTTCTACGGGGGCTCGTAAAGATAGCCCTCAGTTCGTGGCCGCGGAAGGGGAGGAAGCACTCGCAAAGGAGGGGAGGTGGATACAAGTCTCCCATAAGAAACCGGGTAGACTATGCTGGCGTTGTGGCGTAAGGGGACATTTGGCATCGGTTTGTGTTGCTAGGCCACGTTGTTTTGCATGCGGAGGTCTGGGTCACAAACAGGTGCATTGCGATTCTTCTACAAGGTTTGAGGGGAGGCGTTTCTCCTTGAGAAGGTCGGCTGTTCCTCCAAGGAACACTCGCAGGGAGATATCAGAACCCGGAGGTGGAGGTCGCACTTTTGCGCAGGTCGTGGCTGGCGCCACCTACTCTAACCCGGTAGCGGAGTCGTCCAACATTCAGAAGGTGTCTTTCGTTCCATTTGCAGACCCAGGTACTCTTGCGATGAAGTCGCGGGTGTAGGCTACGTGAGGCACTACTTCTCATAGGGCGGTTGTTGGAGTCTACTTGGGTGATGGCCTTTCCCTCGAGGTTGTGAACAAACTCCTCAGGGACCTCCTGGGGGTTCACTTCTCGGGAGGCATTATCCCTCTTGGCAAAAGGAGATGCTGTGTAAGGGGGTTGTCGGACGATCAGAGGCTCATGCTTTTACATGGCGGTTTGAGTGGAGGCATTGCTTGGAGGGACTTGCGTTTTGCGGATGGGGCATGCACGGACGTTGAGGTTTGCGTCGCTAACGTTCGTGGAGTGCCATTCCTTTCTTGGTCTGTTCACTGTCTAAGGCGTCCTCTAAGAAGATGGGGAGAGGTTCTGGCTGTCACCGACGACGGGTTATCTCCGGGGTCCGATCCCTCCACGACTAGGATTCTCCTGGAGTGCAACAAGTCCTTCCTGGACAGAGCGGGGGATCAGGTGTTCTTTGGGACCTAAAGTTTGGACGCTTCTATTGTCGACTGGAATTGTCAGTGGTTTCTCCGTCGCCACCTCCGGCGGAGCGTTGTGTCCCCGTTAAACCGGACGTTGCAAAAGGCAAGGGCGTCGTTTCGTTTCTCGAGGCACACTTACCTAAGCAGGGCGCCGCTTTGGGGTTCTCGCCTGGCTATGATGTTTTCGTAAGTCCCTCGGGCTTTCTCGTACGTGAAGCCCATCCTTCGGCGTGGAATCGATGTTTCGATACATCTCTTGGTGGTTTCCAGACTGACGTGGCGGGTAGGTGCACAGGAATCGAGGGAGATTTCGATCTCTCGAAAAGGTCCCCAGGATCCTCGTCTCGGGGCTTCTCTCCGGTTATTCGGTTCGCGCAGTTCTGGGGTGGACCCTCCATCGGATCTGGGAATGGACCCTCCATCGGTTCGGTAGGTAGGGTTGTCGAGCTGGATAAGTTTGAGCATGACGTGGCGGCCTCGAATTTTACTGAGCATGGGAGATTGCTTTTGCCTTCGAATGCGGGCCCCCTCTCTTTCGATTCTACTGGGACTACCCCCGACGGACAGCAGAAGGGGTCTCCTTCGCATAACGCGGGGTCCTTCACATCTGTTTGTCCCTCCGAAGCTGCTGTGGGGGATTTGAACGTTGCTCTTTCGGATGAAGAATCAACAAGGAGCTCCTCTAAGCGTTACAGAAGGAGGTCCAAGCCGCGATCGAGGTCGACGGAGACACAGACTTGCCTCACCTTCAATGAGGCAGTGGCAGCGGCTGCAGGAGTTGTTAGACCAAGGGGTTTCAACTTTGTTTCCAATTGAAGGTCTTGTCTTGGAATGTCAGGGGTTTGGGGGACGCTGACAAGAGGAAGTTGTTGGGTACTAGGTTCAAAGAATGAGGCTGTGATGTGGTTCTTCTTCAGGAAACCAAGCTTGGACAGTTGGATGAAGATCTATGGCGATCTTTTGGTTGGGGGAGTCTTGATGAATTTCGTGCCTTAGATGCCGAGGGCTCTGCTGGAGGGGTGCTCATTGCTTGGAGGTCGGCGACATTCTCTTTTAACTCGGTATCGAAGGGCTGTCATTCTATCACCATTTCTCTCACAAGACGGGAGGATTTTTCTACCATGGTCTTCTCCTGCGCTTACGGGCCGTCCTGTCATTTGAAGAGAAGGGACCTTTGGGAAGAGCTTCGTCGGGCCAGCGAGCCTTTTGCGGGCTTACCTTGGCTGATAGGGGGTGATTTTAATGTAACTTTGCGTGCTTCAGATCGTCCCCGATCAAGGGGGGGTGCGGATCCGGGATCGGCAGACTTTTCTGATTTCATTGACTCTCTTGCGATGGAGGATTTGTGTGAACCCCTCAGGATCCGGGTACCCGTTTACGACAAAATTCGCAATATTTCATTCACATTGATCGCAGAAGTTGTTAGAAAAGCAGGGAAATTTTTCGCGCGGCTAATTATCCACATGACATTCACATTCACAACATATCCACAAAGTAAAAGAGACAATGGCACCAAAATTTTCTTTTCATTAATATTCATATCAAGTTACAACATATATCCCAAAGTGTGATACAAAAGAGATAGCATTTACATCATCATCTGAACAAAAACTGAGACAAGTAATTCATACCGTCTAGTGTAAACTCTGTCTCCTGGAAGCATGTAGCTACTGAGCTGCTACTGAACCGCAGGCTGTTTGCCTGCCAAACACATTAGGAAAGAAGAGGCGTCAGCCATTGCTGGTACCTCCCAAAACTTATAAAAAATAACTAGATATTTAATTATGTGCAAAAGCAGGCAAGTAGAAAGGTGGTAGAAGTAAAATCTACATCTACTTGCGTAAGTAAAAAGGGGTTTCAAGTTGTTTGTAATGCATTTCTAATGATTTCCCCCAGAACCCGGCATTTCCCCCATATTACCTATTTATTTGTAGTTGAATAATCATGAGGATATTGGTGTGAGCATATATATCAATTGCTTCAGAGATCATGTTGGTGAGTAAAAATGGAAAAGTTAAGATTGTAAAGATCTATTAATTTATTTAATTTCTTGGGTAGCGATAATAGTCTTTTGATCATAACTTCTCCAATTCTTAACTTCAATGTTTCAGATATAACTCCTGATGTTGTAGATATAGATATGGATGATCTAGATATAGAATCGCCAAGTCTGTTTGGCGAAGTAACTCAAGCGGTGAAGAAGCCTACAAATGGCTCTTCCGTCTCGCCCTCTAATTGGAAGTGCGGTCCAATAGAGGGATAGGTCTATTCCCCAACTACGCCACTGAGACGGGTGAGAGAGACTCCCTAGAAAAGTCGCTCTAGAAACCTGCCTGACTAGTACAGGCGAACGAGCTCGTACGTAAAACTGAAAACCAAGGATCCCCCGCCTGGGTATCCTAAAAGATAGGGTCAGCAGAACTGGTCTAAAGTCAGGATCCCAACGAGGCGTAAAAACACTGCGAGCTCGCGTAAAAACCGAAAAGAGACTGGGATCCTAGACCCGCGCACTTGGCGGCCGCTGCCCTAACTGAGCTTCCTATTCTCCCGCCCAGTTGAGGGTCACCGCGCCCTCGCACGGTCAGGTGTAAGGGCCACCATAACCGGCATGATTATCATTGAAGCTCATTAAGCCACATCAAAAACCAATTCGGTATACTAAGCAATTGATTTGCTAACAGAATACTTGATCCAATGATTCATTAAGTTCAACTTAATTTAACTGTGATAACCTTCAGTCCCTGTCTAACGTATCCTTGAATATCTTAGTTCCCAGTAGTTCCATCAGTTTGCTAATCTGCTACAAAGTTTATTGTCAAATATCTCAACCAACCATGAAATATAATGCATCAATGTCCTATCCCCTATCCGGTTTTATTTACATATACTAATTTAGACCTATTTATTTTTGTCAATAACAATACCTGAAAATTTGTTAGAAGTTACATTCTCAAGCTCTTATAAATATCTATGGTTTGATGCTATAACAGTTACTAAACCATAACAGTTACTAAACCAATTAAGTTAATCATTACAATCAAACTTCCAGTTGATGAGAGAATGGATATTCAATTATTTTTAATAATATTCTATACCAATCTTATAATGTAGATGTTGTTGAAGTACTTTTGATGGCCAAAATGATTATAAAACCTTATCTGCGGCGCTAAAGTGTTAGGTGTTCTTTGCAATTTCTTTTCAAGAATTTAACTACGACTGGGACATGTACATTTAATATAGAGACCTGTACCTACCCAGTATATCTTGGATCTCCCAATTCTACCTAATGTATCTTCTTGTAATGGAAACAAAAGTTCTTATAATAAAGTACAATAATATTCACATGTATATCCAAAATATAACATGTAAAAATCTTATAATCGTATTTCACTTTATATTTATATTTCTCCACACTCTTCAAGAAGGGTCAGTGGGTGTGTGTTCCCTGGGAGTTCCCTGGAATGACCATAGGAAATCCCTGAATTCATTTATCAGTTTTAATCATAGAAGAACACTAATTTACCCAATTTCATATCCTATCATAATTTTATTTCTCAAAAATCTGATATGCAGTTTGAACATAATTGCAGAAATTTGGTATTTGAATTATGACTTAATCCTAGTCCCATATGAGGATGTTTTATTGAGTCCATGCACGACATAAATTCTCTGGATTTGGCATACTACAACCCAAATTGGTATTTACTCTGATCTGGATGCACCTCATTCGAAAATCAAGTATTTAATTAACCCTAACATATATTTCCCTAGAATTTTCCTATATCATTCCAGCTCATGATTTGATAACATTTTTATAAAGAACTTCATAAGATATAGAAATTTCAGCTTAACAGAAAAAATTTGGTTAGACCAAAATCTTAAAATTTCGGTTGTTCATTTCATGCCATAAGATCCCAAACTCTTAAGGAAGAGAGCAATATGAGAAAACATGATTGGCAGCAAAAGAGGCTAAGGAATGTACCTGATTAGGTTCTTGAAAGTTTTTTTTACCAAAACTTCACATGCAACAGATTTTGATGGAGTAGTGAAACCGTAGTAGGCTTTTACCAGTTGCTGGACAGGAGAACTTTTGTAAAAAAAAGAGGTTTCGATAGAGAGAACATGGTGAGGAAACGAAGCATTCAAAAGGGTTTTTGGGTGCCTATATTTATAAGGGATGAGACGGTCTTTAGTAAGGCCAAGTGGGCTATTTGGGGGTCCAAATGGGGAAAGAAATAGGACAAGTGGTGGCTGCTGGGCACTTGCAAATTTCAGAATTAAAAAAAAATATATTCTTTTTTTTTACCGTACAGGTTGTGTAGTTTTCTTTTCTTTTTTTTTACAAAATTCTCCTTATTTGAATTACTTAAAATAGACGGTATGTGCACCTCGAGCTTCTGTTTTCGACGCGAAGTATCTCGATTTGATCGTCTTTCAACGACGATCAAAATGAGTATAATATTGATATACTTCCGATCGAGTTTTGAATACCCGAAATTTTCGGATACGTTTTTGTTTAAGACTAAATTTTGTGATTTAAAAATATCAAACGACCTCCGATTGACGAACGGTCGATTCTGTTGGTCTCGTGTCGTTGAATCGGAACTAATGACGGTCTCGATTTTTTTCGCGGTTTCCGAATTTGCGTCGCGGCTTTTCACGGCACGCATTACGAAGGGACCGATTTTTGGTCGATTTCATCCGAACGACTTTTGATTTATGATCAATTGGTCGTTTTAGGTTGTTTAGTATTGACCGACAACGTTTTTGGGTTCATTAGACCCAAAATCGGACGAGTTCGGTTTTGTTAGAATATGGACGTTACAATTTGTGTGCTACGGATATAGCTTACACTTGGAGGAACTCCTTGTCTAGATCTTGCATTGACAGATTTATTGCTTCTGAAGCCCTTATGTCGGCGTTTCCACTTGCGCTTGTTCACTCTTATCCTCGTGCGTACTCCGACCACGCACCTATCGTGTGGGACTCGGGTACGTCGCCTACCTCTGTGGGCTTCTTCAGGTATGAAAGGTGTTGGCTACAGGAGGTCGGTTTCAGGGATTTCGTGGCTGAGATCTGGGGGAAGGACTGTGATGGGGGTTCGGCGGTGGGGAGGTTTGCTCGAAAATTGGTGCTTTTGCGGAAAAGCTTGGCCTTTTTTAAAAAGTCTTCGCGGGCTGCTCGTGCGGCTACAAGTAAGGAAGCGGAGGACATCGTCGCATCTCTGGATGTATTGGAGGGGGGAAGGGATCTCACCCCCGAGGAAGTGGCCTCCAGATCGGCGACCCAGGCAAAGGTGGAAGCTGAGGATCGGAAGAGGGTGGTGGAATGGCGTCAAAGGTCGAGAATCTCCTGGCTAAGAGGAGGAGATGCGAATTCTGCTTTTTTTTATAGGGTGGCCAGTAACAGGAGGCGCTCGAACTATATTCGCTCCATCTACTTTGGTGACAGGAACATCGTTGGGGAGGATGCTCTTGGGAGAGAGGTATCGGCCTATTTTAAAGATTTCTCATCCTCTCGCACCCCTAGGCGTTGGTTCTGGTTGGGGGAGGACACTCCTCCTCTCTCCCCTGTGCTACATGACGCTTTGATAAAGGACGTAACCTTGGAGGAGGTGAAGAGTGCGGTTTGGGATCTCAACGTTGATGCCTCGTCGGGACCGGATGGCTTCCCCATTGCCTTATACAAGGACTTTTGGGATTTGGTGGGGGAAGAGGTCTGGGATGTTATTCCAGAATTTTGCAGGGGTAATGCGGGATTCGACCTTATTAACAGGGCTATCATTGTCCCAGTGCCAAAGATCTGCTCCCCTCATCTTATTGAGGACTTCCGTCCAATCGCAATTTCGAATGGCATATATCTGATCGTGGCAAAGGTTTTGGCACGTAGACTCGCCCCACTACTCGATGATTTGGTTTCGCCTACTCAGACGGCGTTCATTCGTGGTAGACAAATTGCCGATGTTACTGCTTTGGCTTCTGAAATGGTGGAGTTTTGGAGGAAAAGAGGGACCCATGGGGTGCTCTAGAAAGTGGATTTTGCGAAGGCCTACGACTCGCTTGATTGGGCTTTCCTGTGGTCGATCCTGCGCACACGTGGTTTTCCCACATTATGGATCTCTTGGGTTCGTCGATCCATATCTACGGTATCGTTCTCCGTAATGATAAATGGCCGCATTGTGGGTGATCGCTTCCAGCCAAGAAGAGGTGTGCGACAAGGCTGCCCCTTGGCACCACTCCTCTTTGTTCTCGCGGTCGATGTGCTTCCCAGGATGGCGACTCGTGTGATTGGCCATGGCTTGTCCATGGGATTCTCCTGCGGCGATCGGGTTATCCCGACCCTCCAATTTGCAGACGACACTATTGTGTTCATTGAGGGGGGTCAGGAGGAGGTCAGGAGGATGGCGGCGACTTCGGACATCTTCAGCGAGCTCTCGGGTTTGCTCATAAATCAAAGCAAATCCAAGATGATTCCCTTTGCTCTGGATTTGGAGTCGATTATCGCCTGTGGCAGGATTTTGGGTACCACCCCCTCTAGACTCCCAGTCAACTACTTGGGCTTGCCCCTGGGTGCGGGGAGGGCTAGGGCGCGTGACTGGAGCAACATTTTAGAGAAGATGGAGAGGAGGCTCTCCGGCTGGAGTGCTTCCTTGCTTTCGCGGGGTGGATGCCTTGTGCTCATCAAGGCGGTTCTTTCCTCTATCCCCATTTACTATCTATCAAATTGGTTACTGCCGGTGGGTGTTCGGAACCGTATGGAGAGCTTGATGCGGAAGTTCCTATGGGGAAGAAGAGGCCATTCCTCGCATGGTACGCATCTTGTGGAGTGGGCTGAGGTGACGAGGAGGAAATGTGAGGGAGGTCTTGGCATCCGTCGTCTTGAATGGGTCAATGTTGCTCTCTTGCTTAAATGGGTTAACAGACTTTGGGGGGGAACGGACAGCTTCTGCACCTCTTTATTGCGTGAGATCCTGGACATCGATGTGGACCTCCTGGGGGATCTTGGTGTTCGGCGCTCTCGTACCCCTTTCTGGCGCGGGGTGATTTCGGTGAGACAACGCTTTTCTCACCTCTTCGCTCCTGTTCTTGGGGATGGCTGCTCATTCAAGTTCTGGCTTGACGCTTGGGCTGGTGGTGCTCCCCTTGCTGATTCCTATCCGCGCCTTCGTGCTTTGGCGTCTGATGGCAGTGCCACTGTGGCATCCTCGTGGTCGGGGGATGGATGGTTTCCGTCACTTCTGAGCAACCTCTCTGATCAACGTTTCGACAAGCTTCTTACGCTTCTGGATTCTCTTAAGAATGCGCCCATGCCTACGTCAGGTCGTGATCACTGGGCTTGGCGGGATGGTGTGTTCTCAACAAGGAAGGCCTTCAGGACATTATCTATTCATCCACAAACTGATCTGGACCTCGTCTACCGCGACTGCAATTTCCTCTGGCTGTTGAAGCTGCCGGAGAGAGTAGCCATATTCCTTTGGCTTTTCCGCGGAGGGAGGATCCTTACTAGGGAGCGCTGCGCGAGGCTCTTTGGTGATTCGATTCCAGTTGTTTGTGTTCTATGTGATAACGGCATTGAGTCTTTAGTTCACCTCTTCTTCACTTGCTCGGTCACTAACGCCATTTGGGAGGAGGCGGGGATTTCTTGGATCAACACTTCAGATCTGGCAGGCTTTTGGGACTCAGTTCGATCCAACAGGGACAGGACGCGCGGTGACTTCTTGAGCCTTTTTGCTTACATTTGGGCGATCTGGCTGGGCCGTAACGCATCTATCTTTAGGGGTCAACGTTTTTACAAGGAGAATATTTTGGGTCACGCGGCGCATCTTGCTCGTGATTGGATGTTGGTGTAATTAGCGTCCTTTGCCTAGGTTGGGATCTTCTCGATCCCACATCTGTCTTTCCTTCTCCCTGTCCTTGTACTTCTTGGCTTCTTGTTTAACGCTTCCTTTTAATAAAAGTTTCTGGGGCGAATACCTTGCCGTGTCTCCCCCACATCGTTGAATTTTAAAAAAAAAACACTCACAGCATCAACTTCGGGCACACTGTAAAGGTTGCGATGAACTTCATATTGAAATCTGAATGGATCCTTGAAATTCACACGGCTCTTTCAAACGTCATAGGTGGGAAATAAAGCCTTCTATCCTTCCATCATCAACCACGCGCAAGCAATTTAGGGCAAGAAGAATATTTGAGCATACTTTATCTGATGTGAATGAATTCATGATAGCAATGCCATGCCACTGATGGCACGAGATAAAATGCTCAGTATTTTAATCAATATAAGTTGGAATCTGGTCATGATTATGAAGCTTTAGGCGATGGATTAGGGTCACTGTTTTTTTTGACTAAAAAAAGGGGGAGCCCTCCCAAGGCGGAGTCACCACACCAACTCTTTCATTAATATCAAAAAGGTACATTAGTTCGAGATCCAGAAATTGTACAAAGCATTACAATGCGCGAGCACATTCTCGTAATAAAAGCGTTGGCCCTTGAAAATGCAATCATTCCTGCCAGCCCAAATAGCCCAAAGAGCAGCGAAAGGCCTTGAGACGTCGTCCGAAGATCCAAGACCCACCGACTGAATCGATCTCCAGAAATTCTCCAAGGTGGATGCCTGAACCCAAGCCAACCCCAAAGAACCCCAGACCTGCTCCGAAGACTGGCACCCGAAGAAGATATGCTCCGCGTCTTCCATAAACCCCTCGCATCTATCACAGTTCATGTCTGCCACGCCAAAAAGCCTTCCCCTCCTCACTTTGTCACAAAGACGGTTTCTTCTCATGCACCACAGGTCACTGTTACAGGAAAAAGGAGCGTGCCACTCTATACTCTGTTTGTGCTTAAAAATGCTTTACATCTTCCTAATTTATTTTAATCTATTAGTAAGATCACTGAATAACTCAACTGTGACATGATAATTTCGACAAAGACCATTGCTGTGTACAGTAAGATTTGGTGACAGGAGGTCTGGTTTGGTATGGTATTTGAGTCTTCAGTGTACAATCTTCTTTGCCAGATATGTTTGTAAATTGCGTGAAACAAAGAAGCACACTGCATGAAGTGCTGTGATCTCTTTTTCAAAAAACTATTGTGCTCCGATACGAATATGCACTTAGCTGGGTGCACGGACGCATAATGGGTATTCACATATCTAAACTAGATTGCCAAGGCTTATTGTCTGACCCTTCTAGAGTTTGTGCATGTCATTCCTTTTTCAGCATATTCAGTCAAGTGCCGCTGTAATACATATTTTATGGTCGAACTCTTTCTTCATTATCAATTAGTAAAATTCTGGTACCTTAAAATCCACCATATTTGTTGTTTGAGACAAGTCCTCTTTTCTTCTTTTACTGATTCAGAATGATCAATGCCTTGATCTTTAGCCATGTCACTGCAGAGGAGAGGACTCTGGCAATGATAAAACCTGATGGTTTGTACGGCAACTTTACAGACAAGATCAAGAATATTATCCTAGATTCTGGGTTTCATATCCTCAAGGAGACGCAGTTTCAATTTGATGAAGCTAATGCTGAAATATTTTATGTTGAGCATTCTAAGAGAAGCTTCTTTCCTGGCCTCGTTAAATACATGACAAGGTAATTTTGTTATTTCTTGGTACAACTTCTATTATTGGATCTTCCATGCAATTACACCAAGATGGCGTTGGAAGCAATGCAATATTCTCTTGGATGGTTCTTATACTAACATACACATAATCTCTTTATAACAATCCTGAAGATGGAAGCCCGAAGGTTCAAATCTTATGGAGAAAATCAGCGAATGCAATGAGATGTTTTTTTGTTCATGAGGTATGGTTTCTTATATAGCGTGAAACCCTAAGGTCCAATAAGTAGAAACTACATAATAGTAACATACAAAGAGAGTACATAGAAATAAAATAAACATAGGATTAAACTAAATATATATAAAAACTAATAACATCAATACTCTCCCTCAAGTTGGAGCATATCTATTGATCATATGCTCAAATTGAAAGTCAACAGAGATATGCGCTTCTATGGAAGTGCCTTGGTAAAAATATATGCAAGTTGGAATTCTGTGGAGATGTGCAAAGTAGAGAGATCTTCCCTCCTCATACTATATCACGAATGAAGTGGCAATCGACTTCAATATGCTTGGTCTGCTCATGAAAGACACGATTAGTGACAATGTTTGTTGTGGACTTGTTATCACAATAAAAAGGAACATGAGTAGTAGCAAGGAGTCCAAGTTCCTACAGAATGATGATTGATCCACTCTGAGAGGTCTGCCCTGTGCATAGGCGATACATGAAGTACTGACAGAAACTGAGACAACGATGTCGGACGAGCCCGATGGAGCTCTAAAGGGTCCAAAAATGGGAGGCACGATCTCCCTTAGACGGGAGACAAACTCATCGAACCTCTGGTCAATAGTAGTGGCATGAGCGACATGAGTCTCAATCTGCTCAGTGGCACGAGCAACTGCTGGAAAGTCATGCTTAGTGTTGAGATGTTATTTATCTTTTCATATTTTATATATTCTCTTTTCTTTCCGTCTCTATTATGTAATTTGCCCATCAAGATTCTACTCTTATATAAGAGAACCCTAGGGCCTCATTATTAATGTAATTAATTCTTTTCTCTCCACATGCTATTTGAGCGACTGTCCTAGACCATAGTTCTCGTATCCCGTACCCTAAATCCCACTTGCCGCCTGCTTTGTCCACAGCTAACGCCATCGTCAACGTATTGGGCATCACAACTTCGGTACCGTGGCCCCCGACATCGTTGCTAGAACCTCTCACATGCCGTCGAAGGTCTGTGGGACACTCCAGGTTACTGCACATGCCCTTACTGGGCCCTCTAGGCCGTTGCAAGGCCGTTGCGGGGCTTTCAGGCCGCTACTTAGGTCACTACGGGGCCCTTCAGGCCACCACCAGGCCCTAATATGGTCACCTAGGGCTGCTTCCAATGTTGCCAACCTTTGTACACCATCCACTGACTGTGTGCACGCCATAGGACTCCACCTAGGCCTTCCTCGACATTGATTCTGCACCCGAGGACCCTGTCCAGTCTGATTTTGTTCAGAAAAAGATGAAAGGGATGGTTGTATGAGTCTACGCATATAATCAATCCTCTATATGATCGTGTAGACTTGTTTAGATCGGTCTATTGGCTCAGTTGAGTTTCATTTCGGCCCTCTTCTTCATCATGTCAAAAACCAAGAATGATATCTTCTCTTCGTCCAGTGCCTTCAAGGGCCCTGCTTTCATCGTTAAGATTAAAAGGGATCAACTATGAGTTGTAGTCCATGTAGTTTTTGATCCTCATGTAGTGCAATAACAAGGAACACATTCTGATACAGCCAAAGCCGACAGATAAGACTGGGAAAAATGCTTCGTGGAAGCAAGATGACACGTGCAAGCGTATTTGGCTCTTCGGGACTCTTATCATGGAGATAGCTAATGATATCGTGAATCAGCCTACTGCCAAGGCAATGTAGGATATTCTTGCAACCACATATGGTTAGGCGAAAAATGAGGCCAATATTTTTTAGTTGCAGTTTGACATCTTCATGGCCAAACAAAATGATTGTCCTCTACACAACTTCTACTTTTCGTTCCATGGTATGTTCGAGAAGCTTTGTAGTTTCATGCTAGTGACTACGTCTACTGAGAAATAGATGGCGTATATGAACGCCACGATGGTTGGAGTTTTCTGGCTACTCAGTTCAGAGGGTGTGGTCCCAGTTGCAGAGGAGGCAGGCGTTAGTGTGGTCTATGCACCTATTGCCATTGGCCGGGTCATTCAGAGGAGATGTGCTATCAGAAGCATGCGTATCCCACATCTGCTCATGTAGCCGAGTAATCTGAGCCTCCTGCTAGTTCGGCCCCTACCATAAATCCGAGGTTATATAATATTGTCTCTCGTCTGAGGGATAATGACTCATGTTGCTGACACTACTACAAGTCCTTCAGATGTTGCGGCCTTTGCCAAAGCATCTTCAGACTCCTCAGTTATAGCCTATGCTTTTACCAGTTGTAGCATGGCAGATATGATAGAGTGGATCATGGATTCTGGTACTTCCCACCATTTGTTTGGAAACATAGCGCAGTTTACTTCATACAGATCTGTACCCCCGGGCAGATCGGTTGTCATTGCTGATGGGAATCATTCTCCCGTCATAGGACATGGGAAGGTGTATTTAATGTCATCCATGTGCCTGCAGAATGTACTACATGCACCAGATTTCTTGATGAATTTGCTTTCTAGTTGTCAAATTATTAAGGGCTTGCATTGTCATACCATTTTAACCCATCTCTTGTATTTCAGGACATACTCACATGCATGGTGATTGGATGTGGCCATAAGCAAGGGGCTCTATAAATTGGTACAATCACCATATGCTGGTTGTTGAGATATTATTTATCTTTTATATTATTTATGTAATTTCTTTTCTTCCTGTCTTCTTCTTGTAATTTTCCCAATCGGATTCTCTCCTATATAAGAGAACCTTGGGGCCTATCTATAATGCAATTCATCCTTTCATCTCCACATGGTATCAGAGCGACGATCCTAGATCGGAGCCCTGACCTAATTCCCTCACCCCACCACCAACCCTACCTTGTAGGCTCAGCCTCCGTGCGGGCACCGCCACCCATCAGGCAGCCACCCACAGCAGCAATGACCACCGTAGTGCCGCCCCACCGCATTGCCGCTCTCCAATACGGTACCAGATCGCCATACGGCTGCTGCAAGGGCCTCGCGAGCCCATCACAGGCCGCTGCCAAGGCCCCGGGCCACCTCTGGGCCTTGCACGGATGCCCCTAGGGTTGCTGCACCTTCCGTATTCCTCCCTCGTGCCCCTGCGCATCTCTGTGCTCCCATGAAAAATCGGTTTGCAATTTAAAACGGCCTGTTTTTGATCGAAAAACATGATTTCAGACCTATAAATCGCGTTTTCTAGCCCTAGCACAACTTGAGGAATGACGGGGATGGTCGTACGAGTCTATACGTACAACCAATCCTCCATATGATCATGTAGACTTGCTATAATCCATCTACATCCCAGTCGAGTTCCATTTTTCGACCATCATTCACCATGTCAGAGAACAAGGGGGATCTTTTTTCTTCGTCCAATGCTTTCAAAGGCCCGACTCCCATCATGAAGATGGATGAGACCAACTTTGAGTTGTGGTCTATGCAGTTTCCGATCCTCATGCAATGCAATAACAAGGAGCACATCCTGACATAGCCAGAGCCGACGAATAAGATTGGGACCAATGCTTCGTGGAAGCAAGATGACACGTTTGCAGGTATTTGGCTCTCCGGGACACTCATCATGGAGATAGCCAATGATATTGTGAATCAACCTATTGCCAAGGCGATGTGAGACATTGTGATATCCACCTATGCCCAAGCGAAGAATAAGGCAAAGATTCTTCAGCTTCAATTTGACATTTAAAGGGCGAAGCAGAATGACCGTTCTCTGCACACGTTCTACTCCTCGCTCCGTGGCATGTTCGAGAAGCTTCATAGCTTCCTTCCTTTTACGACATCTACAGAGCAACAAATGGCTTACAGGAACTCCATGATGGTTGAGTTTTCTCTGTTGCGCTCGACCCAGAGTATGATGCTACACGTACACAACTTCTCACTAGGGCGACCATACCTCCCATGGAAGAGGTCTATAGCTGTCTCAGCAGGTTGCTTATTCTGCCTGCTGCCACTCCACATCCCTCCTCAATGATGGCCGCTTCTCATGACAGAGGAGGGTCTACTCAATTCAGAAGGCGTACCCCTCATGGCAGAGGTAATGGATGTCAACGTAGTCCTTGCACATATTGCCGTCGACCAGGACACTCAGAGGATACATGCTACCGGAAGCATGGATACCTTGCATCTGCTCGTGTGGGAGAAGATATTGAGTGGTATATGAGAGACAATATCATCCAGGCATGGATCGACTTGGGAAGCTGGAGTCTTTGAAGGCTCGATCTGTTCGCCCTGCTCACATGTCTTCCTCATCACCCATCACGCCTCAGGTATGTAATGAGGACATTGTTTCTACTGATGGAGCTACTGAGTTGTCTGTGCAGCAAGATTCCATACAGGATGAGCAGGTGCCCTCTCAAGAGGGAAACTTACAGGTTCATGACTTGGTAGACGATCTTGATGTGCCGATTGCTCTGGCGAAAGCATAGACGTACGCTTGCTACATATCCTCCTGCAACCCAGGTTTTCTTGAGCAGACTGTTAGAGGATTTCGGGAGGTTTACCTTGGCACTATCAGCCGTGGAGATACCACAGATATATCAGGAGGCTATTCAAGACAATCAATGGTGTCTAGCCATGGAGGAGGTGATGGCCGCTGTTCAGTCACATGGCACTTGGAGTCTTGTTTCAGCTCCAGTTGGCACATCCTTTGTAGGGTGCAAGTAGATGTTCACTGTGAGTCATCGTGCAGATGGCAGTGTAGATCGCTATAAGGTGAGACTTGTGGCACGTGGGTTCACCCAGGCATATGGGGTGGACTATCATGATACCTTTTCTCCAGTTGCCAGATATTCTACTCTGCGTATCCTTCTATTTGTGCTGTGACACAAGATTGGCCCCTTTACCAGCATGATGTGAAGAATGCCTTCCTATATGGTGATCTAGAGGAGGAGGTCTACATGCAGCAACCACCTGGGTTTGTTGCTGAGGGGGAGTGTTAGAATGTTTGTAGGCTACACAAAGCTATCTGTGGTCTTAAGGAAAGTCAAAGAGCATGTTTCTAAAAGCTCCCGGATTTGATTGAGCAACAAGGGTTTGTGCGACCGACTGCCGATCACTCCTTAGTGGACATTACTCAGAAATGTATAATCGTCATTCTTGTCTATGTTGATGATATTATTGTTGCAGGGATGACGTGCAGGGCATTCGGGTTGCCAAGGACTTCCTAGATCAACAGTTTGTGACCAAGGACCTTGGTAGTTTATGTTACTTCCTTGGACTGGAGTCAAGGAAGGCCGTATCGATATCGATATCGTTTCGGTCCGCCCGGAAATGGATATATCGGGATATATCGCCGATATATCGACGATATCGGTGGAAATGTCGGAAATGGCTCAAAAAAGCCATTTTTTGTCGTTTTTTCAAAAATTAAGATCATCTAAGACATTAAAACAACAAATAACCTACAAATACACACTTATGTCACACATGTCGGTCATTTGTGGCCCATATATCACACATATCGGTCATATCGAAGATATCGCTGTTAATGTTTATTCTTGACCTATGGATATTGGAAATGGATTCCATTCAAGTTCTTATAACATTAAATAACTTACAAATATACACTTAGATGACACATATAGATCATTTGTGAAGACTATGATCCTTATATTGCACATATCGGTCATATCGAACATATCGCTGGTACTATTACTTGTTGACCTATATATATATATTGAAAATGGAGTTCATCCAAGTTCTCAGATCACTAAATAACTTACAAATATACTCTTAGATACACATATCGATAATCTATGAAGCTTATATTGCATATGCTGATCATTTCGAACACATCGATATTAATGTTGATTCTTGACTTTTGATATTTTTTTTATGAAGATTTGACTTATAGATATTGGAAATGGATTTCATTCAAGGTCTTACAACATGAAATAACTTGCAAATATACACCAAGTTGAAGAACCATTGTATGCACCCTCCTGTCGCACCATACCCTACCAGTACGGGGGTCTCGCTGCCCGGTCAACGAGCCTGGGGGGGCTAGAGGGGGCCCAGGTTGCACCCCCCTTGCGGGGGTGCGGGGGCAGCACCCCCGACTCGAAACAATATATATATATATATACCATTATGTGTTTTAATACTAAGTGTAGCTAGATATGTGTTTAAATATTAGGTGTATCTAGATAAGTAGTGGAATCAATCTTGCATGAATAATAGCATTGATATATAGAGATATCAGTGAAATATCGGTGATATCTGGGATTTTTTGTACTGAATTCAGTTAGTTTTCACCGATATGAGCCGATATAGCGATATATCGCTGATATATCGACGATATATTGTCGATATCCCTGTAAAAGGATATACCAAGTGATTTCGAAATCCCTTCCCTGTCGAAACCGATATATCGGCAATATATCGCCGATATATTGCTGATACAACCTTCTATGACTGGAGTTTGTCAGGAACCGGTGAGGTTTTGTGATGACCCAGAGGAAGTACGCTACAGATTTTCTTTATGAGATAGGTTTGGCAGATTGCAGACCTGTCACTACTCCTATGGACCCAAGCATGAAGCTTTATGACGATGACACTGAGGAGGTCCACAAAAGGAGGTACATGGAGCTTGTTGGCTGGTGAACAAAGGCCACTGAACCAAATGCACGAGTTGTTAAAGAAAAAGATCCTTATTGGGAAATAAATAAAAGGGAACCTTTTCTCCTAATATAGAGGACGACATCCAGTTGACTAGATAGCAACAAGTGAGAACTCTTAGCCATGTGATCCCGAGGCGAACCATTCCTACAATAAATGTTATTGTAACGTTTGATTTATCAATAAAAGTTATTGTTTTATTTCATTCCATGTCTAAGATTAAATGAATGAATGTACTATAAGGTCCCTTAGTACGATTAGGGTTATGTAGCCATCTTGATGATCATACAACTGTTGATTCAATTGTTGAATCATAGAGGTTGGTGCTTGGATGGGTATCTAACAAGTTAGATTGATGACTCATCAAGCACTGTCAAATGATTATTAAAAGATAATCTCCAGCCTGAGTAGGAGATGACAATCCTTTCTCTTTTGGCTAATTTCTGACCGACCTCTTGATGCAGGTCCTCTGCATAGGAATAGAGATTCAGAGGTGTCAGATTAGTTAAGTCAAAGAGTTGACTTAACGAGATCAAGATAACCAAGTCCTATGTCGTATGCTGTCGCGATATAGGCATGCATCCTCTGACCAGAAACAGATGTATTGCTATATGTCTGAGTATGTACATTTGACAGACCGATAGGTTGATGGCCTAATCAAGGTCTATACATCGACGAGCTGGTGTGCATACAAGGGCATATGAGTAATACGATCTCTTAAAGGGATCATACAGATTCACTTGGAATCGGAAGACATGAGCTCACTCATGAGGTATCGAGATCGATCAAATTCCATGCATGAACGTCTTGCTTTGGAAGCATGACAAGAATTTGTAGGTATGATATATGCTTTTAGAAAGCATATGATCGATTCCAACTCCCAATGATCGAATGAGAAACTTAAAGACAAAAACCCTAAAGATGACAATGTAAATTGATCTATATCTTCGGGTTTATTCTAGGTCTTCCAGTATGCAGATGTACATGTATTAGGAATACCTGAGGGTGATGTGATCATAAAGGATTGTATAACCATGACGCTTCCATTACAAGGGAGTGGTGAAACATGTCTAGATTTTAATGACTCCTCTCAATAGAGAAGTAATCTAATCTTGGTCCAAATGTTGGACAGTGATTTGAATGTGATTCAGATGCAATGAGAAGATTAGATTTACGGTCTTGATTTTATCAAGCATTTATGAGAGGTCCCCGAGATCTAGATTTGAGATGTGATCTCAATATCCAAGTCACCACGTGGAACGTACAATTGCCCTGTCCTTATCTCCAAGTATCCGCAGAGAAAGCGCATTATTCTTGAAAGAGTTCAAGAGTAATTCCATTGTTAAATTATATCCAAACTATGAGAAATGGATAGTTAAATGTGATTTAATTACCGTGAATAATGTGAATTTGATTCATATTATTCTAATGCATGAGAATAATGATCCAAGATAATTAAATATGATTTCATTATTATGGATATGAATAATGTGGATGTCACTATCCATATTACTCATATATATTATAAATATGATTTATAATATATAAGAGAGAGTTATTGCTAATAACATTTACTATTTAAATGTTCATGTGAATTGGATTCACATTGGACAATTAATTGAAAATAAAATTTACATTTTAAATTTTGGGTTGTGAATGTAATTCACAAATTTCCAATGTGGCATGATTGCAATGTTCACAAAATAGTTATGAATTATTTGTGTGAATAAATTTACAACAAATGCTATTGCAAATTATGGAGAGATTCATGGAATACAAGATTCCATGAAATAGGAAAGATAGAGCCATCTTCCATGTGGAGAGGGTGGACGGCCACAACTCCTTATGGGAATTGGTGGCCGTCCACTCTCCTTATGGAAGGAGGCTTGCCTCCTTCCTATATCTCCAAGTTGGATTGATTTAATTGAAATTAATTTATATTGATTATTATTCAATATACATTAAATTAATTGTTGTTGTTCTTTTACAACAAAATCATGATCATTGAAAGAAACACAAATCAATGTGAACCATTGAATTTGTGTTGTCCATGGATTGAGATCCATGGACTCCTAAAATATTATAGAAGGAGAGACAACCCTAGCTCTTCTTTACACACCACAAGAATTGCAAGTGCTCTCTCTCTCATCTCACATGTCATCCTCTGTCTAAGTGGCCATCCACTTGGAAATACTAGAGAGACCGTTGTCGTCGCTACGCTGTTGTACCACTGCCTCGACTACTCGTGGATCTCCGTCTCCTTCAGTGTGCCTTTCTCATGTAGAAGATGTTGGATCACGTGAGATGAGATCAGGAGATTCACCGCTTGGATCAACATGTTGGATTGCGAGAAGCATGCGGTTCATCCTCCCGCTCGCAAACGTATCTTCAGTTGGATCAGCCTAGAGACAGGAGGTCTCTTACGTTAGAGACTACGATCACAACCACGCTTCAAGAGGTAATCCTTAATCTTGTATGTGGTTTGATGAAACGATCCGCAGAATGTTCTTGGATCAAGTGGTTTCATCATTAAAACTTTTTTCAATTCCGCTGCATCAAGCAACTAGTACGACTAGTCGCTCCGATCGCATATGATGCGATCCCCACGCTTCCGTGATGTACTTAAGGATTTCTCATTATACTTCAAGTGGTATTAGAGCCTTGGTCGAGGTCTTGCATATGATCCAAAATATTTGGCGATCGAGGTTCATATTTCGGATGTGCAAGGATCATTGTTTTTGTATTGGACGTAAGATTGAAATCAGTTTTTCACTTAATTAAAAACCTACTGTTTTGCACTGTTTGGACGTGTTTTTTGGTTAATAAAATGTATTTAGAATGTCTAGATATGTCTTAAAAACAGTAACCTTTAATTGGTACCAAAAGTGAATGAAAACGATTTGAATAGTTCCTGTCATGGAAATTATTTTGCATGTATTCACGGATTTGTAAAAAAATATTTTTACTTGCCGTCTTCCCGTCACGAAATATGAAATAAACAATTGGATTAAGTAGAGAATCAAACCAGCAAACAAGTCGAATTTATTTCACGCGATTTTGACTCCGTTTGCCCTAGATATTCCATATTTAGTATAGATGGGTCGGAAGATTAGACCATCAAATCTCTTTACTTAATGTGTTAATAATTCAATGGAAATCCTGGAAACATAATTTTCTCTGATTAAATATGATGCCTATAATTATGAAAATAACTGATTAATCATCATAGGCCATTGAATGAATGTTTCATGAAAACCCTAGTTTATCCTACAATAGTTGTAGGACAATCTCTACATGTAAAACATTGTTAGTTGAATAGGATTGGTGTTTTATTTACTAAATTTCCTTATAATATTAATCAAAATGGTTTTGATAAATATTATGGTATAATTTCAGTTGTGATACCGAATAACATCTCAAATACAATATGATCAAATCACATTATCCTGACCTGAAGCGGATATGGTGTCTAGTCGGGATTGTTAGGGCTCCGTGAGCGGTCTATCTAACATCTTTTGTGTACTGGTCATGACAATATGTAAGAAAAGGATAATGCTTGAAGAGATCATGGTGTATTTTTCTAATTATTAAAATTTGAATAATACGTATTTTGAGATTATACCATCCTTTCAAGTAACAATCAAAATTATTTGTTGGTTGATTAAATTGGATTGGTAATTGATTTAATATTATATCCAATTTACTCTATTATGAATAGAGTTGTATTTCCCTTGGAAGAATTAATTATATGAATATGATTCATAATAATTAATTACAATTTGAATATGATATGGAGGATCACATAAGTGAGATCCATGTTCTCCCGTCAAGGCGAAGGTTTCCTTCGCCATGGATTGTATGTAGGAGATGCTTGTCCAAAGTGATAGCTCCTGCATACAAGCGCACATGGATCGGGCTCTTTGCTTCTCGAAAGAATAAGACCATTTGCGTAGTGATCCCAATATCGATTCCTCATATTAGCGAGACGATATTGGATTGCGCATAGCGAGCGCTATTCCTGTTGACGGTTGGTTCAATTAACAACAAGTCAACATCATCTTAGGGATGATGGGCCCATATCTTAAAGACCGAATTGGGAATGCAAGTTGGACTTGCAAGGCAGAATGTGTCCCCGCTTCTTTTTACGTGAGTTCCAATTTCTCATATTATTGAGATGTAACTAGGGTAGAAAAGGAGATACTAGTTCTTGCTAGAGATATAGCGGTATGTATATCTCTTGCTTCGAAAGTGTGCATTCTTAATTTTAGACAATGAAGTCCATGAACCCACTCAGTAGGCTCCTGGAGGTCAACCAATTGACCGGACCAAATTACTCGGATTGGATCCGTAATTTGGATCTTGTTCTCTCTCCGGATCGCATCTCTTATGTACTATCTAAGGATAAGATAGAAAATCCTAAGACTCCGGAAGATATCAAATACAATGAAAAATATGATGAAGATCATACATTGACCAGATGTTATATCCTGGGATCTCTCTCCATTGTGCTTCAGATGCAACATGTGGAGATGGAGACCTGCCGAGATATAATGCTGAATCTCAAGGAGATGTTCGGTGATGTCAACCGAACTCAGCATTATAATGAATGTTATGAAAAACTTATTCGCTGCAAAATGTAAGAAGGGACTTCAGTCAGAGAACACATACTCAAAATGTTTGGATACCTCTCGGAACTGAAAACTCTCGAGGCTAACATGGATGCAGATATGCAGTCTGACTTCATTTTGCTATCGCTCCCTAAGTCTTTCAATATCTTTGATATGTCATTCCACATAAACAAGATGGATTGGTCTAACACTGAGTTATTGGCTTTATTAAAGTCTGCATAAGACGTAATGTAGAAAGATAATCCCACTGGCAGTGCAATGTTGTACATGACAAAAGGAAGCGCGGTCGGAAGAAAGGATCTCGGAAGGGCCCAACCCAAAAGAGAAAGAAGAGTCAAGGTATTGGCTCATCTTCTATTGCTTCTGCACTGGTGACATCAAAGAAGACCGATGTGTGTCATCACTGCAAGAAGCCGAGGCACTGGAAGCGTAACTGCCCAGATTACCTGAAATGTACTGACAAAGGTAAATCCTCAAAAGGTATGAATTCTATTTTCATCATTGAAATCAATTTTATCATAGGACGAGAAGGTAGTTGGGTCATCGATTCTGGTGCTTCTGTTCATGTATGCAATTTGTTGCATCTATTTCAGGAAACTAGGAATCGTGATGAAGGGGAGATAATCATCCAGATGGGATCTGATGCAACTATTGCAGTAGTCACTCTCGAGACCTGTAGACTATCATTATCTAGTGGAAGAGTCCTTATGCTTAAAGAATGTCTTATGTTCTAGATGTTAGAAGGAACCTTATATCTGTATCTAAATTAGTTAGAAATGGATATTCGTTTCTATTATGTAATAAACTTGTCATAAATTGTTATGATAAACATATTACATATGGTGTTCTAACTTCTGGTGGACTCTATGAATTGTGCATTGATGAAAATGTCATGAATGTTACTGCCATTAATAAAACCCTAAATGAACCAGGGAGGATGGAAATCATTCAAATGTGATTTGGCATCAAAGGCTTGGTCATTTATCTGTTGATAGGATCAATAGATTGATAAAGTATGATCCTTAGATTTTCTACAGGTTCAATCTTTGCCTACTTGTGAACATTGATTCGAGGTAAAATGATTAGGACACCCTTCCGTAACAAGGTTACAAGATGCGAAGGTATTCTTGACCTAATACATACTGATGTATGTGGTCCCTTCAGTATCGCGACTTGAAATGAATATCGATACTATTTGACGTTTATTGATGACCATTCGCGATGCGGGTTTGTCATTCTATTACGTCATAAATCTGAAACCTTTGAAAAGTTCAAAAAGTTCATGACTTTGGTTGCGAACCAAACCAATAGGAAGATTAAACGGATTCGATCTGACTGAGATGGTGAATACCTCTCAGATGAATTCAAGGAATACCTTAAAGAGAGGAATTGTCTCCAATCTCACTCCCCTGGAATTCCCCAACTTAATGGTGTTGTTGAAAGACGCAACAGGACCATTATGGACTTGGTCCGTTCAATGATGAGTAAAGCACATTTACCACTTAGTTCTTGGGGATATGCAACAGAGACTGCAATATATATCATGAATAAGATTCCTAGCAAGTCTGTACCTAAAACTCCTCATGAGCTTTCGTATGGATCCGAACCTAATGTTCGACGTTAAGGATTTTGGTCCATGTGAAGAACATGGATGCAAGTAAGCTAGAATCTTGCACTCGTGAGTGCTACTTCATTGGGTATGTTAAGGATGGTATTGGATACCGGTTTTATGACCCTGAGACTCAGAGGATCTTCGTCTCTAGAGATGTAAAGTTTCTGGAAGATGATTTCATTAAGAGTCAAGACAAAAATATAGTAAAGGAATTCATTGAATCCCCTGAGGATTCTGAGTTTCCTGAATCATAAACTAAAGAAGTAAATGAAGATGAAACACCCGTACCTCTTCGAAAGAGTTCGAAGGTGGTTGCACCACCTGAAAGGTACGTATTCCATGTGTCAGGTGAAACTGATAATGATCTAGCTTTGTTTAATGAAGCACTTGCGGATCACGCCATGGATAGATGGATGCTAGGAATGAAGTCTGAAATAGACTCTTGCATAAAAATGGTGTATGGACCTTAGAGAATCCGCCTAGAGGGGTGAAATCCATTGGGTGTAAATGGATCTTCAAAAGAAAAATGGGACATTATGGGAAAGTAGAGATTTTCAAGGCACGACTCGTAGTCAATGGCTACACAGAGAGAATGCATTGATTACGATGAGACATTCGCTCATGTGTCTATGCTTAAGGCCATCAGGGCACTGCTAGTGTAGCTGCACATCTTGACCACGGCATCTAGCAGATGGACGTCAAGACGACTTTCCTCAATGGATACCTCGAAGAGGATATCTATATGGATAAGCCCCAAGGCTTCATAACTGAGGAAGGCACAATATGCAAGCTGAAAAAATCCATCTATAGGCTCAAACAAGCTTCTCGTAGCTGGAACATCAGATTTGATGAAACCATAAAGAGTTATGATTTTGTGCAGAATTTTGATGAACCATGTGTGTACAAAAAGCTTAGTGGGAGTGCCATTGTGTTCATCGCACTTTAGGTAAATGACATCCTTATCATTGGGAATGATACTTGGATGATGATCAGTGTTAAGATTTGGCTATCCCATACCTTCGAGATGAAAGATCTTGGAAAAGCCTCTTATATCTTACGCCTGAAGCTGTTCAGAAACCGAGAAAAGAGGATATTGGGATTGTTACAACATGGGTACGTTAAGAAGATCTTGGAGCATTTCCATATGGAGAACTCCAAGAACGGCTTCATTCCCTTAAGATATGGTATCCATCTATTTAAAGGGATGACTCCTCAAAGTGTTGAGGAAAAGAAAGCTATGGCTAAATGCCCCTACGCATCAGCTGTAGGAAGCTTAATGTACGCCATCATGTGCACAAGGTCATATATCTGCCATGCGCTGGGAGTGGTAAGCCGTTACCAATCCTGCTATGGAGAGCAACACTGGAATGCAATGAAGAACATCTTCAAGTATCTAATGGATGCAATATTACATTTTTATCTATGGAAACGATGATCTCCAAGTCTTAGGATACACAGATTCAGACTTCAAGTCTGATATTGATGATCGAAAGTCGACACCAGGATTTATGTTCCTGTTGAACGGTGGCACTGCGAGATGAAAAAGTAAGAAGCAGGACACTACGACCGATTTAACAACAGAAGCCGAATACATTGCCGCATCAGATGCTGCAAGGGAGGCGGTGTAGTTGCGCAAGTTCATCCTAAAACTTGGCGTAGTTTCCTCTGATACTCCCATCTCGCTACTCCGCGATAACACGAGAGACATAACTCAAGCGAAGGAACCCAAATGGCAACAAAAAAAGCAAGCATGTGAAAAGGAAATACCGCATCATATGGGAGATACAAAAGCATGGTGACATCGTCATCACCAAGATGGCTTCTGCCGACAACGCTGCTGATCCGCTTACCAAACTTTTGACATAGAAGATTTTCGACCAACATGTAATGAGCATGGGTTTAAGGATTGTACCTAAATATTTCTGAGGTCTAGTGGGAGATTGTTAGCCATGTGAGCTCGAAGCGACCCATTCCTACAATAAATGATATTGTAATGTTTGATTTATCAATAAAAGCTATTGGTTTATTTCACTCCCCGTCTGATATTAAATGAATAAATATACTATATGGTCCTTTAGTACAATTAAGGTTATGTACCAAGACAATCTTGATGATCATGCATCTGTTGATTCAATTATTGAATCATAGAGACTGGTGCTTGGATGAATATCTAAAGAGTTAGATTGAGGATTCATCAAGCACCATCAAATGATTGTTAAGAGATGATCTCCAGTCCGAGTAGGAGATGACAATCCTTTCTCTTTTGACTTATTTTTGACCCATCTCTTGATGCAGGTCCTCTGAATAGGAATAGAGATTCGGAGGTTTAAGATTAGTTAGGTCAAATAGTTGACTTAACGAGATCGAGATAACCAAGTCCTACGTTGTATGCTGTCGTAACATAGACATGCATCCAGAGAGAGATGTATTGCTATATGTCTGAATATATACATTTGGCAGACCGATAGGTTGATGGTCTAATCAAGGCCTATACATCGGCGAGCTGGTATCCATATAAGGACATATGGGTAATACGATCTCTCAAAGATATCATACATATTCACTTGTGAATCGGAAGGCATGAGCTTACTCATGAGGTATTGGGATCGATCAAATTCCATGCATAGTCGTCTTTCTTTGGAAGCATGTCATGAATTTGTAGGTATGATATTTGCTTTTGGAAAGCATATGATCGATACCAACTCCCAATGACCGAATGAGAAACTTTTTTTTTTGAGGCTCAAAAGTAGGGGGATGCACTCGTTGGTGCTCGCCCCAGAAATATATATAACTAAATAAGAGAGAAAAGAGAGATACTTACATCGGGGAGGAGGGGTAGAAGTGAACAAAAGGCGAATGCGAATACAAGAAGAAAAGCCGCCACAGATTGGCCATCAACCGAATGAGAAACTTAATGAGATAAACCCTAAAGATGACAATGTAAATGATCTATATCTTCAGGTTCATTCTACATCTATCACAGTATGCAGGATGTACATGTATTAGGAATATCTGAGGGTTATGTGATCATAAACGATTGTATAACCATGACACTTCCATTCTGAGGGAGTGATGAAACAGTTCTGGATTTTAGTGACTCCTCTCAATAGAGAAGTAATCTAATCTTTGTCCAAATGTTGGACAGTGATCTGAATGTGATTCAGATGCATTGATAATATTAGATTTACGGTATTCATTTAATCAAGCATCTATAAGAGGTCACCGAGATCTGGATTTGAGATGTGATCTCAATATACAAGTCACTTTACGTGGACCGTACAATCCTCCTGTCCTTATCTTCAAGTATCCGTGGAGAAAGCACATTGTTCTTTAAAGAGTTCAAGAATAATTCCATTGTTAAATTATATCCAAGCTTTGAGAAATGGATAATTAAATGTGATTACCATGAATATTGTGAATTTGATTCATATTATTCTGATGCATGAGAATAATGATCCTAGATAATTAGATATGATATAATAATTATGGATACGAATAATGTGGATAACACTATCCATATTACTCATATATATTATAAATATGATTTATAATATATAAGAGAGAGCTATTTATAAATAACATTTGTAATTTAAATATTGATGTGAATTGGATTCACATTGGACAATTAATTGAAAATGTAATTTACATTTTATTTTGGGTTACGAATGTAATCCACAAATTTCCAATGGCTTGATTGCAATGTTCACAAAATAATTATGAATTATTTGTGTGAATAAATTTACAACAAATGTCATTGCAAATTATGGAGATATTCATGGAATACAAGATTCCATGAAATAGGAAAGATGGAGCCACCTTCCGTGTGGAGAGGGTAGACGACCAACTCCTTATGGGAATTGGTGACCGTCCACTCTCCTTATGGAAGGAGGCTTGCCTCCTTCCTATTTCTCCAAGGTGGATTGATTTAATTAAAATTAATTTATATTGATTATTATTCAATATAAATTAAATTAAATTAAATTAATTGTTGTTATGTTTTTACAACAAAATCATGACCATTGAAGGAAACACAAATTAATGTGAACCATTGGATTTGTGTTGTCCATGGATTGAGATCCCTAGACTCCCAAAAATTATGTAAGGAGAGTCAACCCTAGCTCTTCTTTATACACAACACAAGAATTGCAAGTGCTCTCTCTCTAATCTCACATGTCATCTCTCTCTCTCTCTCTGTCTAAGTAGCCATCCACCTGGAAACCCTAGAGAGAACGTCATCGTCGCTACACTGTTGTGCCACCGCCTCGACTACTCGTGGATCTCCGTCTCCTTCGGAGTGCCTCGCTCGTGAAGTTGTTGGATCTCATGAGACGACATCAAGAGATTCGCTGCTTGGATCAACACGTTGGATTGCGAGAAGCACACGGTTCATCCCTGCGCTCGCAAGCATCTCTTCAGTTGGATCAGACCTTTTTTTTGACCAAAAACGAAGGGGGAGCCCTCCCAAGGCGGGATTCACCACACCAACTCTTTCATTAATCGCAAAAAGGTACATCAGTTGGATATCCAAAAATTGTACAAAGCATTACAATACGCAAGCACATTCTCATAGTAAAACCGCTGTCCCTTGAAAATACAATCATTTCTGCCATTCCAAATAGGCCACAGAACGGCAAACGGCCTTGAGACGTCGTCCGAGGACCCAAGACCAACCGACCAAATAGATCTCCAGAAATGCTCCAAGCCGAATGTCTGAACCCAAGCCATCCCCAAAGAATCCCAGACCTGCACCGAAGACCTGCAGCCGAAGAAGATGTGCTCTGTGTCTTCCAGATACCCCTCGCCCCCTGCCACGCCAAACAGCCTTCCCCTCCTCACTTTGTCACATAAACGGTTTCTCCTCAGACACCACATGAACACCTTAACCCGAGTAGGAATCCTGGCTGCCTAAATCACTTTCATGTCCGCACAGAGGTCATCATCACGCCCCACCCCCCATCACACAGCTTCCGATATGCTTTCTTCACAGAGAATCTCCCATCCGTCCACACGAAATGGTCCGGCTCAACAGTCATCTCCCCCGGAGGGGGAACTCCCAACTGCAAGTGCAGGAACTCATCCAGCCGCTGATCCGAAAGATCCGACAGAAAAATAGGGACCCACGACTCCGAGTCTGCCACCTCCGCCAGCTGTGCCCCCTGTCAACTGCTAAGGCCATCAGCCTAGGGAAACGGTGGCCCAACACCCCCTCCCCCATCCAGTCATCTAGCCAAAACCTGAAGAGCTGCCCATTCTCCATCTTCGGTCGCAGAAATACCATGATCTCCGGAAGTACAACCCGGATCCCCATCCACAGTGGAGACTCAAAGGACTTCCTCCCAGCCACCAACTCCCCAGTGATCCCGTAAATCCTCCTCATTAGCCTGGAGACCAACGAGTCAGAGAAGCCCCAAATCTGCACCACCCATTTTGCAAGCAAAGCTTTGTTCATTATCTCCACATCGCTAACCCCAAGGCCTCCCTCAGCAACTGGCCTAGCAAGATCCTCCCAAGCGACACGATGCAGACCCCTCTTCAACTGCCTTCCGTCCGACCAGAAGAAAGACCTCATCAAGGCCTCCACCTTCCTTCTAACCCCAACAGACATCAGACGCGTCGAGTAGAAGAAGACCGGAATGACAGAGAGAACGTGATTCAAGAGGGTAAGCTTCCCACCCTTGGACAGAGTAGCTGCCTTCCAGCCTACCAACCGCTCCTCTATTCTCCGAATAACACAGTCCCAGTCCGACCTCCTCATTCTACCGTCCACCAGTGGCGGCCCCAGGTAGGAGATCGGCAGGCGCCCCAGGGGACTCCCCGTCCAAATAGCGAGCCTGCGGCTCTCCTCACCACCTAACCCCAACAGAACCACCACCGACTTCTGCCTGTTAATCTGCAACCCCGAGAGGCACCCAAACATATCCACTAGAATGGCAGCATTGTGAATTCTGTTCCTCCGTTCCCCCCAGAAAAATCAGGGTGTCATCCGCATATTGCAGCACAGGTACCGTGATGTCCCCTAGCCGGAAGCCCTCACACCACGCCTCCTCTACAACACGCTGAAACAAGACCGCGAGGCAATCTGCCACCAATACAAACAACATGGGAGCCAACAGGCAGCCCTGGCGAACTCCCCTCTGCAGCTGAAACCACTCACCCTCCGGCCTGCCGTTGACTAGGACGGAATACGAGCAAGTAGTGACGCATCTCTTGACCCATCGTATCCATTCCTCCGGGAACCCCCTCCTCTGCATTGAGACCCACAGGAACTTCCAACTGACGTAGTTGTAGGCCTTGGAATAATCAATCTTCCAGTCGACACCCCTCTTTTTGGATCTCTTCCACTCAAGACAAATTTCCGAAGCCGAAACGATCCCATCCACCATACAACGCCCCAGAATGAAGGCCGATTGAGCAGGTAACACCACGGAGCTCAAGACAACCTTAAGCCTGCTCGCCTTTGCGACGATGAGATATATGCCATTGGAGATATAGATAGGCCTGAAGTCTCCTACCCCAACGAGGGTCTCTTTCTTCGGCAGCAGAAAAATGAAAGCCTTGTTTACTTTCTCAAAGCCCATGTTGCCACTCCTGAATTCATCCAAAACCTCCAAAATGTCGCCCTTTAGCAAATCCCAGAACTCCCGATAAAAATAGATCGAGAAGCCATCAGGTCCAGGAGCCTCGTCCATATTCAAAGCCTAAACTGCCCTACGCACCTCTTCCTCAGAAAAAACCGCCACCAAGGAATCCGCTTGGGGCCCTCTCACAAGGAAGGAAATATCGATATCGATATCGTTTCGATACAATGTCGATACCGATATATCGGCGATATATCGGCGATATATCGACGCATATCGCCGAAACCCGGTATCCATTAGGCATTTTCTCCTGTCGATACCCAATATCGTCCAGATCGACGATATATCGGTGACCTGTCGATACCGATATATCGCCGATATATCGACGATATATCGCGATATGGCGATCCTTGCCCTCTCAAAGAAGCCGCACCCAGGCCCGTCCACCCCCACCCAGTCTCCTCCCGAGCCTTCCGCGAAGCTCTCGTGAAATACTCCTGAGACAGGAGGTCTCTTACGTTAGAGACTACGATCACAACCACGCTTCAAGATGTAATCCTTAATCTTTTATGTGGTTTGATGAAATGATCCAAGAAATATTCTTGGATCAAGTGGTTTCATCATTTAAAAAATTTCAAATTCCGCTGCATCGAGCAACTAGTGCGACTGGTCGCTCCGATCGCATATGATGCGATCCTCACGCTTCCATGATGCGCTTAAGGATCTCTCAATATCCTTCAAGAATGACATCTCCCTAGAAAAAATGTAGAGTATAACTTTGAATAAGAAGAGTCTTGGTTAAATTAAGAAGATAACTGTGTTTGTATTCTGCAACACTATTTTGTTGGGAAGTATAAGGGCAAGGCGTCTGACGTATAATGCCAGGGGACCTGAAGAACTGGGATAATTGAGTAGTTACTAGAAAAATATTCTTTATGTCATAAATGTAGTCAGACTTGTTTTCTAAAAGAAAGATCCATGACAATCTAGAGTAATTATTGACAACTACAAGATAAAACATGTGTCCTTGATGGTTGGGGACACGAATAAGACCCCAAATATCGAAATGTACTAACTCAAATAAAGAACTATTGCTATGACTATGACGACCATGATAACTAGAATGATGATGCTTCCCAAGCTAGCAAGCCTCGCATTGAAAGCTAGACTAAGATGAAATCTGAGAGAGGACCCTATACAACTTCTACAGAGGAAGGTTACAGAACAAAGATACCACATGCAGGTGGAGACTGACTCAAAGGGAATAAGAAACACCGACATATGAGGAATGGAAACATAAGAGAAAAGGGGCCAAATAACGGCAATGCAAATCCTTGGTGATTTAACTAATGATAGTAAATTCATTGAAAAATCAGGAGTATGGAGGACATTCTAGAAGTGCATGGGCCGTGTCCACCGAATCACCCTAGTCCTATTTTTTTTGAAGCCAAGCAAGGGGAAACACTCATAGGTGTTCACCCCAGAAATGCATTAATAAAGAAGTGAGAAAAATACGAATACAAAAAAGAAGCTCCAATCAAAGCCACGAATCTAGTAACCCCGACACCTGGACACACACGTTTTCCTTATAAAACCTTTGCCCAGAGAACACAAGAGCATTCCTAGCCAACCAAAGTGCCCAAATCATGGCGATAGGATGAAGCAACTCCCGCCTTGGTCGACTCTTGGCCGCCATCAAGCTCTCACAGAAAGAAGTAATGCCTTCCGTGCAGACCCATCCCAATTCCGAATCAACCCATACTGACCCCGCAACCTGACACCTGAAAAAGAGATGGTCCACCGATTCGATCTCCAAATCACACAGGAGGCATCTGTCAGATACCGTCCCAAGCAGCCTGGAACACCGATCCCATGTCATTAGTCTCTTTCTCCTGAACAACCAGCGGAAAAAACCAATCCTCTCAAGCAGGCCAAGTCCCCAGAAGAATCCACAGTCCCTCGCAATCTCAGGTGAGAGAGAGGGTGGGGCATGCAAATCGTAGCATACGCCTTTCTTAACGAGAAACTCCCCTCGCGCCAGACCCAATGATCCCACTGCTGGGAAGGGCCCCTCATCTCCCTAAGCGACTCAAGTAGCCGTAGAAAATCTTCTATTCGTTGATCCGAAAAATTGGAACGAAGAAAAGGCATCCAATTTCCATCCGTCCAACACTTGGCAACACACACCTCTGGATCCGCAACCAATGCAAACAAACGCGGGAAGCGCTCACATAGAGCTCCCCTATCTGTCCAGTCGTCCCTCAAAAAAGCAAAGTTCTCCCCGTTCCCAACACTGGCCTGAACAGCTCCCAAACCTGGGCGCAACCGCCAAAATACCCTTCCACAAAGCCGAAGGCCTTAGCCCTCTGACACTGGCATCCGACGCATCACCATTAGCCGCATAAATCCGACAAACAAAGGATGTGCACAGATCGCTACTGTCTCCCCACACCCTGCCCACCCACTTCAGTAATAGGGCCTCGTTCAACGCGTCCAGTTTTTTGATCCCCAGGCCGCCCTCGCTCTTCGGAAGCGTGATAGTATCCCAATTGACCAGGTGCATACCTGTTGAGTCGTGGTCGTTCTTTCCCCACAGAAACCGTCGCATCAACCTCTCCAACCTCCTTCTAATCCCCGCCGGCAGGAGCCTCGTGGATGAGAAGTACACCGGTATAGCCGCCAGCACCGCCTTCAGGAGCACAAGGCATCCTCCCTTAGAGAGGATCGCGGACTTCCACCCCACAAGCCTCCTCTCCAACTTCTCTACCAGAGGCAACCAATCCGCCATCCTGGCCCTGCCAGCGGCCAGAGGGATCCCAAGATAGTGGACAGGGAGATCCGCGCACGCCGTACCCAGCACAAGCCCATAGCGAGCAACCTCCTCGTCAGACAATGAGAACGACACAACCTTGGATTTACTGTGACTCTAAACCAACCCCGACATCTCATTAAATAGCTCGAGAGTAACCACCATTCCAATGGCCTCTTCCGTCCCCCCTCAATGAAGAAAATAGTGTCATCTGCGTATTCAATAAGAGGTATCCTCAACTCATCTCTCGAGTACCCACTAGTGATCCCATTGTGCTGCACCCTGTCCACCATACAAGCAAGAACGTCCGAGGCAATGATAAATAACAAAGGAGCCAGAGGGCACCATTGCCTCACTCCCCTCTGTGGCTGGAAGAACCCACCCTCCGGGCGCTCATTCACGAGGACCGTCATAGATGCAGTAGTCACGCAGCGCTTCATCCAAGAAATCCAGAGGGCAGGGAAACCCCTCCTATGCATTGCCGCCCAGAGGAACTGCCAGTCAATCGTATCATAAGCCTTTGCAAAATCCACTTTCCACAACAATGCTTTCCTTCTATATCTCTTCCAATCGGCTACAACCTCCGATGCCATTACAAAGCAGTCTGCTATCTGTCTCCCCGGTACAAACACCGATTGAGAAGGGGAGATAATGTGATCAAGAACCCCAGTCAACGTCGTCGCGAAAACCTTCGCCACAATCAAGTAGAGCGCGTTGGAGACCGCAATAGGCTTAAACTCCTCGACCCTAACGACGCCCCCTCGCTTGGGTATAAGTACCACCAGCGCCTTATTTATACACTCAAAGCCCACATTGCGGTGGCAGCACTCCACCACAACCTCAAATACCTCCCTCCCCACCACGCCCCAGAGTTCCCTGTAGAAGGAAATTGGGAACCCGTCTAGTCCCGGTGCACCATCCTCGTTGAGATCCCAAATCGCCGCCTTCAGCTCCTCCATGGTCACCCCTTGAGTCAGGTTGGAAGCTTGGGCTTCCGAAAGCTGCGCAGCACCTAACCCTGTCCACCTCCAACGCCTGTTCCCCCTATGGATGAAACCTCCTGAAAGTGATCCACAACTGCTCTCCCCACCTCTTTGTTGCCACCTACTCTAATACCGCCAATGACCACCGATTGATGGCGTTTCCCCGACGCCTGGTACTAGCCACACGGTGGAAAAAAGCCGTGTTGGCATCACCCTCCGTAATCCATCTGTGTCTGGATCTCTGCTTCCACTCAGTGACTCTCTTCCTATCCTCCTCGAGTATCTTCCTCCGTGCATCAGCTCTCTGCTTTAACTCGTCCCCCCATCAAAGGCCTCGCGTCCTCCAAGCTGTCCAACTCGCTGACCACCAATTCAGCAGCCCCTCTGACCGCGTGGCGAGCCTCTCTCGAAACTCTCTTATACTCGCAAAGCCGATCCCGCAAAGACCCCAATTTCTGGACAAATCTCGAAGCCGCCGACCCATCAACCTGCACAACAGCCCAATGCGATGCTACCATCTCCCTGAAGGAGTCCTCCAACAACCACGCCTTTTCGTACCGGAAGAAGCCACGTGGGGCAGAGGGTTTACCAGAGTCCCAAAGAATGGGGGTGTGATCCGACCTTGTCCTCGGCCTGCTAGTGACAAATGCTAACGGGAAAGCCTCCAACAACTCTGCCGACGCCAAAAATCGATCTAGGCGAGACCTGGAGCCAGCATTTCTCCAAGTAAATCTAATACCAACTGCGTCCATAACTTCCAGCTCCAGATAATCCACCACCTCCACAAAGTCCTCCGATCCCTGGTCCTGCCCCCTCCCCCCCAGCCTCAACCTGTCCGTAGAGAACATTGTAACATTAAAATCACCTCCCACCAACCAAAGGATGCCCTGGAAAGCATCCCTAGCGACCCTCAGATCCGCCCACAGCTGATGTCGCCGACGCCTGGCACGGTCCATAAATGCATGATATCTCAAACACGACACCCGAGCTAAAGCACTCCAACAGCACCGTGAGGACATGTAATCCTCTCAGTTCTGCTCGTAGAGCGAAGGCTGTCCCCTTCCACGCTATAAGCATTCCACCCCTGGAGTGGCGACGGAGGCGGATCAAGCAGTTAGACCCGCGGCCCGAAGGAGAAGCGCTCCACAGCCAAGACCGCCTCCGCCTCAGAAGCAATACCAAAAAGGCACTCCATCTGCACCAACGCCACCCCTGGATCAGAACTCGGGGTAGAACCGTCGTCGATGACCTCCAACACCGTCCCCAAGCGTCCCAGCGCTGGCGCCAGAGAACTGACAGTACGAGACAGGAATGTCGCTCCACGAACCTGTGCAATTCGCACAATAGAGCACTCCTCTGTCCCATCGGCAAATCTGGACAGCCTCCACAAAACCAGACTTCCCTCCCCGGCCGCGAGCAACGCCAACTTCTGCTGATCCGACAACCCTCGAGCACTTACCCACCTTGCACCCTAATAGACCATGTCTCCAACAAACTCACCACCAAAGCAGCGAACAAGCTCCTCCTCCACGAACACCTTAAACCGCTCTTCATCCGGACCCTCCCACCAAACTCCAATCAGAAGACCGCCCCCACCCTCAGCAGAGGCCGCCACAGTGCTAGACTCCTTTCCTTTTCCAGGAACATCCCGAGAAACGCCGCCTCCTGCCCCTCCTCGATGAACCCTCCGATACACCGGCCGAGGAATCAAGCCTTGACCCCCCGCCCGCCTCTGAGGCAAGGTGCCCGCGCTCCCCGCACCTGCAACATCGCCTCCCGGCTTTCCGATGAGACACCACCGCCAAACCCCACTCCCCCGGCCATCCCCTCCTTCGAATTCCCGTGCACCCTCCCGCGTCGCCTGCTGCCACCCACACATGTCAAGACATCACGCTCTATCCCACTCAAACCTTCGATCTTCCTACCACACATGCTCCAGGACGCTCCCCCGCCCACGCCTCGCGCTCTGCCTGGACGCTCCACTCATTCTCCCCCTTGTCTTCCAACAACACAATCAACCCTACTTCTCATTTCTTCATCACCCTGGTCCTATAATGGGAGAATATGTCTCATTAGCAATAACAACTGATCTCTCAGGATGAACTGATCTATAGGAAATGAATTGAGCTCTGTCTCGACATAGGTGATGAGAGACATACAGATCTATGATCCACTCAGATATGTCTGTCATGTGACAACTAGTGAGGGGATAAGCTATACCTGAATTACTGACAGATGCTGAGGTAGACGATGCCCTACGGGCCCATTAGGGCACTAGAGAGTCCAGGAGGGGGAGGCATGATCCCCCTTAGACAGGAGACAAACTCATCAAACCTCTGGTCAATAGAAGTAGTATGAGCAACATGTGTCTCAACTTGCTTTGCGGCATGGTCAAAGGTTTGAAAACCTTTCTTCGAATAAAATGTATCATCAGAATGATTAGAATGATGAGAATAAGTGCATGACTAACATGGATGAGCACCTACCCTGCCATGAGCATCGCATCCTCTGAACTTACAACTGTAGGATGCGGTTGTATTCGAGGAGGTGTGAGTAAAGGATGAAGAAAGGATTGTAATACTACCGAGTCTGTAGTATGCTTCCTCCATGGGAGGTATGGTAGAGTTCGCAAGTAACTGAGACTATGCGGGATCGTACTTTAGATCAAGAGTCACCAAAATACACCAACCATAGTGACGTTCCTGTATGCCTTCTGCTGCTCCGGAGATGGTGCCAGAGGCATGAAGCTGTGTAGCTTCTCAAACATGCCCTTGAGAGGCGTATATAAGGTATTAAGAGGAGGACCATTCTTCTTGAATGTGAGATTGTCATGCCGGAGCTGTAGTATCTTCGTCTCATTCCTTGTCTGAGAGTAGGAGGCAGTAGAGATGTCCCACATTGCTTTGGCAGGGGGCTGATGCAGGATATCATTGGCTGTCTCCACTATTAGGGTATCAGATAACCAAACACTCATGCACATCATCTACCTCCCAAGAGGCATTAGCTGCAGTCTTATTGGTCGGCTCTTCCTGTATCATAATGTGCTTCTTCCCATTGTACCGCATAAGGCTCATGAATTACATGGTCCATAACTCGTAGTTGCTAGTTGGTCCCATCCATCTTGACAATGGGTGATGGACCTTTGAAGGCACCTGGAGATGGGATATCGACCTTGTTTTTTTATGATGCTTGGAAAGGACACAACTAGGGTTGTAGATTGAATAGACCATGTCTATACGAACATATAAGGAATCTGTTGTGTGTGCAGACTTATGCCACAACCGTCCCCATCAACCAACGGTGCACTCTATGGCACACGAATGAAGTTAGAGGTTTCATTTCATCGCAAACGATCTAAAATCAACCAGTTTGCAGACCTTGAGAGGCACAACGATGATGTAGAATATCGTCGATGCCCTAGGCCAGTCTAAGCGATGCTAATGGGCCCATAGTTCTCGTTGTGCATGGCACCGGAAGGAGTCTAGGAGAGCCCTTGAGATGACGAAGATGAACCACGACAACGAGAGTTTCTGCAGGGGGGGCGCTGGGGGCACCACGCGGGGGTTGCTTGGTTGGTTGTGTGCCACGCGAGAGTCGTCGACGAGAGGGAAGACCACTGGAGGAGGGGCCGACGGGTGAGGACGTGACTAAGGAAATCGAGCTCTGGTCTAGGACCGCCGCTCTAATACCACATGGCAATGAAAATGATAACTTATTTATTCATGAGACCTAAGGCTCTCTTATATAGAGGAAAAATTCTATACGATAAATTGCATGATAGAGATGAAAGAAATAAGAAATACATGAAAGGTACAGAAAGATAAATATATCTCAACGCATCATATTCCCAAAAATCATAAAAAAATACATTTGGTTGCACTTGCACTCATACACATTCCACATTTTTATTTCTGTCAAATTTCACATTTTTATTAATTAAAGAAAAAAATACTTCATGTTGCATTTGTTGCACTGCACTGTAGATATTAATTTTCACTTTAATTAGATGCATTGAACTGACCTAAATTAAATTTAGGAATTTTGTCTGCCTCCCTGAGTTCGACACTCCTATCTTGCCATCCCACATAATTTTAGGAGTATTAATAATAAATTTTGTTCCAATTACCATTTTCGTGAGTTGCAACAATAATAAGCTTAATTTCACCAAATTAAAGCTTGCTAAATCGATGGTCTTCACCTGGATAGCCACATGGCTCATTGAAAAGCAAAAATGATTCTGCTCTCTCCCTCCTAGAATGAACACTACCCAATGTACTCTTAAATCCCCAAGAGTAAGATGAGTCGACCCATGCCAAGTTTGCCCCATCCAATCTACTTGAGCAACCCTGGAGGAGAACAATTGCCTAATGTCTTCAGGCCCTCCCTCATACAATAAGCAGGTGATGTCGGTTATGAAGAAGAAGGGTTCCATAACGTGTATTTCGTCACTCTTAACCTTAGCAAAATCCACATGAAAATCTTCATCCTTAATGGAGCCTCTATGTTTCAACAGAAGAGTAGCATTAATTTGAGTCTAGGGGTCTTTAAAACGGAGGGGCCAAAAATGAAACCCAATAGTTCGCCAGCCTTAGCTACTCCTAAAACCATTGTTTCAAAAAATGTGGAGGATATTCTCACATGGAGGCTCCCATCTTGATCGAAGTCTTATTGCAGTTTGAATATCTCCCCATATCATGGGTACTGAAGGGATATGGTATTTGTCTTACCAAAATGTATACAGGTCAATACTCCTGAAGAGCAAAATTGCTCCACCTAGTCAAAACAGTGGAACACTTTGGGATTTGGGTATTTGGTTCATTGAGTCATGGGTGCAACCTGCCTGACAAGAACATAAAACCCGCCATGACATGCCTCCATATATGGAGAAATTTGTAGCACTCAATGATCCACAGAAAAATACTCATTCAAAATTGATGATCCAACTGTCGTTGGAACGCGGGCTTGAAAACAAGAGTGATGATTCACATCTTTAGGGAAACAACATAAGATTTAACAAAATCGAACCAAATTCCTAAATAGTACCTTGGATTTACTTAAATCCCCAGGTACTACAGAAAGTTTTTTACACAGAAACTACAGTGGTGTCGCATGTTCAACATGCGACACTCACAATATTTTTTTTACCCGAGAATTATAGAGGTAGCGCATCTTGAAGATGCGATATACGGTGATCTTCCTGGATTAGTTCCAGGATTCGTCTAGGAACTTTCTCACATAGCGCATGTTAAACATGCGCTATATGAGAAACTTCCTGGAACAATTCCAGGAAGTTTCTCATGTAACGCATGTTTAACATGCGCTATGTGAGAAAGTTCCTGGAACAATTCCAGGAAGTTTCTCAAATAGCGCATGTTCAACATGCGCCATATGAGGATCTTCCTGGAACAATTCTAGGAAGTTTCTCATATAACGCATGTTCAACATGCGCCATATGAGGATCTTCCTGGAACAATTCCATATTCTATCCTTTGTGATGCGGAGGTGGAAACAATTGATCATTTATTCTTCGGATGCCACTTGGTCCGGGGGATCTGGGATGATCTGGAGTGGGTGAGATCGGATGATCTGATTGCCTTCTGCGAGATATTGATGTGCAACAGGAACAGGGAAAGGAGGGACATTTTGGCCCCGATTGCAAGATTGTGGTGCATATGGCTGGGAAGGAATGAGGCCCTTTTCTCCGGCCAACGTTTCTACCGGGATAACGTTCTAATCCATTGTTCGCGTCTTCTGGATGACTGGTGTGCGGTGTAGCCAACATGTGGTTTTTCTTGGGGGTGATGATGTTCTCTTGCTTATTCGGTTCTCTTTTAAGGGCGTAGTACTGTATTTTCTACATCTCCTTTTCTGTAACATTCTTTTCTTACTTTTTTAATATATTGGGGCGAACATCGTTGAGTATCTCCCCCTTTTTTTGAGCCTAAAAAAATCCTATAACCATTCGGGGACATGTTGTGTTTTCTCCTTTTTTGCTCTCTAGGATTTCTCTCTATATAAGATACCCTAGACTCATGGAATGAACATAACGATTCATTCTCTTCTCCACAAGCAATAATACATGAGGTATCGGTAAGTTCAAAAAAAAGTTTTGCCGATAACCCTGCATAAACACGATTTATCGATCTCCCTTTGACCCAATATTTCCTTGAAGTTCTTTCCTACTTGCATTTAACTTGTATAGAGCCGTTCTTCCTAAGGAATACGCGTCTCGACAATCACATAAGTGGGTTATTGATGCACACACATTCACATTCACAAAGGTTATATATTGATGCACAAACACAATCACACAAATTACATATATTAAATTGTCCACAGATATACATTTTCATATTTGTCTCACATTAACAACTACACAAATTATAACTCAACGCCTTCTCTTACATTGATATGTTCTCGTTGTATCATGAAGATGAAAGGGTAACAAACGGTTCGTCTCGTCTATCATGTTGATTTGCGAGGGTCCTGCACCGTCTTCGTCGAAGGTAGGCATCGGTGGCGGTGTGAGCATGCAGTAAGTGGGCTGCGTTTCTCTAGCATCCATGCCTTGCCTCAACGGTGCCTGCGGCGTTGGCATGTCGTCATGTGGTCACTCGACAACCGGTGTGACGAAGTCGCTCTCCAATTCCGTTGACGCAAGATCGTCATCTGCCCCAGCGGCTGCCTCATTGTCCACGGGTTCCGCTACCGGTTCACGCGCTCTTCCCCGACCTCTTCCTCTTGCTCTTCCTCGCCTAGCCTCTGCCTGAGCCACATCAGCATGGTCCTCATGTATTGTGACTGCATCTGCAAATTGAAATGCCAACCATTGCTCCATTTCCGCCTTTGCTTGTACCGCAATCTCGCGGCATTCCTCATGTCCGATATCGTATATCCGACCCCACTTGGAGAGCTGTATCTAAGGAAAAAATACATATCGGTTATTTTAATGGAAACTTCTTGAAGTAAATTACAACAGAGTTTGTCAGAGCACTTACGTTGCTTGCCAAAGTTACACCTAGCCGCCCAACAAATCTTCTTATAATCATCCTATACCATTGCTCGTAGGCAGGCGTCGCGAAGATCCCATTGGACTGGTCGAGAGCAACGACTCTATCTTCCGATCATCCCATTCAGCTATATGCAACCAATGTTTCGCCCTCCAATCCACATGCACCTTACCCTCAAGTCGATGGCGTGGAGGTCATGAAAGGTAAAGCAAGGGTGTGGAATATCCTGACAGCCGTCAAATTGTCTCAGAAATCGGTCCGGGAAGTAATACTCCACAATGTGGAAGTATACCAACGGTACACACGCCCTCCAAATGCTTTCACCTTCAAGACAGTTGGCAGGGAGACTTGCGCGGATGTCATCGGTATATGGCATCCACAACACCTGCATGGGAAAATTGTATTTAGTTCAGTAGATTTTTTTGGATGAAATTCAATTAATTTGTGGATGCAAGTTTACCTGCTCAGGTGATTGCATGTTGAAAGCGTCGCGGTATGGTCTCACAATGTGTGTTGGCTGGCGACGATGCGCAAACGTCGTTGCCCAATGGACCCCTAACGGGTGCCCATGCCAAAGTCTGCCTTCCCTCACAACAGGAGCAATGTGTGGGAAATGCTCCCATGCCCAGAGCTGAAGCAGTATGCTGAGCCTCCAATCTCCTCGGTCGCCATATCCGCCGCTAAACAGAGATGCCTATATAGATACGCAAGTACGGCGGATCTCCAGCTCAACGTCCCAGAGTACTCTAGATCGTGCAGATGTGGTAGCGCAATAAGGGAAACCAATGAACCTGACTTAGGAAAAATATTGTGAGGGGATTTAAGTAAAAAAATATTGTGAGTGTCGCATGTTGACTGTAGCTTCTATGTAAAAAAAAACTTTTCGTAGTACCTGGGGATTTAAGTAAATCCAAGGTACTACTTAGAAATTTGGTTCTAACAAAATCCTTGATTTGTCAGCCTTGTCGTCACTCCCATCATCGGTGGAATGCTGCCTCTTGAAACTTGGCCTTCATGATGGGGCACCCACTACACACAAGTAAACAATTTCCTTTTCTACCAATCCCTTGTTTGAATTTTTCCTTCCGCTGTTGCTTCAACAATGTCGATTGTGATTGGGAAATGCAGCTTCCTTATCTTGATGAAAACAACCTTCGAAAATGTTGTTTGCAAACAAGCACCCACTTCAACATAATATCTCGACATCCAATGGGTAATTCCTGTATTTGACATCGTTCACAGTAATGAATGATGTCGAGCTATACCTGAAACATCCTCGCCCAATTGTGCTGGTTCCAATAATTCTCGCCTTGAATTCTTCAAGACCGCTCACGTAGATGAATGGACCTCCCAAATGGATTGAATCACCTTTGAAAGTGGATCACATATGCTCCCAACCACTGATGTTTTCTTTCATAAAGTTCTAGATTTTCCTAGTACCTCTTCTATCAAACATCAGTGGGCATGCACGATCTTGCTTCTTCGGATGTACCATTGTAGCAACTAGATCCATTCTCTCTCCTTCCTAACACAGTGAACTGTACAACTGCTCCTGTGTCCTATCTTGCCACAATGGAAAACACACACTAGAGGGTCACAAGTCGAGACAACTTCTCACGGAATGTATCCCACCATCACAATGAAGATGTCGAACATGTCCAAATGTGCGAACCGTACACCTTTTTGCATTGCTTGGGGAGCCGTTTTCATCACTTGCTTCCTTTTCCCTCTAACCTCATCCTATCCTCTCTCCTTACCATCCTCTTTACATCGGCCCTCAATTTTTTCATTATAATTGCTCAATTGAAACTAAGTTTTCCTGTTGGTTTCTTTTCATATTTGACGAGTACAGGTCCTGTTTTCCTTTTTATTTCAGTTATCAGAACATGCAATCCTTGAAATTAACAAACACTTTTCTCTGTCCGTGAAGACATTTGCTTTACCAAAGAGTAGCAGTGTTTGCTTGATAAAAACTATGCATTAGTTGACAAGTGATTGAAACTATGTATGTGTGGTCAGCTTTCAGGTGTGCTAGTTTGCCATAGCATTACTTCTTGGTGATTAATAATATGCACTGAGTTAGTTTTCTTTCACTATTTCCCGTCCATGTTATGACATACTGTTGTATCTCAGTGGACCAGTTTTAGTCATGGTTCTAGAGAAGCCTAACGCAATACCTAACTGGCGTGCTTTGATCGGACCAACAGATGCAAGAAAAGCTAAAGTTTCTCATCCTGACAGGTAAATTCATATTCCAGGTTACCAATTTAATGAATGGCTAGCTCCGGTGTTTATTCCTGTATCACTTGTAGTGATTCAAAATGTGAGTCCTGTTGTTAAACCATTGCATTTGTTGTTGGTATCATGGGTGCAAAAGTTCCTTGAGATGTTGATTACTAAACAGAGTAGACATAGACGTTGCCTCAGCTTCACCCTGTATTTCAAGTCAAAGTAATAATTAGTTTGTGCGAGTAATTAGACCTGTTGACGCAGACTTAGTTATTGAGTCTTTTCCTATTTTATTTTCTTGTTATCTTCTTTATGTAATTTACCCATAGGCTACTCTCCTATATAAGAGAGCCTAGGGCTATGGAATAAACAACTCATTTCACGTTTCCCAACATGGTATCAGAGCGACGGTCCTAGGCCGGAGTTCTCGAAACCCTAAACCTAGCCCATCCCCACCCGCCGGCTCTCTCTTCTCTCTCTCTCTCTCTCTCTCGGCGCCGCCAAGTTCCTCCCCAGTAAATCGGAGGCTCTTCTTCTCCGATCTGTGGCGGTCTAGGGCGCCTCCTGCGCATCTTGCGCGCCTTGCGCATCCGGTGCCTAAGCCCCTTGCGCACCTTGCGCCTCCCGCACATCTGGCGCACACGAAGCAGTAGCGCATCCCGCGCCTCCTGCTCACAGCGCCTCACGTGTTGTGCGGCATCCCTGCGTGTTGTGCATATGCGCATCTGCGCATCTTCATCTGCACCATCTCCTGTGCGGCATAGCGCCTCTCGTGCTGTGCGCTGCTGCATCATTTGCATCATCTGCAACATCTGTTGCTGCGCCTCCCGTGCCATCTGCTGCTGCTGCGCATAACTGGTGCGCATTAACTGCACCATCTCCAGCGTGCACTAGGGCACACAACAGGAAGCAGTTGCGCGCATCTCCAAGCGCGTGAGGGATACATATTGCGTGTAAATCCTGTGCGTGTGCGGATCGTAGCGCGCGTAGATCAATGGGGATAGTTGCTTGAGGTCTACACATGCAACTAATCCCGTCTATGTCATTGTAGACAAATATTATCTATTTTCATTCGCTCCAGTCTTCCGTATCCAGTATGTCAGAAAGCAAGGCAGATATCCCGTCCATGGGCGCATTTCGTGGTCCAACGCCCATCGTCAAGATGGATGGTACGAACTATGAACTGTGGGCAATGCAGTTCATGAGTATGATGAAGTCCATAGGCAAGAAGCATATTCTCACAGAGCCTGAGCCTGCAGAGAAGACTGGAGTTCATGCCTCATGGGAGGTCGACGACGCATATGCAAAAATGTGGCTATCTGGCACATTGGCTATTGAGATCGCCAATGACATTCTACATCAACCCACAGCCAAAGACATGTGGGATATCCTGGCAGCAACATATTCTCAGGCGAAGAATGAGACGAAGATCCTGCAACTACAACATGATATATTCACAATAAAGCAGAACGGTCGCCCTTTACATTCTCTCTATACATCATTGAGAGGGATGTTTGAGAAGCTCTACAGCTTCATGCCTCTCACCGCCACGCCAGAACAGCAGAAGACATATAGGAATGCGACGATGGTGGGTGTGTTTCTCGCTGCACTTGATCCAGAGTATGAGGCAGCACGTTCACAGATTTTGGCAGACTCGACTATTCCTCCCATGGAGGAGGCTTTTCACAGATTGAGTAGGATCACAGTACCTTCAGCAGCTGCGAGTCAGAATCCCTCAGCCATGGCGGCCAACAGAGGCCGTGGTTCTCATTACCAGGGCCGTGGACGTACTCCCCGTGGAAGGGGTGGCCGCACTAGGCCAACGTGCTCATACTGTCACCGAATCGGACATACTGAAGATACATGCTACTCAAAGCATGGATTTCCTGCATCCGCACGAGCTGCTGAGCAGATAGAGCCCCCGTCTGCAGCTACATTGGATCAACGATTTGATGATCTGGTTGCCCGTCTTAGGGGCATTATACCACCGTCTGGCCCAGCACCGTCAACAGAGAATCATACTGAGGCTGTTGCCTCTGCTTCTGCCTCTACGAGTACTTCAGGTAGTACACTTGCTTTCCACAGTAGTAGATCGGATACATTACCATGGATCATGGACTCGGGCGCTACACATCACCTATGTGGCGACCAGAGTCTACTTACAGGATATACTCAGATTCCTCCAGGACGGACAGTAGTGATTGCCAATGGCACACATTCCCCTATCACGGGTCAGGGGGAGATTAGATTGACACCCTCTATGCAACTCAAGAATGTTTTGCATGCACCGCATTTTTCCATGAATCTGTTGTCGATTAGTCAGATTACGAAGGATCTCCATTGTCGAGCTATTTTTGATTCATCTTCTTTGATTTTTCAGGACATCCGTACGGGCAACGTGATTGGTCATGGCTATGAGCAAGGAGGCCTTTATCGTCTGAACCAGACCCCGTTTGCCGGAATCACAGCCTCTCCCGCGGAACAAGTATCTCCTCTCCTGTGGCATCTGCGTTTTGGTCATTTACCGCTTCAGAAGTTGCGTCTAGTCCTACCCTATAGTCTCCCTCACACATCTGTCCAGTGTGAGGCGTGTCAGTTGGGAAAACATCACAGGTCATCTTTTCCCAGTAGTCAAGGTCGGAGTAGTAACTCCAAGTTTGAGTTGTTTCATGTCGACATCTGGGGTCCGAGTCGTGTTCCCGATCATCAGGGGCACAGGTTTTATATTGTATTTGTGGATGATTTTTCTAGAGCATCATGGGTATTTCTAATGAAAAATAAGTCTGAAGCTGGAAATATTATTATTCACTTTCTAAATGAAATTCAGAATGTTTTTTCCACAACGGTCAAAATTATGAGAACTGACAATGCCTTAGAGTTGTGCACCAACAATCTAGCCAACTACTACTCCTCAAAAGGAATTGTTCACCAAACATCCTGTGCTCATACGTCTCAACAAAATGGGGTTGCAGAAAGAAAACACCGTCATCTTCTTGATGTTACAAGGTCACTTCTCATTCAGAGTCGTGTTCCGTATTCCTACTGGGGTGATGCAGTCCTTACTGCATGTTATCTTATAAATCGTATGCCCTCGTCTGTCGTGAATGAACAGGTTCCTTTCTCACTTATATATCCTGATAAGGATCTGTTCACTCTTACCCCTCGTGTGTTTGGGTCTGTCGCATTTGTTCATCAGTTGTCGCCCGGTTCTGACAAGCTCTCTCCTAGGGCTGTCAAGTGCGTTTTTGTGGGGTACTCCAGAACTCAAAAGGGGTACAAGTGTTTTGACCCTGTGCGTCGGCGGTATATGATTAGTGCAGATGTTACATTCTTTGAATCTATCATGTATTTTTCAGAATCCGGGAACATGCAGCCACCACCATTATCTCCTGATACCGTATTCATGGCACCACCAACATCACAGCCGTCACCACCATTACCACCACCACCACCACCACCGCAACCAATAATATCCCCGTTACCATTCCATTACACCCGACGGCCGAATCAAGCTCATGGCCCTGACCAGTCAACTAGCTCGCCTATGGTATGTAATGAAAATATTAATGTTGATGGATCTGACGACATTTCTCAGCAGGATGCATTACAGGAGCAGGGTGCTACCACAGAGGATCTGGATGTTCCAATCGCTCTACGCAAGCAGAAGAGAAGCTGTGCCAAGTATCCAGTATCAGCTGCGGTTTCGTTTGAGAGGCTATCTGGACCATTCAGGACGTTTGCATTGGCACTTTCAGCTACAGATATTCCACGGAACCACCATGAGGCTTTGCAGGATTCTCGATGGCGGCTAGCAATGGAGGAAGAGATGGCGGCACTTCAGTCTAGAGGAACATGGAGCCTGGTTACTATACCACCGGATGTCAACCCGGTGAGTTGTAAGTGGGTATTTACAGTCAAACATAATGCAGATGGCTCCATTGACAGGTACAAGGCACGCCTATTTGCAAGGGGATTCACACAGACGTATGGAGTAGATTATCTTGACACGTTCTCCCCGGTGGCTCGTCATTCCACTTTGCGGATCCTCTTATCAGTTGCAGTTACTAGAGACTGGCCGCTCTATCAACTGGATGTGAAAAATGCCTTTCTGTATGGCGACCTGCAGGAGGAAGTCTACATGCAACAGCCACCAGGTTTTGCTGTTGAGGGAGAGTGTTCCAAGGTTTGCAGATTACATAAGGCTATCTATGGCCTTAAGCAGAGCCCTAGAGCGTGGTTCCAGAAGCTGTCAGACCTCTTTGAGAAACAAGGATATAAACGCTCCAATGCTGATCATTCCTTGTTTGTACAGAAGACGGCAAGAGGTACTGTTGTAATCATGGTTTATGTTGACGATATCTTGATTACAGGCAATGATGACCAAGGCATTAAGCAGGCAAAGGAAAGGCTGGGGACCGAGTTTGTCACCAAGGACTTGGGAGTCCTTAGATATTTTCTGGGGCTGGAGTTTGCCAGAAATCCGTATGGATTAGTCATGTCACAGAGGAAGTATGTCACAGATCTACTGAGTGAGACAGGTATGCTAGGGTGTCGACCTGCTACGACACCAATGGACCCTAGCATGAAGCTGTATGATGATGACACAGAGGAGGTTGACAGGAGAAGATACAGAGAGCTGGTAGGCAAATTGTTATATGTCACGATCACTAGGCCAGATATATTATTTGCAGTGAGCCGTGTGAGCCAGTTCATGGAGCAGCCACGCCAGGTGCATATGGATGCAATACACATGATACTTAGATATCTCAAATCTTCTCCAGGTAAAGGTCTGCTATTCAAGAAAGGAAAGGGGATTTCTGTCTCAGCATGTGCAGATGCAGACTATGCAGGATGTCCTAAGGATATGAAGTCTACCTCAGGGTATGCTGTCTATGTTGGAGATGCCCTAGTCTCATGGAGGAGCAAGAAGCAAACTGTGGTAGCTAGATCCAGTGCTGAATCCGAATATAGGGCTATGGCCCAGGCTACTACAGAGATGATGTGGGTGAAAGCGGTGCTGACAGATTTGTGCTTAGACATACCACTTCCTATGAACTTGGAGTGTGATAATCAGGCTGCGTTGTTCATTGCAAACAATCCTGCATTCCATGAACGGACTAAGCATATTGAGGTGGATTGCCACTTCATACGTGATATGATTCAGAAAGGATTCATTACCACATCCCATGTTACTTCAGAGAACCAGACTGCAGATATATTCACTAAGGCATTGTTACGTGGCCCATTTCAGAAGTGTGCTTCCAAGCTGAGCATGATTGACATCTATGCTCCATCTTGAGGGGGAGTGTTGACGCAGACTTAGTTATTGAGTCTTTTCCTATTTTATTTTCTTGTTATCTTCTTTATGTAATTTACCCATAGGCTACTCTCCTATATAAGAGAGCCTAGGGCTATGGAATAAACAACTCATTTCACGTTTCCCAACAAGACCGGTTACCAATATTTTGGTCAAGTGACAGATTGATTTTAACATAGAGTTTGCATTCATATTCATGGTGCACCATCTAAATCGTCTAGGTCTATTTATGATCATAATGCACTATTCAATGCTTGGCTTAATTTTTGGCATTTTTATTGTTGATTATTGATACTACTGCCAGTTCGAGTATATCATATATTTACTTGTCCTTTTTTATTGTTAACATTTATTATTAATCACTTATATATCCCACATAAATAAATAAATGAATGTGACAAAGTTAATGTCAACATTTATTCTTCTTCAATCTATCGACCAATGCTTTTGCATACTATCAATAACATTGAAGTTAGCAACACAATTGGTCAAAAGTCCTTCACCTTGGCGCATCAACCCTTTTGGGTAAGCGGAGAAGACTGAATCTGTAAAGCTTATCAAACCCCAAGGTACTCTAGCAAAGTTCCCAGTGCGTTTCAACATCACCTATTTTTAATCCCTAGAGAGCCATCCAGACATAGAGATCCCCCCTGCTATGGCCCAATAGTCACCTATTTAATCTCATCCATGGTCACATCGGTCATAAGGCTTGCTTTTCCTCCATAAAGTCTTTGTCCTGCAGATGAAATCACCACCACGATCTGCCAGACACCCTCGTGTACAAACTATGATAATTATATATCACATACATCTTCTAGTTGCTCAATCTCGTCACTAAACATCATCTTGTCTACTTTGTTAGCCTTTTGCTTGTAGCTAGCTGCCACATGAAAGAATCTCGTGTTGGCATCCCATACTATAGTTAGTTCTACCATGACCACTGTCTCCACTCCTCTTGCATCTTGAGGTCCTCATCTCATTATTTCTACCAAGACCACTGCCTTTGCTCCTTTTTCGCCTTAAGGAGTCTTATTACCTCTGTATGCAACCTTTTTGCCTCCAACTCCCGAGTGGACAACCTCCTACTTTTCTACACTTTATCATCTTACCATTGCATAGAGCACCTTGTCCTTCCTCTTTGCACTTTTTCTTTAGCAGCCTTTTCTTGTAATCAACTAGAAATATATTAATAAATAGATGGCCATTAACTTATTGGCTAAACATCTAGCCAGAAAGCTTATCATTTGACTAAACCTCCACAACTCCTTGATCATTTTCTAAAAGGCCCTCTCCCATAGCCATACCGTGTCAAACTTACTTTTTGAAAGGAAAAAAGGGCGCAGCTTTGTAAAGGCACGCACCCAAAAAAAATACATTCTCAAACTTAAAACATGTTAAGAATTTCACAAAAGTATGAGCCCAAGCAGAGCCATGCGATTTTAAAAAAGTTTGATTTTGCCCCACTCCACAAATCAGGATAGCCTCCACGTAGGAGATCGAGCACACGAAACGATATCGTCTTGACCTTGAAAATTTCAACACATCGTATCTCCAAGTAAAGCACACTACATGGCATTGCTTGATTAACCCTATCGAGCTCATTAATGATATAATTATACTCATGCACTTCTGAATCTTTGAAGATTTTTCTATAAGGTTTTTCGATCTGGTTCAAAGAGATGTCAAATCCCCACTATAAACCATACTAATGTCACAAATGAAGATCAACACTTGAATTTTCTGAAGGTTTCAGATATATGACGTAATATGAAGACAAAACTATACCATTAATGATCATCAGTGAATGTCATGGACCACATGCATACATATGAATTAGGTCAAGTATACGTCTGCATCTTACACCTTTGTTGGAGAAGGGTGCCTTGGACATTTTACCTCAAATACAATTTTCGCGGATTGGTAAATCTTGTACCCACTTAGTGGTCTAGTGGTAGTACAGTGTGTCTACCACACAAAAGACCAGGGTTCAAATCCCACTCTTGCAGGGGTTGCGTTAGGTAGTCGACGGCCAGCGTAAAAAATAGTCGAATGTTTCAACATGGATTTGAGCAAGAATCCATGTAGCCGACCCTACTTATAGTGGGAGAAGGCTTAGTATATTTTGGTAAATCTAGGACTTTTGTAAAATCTAAAGGTTCGTTATTTTACCAGTCTATTGATCCTATCAACAGACATGACCGGTCCCAAGCATGGGTAAATTGAGAAGGGTTGCGCGTTAGATAGCCGACAACCAATGCAAGAGAGATAAATTTCTAAATAGTGTCCTTTTAAGAACACTGTTAGAATTTGTCTCGAAACCGTTCAGATAAATTCCTAAATAGTGTTCTTTTAAGAACACTATTTAGGAATTTGTCTCGAATTCGTTCGAATCTTTCAATCATGGATTTAAGCAAACATCTAGATTTCATTGGGGCGTTCCCTACTTGCGACGGGTTGCATCACCCGAATGCAATGAGAAGTTGGCAAGGGCCGCTACATCGCTGCCCAAATGTAGTTCAAAATTTGCAAGGGTTCTCGTATGAGGAACACATGCGATTAAATAAGCTAGTTCCGCTGCATCGCCGCCCGGATGCAGTCCAAAATTTGCAAAGGTTCTTGCATGATGGACGCATGCGGGTAAAGAAGTTAGTCCAAAAGAGGTTACAAAGGAAGTTGCGGATAGGTAGTTGGAATATTGGTACTTTTACTGGAAAATCGATGGAGATAGTCGATGCGATGGAAAGAAGGAAGATTCGGATATTATGTCTACAAGAGACAAAATGGGTTGGAGATAAAGCAAGGGAGATCGAGAAGACACGCTTTTAACTTTGGTATTCAGGTAAAGATAAGGGCAAAAATGGTGTTGGAGTGGTTGTTCATAAGGATTTGAAGGATTGTGTGGTTGGGGTGCAAAGATCCGGGGATCAGATTATATTGCTAAAAGTGGCGCTCAAAGAAGAAATTCTGAATATCATCTTAGTTTATGCACCACGAATTGGTTTAGATCATATGATTAAGCAAGCTTTTTGGGAGGATTTGGATAAGATTATGCAAGGAATCCCATAAAAAGAGATGATTTGCCAAGATGGAAATCTTAATGGATATGTGAGAAAGGTTGCTTCAGGATATGCTAGTGTGTTCATAGAGGACATGGCTTCGGGGATACAAATGAAGAGGGAAAAGTCTTTCTGGATTTCGCAACAACTTAGGAACTTTTCATTGCAAATACTCTCTTCAAGAAGATGGAGGAGCATTTAATTACTTATAAGAGTGGCTCGTCTAGAACACAGATAGACTACTTTGCGTTGAGAAGAAGAGATCGATTGTGTTGCAAAGACTGCAAAGTAATCCCAGGAGAGAGCCTGACTGAAGGATATGAAGAGATCCTCAAGCGCATCACGGAAGCGTGAGCGTCGTATTGGATACGACGAAGAACGACTAGTCGTACTAGTTGTTCGGTGCAGCGGAATTTAAAAAGTTTTATTCGATGAAACCACATGATCCAAGAACCATTCTCGGATCGTTTCATCTATAACCACAACAAGTATAATGCAATACCTCTTGAAGCGTGGTTGATCGAGTCTCTAAGAGAAGAGACCTCCTGTCTCAAGTCCGATCGTCGGAGAGATCGCTTGCGAGCGCGGGGATGAACCGCGGTGTCCTCGCAATCCAAGAAGTTGATCCAAGCACAGTTGCTCCTGATCTCGTCGCACGAGATCAAACGTCTCCTTCGTAGGCGAAGCACTCGAAGTAGATGAAGAACCGCAGAGCGTCGAAGCGGTAGCACGAGGGCGCGGGCGACGACGATTCTCTCCACTAAGGTGGACGGCCACCAAGAAGAAGAGGGAGAGAGGGCTGTCGAGTATGAGAGAAAGAGAGAGAGAGTTTTGCTACAATAGCATTTGTTAAGAGAGAGCCAAGTATGCCTCTCTATTTATAGGGTTTTGGGATCCATGGATCTCAATCCATGTGTCACATAAAATCAATGGTTGAGATTGATTTATGTCAATCCAATGGTCAAGATTGTTGTTGGTAAAAACCAACAACTTGTGATTTAATTTGATAAAAAGATATTTGATAAATCAAATAAATATTAATACCAAATCTAAATCAATCAAATAAGGAGAGAGAAAGCAAAGGAGATGCTCTCCTTATTTGGAAGAGGGGACGGCCACCAATTTCCCAAGGGAATTGGGTGCCGCCCCCCTCATTCCTAATGAGGAGTGCAATCTCATGATTCCCATGAGATTGCACATCTCCTTAATTTTCTCTCTACTTATTTTTTCCAACAACAATTTGTTGGTATTTTAATTCACCAAAATAATTCTCAATTAATTTTGGGAATATTGCAATCTTGACATTGGAATATTGTGAATCAAATTCACAACCCAAAACAAAATGTAATTTACATTTTCAATTAATTAAACAATGTGTATCCAATACACATTAATAATTAATCTACTAATATAAATTATATTTAGCTCTCTCTAATACATTATAAATCATATTTATAATATATTAGGAATAATTGGATATTACTATCCACATTATTCTTATCCATAATAATTAAACCACATTTAATTATATTGGATAATATCTCATACATCATGATAATTAAATCACATTTAATTATCAACTTCTCTTTGCTTAGATCTCATGGAATTGTTCTTAAACCATTTAAGAACAATGCTATTTCTCCTCAGATACTTGGAGATAAGGACAGGGCGACTGTATTGTTCCACGTATAGTGACTTGGATATTGAGATCACATCTCAAATCCAGATCCCATGGACCTCTCATAGATGCTTGATTAAATCAGGACCGTATACCTAATCTTCTCATTGCATCTGAATCTCATTCAGATCAATGTCCAGTAAATGGACTAAGATTAGGTCACTTCTCTGATGAGAGGAGTCACTAAAATCCAGACCTGTTTCATCACTCCCTCGGAATGGAAGCGTCATGGTTATACAATCGTTTATGATCAAATCACCCTTCAGGTATTTCCAATACCTGCACATCCTGCATACTGGAAGACTCATGATCATCATGAAGATAAAGATCACTTTTACACTGTCATCTTCATGGTCTGATCATTAAGTTTCTCAATCTTGGTCCTTGGGATATGGTACAGATCATATGCTTTCACAAAGCATATATCTTACCTTCAAATTCATATCATGCTTCTAAAGCATGATGACCATGCATGGAATTTGGTCAATCCCAATACCTCATGAGTGAGCTCATGTCTCCCGGTTCACAAGTGAACCTGTATGATCCCTTTGAGAGATCATATTACTCATATGCCCTTACATGCACACCAGCTCGCCGGTGTATAGACCTTGATTAGGTCATCAACCTATTGGTCTGCCAAATGTACATGCTCAGACATATAGTAATATATCTGTCTCTGGTCAGAGGATGTTTGCCTGTGATGTTACAGTATTCATCATAGGTCTTTGGTTATCTCGATCTCGTTAAGTCAACGCATTGACTCAACTAATCTGATACCTCCGAATCAATATTCCTATGCAGAGGACCTGCATCAAGAGGTCGATCAGATATCAGTCTAATGAGATGGGATTGCCATCTCCCACTCAGACTGGAGATCACTACTTGTTAATCATTGATGATGCTTGATGAGTCCTCTATCTAACTCCTTAGATATTCATCCAAGCATCAGCCTCTATGATTCAATCATTGAATCAACAGCTGTATGATTATCAAGTTGGCCATGGTACATAACCCTTATTGTACAGAAGGACCTTATAGTGCATTCATTCATTCAATATCAGAAAGGGAGTGAAACAAAATCAATAACTTTTATTGATAAATCATCTATTACAATAACATTTATTGTAGGAATGGTTCGCCTCGGGCTCACATTGCTAACACTGACCACCCAACATCGCTTGTTAATCATGGATGTACTATTGAGATATTTATCTCTTTAGTATTATCTTGTAATTTTTCCTTTTCATTGTCGCTCTATGTAATTTTCCCTTAGAGCTTTTCTTCGATATAAGAGATCTCTAGGGTTATGATAATCCTATTCCTTTTATTTCAATCTTTTCCACATGGTATCAGAGCGACGGTCCTAGACCAGAGCATGTGCCCTAGAAACCCCTCCCACCAAAAACCCTAGTGCGCGAAAGTGCACTCGCGCAGCCTACCGTGCCGCGCCGTCGTCCGTCTTATATCCGCACGACCGCCGACCCTCTCTGCGCTCCACGTAGTCGGCGCACCTCCGCGAGGCCGCTGCTCCTCGTCGTGTCGCGCATGCGCCGTCGACCCACGCCGCGCTGTGCGCACACCAACCACGGTGCGCCTTGCCCGCGAGCCTCCATTGCGAGTGCCGCAGCCTGCCCCCTGCCTCGCAGCTTGCGCCGTGCCGCTCCGTGTGCCGCTCTACCCTTGAGGGCTGCGGGTGTTTTTACCGCGTTCTTGGGTGATTAGGGTGTGACATGATTATCTAAATCATCCTAGTTACCCAAAGGAACCTCCAAAGAATGGAAGAGGTTGTGGTATGAGTCTACACCCGCAACCATCTTCCCGTATGTCAGTGTAGGCGCAAGTCTTTCTTGTTGATCACCCAGTCTTGCATAATAGTTGTCATCATGTCTGACAACAAAGCTGACGTTCCATCCTTGGGTGCCTTCAAAGGTCTCACACCCATCGTCAAGATGGATAGAACAAGCTATGAACTATGAGCCATGCAGTTCATGAGTCTAATGCAATGCAATGGCAAGAAGCATATTCTCACACAGGCGGAGCCTGTTGACAATACTGGGATTAACAATTCATGGGAGGTAGATGACACATATGCACGTATGTGGCTTCCGGGACCGTGTCCATGAAGATAGCCAATGATATATTGAGTCAGCCCACGGCCAAGGCTATGTAGGACATTCTTGCTTCTACTTACTCTCCAGCAAAGAACGAATCGAAGATTCTGCAACTTCAGCATGGCATCTTCACATCCAAGCAGAATGGTCGCCCTCTTCATATCCTTTACACTTCTCTAAGGGGTATTGTAGAGGTTTATGTTATGTTATGCTGTACCGTTTCTCATTTTCTATTTTTCTCTTGGACCTCTATGTAATTTACCCATGGGTTCTCTCTATGTAAGAGAGCCTAGGGTTCTATGGAATAACAATTAACTCATTTGACTCCAACATGGTATCAGAACCACGTTCCTAACCCTAACCCTAATCCCGCCACCCTCCCCTTCCTCTCTCTTTCGGCGGCCCCGCCAGCCTTCCGCCAGCACCCCAGCGGCCCCTGTCGACAGTCGCAAGCCCCCAACGACCCCCATCGACCCTCCAGCAGCGGCTCTGACTGCCGCAAACCCCCAGTGGTGGCACCTCCAGTGCCCCCAGCCCCCAGCGGCAACCCTGCCTCCTGCCGCCTGCCCTTAGCGCACCTCCCGCCAGGCCCGCAGACCTCCCGCCGGCCCCACAGGGCCTGCAAGTTCCATCCCGGATCCGCTAGCAAGTCATGGATTTGAGTGCATAAACGTCTACATATGCCCTCAAATCCTATGAAGTCTTTGTAGACACCAAGTTCTTGTCTACGATCTCCAGTTTTTCGTCTCCGTTAGGATGTCAGAAAGTAAGGTTGATATGGCCTCCATAGGCGCGTTCAAGGGTCTAGCGCCGATAGTCAAGATGGATGGGACGAACTATGAACTCTGTGCTATGCAGTTCGTGAGTCTCATAAAGTCGAACGGTAAGAAGCATATACTTACCGAGGATGAGCCGACAGAGAAGACTGGGATCTATGCCTCCTGGGAGGCTGATGATTCTTATGCCAAGGTTTGGCTATCAAGAACGCTGTCGATGGAGATTGCCAATGATGTCCTCCATCAACCCATCGCCAAAGGCGATGTGGGATATTCTGGCTACCCCATATTCACAGGTGCGGAACGAGACCAAGATGCTACAGCTGCAGCATGATATTTTCACAATGAAGCAGAATGGGCGACCGCTTCACTCTTTGTACACATCCCTGCGAGGGATGTTTGAGAAACTGTATAGCACCATTCCATTCACCTCCACTCCAGAGCAATATAAGACCTTCCGTAATGCTACCATGGTGGGAGTATTACTCGCAGCACTTGATCCTGAGTACGAGGCAACTCGCTCTCAGATACTTGCCGATGCTACTATTCCTCCTATGGAGGAAGTGTACCGGAGGCTCAGTCGTATCTCTATTTCTTCCAGCACCGCTACTCCACCTCCTTCGGCGATGGCGGTATCGCGGGGGAGAGGTGGTTCGTCTTCCTTTCGCGGACGTAGACCTCGTGGCCGAGGAGGTCATTTTCGTCAGACGTGCTTGTTTTGTCTTCGCGCAGGTGACTCAGAGGACTCATGCTATTCTATGCATGGGTTTCCAGCCTCGGCACGTGTAGCCGAGCATGTCACATCTCCGTCGGCATCCACTTCAGATCACAGGTTCGAAGAGCTTGTTGCGCGTCTTCGTGATATTATGCCTCAATCATCCGTGGAGTCTCCGAGTGGATCCTCAGATATTGCAGCTTCAGTATCAGCCAGTACTTCAGCCGCTGCTAGAGTCGTGCTCCTCACTATTTCTAGGGTGATGTAGTTATCACACTGCTTGCTACTTAGTGAATCACATGCCATCATCTGTCTTAGGATAGAAGGTCCCTTCTTGATTGCGTTTCTTGAGAAGGATCCGTTCTCCCTAACACCTCGAGTGTTTGGCTTTGTGGCCTTTATTTACCATTTGACACATGGTCGTGACAAGCTCTCCCATAGAGCTATCAAGTATGTCTTTGTAGGCTACTTTCATACACATAAGGGGTGTCGTTGCTTTGATCCAGTCCAACAAAAGTACTATGTTAGCGTTGATGTCACCTTCTTTGAGTTTGTTATGTATTTCTCTTTTATATGTGACAGATTGACTCCGTCTGACTCTGGAGCGGAGGTATATGTGCCTCCTCCTACGTCACCACCACCTCTTGTATCACCTCCACCTCCACCACCTCCACTACTACCACCTCTACCATCACCACCTACTCCTGTGGCTACTTTTACACCACTCAGTACCTTTGCCCCATTTCTATGTTCACAGACTTCCCACGGTTTCCCCTGCTCATGGGCCTTCCACATAATCCATCACGCCCTAGGTATGTACTAAGCACATTATTTCTACTGATGGCATTGGTTATTTGTGTATGCAACATGCTATTTTACAGGATGAGTAAGTGCCCTCTAAGGAGGGTAGACTATAGGTTGAGGATGATGCATGTGATCTTGATATGCCTATTAGTCTACGGAAGCAGAGACGTACTTGTACTACCTATCCTCTTGCAACCCATGTTTCTTTGGAGCAACTTTCAGAGGATTTCAAAAGTTTTGTCATGGGGCTGTCAACCATAGAGATACCGTGGACATATCAGGAGGCGATAGAGGACAATCAATGGCATCTTACCTTGGATGAGGAGATCACCACGTTATAGTCACGTGGCACACGGATCATTGTTATAGCTCCTAAGGGAGCATCTGGTGTGGGATGCAAGTGGGTGTTCACAGTGAAGCACCGAGTAGATGGCAACATGGATCGCTACAAGGCAAGACTTGTGGTTTGTGGGTTCACCCAAACACATGGGGTGGATTATCAAGATACTTTCTTCCCAGTTGATCGGCATTATACACCGCGGGATCTTCTCTATGTTGTAGTGACACGCGATTGGCCTCTATATCATCTTTATGTGATTGGCCTCTATACTTTCTCCCGAGCAGATGGCAATATGGATCACTACAAGGCAAGACTTGTGGTTTGTGGGTTCGCCCAAATACATGGGGTGGATTATCAAGATACTTTCTCCCTAGTTGATCGGCATTATACACCACGGGTTCTTCTCTATGTTGTAGTGACACATGATTGGCCTCTATATTATCTTGATGTGAAGAATGCTTTTCTATGTGGTGACCTGCGGGAGGAAGTTTACATACAACAACCTCTTGAGTTCACTACTATGTATGGCCTTAAGCAGAGTCCAAGATCATGGTTTCAGAAGCTCTCAAACTTAATAGAGCAACATGGGTTCGTGAGATCAATTGCAGATCATTCACTGTTTATCCAAAGGTCTCAGAGAGGTATCATTGCTACACTGATTTATGTTGATATCATTGTTATAGGGGATGCTGTGTAAGGCATCAAAGAAGCTAAGGATTTCCTTGGTCAGCAATCTATAACCAAGGATCTTGGCTGTCTACGTTACTTCCTTGGACTAGCGTTCGCCAGGAACCAACGAGGTCTTGTGATGACCTAGAGGAAGTATGTTACAAATCTTCTCTCTGAGACGGGCATGGCAGACCACAGGCCTGCCTCTACTCCCATGAACCCGAGCATGAAGTTATATGATGATGACATTGGGAGGGAGACAAGAGGAGGTACACAGAGCTCGTTGGGAAGTTCCTATGCATGACTATTGTTGGAGTATTTGGTTGTGTGCCTATTGAGTTGTAGATGGGTAAATGGATACCTCCAGGATCCATTTACCCCATCCCAGTGTTTAGTCCCACATCTACCAGTAATGGTACTTGGAGGCTCTGTGGAGGTTATATAAGGAGCCCATACCTCCTGTATCCATTGAGAAAGTGCAATGCATAACATGTCCCTTTGAGGGCTTCTCCTGTGGTTTCATCCCGCTCCTTACGGAGTAGGGTTCCACATAAATCCCGCTGTTTCTTAGTGTTCTTTATCTTTTTCCATATTTTCGCTTCCGCTTCCTATTTTCTAACATGCTATCAGAGCGGGTTTGATTCTCGAGGAGTTTTTATTATTGTATACGAAATTCAATTTTTTGAGAGTTCTTATTCTTAAAAATTGATGTTTTGAAGATTCAGTCACATGTATCACTCAAGTTCACGTTCTGTTCAAGTGATTTTGTTTTTAGGGTTCTCCAGAACCTTAGATCTGTGCCGTACACAAACACGTAGAGCTACTCCATATTCCCAGCGGTCCAGCAACGCCGAGTTCCTGGCGGTGCCTCTTCCTGCCATCGGGAACCCTAGGCGGTGGCCAAGGGTTCCAGCTTCGTTGATGTCTTCTAGCGGTAAGAGCCACAACCCTGCAGTGCACTGCCTCGCGAATCTCCATCCCAGACTGCACAGATCCCAGGCAGAATACCATCTTCAAACCCAGGCTCCCCCGTGCAGAAGGAGCCTCTCTCCACTGTGCCAGTTCACGCGCATGTTCTCGTGCTGCCACCAGAAGAAGCCGCACGTTGTCCCAGGCGCAAACCCTTTCCCGGCGGTGCCCTTGCGCAGGCGGAACACTCAAGCAGGCGAGGGCTCATAACCCTCGTAGGTCGCTCCGTGCGCACAGATGCACAACCCCCAGCCAGCGCGCAACCCCTTGCACCGTCAGCGCGTGCACCTCCAGCCAGCGCGCAACCCTGTTTGGCGCGAACCTCCACTGGCCCCTCTCCACGCGCAACGGAAGCCTCCTGGCCACGAGCTTCAGGGTGGCGCTCCCTCCTTCCACCGCACGCGTGCCTCCAATTCCAGATCTACAACAGCTGGCGGCACTGCTCTCCTCAAGGCAACTCCTCCTTGCGCACGTCGGCATAGGCGCCTCTCCAGGCCGATGCCGCTTCGCTCTCCCAGGGCGGCATGCATGAAGCGGTTTCCCCATCGGGGGAACCCTAACGACATGAACAAAGGGCCCCTTTGGAGGCGGCGCTGAGAAATAAGGGGATTCCTAACTGGGAACCCTATTTGAGCGGCGTCGATTGAAAAAAAAGGAACCCTAGAGCACAAGTGGGCCGTAGCCTATCTTTTTTAAAAAAGAGCCATGGCCTATTATAAAAAAAGGGAGTTGGCAGATATAAAAAAAGGAGGGCAGTCCTGTTTAAAAAAATTTGTGAAAAAGACGCGTATATACAAAAGCCGTACGCATTCAAAAAAAATGTGTTTCGAAAAAAAATGTTGATGAAAAGCCGATAAAAAAATAGTCAACGGCTTAAAAAATGTTTCGAAAAAAAATGATGAATGTTTTGAAAGCTGACAAATGTGTGAACAATTTATTGATCTTTTGTTTTCAGTTCCCCCATTTTATTGTCTTCTCCCAACTTTGTCGATGTTCATTTTCCGACAAGTATGGGAGAAAAGGGGAGTATATGTAGAGTCACAGGTCTTCTCCAGATTGCAGATTCCTCAGACCACTCAGATATTGTTCAGACTCTACAACGGATGTTCAGACTCGACGTCAGATATTTTCTGAGTCTGCAGTTCAAGACGTACATGTATGCGATCTTCAGTTTCGTGGTCCCCATCATTCTTCTTGTTTTGTCGGCCAGAGTTTTCATGTGAGCCATAAAGACTCCAGAGTAGAGGATCATTCCCTATGTCATGTTGACAATGGTTTTCATGTGGTATCATAGGTACTCCGGAGTAGAGCACCATTCTCTGAGTCAGATGGGAGAGACCCAGTTCTCCGACGAGGAGACTCCAGGTGCAGTTTCAGACTCGTTGGTCAGATTCCGAGTCTTCAGTTGACTCACACTCCAGCCCGTTCACCCTCCTCACCTGCACGACATGAGAAGCAACGTCCTCGACAGCAACATTTGTGCGCGTTGGGTTGATATTGTCTGTATTTTGTTTATCCAAGCTGAGCATTGCATGCTCTAGCTTGAGGGGGAGTGTTGGAGTATTTTGTTGTGCGCCTATTGAGATGTAGATGGGTAAATGGATACCTCCATTATCCATTTACCCCATCCCAATGTTTAGTCCCACATCTACCAGTGGTAGGACTTGGAGGCTCTGTGGAGGCTATATAAGGAGCCCCAGACCTCCTGTATCCATTGAGAAAGTGCAATGCATAACATGCCTCTTTGAGGGCTTCTCCCGTGGTTTCATCCCGCTCCTTACGGAGTAGGGTTCCACGTAAATCCCGCTGTTTCTTATTGTTCTTTATCTTTTTCTATGTTTTCGCTTCCGCTTCCTATTTTCTAACAACTATTACCAGGCTAGATATATCATTTGCAGTGAGAAGAGTGAGCAAGGTTGCAAAAGTCGGTAGTCGGTACTCGGTCGGTCTGGTCATTGACTAAGGATTAATTGGCAGTCGGGTGATTAATCGGATTTAGTCGGACTTTAATCAGCTTTAAATTTTTAAATATATAAATCATTTGCATACATATATTCTTATATATTAACATAGATTTGTATATTTTTATACTATCATAGTGGAATAAAAGAAGTAATTGAATTTAAATAAGACATTAAGTGTGTTAGAATAAGTTTGCTTTTAAAAAAGCAAAAAAATATGGCATCTTCAAGTAAAAAATAGTCAACTACTGGGCCTAGTCAGAATTAGTCAGTACTCGGTCGGCCGGCCACCCCACTGACTATACTAGTCGGACCTTCTAGTCGGGCGACTTTTACAACATTGAGAGTGAGTCAGTTCATGGAGCAACTTAGACATGCACATATGGATGCTATCCATATGATTCTGAGGTATCTGAAGACCTCACATGGCACTGGCCTTTTATTTAGCAGAGACACATCTCTTGTCGTTACAACTTGTGCATATGCATATTATGCGGGATGCCCCAAGGACAGGAAGTTTACCTTTGTCTTTGCAATGTTCATTATCAGTATCTTGGTGTCATGAAAGAACAAGGATTAGTTTGTGGTCGCCAGATCTAGTGCAAAATCAGAGTACAGAGCCATGGTACGTGGGGTATAGAGATGATGTGGGTCAGATCTGTTCTTACTTACGTAGCAGTTGGGTGCCTCTTCCCATGCACCTCCAATGCAACAACTAGACTGTACTCTTCATTGCCAACAACCCAGCCTTCCATGAGAGGACCAAGCATATTGAGGTAGACTGCCGCCACACTCGAGACATGATTCGGAAGGGTTTCATCTCCCTCTCTCATGTTAGCTCTGGAGATCAGACCGTAGACATGTTTGCCAAGGCCCTAGATAGAGGGCCATTCTAGAGATACCGTTCCAAGTTGAGCATGATTGATATCTACGCTCCAGCTTGACGGAGAGATTTGAGATATTAGTTATTTTTTTATCACTTTTATGTGTTCTCTTTTCTTTTTGTCTACATTATGTTATTTTCCTAATAAGTTTCTCCTCTATATGAGAGAACCATATGGCCTCGTGAATAAGCAACTCATTATACATCTCAATTTATTCTCAAACTCCCCTCCAACTTCACATTCTTCTTTTGATTGACCTTTTTGATTTTTCTCTGGTAACCATGGTTGGAGGAGGGAAGAACATGTCGAGATCTTCTTATGGAGGTCACAATTAGGATTTTAGCTACCTTGCGGACTATACAAGTTCAGATTAAATTGCGGAGCGAGACACATGACAGGTCGGGAGTTGAGTTAAACAATATTAGAAACCACAAATCAACAAGAGGCTAGATTAGTTTTAGCAGAACTACATGTGGAGGTGACTCTCCTAATGTAGAGGTTGTGTGATAACTAAGTAGCTTTGTTTACAACTAATAAACCCGCCTTTCATGAGAAAGCTAATTACATGGAGGTGGACTAGCACTACCAAAAAATATGATATGAAAAGTTTTATATTCACCACTCTTGTTCTACTCAGAGTAGGTGATAGACATTTTCACCAAAGGAGAGCACTCTCCAAATGTCCATTAGAAATATATTTTAAGCTGAGCATAATGAAAATCTATACGCCAGCTTATGGGGGATTGTTGAAAGTTCGATAGAGACATTTAGTCATCGTATATCGAAAGTCTTTTTATCTCTTGTTATTATGTTTTGTATTCTGTGCTTCCATTATAGTTTCCCATTAACCTTTTTGTAAAGGGAAACCTTGAGATAAATAACAAAGCATTTTTAATTTAACCACAGAGATGCAGTGGATTTAGACAGTTCTTAGAGATCAACAAATATTTTAGAAGACTGATGGAGTTATGGTGTGATAATTCGACAACTAAGCACATCACAAATAATCCCTTGTTTTATGAGTGTAACAAGCATGTGTAGGTCGACTGCAACTTCATTAGGTATTTCTTCTACAGAGAAGGCATCTGACAAGTCCATCAAGGCATGCCCAAGAATTCAATTGAACATTTGATGTGACAAGTTAAGCGTGAATTATATCTATGCTCCAGCTCGATGGGGGAGAGTTAGGATATGAGCATTAAGGTTAGGCTTTGAGCACCGACTCTTTAGGGGTATATATGTATTTTTCATTCATGTCTTTTAACCGTAACAGATAGCCAATCTCTATCTTAAGTCTCTTAGGACATATTATTCGATATATCGATATTTCACAACATACATCATAGTCACAATTCATCTCAGAAGAGCAAAGAAGTATCTAAATGAACAGATACCGCAGATATTTATCTAAATGGTAGATGTTCCTTTTTTTCAATAAAAAAACTTTCATCAGATGTGGCAAAGTGCTCTGCCAAAACAAATATTTTTATTTGGCAATTTATTATCTGGGAAATTATGTTATGTTATATTTTATTTATACTTTTGGCATGTTCTGTCCCCTTCTCAGCATACGGGCATTTTGTGGAGTAGACGTGGAAAGAAACTGTGTTCATGGTTCGGATTCTGATGAATCAGCTTCAAGGGAAATCAGATTTTTCTTCGGGGAGTTATTCTCTGGTTGTTTTTCTTATTCCCTACCCAAAAGCATCGTACAAATAATGAGAATTCTATAGCAAAAGTTTTTTTCTTAGCATCCGTTGCCTCCTGCTTTATCATTATGTGAAATATCCTTGGTTATTACTGTCCATTTCTCCATTAAAAAGGACATCCACTATTTATAATAACATGGTACGTAAAAAACCTTTGCAGTAGTATTTTATGCATTATCTAAATGCACAATTTTGAAGGTGATGTACGTATCGATTGTGAATGACATGATAAGTGGACCACATATCACACATAGGAAAATTCAAATTTGCATATACTTGTGAAAGTGATTTCACTTGCACACTATGGAAAAAGAATGAAAGAATAGAAAGACATGTTCTATTCAAGAGGTCTAGGGGTCCTTATATAGGACAAAACCCTAGAGAGCTCAAAGGAGAAAATACATAAATACCCCTAACATGGTTACAAGAATATACTCCTGTCACATAGAATATTCTCTTAACATATACTCCTGCCACATAGAATATTCTCTTAACATATATACTCCTAACACTCCCCCTCAAGTTGGAGCATATTTATCAGTCATGCCCAACTTGGAAACAATCCAGGAGAATCGCTTCTTGGGTAGTGCTTTTGTGAAGACATCTGCATGCTAAAGGCCAGTGTTGATGTGAGGAGTAGTAATCCTTCCAATCCCGACATCGTCACGAATAAAATAGCAGTCAACCTCTATATGCTTGGTTCGCTCATGGAACACCGGATTCGTGGCAATATATGTAGCAGATTTGTTGTCACAATATAGTGGAATAGGAGTAGTGACATCAATACCAAGTTCTTGCAGAAAAGCTAATAGCCACATGATCTCGCAAGTAGCTTGAGCCATCTCTCTGTACTCTGCTTTTGCACTGGATCTAGATATAATAGTCTGCTTCTTGCTTCTCCAAGTAACAAGATTTCCTCCAACCATCATAGCATAACCTGTGGTGGAGCGTCGATCCTCTGGTGAGCTTGCATAATCTGCATCAGCATATGCAATAATATCGATGTACCCATTTGCCCTATAGAAGAGGCCACTTGGTGGTGATTCCTTCACGTATTGTAGAATCTGAAGAACATCCTGCTAGTAACTGTAACAAGGTTGCTCCATGTGTTGACTAGCTCTGCTCACTGCATAGGAAATATCTGGTATGGTGACAGTAAGGTAAAGAAGTTTGCCAACCAGGCTCCTATATCGAGTAACATCTTCAAAGATAGGATCAGAGGATGTGAAGTGTTTCTTAGAATCTGTAGGAATACCAGCAGGCTTGCATCCAAGTAATCCGGCTTCCATAAGAATGTCCGAACAGTATTTTCTCTGTGAAAGATGAAGACCCTCTATAGCGCATAGTACTTCTATGCCCAAGAAATATCGTAGTGGACCAAGATCCTTGGTAACAAATACCTTCTGGAGGAAGGCCTTGGTCTCTAGTATCCCTTTATCATCATCACCTGTTATGACCATATCATCCACATAGACTGCAAGAATAACAATACCAGTTGTTCGTCTTCTGACAAACACATAATAATTAGAGGTTGTTGTCTGGAAGCCAAGAGTGGTGATCTCTGAATTAAGTTTGTCGAACCATGTCCTTGGGTTCTGCTTTAGGCCATATATTGCTTTGCGAAGTCAACATACACACTCCCCCTCGACTTCATAACCCGGAGGCTGCATCATATATACTTCCTCATCAAGTCGCCATATAGAAATACATTTTTCACATCTAACTGAAAGATAGGCCATGCCTTATTAGCTTCTACAGAAAGGATAGCCCTTATTGACCCCATACGCACAACCGGTGAGAATGTTTCAAAGTAATCCACTCCATATGTCTGTGTGAAGCCCTTTGCCACAAGACGAGCTTTCAGCCTGTCAATCGACCCATCTGGTGATTGTTTGGTCTCGAAGACCCATTTACATGCCACAAGTTTAGTCCATTTGGGACATTGCACTAGATCCCATGTTCCCCTGGAAATAAGAGCATCCATCTCCTTTTTTATGACCTTTCGCCATCCTGAATCCTGCAAAGCACTATGGTGGTCTCTTGGAATAGAAATGGTCATGAGAGCATCTGCATATCTTCTGTCAGTGGTTGATAAACTAGCAATAGAAGTGAAATGAGACATGGGATGAAGTGTGTACTGCCTTTTAGTTCTACGTAGAGCAATGGGAAGCTCCTCAAGATCATCCAGGACAGCCGTGGAGGGGACACTTGAATTAGCTATATCATCCTGCAATAAAGAAATAGGTAATGGAACATTTAGTGATTGGGATTTTTTTTCGCTTATAGACAATGGGTGGAGGTGGGAGATCAAAAGGGATATCGATAACAACTTACGTGAAGAAGCTGGTCTGCTAAAAAATGTTACAGCTACAGATATATAATAGCGACGTCCAATTGGATCATAGCACGCTTAACCTTTTTGAGTACGAGAATAACCAAGGAAAACACATTTAATAGCACGAGGAGAGAGTTTGTCAGTAGTGTGAAAGTTATGAACAAATGCAACACATCCAAAAATTCGTAAGGGTAGAGGAAAAGGTAGCTTAATTGGGTAGAGCAGAGAGAATGGGGTGGATCCATTTAGGGATGGAGATGGAACCCTGTTGACTAGATGGACATCAGTTAAAACAACATCCCCACAATAGGTTTTGGGAACTTTTATCTGGGTGAGGAGGGATCGTGTAACATCCGGGTTTCTACAAACCCGAACTCGACCCGAATAACGTCCGAATAACCCAATAAAGTTGTTGGTCAATACTAACCAACCTAAAACGACCAGTTAGTAATGAATCAAAAGTTGTTCGGGAAAAATCGACCAAAAATCGGTCATTTCATAATGCGTGCCGTGAAGCCGCGACGCAAATTCGGAAACCGCGAAACAAACCAAAACCGCCATTAGATCCGATTCGACGTTACAAGACCAACGGAATCGACCGTTCGTCAATCGGAGGTCGTTTGATATTTTAAAACTGTAAAATTTAATCTTAAACAAAAACCGTATCCGAAATTTTCGGGTATTCACAACTCGACCGAAAGTATATTAATATTATACTCATATTGATCGTCGTCCAAAGACGATCAAAATGAGAGATTGCGCGTCAAAATCGGAGGCTTGGGGTGCGTTTACGGTAGATTTTTATGATAAGAAAAAGAAAAAAAGGGGTTTTAAAAAAATTTATTTTAACACAGTGGGCTGTAGCAGACTGCACGTTGAATTAATCCAGTTGGCAAAACCTTTCTCCACTTGTCAACAAAATGGCTAAACTTTTTCCTATTTATAACCCCAAAGCTCCTTCTTTCATTCTCCCTTTGTGTCCACTCTACTCCAACCTTATTGTTGAAGCCGTAGCTTTGGTCGAAGCATTAGACCTGCTACTACTGCTAATCTCACTGCCCGAGCAAGGAGTTCAACTGCTGCATACTGCTGGAGGTTGATTGCTCCAGGTACAACCACCTAATACTGCAACAAGCAGCTGCCCAATCTCCATTAAAGCTTCTCCAACAATTATAGTTGTTTCTCCTTCTCCTTTAAAGCTTCTTGCAGCCATCTTTGCTTCTCCAAGAAAGTTAGCAGCTACAATTGCTGGAGATCTTCTTGCATGTCAAGAAAAACCTCTAAATTTGAGGTTTTGAGGTACAATCCCCAGCCCCACCTCTTGCTGCCATTGCATGTCACAAATTACCTTAAAAATAAGGATGTTGTTCATGAATTCAATCTCTAAACATGAAATTTCAGATCAAAAATTTAAATTCCTAGATCTGGATATTTTCTGGATAATGTGAGTTTATGGATTCTCTGGATAATGTGAGTTCTGGATTCTGGATTTAAAAAAAAATCAAAATCAATATTTAACTTTATGTTTTACTTGAGTTTTGCTGTGAGATAAAGTTGTTTTTGTGCCAATATATATATACACACTTTATAGCATATCAAATATGAAATATGTAAGAATTCTAGGGGTTATTGTACAAACGTAAACCTCTTTTGCTACCTTGCCTGAGTGTTTAAAGATCAAAAAGTACAATCTAAAGTTTTTTTTTTCAGAAATCTTACATCCTGCTTTACATGAAATTAGCATATTTGATTCTAAAAAAAATTATGGTGATTAATTTCTGATTGACAGAACTTCTGGAATAGGTTGAGAACGTACCCTATTGTTCTGTTTTAGGTGCAATTGACCAATTTGTTGATCTAAACAAATGCTACAATATTTAAGTTTTTGAAATTGATTTCAAGTGTACATCCTTACCACATAAATCCGTACCCAAAATTTAAAGGAAAATTTATTAGGAAAGTAATTTACCACCCTAGAAGTATGCAATATCCTTATTTAATTACTCACCGTAATACATATAGATATTATAAATAATGAGTTTTAAAACTATGTTGCAACACTTGTTGGTCCTTGACTGATATTTAATTTTAGTTAAATCTGGTTCTTAGATATTGACTGAAATATATATTGATATACATACTGTATTTGACTAATAGAAATCTCATGATGAGATATGTGAAATTCTTATCAAACTAGATTATGATTCCCCATCAACAAATTTACAAAGCTAAATCCGGTGAATATTTCCTCTTGCTAAATTCATAATTGAAATTGATACCGTATACGAAGAATAATTGTTACACTTAAATTTGTTAGTTCAATTTACAAATTTCATATGAGACAATTTTGTTTTAATCAACCATAGCTTGATCATCCAATCAAATATCATTGGTTCGGTATCTCGGAAATTTTCTCATGTATGTTAAATACACTTGTAAAATACTAACTTGTTATCTAGATCATCTAGTTAAAATACACCCTTAATTGGTTAATGGATAAGAGCTCGGATGTATGTACTGATAAACATCAATAATGACAATTTATATAAATCCTTAATCAATTGATCCTGAATGAAATCTTCTATTTATTCATATCACTAAAAAGAACTGGTGACAAATACCTAGTTTTGGAGTCATCAATAAGAAAGACTGAGAAAGGATCAAGTAGAAGGAAGGAAAGAAAAGGGTGAATCAATGATGTCTAATAATATTTAATGCTGGTCTTGGCGAACCTTATACTTGACCGTGCGAGGGTGCGGTGACCCTCAACTGGGCGGGGGAAAGGAAGCCCAGTTAGGGCAGCGGCCGCCAAGTGCACGGGTCTAGGATCCCAGTCTTTTACACGTTTTTTTACGCGAGCTCGCAGTGTTTTTACGCCTTCGTTGGGATCCCGACTTTAGACCATTCCGCTGACCCTGTCTTTTAGGATACCCAGGCGGGGGATCCTTGGTTTTCAGTTTTACGTACGAGCTCGTTCGCCCGTACTAGTCGGGCAGGTTTCTAGAGCGAATTTTCTAGAAAGTCTCTCTCACCCGTCTCAGTGGCATAGTTTGGGAGTAGACCTATCCCTCTATTGGACCGCGCTTCCAATTAGAGGGCGAGACGGAAGAACCATTTGTAGGCTTCTTCACCGCTTGGGTTTACTTCGCCAACAGACTTGGCGATTCTATATCTAGATCATCCATATCTACATCTACATCATCTGAAGTTATATCTGAAATATTGAAGTTAAGAATTGGAGAAGTTACGATCAAAAGTTGGGATTAGTAGGAAATGAGTATTCTCTCTATCTAAGACTTTAATTAAATTAAGAGATCTTTCCAATCTTAACTTTTCTATTATCACTCACCAACGTGATCTCTGAAGAAAATGATATATGTGCTTACACTCATACACTCATGAATACTCAACTACTATATAAATTTGTCACATGTGGGAAATGTTGGGTTATGGGACAAACATTTGAGACGCTTACAAATAGCCTGAAAAACTTTTTTACTTACGCAAGTAGATGTAAACTGTACTTTTCACCTTTCTACTTGCTTGCTTTTGCAAATATTAAAATGTCTAGTTTTTTTTATAAGTTTTTGGGAGGTACCAGCAATTGCTAACGCCTCTTCTTTCCTAAACGTGTTTTGGCAGACAAACAGCCTGCAGTTTAGTAGCAGCTCAGTAGCTATACATGCTTCCTAGAGAAAGAGTATACACTAGACGGTATGAATTACTTTGTCTCAGTTTTTGTTTAAATGGTGATGTAAATGCTATCTCTTTTGTATCACACTTTGGGATATATGCTGTAAAATGGAAGATCCTTGTACATGTTGTAGACTGATATGAATATTAATGAAAAGAATTTTGGTGCCATTTGTCTCTTTTACTTTGTGGTTATGTGATAGAAATGAATGTCATAATTGCGCGAAAAATTTTCCCTGCTTTTCTACAACTTCATGCGATCAAATATGAATAATAGTGCGAGTGTGTGATTAACGGGTACCCGGATCCTGAGGGGTTCACAATCTGGTATCAGAGCAGTGGTACCCCGAAACGCACATTCACAGTATTTTAATTCCGATCGCATTAAGTTCTCGAATAGCGACAGTCTTCCGACTTGTCGTGAGTTCGAGAAGGGAAATATGACATTCATATTCAATAACCACAGATGTCACCAAGTTCATTTATTTTCATCTTATATCCCAAGAAGAGAAAAGAATTTATGATAAATATCTGTCTAGGGCATTCTTATGACTAATTATGGTCCTCATGCAGAGCCATGGCATCTCGACCAGGTCAGGATACTTCTGATCAGCTGGCACGCATACTGAGCGCACTTACCGATCTTCAGCAGCAGCAGGCTGCTATGAGAGGCCAGCAGGAGCAGATATTGGCCCAGCAGACTGAGATTGCTGACAGACAGGGACAGTTACATGCCGTTACTGAGGAGCAGGCACGTTCAGCGGCTACTGTGGTGAAAGGTATGGTCTCAGTCTTGGGCCGACCTTTCCATGTTTTATTCGATTCTGGCGCGACACACTCTTTCCTTGCTTCGAGGTTGCTTGTTTCTTTAGATAGAGTTGCAGAGACGCTATCGTCTCCATATCACATTCGAGGGCCAGGTGGCCAGTTATTTGTCATATCTCTGATAGTCAGGCACTTTCCCATACTGATTGGCGGTCATGAGATGATCGCAGATTGTCTACTCCTACAACTGGATGAGTTCGACTTGATTTTAGGCATGAATTGGCTATCCGCTCATCATGCACTTGTTGATTGCTTTAGGAAGACGGTTGTCTTCAGGATCTAGATCTACCCGAGTTCACTTTTGAGGGTACTACACATGACTCCACCATGGAGTACATTTCAGTATTGCGAGCCCAACGACTTGTTGACTAGGGTTGCGATTCATATCTTGCTTTTGTTCGGGAGGTGTCTGATCAGGAGCCGATGATACATGATATCCGAGTAGTATCTGAATATCCAGACGTATTTCCTGATGAGCTACCAGGGCTTCCTCCTGAGAGAGAGATCGAGTTCGAGATCACATTGCTGCCAGAAACACAGCCGATCTCTATGGCACCTTATCGCATGGCACCAGCCGAGTTGAGGGAGCTAAAGGTGCAGTTGCAGGAGTTGCTTGACTTGGGATTCGTGAGGCCGGGCACTTCACCTTGGGGTGCTCCGGTTCTATTTATCAAGAAGAAGGATGGATCCATGAGACTATGCATCGATTACAGGCAGCTGAACAAGAGAACGGTGAAGAACCGTTATCCCTTGCCACATATCGATGATTTGTTTGACCAGCTCCAGGGATCTTCGGTTTTCTCGAAGACCGATCTTCGCTCAGGCTACCATCAGCTGAGAATTCATGAGTCAGATATTCCGAAGACAGCTTTCAGGACTCGCTATGGACATTACGAGTTTGTGGTGATGCCGTTTGGGCTCACCAATGCACTTGCGGTTTTCATGGATATGATGAACCGTATCTTCCGTCCATACTTGGACAAGTTTGTAGTGGTGTTCATCGATGATGTGCTCATTTACTCACGGAATGAATGGGATCATGCGAATGATCTACGGATTGTCTTAGATACATTGCGGGAGTACAAGTTATATGCCAAGTTGAGCAAGTGCGAGTTCTGGTTATCCCATGTCTCATTTCTTGGGCATATCATTTCTGGAGCAGGCATTACAGTTGATCCTGCGAAGATAGATGCAGTTATGTCTTGGGAGCAGCCCAAGACAGTTACACAGATTCGGAGCTTCCTCGGATTAGCGGGCTATTACAGACGCTTTGTCAGCGGATTTTTACGCATTGTTCGTCCTCTGACACGACTGACGCAGAAGGGAGTCCCATTTATTTGGGACGATTCATGTGAGCAGGCCTTCCAGACACTGAAGGAGAGGTTGACTACAGTGCCTATTCTTGCTCTTCCTTCAGGCACTCAGGACTATGCAGTATACATAGATGCATCTGGAGAAGGTCTAGGAGCAGTGCTGATGCAGAGAGGACAGGTGATTGCTTACGCATCACGGCAGTTGAGACCACACGAGCGGAACTACCCCACACATGACTTGGAGTTGGCGGCAGTTGTTTTTGCCTTGAAGATCTGGCGCCACTATCTATATGGGGTGAATTTCGAGATCTTTACAGACCACAAGAGTCTGAAGTACATCTTTGATCAGAAGGAGCTGAACATGAGGCAGCGCAGATGGCTCGAGCTGCTGAAGGATTATGATTGCACGATCTCTTACCATCCCGGTAAGGGAAACGTGGTGGCTGATGCACTTAGTAGGAGAGCGCATGCAGAGCGTACGGCGAACTGGCTATACACGTGGGATACACTTGCAGCTTTGAGCGATTGGCATCCTCAGGAGAGCGCATCCATTTCTACCGCCGTACCTCCTCGATACAGTAGTCTTTGGGATCGTATTGTAGAGGGCCAGAAGTCCGATCCTTGGATTCATGATAGATACATGTGCGCCGTCAAGGACGAAGTTGATGATTTTGTCGTGGCAGAGTCTATTTTATGGAAGGCAGGACGGGTCGTTGTACCCAATGACGAGCAGCTTCGCAGAGACATTCTCGATGAGGCACACAGTTCACGGTTATCTATCCATCCAGGCAATACGAAGATGTACCGTGATCTGCGTCGACATTTCTGGTGGGATGGAATGAAGCGCGATATGGCGCTACATGTTAGCAGATGCATGACCTGTCAGATGGTCAAGGCTGAGCACATGAGACCACCATGATTACTGCAGTCTCTCTCCATTCTTGAGTGGAAATGGGAGAGCATTTCTTTGGATTTTGTCACAGGATTGCCGAAGACACCAAGTGGCCATGATTCCATTTGGGTCGTTGTTGATAGGTTGACCAAGTCAGCCCATTTCATACCTGTCAACACGACTTACACTCCATCCAGATTGGCCAAGCTCTATGTGCAGAACATTATCAGGCTACATGGTATACCACGAGAGGTGGTGTCTGACAGGGATTCGAGATTTACATCTCATTATTGGCATCAGTTCATGTCAGCACTACAGACAGAGCTGAAGATGAGTTCTGCATACCATCCGCAGACAGATGGACAGAGTGAGCGCACCATTCAGACGCTTGAGGATCTACTTCGCGCATGCACTTTGGAGTGGAAAGGGTCCTGGAAGGACCATTTGCCTTTGGTGGAATTCACGTACAACAACAGCTATCACTTCAGTATTGGCATGGCACCATTCGAAGGCCTATACGGGCGAAGATGCCTCACACCTCTCAGTTGGCGTGAGGTAGGTGATCATGATTTATATTCCGTGGATCTCTTGGAGGAGACTGCGAGAGCTGTTGATCTTGTGAGACGAAGGCTTCTGACGGCACAGAGCCGCCAGAAGAGCTATGCAGACCGTCGGAGAAGAGATTTGGAATTTCAGGTATCCAATCTTCTTCTCTTTCTTTTTTTACAAATTTAACGTAATCTCACATATTAATAAAACTCCTGTAAATACAGGTCGGAGATTGGGTATTTTTGAGAGTATCTTTCATGAAGGGAGTACAGAGATTTGGTGTCCGTGGCAAGCCGGCGCCGCGATATGTGGGTCCGTTTGAGATTATTGCGAGAGTGGGGAAAGTGGCATATCGAGTAGCCCTTCCTCCACATCTTTCAGCTATTCATGATGTTTTCCACGTATCCAATCTGAGGAAGTATGTCCACGACCCTCGACACATTATCAATTACGATAATCTCGATGTAGAGCCGGATCTGACTTATGAGGAGAAGCCAGTCCAGATACTTGACCGCGTTGAGAAGAAGCTTCGCAACAAGGAGATTTCATTGGTCAAGGTTTTGTGGCACCGACACGGCATCAAGGAGGCGACGTGGGAGACCGAAGCCGACATGCGGGCACGATACCCGCAGCTTTTCTGATGTAAGCATCAAAACAAGCTTTTGTAATTAGGTACATGATAAATATATGGCTTGTTTTCTCTTTGAGGTTTTTATGGGTTCAAAACCCTTTGAGGTTTTTATGACCATATTAAATCCAAACAAGATACCTATTAACCTTGACTCGAGTCTCGAGGACGAGACTCCCTTTGAGGTTTTTATAATTGTAACATCCGGGTTTCTACAAACCCGAACTCGACCGGAATAAGGTCCGAATAACCCAATAAAGTTGTTGGTCAATACTAACCAACCTAAAACGACCAATTAGTAATGAATCAAAAGTTGTTCGGGAAAAATCGACCAAAAATCGGTCATTTCATAATACGTGCCGTGAAGCCGCGGCGCAAATTCGGAAACCGCGAAACAAACCGAGACCGTCATTAGATCCGATTCGACGATACAAGACCAACGGAATCGACCGTTCGTCAATCGGAGGTCGTTTGATATTTTAAAACCGTAAAATTTAATCTTAAACAAAAACCGTATCCGAAATTTTCGGGTATTCAAAACTCGACCGAAAGTATATTGATATTATACTCATATTGATCGTCGTCCAGAGACGATCAAAATGAGAGATTGCGCGTCAAAATCGGAGGCTTGGGGTGCGTTTACGGTAGATTTTTATGATAAGAAAAAGAAAAAAAGGAGTTTTAAAAAAAATTATTTTAACACAGTGGGCTGTAGCAGACTGCACGTTGAATTAATCCAGTTGGCAAACCCTTTCTCCACTTGTCAACAAAATGGCTAAACTTTTTCCTATTTATAACCCCAAAGCTCCTTCTTTCATTCTCCCTTCGTGTCCACTCTACTCCAACCTTATTGTTGAAGCCGTAGCTTTGGTCGAAGCATTAGACCAGCTACTACTGCTAATCTCACTGCCCGAGCAAGGAGTTCAACTGCTGCATACTGCTGGAGGTTGATTGCTCCAGGTACAACCACCTAATACTGCAACAAGCAGCTGCCCAATCTCCATTAAAGCTTCTCCAACAATTATAGTTGTTGTTTCTCCTTCTCCTTTAAAGCTTCTTGCAGCCATCTTTGCTTCTCCAAGAAAGTTAGCAGCTACAATTGCTGGAGATCTTCTTGCATGTCAAGAAAAACCTCTAAATTTGAGGTTTTGAGGTACAATCCCCAGCCCCACCTCTTGCTGCCATTGCATGTCACAAATTACCTTAAAATAAGGATGTTGTTCATGAATTCAATCTATAAACATGAAATTTCAGATCAAAAATTTAAATTCCTAGATCTGGATATTTTCTAGATAATGTGAGTTCTGGATTCTCTGGATAATGTGAGTTCTGGATTCTGGATTTAAAAAAAAATCAAAATCAGAATTTAACTTTATGTTTTACTTGAGTTTTGCTGTGAGATAAAGTTGTTTTTGTGCCAATATATATATACACACTTTATAGCATATCAAATATGAAATTTGTAAGAATTCTAGGGGTTATTGTACAAACATAAACCTCTTTTGCTACCTTGCCTGAGTGTTTAAAGATCAAAATGTACAATCTAAAGTTTTTTTTCAGAAATCTTACATCATGCTTGACATGAAATTAGCATATTTGATTCTAAAAAAAATTATGGTGATTAATTTCTGATTGACAGAACTTCTGGAATAGGTTGAGAACGTACCCTATTGTTTTGTTTTAGGTGCAATTGACCAATTTGTTGATCTAAACAAATGCTACAATATTTAAGTTTTTGAAATTGATTTCAAGTGTACATCCTTACCACATAAATCCGTACCCAAAATTTAAAGGAGAATCTATTAGGAAAGTAATTTACCACCCTAGAAGTATGCAATATCCTTATTTAATTATTCACCGTAATACATATAGATATTATAAATAATGAGTTTTAAAACTATGTTGCAACACTTGTTGGTCCCTGACTGACATTTAATTTTAGTTAAATCTGGTTCTTAGATATTGACTGAAATATATATTGATATATATATACTGTATTTGACTAATAGAAATCTCAGGATGAGATATGTGAAATTCTTATCAAATTAGATTATGATTTACATAAATTATGATTCCCCATCAACAAATTTACAAAGCTAAATCCGGTGAATATTTCCTCTTGCTAAATTCAAAATTGAAATTGATACCATATACGAAGAATAATTGTTACACTTAAATCTGTTAGTTCAATTTACAAATTTCATATGAGACAATTTTGTTTTAATCAACCATAGCTTGATCATCCAATCAAATATCATTGGTTCGGTATCTCGGAAATTTTCTCATGTATGTTAAATACATTTGTAAAATACTAACTAGTTATCTAGATCATCTAGTTAAAATACACCCTTAATTGGTTAATGGATAAGAGCTCGGATGTATGTACTGATAAACATCAATAATGACAATTTATATAAATCCTTAATCAATTGATCCTGAATGAAATCTTCTATTTATTCATATCACTAAAAAGAACTGGTGACAAATACCTAGTTTTGGAGTCATCAATACGAAAGACTGAGAAAGGATCAAGTAGAAGGAAGGAAAGAAAAGGGTGAATCAATGATGTCTAATAATATTTAATGCCGGTCTTGGCGAACCTTACACTTGACCGTGCGAGGGTGCGGTGACCCTCAACTGGGCGGGGGAAAGGAAGCCCAGTTAGGGCAGCGGCCGCCAAGTGCACGGGTCTAGGATCCCAGTCTTTTACACGTTTTTTTACGCGAGCTCGTAGTGTTTTTACGCCTTCGTTGGGATCCCGACTTTAGACCATTCCGCTGACCCTGTCTTTTAGGATACCCAGGCGGGGGATCCTTGGTTTTCAGTTTTACGTACGAGCTCGTTCGCCCGTGCTAGTCGGGCAGGTTTCTAGAGCGACTTTTCTAGAAAGTCTCTCTCACCCGTCTCAGTGGCGTAGTTTGGGAGTAGACCTATCCCTCTATTGGACCGCGCTTCCAATTAGAGGGCGAGACGGAAGAGTCATTTGTAGGCTTCTTCACCGCTTGAGTTTACTTCGCCAACAGACTTGGCGATTCTATATCTAGATCATCCATATCTACATCTACATCATCTGAAGTTATATCTGAAACATTGAAGTTAAGTATTGGAGAAGTTACGATCAAAAGTTAGGATTAGTAGGAAATGACTATTCTCTCTATCTAAGACTTTAATTAAATTAAGAGATCTTTCCAATCTTAACTTTTCTATTATCACTCACCAACGTGATCTCTGAAGAAAATGATATATGTGCTTACACTCATACACTCATGAATACTCAACTACTATATAAATTTGTCACATGTGGGAAATGTTGGGTTATGAGACAAACATTTGAGATGCTTACAAATAGCCTGAAAAACCTTTTTACTTGCGCAAGTAGATGTAAACTGTACTTTTCACCTTTCTACTTGCTTGCTTTTGCACATATTAAAATGTCTAGTTTTTTTTATAAGTTTTTGGGAGGTACCAGCAATTGTTGACGCCTCTTCTTTCCTAAACGTGTTTTGGCAGGCAAACAGCCTGCAGTTTAGTAGCAGCTCAGTAGCTATACATGCTTCCTGGAGACAGAGTATACACTAGACGGTATGAATTACTTTGTCTCAGTTTTTGTTCAGATGGTGATGTAAATGCTATCTCTTTTGTATCACACTTTGGGATATATGCTGTAAAATGGAAGATCCTTGTACATGTTGTAAACTGATATGAATATTAATGAAAAGAATTTTGGTGCCATTTGTCTCTTTTACTTTGTGGTTATGTGATGGAAATGAATGTCATAATTGCGCGAAAAATTTTCCCTGCTTTTCTACAACTTCATGCGATCAAATGTGAATAATAGTGCGAGTGTGTGATTAAAGGGTACCCGGATCCTGAGGGGTTCACAGATCGGGCTATATTTAGAAGGTGTCTGAGTTTTCTTTCGGCTACCCCATTTTGTTGCGAAGTGTAAGGACATGATGTTTGGTGGATGGTGCCCTGGGATGTAAAGAAGTTGGTTTGATCATGTTGAGTGAATTCCAAAGCATTATCTGTGCGAAAAATTTGAACACCGGAGGAAAAGATATTTTTGACACAATGAAAGAAATTTGTAATAATATTGCTAATCTCCGATCGTTTGTTTAACAGATAGACCCAAGATCGACTGTAGTCATCGACAAAAACAACAAAGTACTTATGTCCACTCAGAGTACGGACCGGACAGGGTCCTCAAATATCACAATGGACTAAAGAAAAAAGAATTTTGCAGCGAGGTTCGGAACGAGCAGGGAAGGACGCTCGATGATGTTTCCTGAACTAACACGCCTCGCACTTAAAGGCTTGAGCGTAGAAAGCTCGGGACCATTAAAGAGAGAGCTTTGGCGGATGGATGACCGATGTGAAGATGCGAAAGAAAGGGATCGGTGGATATAGATGTAGCGCCAGAAAAACCAAAATCAGAGGGGATATCAAGATAATAGAGGTCGTTCTTTTCATGTCCCCCACCAAAAATCTATCTCATCCGGATGCCCTGAAAATAACAATATAACTCATCAAAAATCATATGACAATTAAGTTCCTAACATAACTTGTGAATAAATAAGAGACTAAGCGGAAAATCAGGAGCACAATGCATACCAATAAGTCGGATTTTGGAGGAAAACTCCATAGTCCCCACAGGAGTGATAGGGGAATGTGCTCCATTGGCGAGCTGAACAATCCTCACAACGAAAGAAGGATGTGCAGAGGTGAGAAGACTACCTTCTCCCATCAGATGAGTAGAGGCACCAGAGTCAATGATCCATGTAGGGCTGGATGCAGAGGCAACATTGGCAAGTGTACCTGAAGTAGTTGCTAGACTCGCAGTAGGAGCAGAGGTACTAGTGTTACTGGCAGAATTTTGTATCAGCTGACATAGACGAGCATACTCAGATGCAGTGAAGGATGTCTGACTATCACCAGACGGCTTTTCTGGCGAGGTATCTGTATTATCATATGGTCCTTCGTATGAGGTAGCCTCATAGGCACTGTTGGCATTAGTAGGCATGCCAAAGTTTGCCTAACAATGTTCAGATGGATGATTCCAGCGTCCGCAGTGAGTGCATGCTGGATAGTGGACGGTGGCAGGATCCCGTCTACATCTACGTCTGAAGTCACATCCTCATCCAGCCTCACGACCTCGACCATGGCCAAAGTCACGACCGCATCCTCCCTGGTAGTTGGGTCGTCCTCTAACAAAATGTGTAGTAGTCTTTGTAGATAGCTGAGGAGAGGGAGAATCAAGTTCCTGTCATCGACCGTATATGGTCTCTAGAGTGGGTAGCGCTACAACAGTCAGAAATTGGTCCTTCACAATCTTGTATCACTGATGTAATCCTGACAAGAAACGATACACTTGCCATTCTGCATGCTTACTTATCTGCTTATCACAACAAGCATGCTGAAAGATAAGAAGCTCCTCAAACAGGCCTGTGAGGAGCATGCAGTACTCGACCAAGGATGTATCTCCCTGATTTGCAGAGCAGATCCATGTGTAGATATCTGAGATCTTGGACTTAGTTGTCCTTTGGGAGTAGGTGTTCTCAAGGCTCTCCGACATAGCCTTTACCGTCTCCTTGTAAAGAAGATTTGATGTAACATTTGGATCGACATTGTTAGTGATCCAAGTAATCACTTGGCAGTTGTCCACGTACCAGGTATCGTAGTCTTTTTCCGCCTCCTTGGGAGGATCTTTTGTGAGAACACAGTTCTTTCGTTGACCACCGATAAACACTTAGAAGGATCTGGACCATAGTACATAGTTCTCGGAGCCTTTTAGCTTTATAGAAGTGCCCTGTATCATCACATAAGAAGTCGGGTACAGGGGCTTGGACTCTGCAGATGCCATGGTGGTCGAGTAGGTCAAGAAAAGTGACCTAGTTAGTTCTTGCAGTCTTATTCAATCATCACGGGGACCTAGCAGTGCATCAATGAGATAATCGGCATCATGTGATGATACCCTAGGTGATCGGCAAAGGAGAGAGAGAGAGACAGTTGATGTGCGGGGAGCAGTGCAGGGCGCTTGAGACGGCGCTGGAGAGCACCTAGGGCGGTGTGGGGAGCTTGTGCTTGGACCTGGAGCAGCGCGAGGCGGCACTGGGGGGGCCGAGGGTGCCTAGGGTAGCACGGGGCCGCCTGGAGCAGTTACCGGTAGCGTGGGCTGCACCGCAGGCGCTTGGAGTTGTCGCAAGTAGGCGGCGGCTACTAGGGGAGGACTTGGGGCTAGCGATGACAGAAGGATTTATGTCAGAACACCGGTCTAAGACCACTTCTCTGATACCATGTGGAAAACGAACGAAAGAATAGAAAGGCATGTTTTATTCAAGAGGTCTAGGGGTCCTTATATAGGACAAAACCCTAGAGAGCTCAAAGGAGAAAATACATAAATACTCCTAACAGGGTTACAAGAATATACTCCTGCCACATAGAATATTCTCTTAAGATATATACTCCTAACACACACAAATTTGGAAGAACTTCAGTAGGGTTAGTCAGGAGAAAATGAGTGTTATGATGGTGTACACTTCCTTTGTTCGACTACTTTGATATGATATTGAAGTTTTTTTGCCTGATTTCGGTTTACCTCGTACTTATGACCGATCTCATGTTTAAGATAATGGCCAGTTTCCGAGGTATTTTGGACATACTAATGATTGATGTCATAGCCTGTTGAGAGTTTATTGTGTAACCCTAACCCCAGGGGTATTCTGGTCAGCTCCTTCTATTAGAGATAACCTCTACTATATCCCCAACCCTAGGTCTCCAAGTATATAAGGAGCCCTAGGGTTTTCTTCATTATCAAGGGAATTACTATTCTACAATTCTCCCATCGCCCCCATCGCACATCGCCCCCAATGCCCTAATACCCTTCGCCCCTTCCCCGTTGCACCCAATCACACCTTTCCCCCAAATCCCCATCGCCCCTTGTCCTCAAATCCCCAATCACCCCAAACTCGAAGCCCTTTCCCTACTGCCCATTTCCACTCACCCCTGCCCCACTGCACCCAATCACCCGAAGCCCATCTACCTCCCCTGCGCTCTAGCCTGCACTAGCCTCTATCACCCCTACGCCCTCCCACTATCACCATAGCCTGCATGTGCTTAAACCAGAGTCTGTACGTGTGCATTTTGCAATCTGCGCTCGCAGGTCCTCCTACACTAACGTTGGCATTCCATCAACAATTATCCCACCGCCACCAACCGACCTCGTCTTGATTGTGCAACACCCCTGAGGTTTGGAATGATTTAATTTTTTGTGTTTTCTTATATTTTACTGCAGCTGATCTGATATCCTAGTCAGATATGTTAGAATCTAAGGTGGCATCACAAGGTTATGAGGGACACAGTTCTCGCCTAGCTTTTCCAGCTCGATCCCCAAATTGGATGAGACCAGTTGTCCCAAGTGGTCCCGATTTTTCCTTGTGATCATGCGAGGATACAACAAGGAACACATTTTCTCAGAGTCAGAGCCTACTAGACAAGATTAAAAAATACACATGGGTGGAAGATGATGGGATGGCCATTTCTTGGATCATGGTCAACGCAATCAACATGATTGCTGACGAGTTGACCTACTATACCATTGCTTACGATATGTGGACTTCTGTCAAAGCCACATATGGTCATGAAAAGAACTTAAGTAGGATGTATCAGACCTACTTCGACATGATGAATATGAAGCAAGCAAGCCGCTCCATTTCTGACAATCTCTACTCTCAAATCGTTACATGAACGATACAATGCATGCACTCCAGGATGCACCTGCCCTAAACAGAAGGAACGCTATCAGCACATGGCTTGTTTGGTGTTTTTAGCAAGACTCGACTCTGGCTATGCTGCATCTAGTGATCAAATAATTACTGCCATTGTTCTCCCTATTGTTGAGGAGGCCTATAGTACCTTCAGCCGCCTTGCTGACAAGCATACGCAGACATTTCGGGACAAGTTACTGCACTTGTTGCACCATCAGGGAGAGGAGCTCACGGATCATTTAGGAGCCATGGTCGAGTTTGCTTCAGTATAGGCGGAGGTTGAGGCATAATTCAATGCACATACTGTCACAAGTTTGGCCACGTCGAGGATGTCTGCTACAACAAACATGGGCATCATGCTCCTATGGCTCAGATTGTTACTATTGAGGGAGATGCACCCATAGTTGAAGTCCCTTGACGGGATTTCGAAGATTTGATGCAGCTCTTGAACCTACGCCTCCAAACCCGAGTAATCTCCCAGAACTTGCAGCCGTTGCTCACACATGTATCTTTATTGTTTACACAAATAATTTTGCGAAATCAGAATGGTTGATTGATACAGGTGCATCCACCCACCTATGTGGGGAACAAACCCTACTACATCATATGCATAAAGTACCTCCTAAACGAGCAATTTAAGTTGCAGATGTCATTTTCCCACTATCACAGGATGAGGGGATGTACATCTCACGCCTAGCATTCGACTTAATAATATTCTGTTTGTACCTGAGTTTCCCATTAGTCCTCTCTTGGTTAGCCAAATTTGCAAGGAGTTGAATTGCAAAGTTATATTTGACGTTGTTTTGTTTATGTTTCAGGACATACTGACTGTGAGGACACTTAGTGCGGGCAAAGTATATTATCTAGTACTATCATTTAGGACCGTTGCATATTATGGAACTCCTTTTTGTGCATCTTAGTTCACTCTTCCATTCACAAGCGTCGTCGTATTCTTCCCCAGCTTCCTCCCACTATCAGCATAGAGTGTGAGGCTTGCCAGCTGGCTAAACACCACATGAGTTCCTTCCATCTTCTGGTACCACCTATTTCATAAGTTTTTTTGAGTTGATTCACCTTGATGTTTGGGGGCCTAGTCTATATCCTGATCATTTGGGAAATATATACTATTTTGTTCTTATAGATGATTTTTCTCATGTATCGTGAACTTTCTTATTGAAAAATAAGTATGATGTTTTCCATATTATTGTTCAGTTTATTAATGAAATAAAAAATCAGTTTGGCACCACAAAATTCTACGATCTGATAATGCTCGAGAGTTTCTTTCTCAAGACATGTAATCCTTTTTTCCACCCATGAGTTTTTACATCAAACTACTTTTGCCCATACCTCACAATAGATTGGCGTGACTGATCGCAAACATAGGCATATCCTTGACATTGCAAAGACCCTGCTCATAGATTATCATGTTCCTTCCATGTACTGGGGTGATGCAATACTAACCGCCACTTATCTTGTTAATCGTATGCCTTCAACCTCCATTGATGAGCAAGTACACATTGAGGTTCTTTTTTTCTAGGAAGGCCTTGTTTCCAACCCCCACAAAGGTCTTTGGGTGTATTGCCTTTGTTCATATTCTTGGTCCGGGAAAGGATGAACTTGGTGCTATAGCAGTTTAATGCATTTCCCTCTGGTACGCTAGAAATCAAAAGGGATATAGATGCTATGATCCTAAATATAAAAGGCACTACACAAGTGCGGATGTTACATTCTTTGAGTCCCTTCCTTTCTACTCTAGGTCTGACACACATGTTATCCTTACACATTTATCTACAGCTCCCATTCATGTTCCTACTCCACAGGTTGATCTCTACAGGACAATTACTCAGAACGACCCCCCTTCTGAGCTGGCATCATCTCCTCAGGTATGTCCTTAGTGCTACTTCTATGGATAAAGATGCATGTATCAACAACAACCTAGTGGATAGTACTAGACCTTCCAATAGCTCTGCGGAAGGGGCCCAGAAAGTATCCATCTCGTTACATGTGTACCATGCATCCTATCTCTACAATCGTATCCTTATCTGGACTCAGCTCCTCCTACAGAGAGTACGTTCACGAAATTTCCGATACAGTTATCCCTCGTAATCACACTGAGGTACTTCGTGATTCTAGATGGTGGTTGGCAATGGAAGAAGAAATGTCTGCACTTATCTCTCAATGTACCTGGATGCTAGTTGATCCGCCAAGCGACAATCGGATTGTAGGATCCAGATGGGTGTTCACAGTGAAGTATAATCTAGACAGGTCAATCTCTAGATACATGGAACAACTGATGGCAAAAGGGTTCACGCAGACCTATGTTAACTTTTTTGATACATTTTCTCTGGTTACTTGTCTATCCAATGTGCGTATTCTCATAGCACTTGTGCAACTTGATTAGACCTTGCATTAGCTTAATGTGAAGAATGCCTTCCTTTACGACGACCTTCATTCTATATGCACCAGCCTCTCGGCTTCGAGGCTTAAGGGGAATGTCATAAGGTTTGCCTACTACGCAAGGGTATACACGATTTTAACAGAGCCTCAGTGGTTGGTTTCAGATATTATCAGAAGTACTAGAGAATATGGGCCTCCTCAGATCTTCGGTCGACCATTCTGTATCCATAAAAAAGAATGGAAGATGAAATGTGATAATGCTTGTCTATGTGGATGACATCATCTTCACAGGAGATAACTTTGACGGTATTGTAGAAGTGAAGAAGTAGCTAATAGAACAATTTGTTATCAAAGACTTGGGGTCATTGAGATACTTCCTAGGGATTGAAATAGCTAGATCCAAGCGGGGCTTAATTATGTCTTAGCGGAAGTATGCCACTGACCTGCTTCAGGAGAGAGGGATGCTAGGATTCAAGCAAACATGTATGTCCGTGGACATTTAGTCGCTTTCTTGTATCGGCTCAGCTTCTTGATCATTTCCCTCTCTCCTTGGCCTCTTCCAGGTCGAGGTCTAGATCAGATCATACCCCACTCATTTGGGATTCGGGTGTGGATCAGACATCGCAGAACTACTTCAAGTTTGAGAAGGATTAGCTTTTGGAAGAAAATTTCAAAGATTTGGTTTCTTACCATTGATCTTCTATGGTGGTATCTTGCTCGACGGTAGTGCGCTTGACTTAGAAGCTTTCATCACTTCGTGTTTGCCTCTGCCAATACAAGAAGGAAGTTTGCAAGATGAGAAGAATTAATAGAATGGTGGTTGAGGAGGAAGTGAGTAGACTAGACATAATAGACTGCAATAAAGATCTTTCAAGGTCGGAACTTAGTGAGAGGGCTAGCTTACATAAAACTATTGCTTTGGAGGATAAAAAATGTGTGATGGAATGGAAACATAGGTCAAGACAAACCTGGCTCATTAAGGGTGATGCAAATACAAAGTTTTTCCATAGGATTGCAAATGGTAGGAGAAGACACAACCTCATTCAATTGGTGGTGGTGGATGGTAGATGGGTTTAAGGGGATCGAGATATGAGAGTCGTTATTGCATATTACTTCAGAGATTTCTCCCAGAGTTTTACAGTTAGCCACTAGAGATGGTCAGGTTTAGGAGCGTAGTATCTATCCGACCAACATGATAGACATCTAGTCCAGAGTATCACTTTGGAGGAGATCAAAGTAGTTGTTTGGAACTTGAATGTAGATGGGGCAATCGGCCCGGACGGATTCCCGATGTCCTATCAGGAGTTCTGGACTTTGGTGGGCGGTGATGTTTTGGAGGTGGCAGAGGAATTTATGAATGGCAATGGTGGCTTTGATTGTGTAAACAATGCTCTCCTTTTTCTCCTTCCCAAGAAGGTCCTAGAGAGGGTGGAGAATTTCAAGTCGATTGCCCTTTCGAACGCAATTTACCTAGTGATTGCGATTTTGTTTGCTAACACACTTATTGTGGTTATGGACCATATCATTTCACATGTACAGTCAGCTTTTATACCTAGCAGATAGATAGGTGATAGTTTAGCAGTGTATATTGGAGATTATTGCAGACTAGAAAAGAAGAAAGGTTAGCGGAACACTTTCGAAGGTGGACATGTCGAAGGCCTGTGACACAATTGACTGGCATTTTCTCTGTGCTGCTCTGGCAAGAAGAGGTTTTCCTTCGGTCTGGATCTCTTTGATGAAGAGATGTGTCACCACAACTTCCTATTCTTTACTAGTTAATAGCCGTCCTGAGGGTTTTTTCCAACCCCAGAGGGGTGCGTCAAGGATGTCCCCTTGCTCCTATGTTGTTTGCAGTGTTGTAGAAGTCGACATTCGGTATTCAGTCGGAGGGGTTACTGAATAAAGAATATTCAATATTCGGGAGAATATTCAGAATTATTCAATTATGTATTTTTTATTTATTTTAAATATAAATATTATGTCAGATATATATTCTTTTATATTTATACATATATGGTCATCAATCAATAGGAATCCTAGATAAAAATACCGATTAACAAATTGTATATATGGAGCTTTAACATTTGTGGTGATACCGGGATAAATGAGAACCTTTAGAAAATCTAAAATAAAATAAAAAATCAGTATCCTATTGCAATAGTCAGTTAAATATTTGGCTGAATACCCGAATATTCGGGACGAATATTCAGGAATATTCAGGTTTGATGGAATTATGATCGAATAACAATATTCTATTCGGTCACCCCACAAAAAATAATAATATTAGACCGAATATTTGGTCTATTCGACCGAATATTGCAATACTGGCTACTTGTTATCTTTGTTGATGTTTTGGTGCGCATGGTAGGCCAGGTTTCTGTACAGGGTTTGACAGTTGGTTACACCCATGTGGACATTTCTATTCCTTTACTCCAATATGTGGATGGTACTATCTTGTTCATTGAAGGCGATCGTATTGAAGCGAAAGGGATGCCACTCACCCTGGAGATCTTTAGTGGAGTTGTTTAGGCTGAATCTCAATTGTACTAAGTCTACGATTGTCCCCTTTGGCATGACATAAGAAGATGCTCTGTGTGGAGGAGTTGGGGATTGAATGAGACACTCTGCCGATTAGATATCTTGGTCTTCCATTGTCCTATGGAAAGCTCATCTATGCTAACTTGTTACCTATTATTGAGAAGTTAGAAAAGAAATTATTAGGGTGGAAGGTGGCAATTTTATTGAGAGGTGGTCGTTTGGTGCTTTTGAAGACTGTCCTTGCAGTAATCCCAGTGTTATTCATGTACTCACGTCTTCTTTAAATCCAGATCCGCAAACGAGGGGAGATGATTATGCAAAGATTTTTGGTTCGCTTATCAGAATGCATCTAGGATACACATGGCAAATTGGGATACAGTTACTTTACCCAAATGTGGGGGGGGGAGGGGGGTCTTGTAGTGGCCCGTCTTGAGACAATGAACAGAGCATTGCTACTCAAATGGATCTCTAGAATATGGGGGAGGAGCGAAGACCTCTACTGCAGGCTCATTTGGTAGATCTATGGGATTAGAGCACAGGGTGTCGTGCGCACACACAATTAATTTTGCTCTTCGGCTTTCTAGAAGGGAATCGCCACTTTTGTCCCATATTTACCTATCTTGTTCAGACCCGTGCTTGGTGATGGTCTCTCCTTTGCCTTTTGGATTGATGACTAGACTTCTAGAGATACGTTGGCGTCTCGATATCCACGGCTACTCACCTTAGAGGCTAATCAGGAGGCAATGGTGGCCGACTGTTGAGAGAATGGGAAGTGGATGCCCTTTCTCGTTGAGGACTTCCATGATCACCTTTTATGATATGTATGATAGGGCTTTATCTTGTAGGATATGTATGATAGGGCTTTATCTTGTGTAAGGACCCCAACGGGGAAGACTGACTATTTTGATATCAACATTGGTTTACATCAAGGTTCAGCTTTAAGTCCATTTCTTTTTACTTTGATTATGGACGAGTTGATAAGTCACATTCAGGATGAGTTACCTTGGTGTATGTTATTTGCTGATGATATTGTGCTTATTGACGAGACTAGAGATGGAGTAAATGAGAAGCTTGAGGTTTGGAGACATGCATTAGAGACTAAAGGTTTTCGTATAAGTAGGGCTAAGATGGAATATATGGAATGCACCTTTGATGGAAGCAATGGTGAAGGAATCGAGGTTAAGATTGGTGACGATAACATTCAGAAGAGAGATTCTTTTAGATATCTGGGATCTATTTTGCAACATGATGGGGAAATTGATGGAGATATTACTAATAGAATAAATGCAGGCTGGCTAAAGTGGAGAGGAGCCTCCGCTGTTCTCTGTGATAAGAAAATTCCTTTAAAAATTAATAAGGAAAGTTTTACAAAGCAGCCGTGAGACCTGCTATGCTTTATGGTTCTGAATGTTGGCCTGTGAACTATAGATATGTGCAGAGAATGGCTGTAGCAGAAATGAAAATGCTAAGATGGATGTGTGGACATACACGTAAAGATCGGATTCGGAATGATGCAATCAGAAAGAAAGTTGGTGTAGCTCCGATCGAGGATAAGATGCGAGAAAACCGCTTAAGATGGTTTGGTCATTTGCAAAGAAGGTCAACTGATGCACCGGTTAGGAGATGCGAGTGTTGGGATGTTGAGCCGGCTAAGAGAGGGCGAGGACGGCCCAAGAAGTGTTGGAAAGAGACTATACGAAGGGATCTTAGTTTTTTGGATATAAGTCCGAGATTGACCCAAGATAGATCTGAATGGAGGCGAAAAATCCATGTAGCCGACCCTACTTAATTGTGGGAAAAGGCTTTGTTGTTGTTGTTGTTGTTTGGATTCTCTCGCCCTCATCTCAGGTCCTGAGGGTGGGAGAGATCACTGGACTAGGAAAACAGGAGACTTTACTATTAAGCGTGCTTATAGGGAGTTACTTATTCCGGCCCCACCCTTTGCAGATTTCGTGGCTCATGATTGTGGGTTTGTATAGAGCTTCAAGCTCCCAAGTTGTATTGGTGTTTTTCTCTGGCTCTTGCGTAGGGGTCGTATCCTTACCAGAGATTGTTGCTTCAGACTGTTCTCGAGGACCACTCACCTTTGCCCTCTGTGCAACGACAAGGTGTAGACTATTGATCACCCTTTTCTCCATCGCAAGAAGACTTTGGAAATTTGGCACAACTGGGGTCTTTCTCTCTCTCTCTCTCATGGCTAAGCATTCAAAACCGTCTGAGTTTTTGGGATTTTCTCTTCTTGAACAAGGATCATCCAAATTCAGAATTATTTTTTTTCCGACGGTTGTGGTTTGGGCGCTGCTTAGCTAGAAATGGTGTAATTTTGTGTCGGATCATTTTGATGGGAAAAATATAATTTTTCATGCCAATGCTCTCCTTGAGTCTTGGTCGTTGTAAGTTCCCTTTACTCTTATAATTTAATATAGCTGTGGCGGACACCTTTGCGTGTTTCCCCCTTTTTGACCTAAAAAAATCACTTATGTTCAACTCCATTATCATGATCAGAGGGGCGTCTAACTCGGAATTCCTCCCTCTTAGTAGGAAAAAATGATCAGAGGCTCCTACAAAGTCCAATATATGATTCCATCACGATGATTGTAGAGATATTTTTATATTCATGTACCTTTTCCTTATTGTCCTTTATTTCTGTTCTTCTTATGTAATTTATGAATAAGTTGATATTCCCTGTAGAGACTGATATCATTATATGTTATGTACCTTTTCGTAATTTCTTATTGTTCTCTAGACTACTATGTATTTTACCCATGAGGTCTCTCCCTATATAAGAGAGCCTAGGGTTCCCTTGAATAATGTATCGCTCACTTTTTCCAACATGGTATCAGAGCCAAAACCCTAGGGCTCTCCCACCCGCTGCGCCCCCCCCTCCACCCCTGCCTGCCTCCTCTCGGCTCCGCCCACCGCCCCCCGCCACCACTCCGGTCCACGCCCCCTCCTCCCGCCCGATCCCGGCCTCCGCCTCCGGCCCCCGGTCCCAGCGCTCGGCCCCGGCCCCAGCCCCGGCCCCCGTTTCCTGCCTCCCCGCCTCCCTTGTCGGTCCCGGCCCCCGCCTGCCAGCGCCAGTTCCGGCCCCTTGCTCCGTGCGCCGCCCCCATCTCGCCGGCTTCACCCTAGCCGGCGCCCGCCCTCTCCTGCGGCCTCAGCCGTAGCCGCCTCCTTTCGCCGTATCCATGGATTTGGGTGTGTAACGTCTACATACACACTCAAATCCTATGCAGTTCATGTAGACACCAGTCTCTTTGTCTACAAACCCTAGTACTTCATCTCCGGCGTTGTGTCAGACTCCAAGGTTGATATGCCCTCCATAGGCACGTTCAAAGGTCCCGCGCCAATAGTGAAGATGGATGGGACGAATTATGAGCTCTGGGCGATGCAGTTCATGAGCCTCATGAAGTCAAACGGTAAGAAGCATATTCTTACCGAGGAAGAGCCGACAGAGAAGACAGGGATATATACCTCGTGGGAGGCTGATGATTTGTATGCCAAGGTTTGGCTGTCAGGCACACTGTCGATGGAGATTGCCAATGATGTCCTCCTTCAGCTCACTGCCAAGGCAATGTGGGATATTCTGGCTGCAGCGTATTCCCAAGTGCGGAATGAGACCAAGATGTTACAGCTTCAGCATGATATATTCACGATGAAGCAGAACAACAGACCACTTCACTCTTTGTACACGTCCCTGAGAGGGATGTTTGAGAAGTTATACAGTACCATTCCCCTCACAGCGACTCCTGAGCAGCAGAAGACATTTCGGAATGCCACCATAGTGGGCGTTCTACTTGCAGCCCTAGATCCTAAGTACGAGGCCGCTCGCTCTCAGATTTTAGCCGATGCAGTTATTCCTCCAATGGAGGATGTTTACCGGAGGCTCAGTCACATATCAATTTCTTCCAGCTCATCTACTCCACCCCCATCGGCGATGGTAGTATCGCGTGGGAGAGGTGGTCAGTTTTCTGGTCGTGGACGTGGACCCTGTAGTAGGGGTGGTCGCTTTCGTCAGCCATGTTCGTACTGTCACCACACATGCCACTCGGAGGATACATGCTACTCTAAGCATGGGTTCCCAGCATCGGTGCATGTAGCCGAGCATGCTCTGCCCCAGTCAGCATCCAATGCAGACAATCGTTTCGAGGAGCTTGTGGCATGTCTATGTGATATTATGCCACAATCATCTGCTGATTCTTCTGGTGGACCTTCAGATGTTGCTGCTACAGCTTCTGCCAGTTCCTCTGCTGCTGCTAGTACCTCAGGTAGTGCTACTGCATTTACGTCTTGTCATGATATATCTGATTGGATTATAGATTCTGGTGCCACACATCACCTCTGCCGAGATCGAGAGAGACTTGAGTCCTACAGGGACATTCCCCATGGCCGTTCAGTACAGATCGTAGATGGTACTCATTCCCCCCTTGTTGGACAGGGGGAGGTCTTCCTATCTCCATCTATGCATCTACATAATGTTCTACATGCTCTCAGTTCTCCATGAATCTGTTGTCTATTAGTCAGATTACGAAGGATTTGCACTGTTGTGCTATATTTGACCCCTCTTCTCTTATTTTTCAGGACATACTAACGGGCAGGGTGATTGGCTGTGGCTCTGAGCAAAATGATCTGTCTCGACTGGTCCGGAATTCTTATGCTAGTGTCTCTTCTCATTCCGCCGGACCAGTATCTCCGTACATCTGGCATCTTCGCTTTGGTCATCTCCCGCTCCAGAAAATGCGACACCTTCTGCCTCAGATCTCTCCCAGTTCTTCCTTTCGCTGTGAAGTGTGTCAGTTGGGAAAGCATCATCGATCTAGCTTTCCTAGTCGTCAGAGTCGGAGCTGTCGCTCCCCGTTCGAGTTATTTCACATTGATATTTGGGGTCCGAGTCGTGTACCCGATCATCAGGGACACATGTTCTATCTAGTTGTAGTAAATGATTTCTCTCGTGTATCTTGGGTCTTTCTTTTAAAGAATTAATCTGAAGCAGGAGATGTGATTAAAAATTTGATTAATGAAGTGTAGAATGGTTTTTCTTCTACCGTCAAATATGTTCGTACGAATAATGCTCTAGAATTCTGCACACGGTCTCTCTCTCGGTTTCTCTCGTCGAAGGCCATTATTCACCAAACTACTTGTGCTTACACATCTCAGCAGAATGGCGTGGCAGAAAGAAAGCACCGTCACCTTCTTGACATTACTCGAACTCTCCTTATTCAGAGTTGTGCTCCTATCTCTTTCTGAGGGATGCTGTTCTTACAGCTTGCTACCTGGTCAATCGTATGCCGTCATCTGTCCTTGGTGAGAAAATTCCTCTTTCTATCATTTTTCTTGATAAGGAATTATTCTCACTTACTCCTCGTGTTTTGGTATTGTTGCATTTGTTCATTTCCTGACTCCTGGACTTGACAAACTCTCTCCTAGAGCTGTCAAGTGTGTCGTTGTCGGTTACTCTCGGACTCAGAAGGGCTATCGCTGTTATGACCCCATCAACAAGAAATACTTTGTCAGTGCTGATGTCACGTTCTTTGAGTCTGTTATGTGTTTTTCCCCTGCAGGTGACAGGCTAGTACCATCCACTACCAACGATGATGTCTATGTCCCTCTGCCTCCTAGTTGGAGTTTACCTGAGTCCACTCCTGCTCCAGTTACTACGTCATCTTCACCACCACCACCTCCACCACCACCACCTCCACAACCTCCTATTCTACCTTTACCAAAATTCTATATGCGTCGGTCAGGTCCTGCTCAGGCTACATGTCAGACATCCATCATGCCTCAGGTATGTTCAGATGGCATTACTACTGACGGGTCAGATATGGTACATGTGCAGGATTCTTCATTGCAGGAGGAGACTACACCATCCAGTACAGTGAACGATGACCTTGATATTCCTATTGCTATCAGGAAGCAAAAGCGGACATGTGCATCTTATCCCTTTGCTTCCCAGGTGTCTTTTCATCGCCTCACATGCGACTTTCAGAGATTTGCTGCAGCTTTGTCTTCTGTGGACATACCACGGACCTATCAGGAAGCTATGAAGATTGATTGCTGGCGAATGGCTATGGAAGACGAGATGCGTGCCTTACAGTCTCGTGGCACATGGAGCTTGGTTAATGCTCCTCCTGATGCATCCATTGTTAACTGTAAATGGGTATTCACAGTTAAATACCACGCGGATGTCAGTCTAGATCGATACAAGGCACGACTGGTCACGCGAGGTTTCACACAAACCTATGGCGTGGACTATATGGATACATTTTCTCCGGTGGCTCGTTACTTTACTCTTCGCATTCTCTTATCAGTTGCTGTGGTACGTGACTGGACTATATCTCAACTTGATGTCAAGAATGCCTTCTTGTATGGGAGATCTGCAGGAGGAAGTCTACATGCAACAGCCACCAGGGTTCACTGCTGAGGGGGAGAAGCATATGGTGTGTAGACTTCACAAGGCAATTTATGGCCTCCAACAAAGCCCGAGGGCGTGGTTCCAGAAGCTTTCCCATCTGATTGAACGACATGGGTTCAAAAGATCGAATGCAGACCACCCATTGTTTATTCAGAAGTCTTCTGCAGGTACGGTTGTCATCATGGTCTATGTTGATGATATTCTGGTTACAGGAGATGATGTTCAGGGAATAGAAAGGGCAAACGCATTTCTAGGCCGTCAGTTTGTCACGAAGGATCTTGGAACCCTAAGATACTTTCTGGGGTTGGAATTTGCCAAGAATGCACAGGGTCTGGTGATGACCCAAAGGAAGTACATTACAGATTTTTTGACTGAAACATGCATGGTTGGATGCAGACCATCGAGTATTCCCATGGATCCAAGCATGAAGCTGTATGATGATGACACTGTTGAAGTAGACAAGAGGAGATATAGAGAAATGGTGGGTAAGCTCCTTTATATTACCATAACTCGACCCGATATTGCCTTTGCAGTAAGCCGGGTGAGTCAATTTATGGAGCAGCCAAGACAAGTTCATATGGATGCTATATACATGATACTGAGGTATCTAAAGTCGTCTCCAGGTTCAGGGTTGTTATTTTGAAAGGGCACAGATTTATCTATTTCAGCATGTGCAGATGCTGATTATACAAGATGCCCTAAGGATCGAAAGTCGACCTCAGGATTTACCGTTTTTGTTGGGAGCTCTCTGGTTTCTTGGAAACTCCAAGAAACAAACTGTTGTGGCAAGGCAAGGTCCAGTGCTGAATCTGAATATAGGGCCATGGGCAAGCAAGCACGGAGATGATGTGGGTTCGATCCGTGCTAGAGGATTTACATGTAGCCGTACCTTTACCTATGCAGCTTCAGTGTGACAATCAAGCAACATTGTTTATTGCCAATAATCCAGCATTCCATGAAAGAACAAAGCATATTGAAGTTGACTGCCACTACACTAGAGACTTGATCCAGAGTGGCTTGATATCTACATCTCACGTGAGCTCAGGGGATCAGACTGCTGACGTACTCACCAAGCCATTACTCAGAGGACCCTTCCAGAGATGTTCTTCCAAGTTGAGCATGATAGACATCTATGCTCCACCTTGAGGGGGAATGTAGAGACCGATATTATTATATGTTATGTACCTTTTCGTAATTTCTTATTGTTCTCTGGACTACTATGTATTTTACCCATGAGGTCTCTCCTTATATAAGAGAGCCTAGGGTTCCCTTGAATAATGTATCGCTCACTTTTTCCAACATTCCCTCCATAGGCTCTTTCAGAGGTCCAATGCCGATTGTCAAGATGGATGGGACGAACTACGAGCTTTGGGCCATGCAGTTCATGAGCCTTATGAAGTCTATGTGTAAGAAACATAATCTTACTGAGAAAGAGCCGACTGAAAAAACATGGGTCAATGCCTCGTGGAGGCAGATGATGCATATGCCAAGGTCTGGCTTTCTGATACATTGGCTGAGATTGCCAATGATGTGTTACATCAACCCACCGCCAAGACGATGTGGGATATCCTCGCAACCACTTATTCCTAGGCGAGGAACGAGACTACGATCCTGCAGCTACAACGTGATATATTTATCATCAAGCAGAACGAACTACCCTTTCATTCTTTATACACGTCCCTGCGTGGGATGTTTGAGAAGCTGCACAGTGTCACGCCCCTCACATCTACTCCTAAGCAGCAGAAGACATATAGGAATGTCACCATGGTTGGTGTATTCCTTGCAGTATTTGACCCTGAGTATGAGGCGGCTTGTTAACAGATTCTGACAGATGCTACTGTTCCTCCCATTGAGGAAGCTTTCCGCAGACTCAACAAGATCAGTATCCCATCTACTGCCTCGAGTCAGACTTCTTCTGCGATGGTAGCCTTCCGAGGTAGAGAGGGTTCTTCTCAGTTTCGTGGACGTGGGCCTCATGGTAGAGGAGGTTGTATTCGTTATCCTTGCACATATTATCATCGCCCTAGACACACAGAGGATACATGCTACTCCAAGCATGGTTTTCCTGCATCAACTCGTGTAGCAGAGCAAGCAGATTCTCGTGCTGTCGGTTCTTCCGATCAGAGGTATGATGACCTCATTGCTCGAATAAAGGATATTATGCCTTCAGGGAGCTCCTTAGATTCTTCGCCTACTCCAGGAGGCCACTCAGATGTTGCAGCTTTTGCCTCCTCCAGTACCTCATGTAGTACCTATGGTCTTACTACTTGTAGTGGATCAAATATTACATAGTGGATTATGGACTCGGGGGCGACACATCACATATGTGGTGATAGAGATCAGCTTGCAGCTTACATACAAGTCCCTTTAGGGAGAAATGTTGTCATAACATATGGGACTCATTCCCCGACCACAGGACATGGGGAGATTAGTTTGACACCTTCCATGCGTCTGCAGAATGTGTTGCATGCACCTGGCTTTTCTATGAATTTATTATCTATTATTCTGATTACAAAGGATTATGCATTGTCGAGCTGTTTTTGACCCATCATCTCTTGTATTTCAGGACATACTTATGGGCAGGGTAATTGGTTGTGGTTGTGAGAATGGTGGCCTCTATTGACTATGCATGCCTATCTTCTCGTTTCATCTACTGGACCAGCATCTCCTTTCACGTGGCACATGCGCTTTGGTCACCTTCCACTCTAGAGTACCTCAAATCTCACCTCAATATTCCTTTAGTGCGAGGCTTGTCAGTTGGGAAAGCATCATCGATCTGCTTTTCTTAGTCGTCAGAGTTAAAGCAGTAGCTCCATTTTTGAGGTATTCATGTTGATATTTGGGGTCCAAGTCGTGTTCCCGTTCAACAGGGACACATGTTTTTCTTAGTTGCAGTTGATGTTTTTTTCGTTTGTCATGTGTTTTTCTTTTAAAGAATAAATCTAAAGCAGGTGATGTTATCAAAACTTTTATCAATGAAGTGCAAAAATATCTTTTCTTCGTCTATGAAATTTGTGAGAACTTATAATGCTTTGGAATTCCGTTTGTATGCTCTCTCTCAAAATTCTTTTCATCCCGTAGTATTATTCATCAAACATCATGTGCCTATACTTCTCAACAGGATGGAGTTGTAGAGAGAAAGCATCACCATTTACTTGATGTTACCCGAACTCTTCCCATTCAGAGTCATGCCTCGCATTCATTCTGGGGTGATGCAGTGCTTATGACATGTTATGTTGTGAATCACACATCCTCATCTATTCTAGGTGAGAAAATTCCTTTCTCTCTGGCATTTCCAGAGAAAGTTTTGTTCTCACTTACTCCTCGTGTTTTTGGCTCAGTCGCATTTGTCCACTAGTTGTCTCCTGGTCTAGACAGACTCTCTCCTAGAGATGTCAAATGTGTTTTTGTTGAGTACTTCAGGACACCAAAGGGATATAGATGCTATGATCCAATGCACATGAGGTATTATGTTAATGCTGATGTTACATTTTTCGAATCGGTTATGTATTTTTCCCCTACAGGTTATAGGTTGACTTCAACAGATTCAGATGATGAGGTTTACGTACCACCTCCTCTTATGAACCCATCACTATCCTAGTCCGTGCCTATTGTTCCAACCCAACCACCACCACCTCCTCCATCTACATCACCTCCTCCTATACCACCACATGTGCTGGTTGTTCCACCATTTCCACGTTACTATACTCACCGTCCATCTTTTGCTCATGGTCTATGCCCGTCATCCAACACAACTTAAGTATGTTCTGAATACAAGTTTTCTAACAATGGGTCTGGAGATGTGTCTGAGCAGGAACTTTGCAGGAGGCTAGAACTCAGTTTAAGCAAATTTCCGATGACTTGGATGTTCCTATTTCCATTTGAAAGCAAAAGCGTACATGTGCCACATGTCTACTAGCTTTCCAGGTCTCCTTTGATTGCTTGACAGGGGATTTCAGGAAATTTGCTACTGCACTATCTACCGTGGCAATACCACGGACTTACCAAGAGGCATTGAAAGATAGTCATTGACGTCTAGCTATGGGGGAGGAGATGGATGTCCTACAGTCGTGTGGTACATGGAGCCTGCTCCCTGCTCCCAATGGGGCATCTATTGTCAGTTGCAGATGGGTGTTTATAGTGAAACACAATGCAGATGGAAGCATTGATCGTTACAAGGCCAGATTGGTTGCACGGGTTTTACTCAGACGCATGGCATGAATTATCTGGACACTTTTTCACATGTAGCTCGCCACACTACTCTATGAGTTCTTTCTGTTGCAGTGGTACATGATTGGCCTTTATTTCAACTTGATGTTAAAAATGCATTCTTGTATGGTGATCTCCATGAAGAAGTCTACATGCAACAACCTTAGGGGTTTACTGCTGAGGGGGAGTGTCAGCAGGTTTATATACTTCACAAGGCAATATATGACCTTAAGCAAAGTCTGAAGGCATGGTTTCAGAAGCTCTCAGATCTGCTTGAAAAGCAGGGGTTTAAAAGGTTAAATTCATATCATTCACTATTCGTGCAGTGAACACCCAGAGGGATAATTGTTATCATGGTGTACGCTGATGATATACTTATTACATGTGATGATGTGCAGGGGATAAAGAAGGTAAAGGAATTTCTGGGTCATCAGTTTGTCACCAAGGATCTTGGCACCCTGAGGTATTTCTTAGGGTTAGAGTTTGCTAGGAACACGTAGGGTCTTGTGATGACCCAAAGGAAGTATGTTACAGACATACTTGTTGAGACATGTATGGTTGGGTGTCAACCCTCTACTACTCCTATGGATCCTAGAATGAGGTTATATGATGATGATACAAATGAGGTTGACAAGAGGAGATATAGAGGGTTGGTGAGAAAGCTTCTCTATGATACTATTACTAGACCTGATATCTTCTTTGTAGTGAGTCGGGTGAGTCAGTTTATGGAGCAGCCTCGACAGGTACATATGGATGCTATATATATATGATCTTGAGGTATCTAAAGTCTTCTCTAGGTGCAGGACTGCTATTCAGGAAAGGAGTGATTCTTTCTGTTTCTGCACGTGATTATGCGGACTATGCAGGGTGTCCTAAGGATAGGAAGTGTACCTCGGGCTTCGCCGTATTTGTTGGCAGTTCTCTTATGTCCTGGAAAAACAAGAAACAAATTGTTGTTGCTAGGTCAAGTACTGAATCTGAATATATGGCTATGACATAAGCAAGTACTGAGATGATGTGGGTTCGAGCAGTGCTAGCAGATTTGCATATAGATGTATCTCTTCCTATGCAGTTACAATGTGATAAACAAGCCGCCCTATTTATAGCAAACAATCATGCATTTCATGAAAGGACAAAACACATTGAAGTGGACTGTCATTATACAAGAGACATGATTCAGAAGGGATTGATTTCTACCTCTCATGTTAGTACAGGAGATCAAATTGCTGGTATCTTCACCAAGGCTTTGCTTCGAGGACCATTCCAGAAGTGTCCAAGCTGAGCATGATTGACATTTATGCTCCACCTTGAGGGGGAGTATAGAGATTTTTATATTCCTGTACTTTTCCTTATTATCCTTTATTTCTGTTCATCTTATGTAATTTACCCATAGGTCTCTCCTCTATATAAGAGAACTTAGGGTTCCCTTTCCCAACGATCATCCTTGAGTAGTATTGCCAAGGACAACCCAGATAATTGGTCCTGGGATTCGACAACGAGATTGTTAGCTGCAATGATGGAGCACTGGTTGATGGAGATGCCAGTCTTCTAGTTGGGTTAGCAGTGCTTGCCGTGATGATATTGGATTGCATGGGGATAAAGAGATGGTCCATTAGATTACAAATTAGGAAGATGACTGCGACATTGCCAAAAATGAAGCCAACGATGTTGTAGATGTTACATTTTTTGGAGAATTGGCAGGAGGGGGCATAAAACATGTCTTGAATTTTGCAGATGCAGTGATAAAATGTGGAGAGTTCGATACTCACTTGAAGTGTGATGGCCTGGACAAGGGCAATATTGATGTCTTCTTGAATCAATGTCACGAGCAAGGAATCCTTGATGGAGGATTAAAAGAAATATCATATTGTTTGGAAATTGTTTTGCCAATATTTTTACCGCATTCTAGTCTTTTTACTGTTACCTTCCCACTGTTGGACCCATGGATGTTTACATGGGTGAGAGCATACATACATACATACATACATACATACATACATACATATATATAAGGCTGATCCTATGAGAGTCAAAATTTGTGAGAGCAGTGAATCTGAACTGCTAGATTCTGCTCTTCTCTCTCCTCCTGCAATCAATGAGAGAGATGACAAAAGCTAGTGGTGCAGAATCATTCCTCTCATGCTCTCACATATTATGGCTCTCACAGGATCAACCCTCTCTCTCTCTATATATATATATAGGGTTGATCCTGTAAGAGCCAAAAATTGTCAGAGCATGAGAGCAGTGAGTTCGGACCATTAGATTCTGCTCATTTCTCCCCTCCTCCAATCAATCGGCAGAATCTAATGGTCCGGACTCATTGCTCTCACACTCTCACAGTTTTTGGCTCTTACAGGAGCTACTCTCTCTCTCTCTATATATATATATGGGTTTGATGGGGCTGCCCCCAGGGGTCAGCCAACAGGCTGCCCTCGCTATCCTTGGGGCACCCTGCATAATCTGCATCTGCGCACGCTGAGATGGTTATAGAATCACACCTTTGAAATAGTAGTCCTGCTCCTGGAGATGATTTGAGATACCTTAGTATCATCTGTCTAGCATCCATATGAACTTGACGAGGTTGGTCCATGAATTGGCTCACCCGACTGAGTGCAAATTAAATATCGAGTCTAGTAATGGTAACATAAAGAAGCTTTCCAACCAGCTCCCTGTATCTCCTTCTGTCCACCTCATCAGTATCATCATCATAGAGTTTCATGCTTGGATCCATGGGTGTAGTCGCAGGTCGACATCCAAGCATACCCGTGTCACTCAACAAGTCAGTGACATACTTTCTCTGAGTCATCGCAAGCCCCTTTTTATTTCTGGCAAACTCCAATCCCAGAAAGTATCTTAGGGCTCCTAGATCCTTGGTAACAAATTCACGACCCAGAAACTCTTTTGCCCTTTTTATTCCCTGCATATCATCTTCTGTAATGAGTATATCATAGACATACACCATAATAGCAGTCATACCTCTGGAGGTTCTCTGTGTAAAAAGAGAGTGATATGCATTCGACCGTTTGAACCCCTGTTTCGCAAACAAGTCTGAGAGCTTCTGGAACCAAGCTCCGGGACTCTGCTTAAGGCCATAGATTGCCTTATGAAGTTTGCACACCTGTAAACACCCCCCCTCAACAGTAAACCCCGATGGTTTTTGCATGTAGACTTCCTTATGAATATCACCATCCAGAAAAGCATTCTTGACATCCAATTGAAACAGAGGCCAATCTCGCACCACATCAACAGATAAGAGGATGCGTAAGGTAGAATGTCGAGCAACAGGGGAGAACGTGTCAAGATAATCTACCATATATGTCTGCATAAATTCACGGGCAACCAGTCGAGCTTTGTACCTACACAATGGTACCATATGCATTCTGCTTCACCGTGAAAGCCCATTTACAACTGACTATAGACGCCCCAGCGGGGGCGGGGCCAAGGCTTCAGGTACCTCTCGAACGAAGAGCAACCATCTCTTCTTCCATAGCTAATCGCCACCGATCGTCCTACATGGCCTCCTGATAATTCTGTGGAATGGCCACGACAGATAATGCAATTTTAAATTTCCTGAAATCGCCAGTCAAGCGATCAAAGGAGACCATGGATGCAATAGGGTATGTAGCGCAACTGCGCTTCTGCTTCCGAAGCGCAATAAGTAAGTCCAACTCAGTAACCTCCACACCTGTCTCCTGTATAGAGCCCTGCTCAGGTAGATCACCAAATCCATCGTTAGAAAATATGTATTCAGAACATACCTCACATGTGCTAGATGATGAATGATGACCATGAGCAGAAGTAGGCCGACGGTATAGTGATATGGCAAGGGTGGAACCGGGACCATAGTAGGTGGTGGAGGTGGTGGTGGTGGTGGGGTTGGTGGTGATGGTGTTGGTGGTGATGGTCTTGGTGGAGATAATGGTGGTGGTGGCATGTATATGTCATCATCATATTCTGAGGAGGCCAACCGATCACCTGTAGGAGAAAAGTACACCACCGACTCAAAAAATGTGACATCGACACTAACATAATACTTCTTTGCGTGGTGGATCACTGGATCATAACACCTGTACCCTTTTTGTGTCCTGGAGTACCCTACAAAGACACACTTGACAACCCTAGGAGAGAGCTTGTCAATACCTGGAGACAATTGGTGGACCAAGGTTCGAAATTTCGATTTCGATATCGTTTCGGTGAGGTCTAATACCGAAATTTCGCCGAAATTTCGGGAAATTTCGACGATTTCGGTGGAAACGTCGAAAAAGGCTAAAAAACCCGATTTTTTTCAATTTTTTTTGAAAATTTCGATATTCCAAGTTATTAGAACAGTAAATAACATACAAATACACATTTATTTCACACAAATTGGTCATCTATACCCTATATATAGACATATCGGTCATATCGGCCATATCGGTCATATCGGTGGACATATTGTTGGAACCCAAGCAACATGTCTCGATCGATATGGGGTCGAAATTCACGAACAAGCTCATTTATGATGTCCAACTATAAAAATTTAAATGATTGGAAAAAAAATTTAAATGATTTATACTTCCAAAACACAAGATCCGAATATATAACACCACAACTCATTATTGTTCCACATTAAACTTCAAAACCCCCAATTTCTTCTAACATAGATCCAAGAAAATAATCTCCAACAATGTTTTAGTTCATGTTAACTTCAGATCTGTGATACAATGATCATAGTTAGCACTATTGTGCAAAAAAAACACAAAAGCCCCAAATTTCGACTCCAAATTTATACCTATTTTGGGGGAAATCTCTCAAATTAAACACCATGCCTAGCTATATCAACAACCATTTAGTGAAAACCCTAAAAAAATTACTGAATTTGAAGAAGATTTATCATAAATTGGCTTACCTCAAGGGATGAAGGTCTTGGAGGTCTTGGAGGAAGAAGAGAAGAGACACTGCCCGAAGTCGGTCGAAATGGGGACATTTCGACCGAAATTTCGCTATATTTCGAAAGTGGCCAGATTTTCCTATTCAAAGATTCCTAATGTCGGGCGAGATATCGAGATGGACCGAGATATCGGCGATATCTCGCGATATTTCGACCGAAACCGGGGATCTCGATATACAGTATGATATCGATACCCGATACCCATCGAAACCAAAATTTCGTCGAAATTTCGGCGAAATTTCGCGAGATTTCAGTCCATGTGGTGGACAAATGCTACTGAGCCAAACACATGAGGAGTAAGTGAGAATTATTCCTTTTCAGGAAAAAGCAAGCGAGAAAGGAATTTTCTCACCTAAAACCGATGAGGGCGTGCGATTAATAAGATAGCATGCCGTAAAGACAACATCACCCCAAAAAGAGTATGGAGCACAACTCTGAATGAGAAGTGTTCTTGTAGCATCAAGCAAATGACGATGCTTCCTTTATGCAACCCCATTTTATTGGGAAGTATAGGCACACGATGTTTGAAGAATAATACCTTAGGTTGAAAAATAATTGGAAAGAGAATGAGTACAGAATTCCAAGGCATTATCAGTTCTCACAAATTTCACAGAAGATGAAAACACATTTTGTACTTCAGTGAGAAAGGTTTTGATAACATCTCCAGCTTCAGATTTATTCTGTAATAAAAAGACCCAAGACAGATGAGAGAAATCATCCACTGCAACAAGATAAAACCTGTGTCCCGATGATCCGAAACATGTCTGGGACCCCAAATATCTATATGAAACAACTCAAAAATGGAGCTACTGCTCTGACTCTGACGACTGGGAAATGTCGACCTACGATGTTTTCTCAACTGACAAGCCTCACATTGAAAGGACGAGTGAGGAGAAATCTGAGGTAGGACACGTCATATTTTCTGGATCGAGAGATGACCAAAACGCATGTGCCATATGAAGGATGAGATAGGTCCATCAGAAAGAGAAGAAATGCCAGCATATGGATTCCGGGTTAAGCGATAGAAGCCACCTTGCTCACGACCACACCCAATCACCTTGCCCGTAAGGATGTCATGAAATACAAGTGAAGATGGGTCAAAAATAGCTCGACAATGTAAATTCTTTGTAATCTGATTAATAGATAATAAGTTCATAGAAAAGTCAGGTGCATGCAACACATCTGTAAATGCATAGAGGGTGTCAAACTAATCTCCCCATGTCCCGTAATTGGGGAATGAGTCCCATCTGCAATAACCACCGTGCGTCCTGGAGGAACATGTCTGTATGCTGTAAGTTGATCCATGTCTCCACACAAGTAATGTGTGGCACCAAAATCCATAATCCATTCAACTACATCGGATCCACAACTGCTAGTGAGCGTATAAGTACTACATGAAGTACTGGACGAGGCTGAAGCAGCCACATCAGAGTGACTCCCAGAGGCTGAGGAAGACATGACATGATTGGCTGGAGGTATAATGCCCCTCAATCGTGTTACAAGATCATCAAACCACTGATCCATAGAAGACGCAGCTGGAGGCTCAATCTGCTCAGCCACATGAGCAGAGGCAGGAAATCAATGCTTAGAGTAGCATGTATCTTCGGTATGTCCAGAACAATGGAAAAAAGTGCAGGGCTGACGGACACGACCTCCTCTGCCGCAAGGTCCTCCTCCACGAAACTGAGAAGAACCGCCTCAACCTCGAGAGGCAACCATCGTTGAAGAAGTCTGACTGGCAGTGGAAGATGGAACAGTGATTCGACTGAGCCTACGGAAGGCTTCTTCAATCGGAGGAATAGTAGAGTCTACCAAAAATTGAGAACAGGCCGCCTCATACTCAGGATCAAGGGCCGCCAGGAACACACCAACCATGGTGGCGTTCCGATAAGTCTTCTCCTGCTCAGGGATAGATTTCAGAGGCATGAAGCTGCAGTGCTTCTCTAAATGCATAGAGGATGTCAAACTAATCTCCCCCTGTCCTACAATTGGGGAATGAGTCCCATCTGCAATAACCACCATGCGTCCTGGAGGAACATGTCTGTATGCTGTAAGTTGATCCCTGTCTCACACAAGTAATGCATGGCACCAGAATCCATAATCCATTCAACTACATCAGATCCATAACTGCTAGTGAGCGCATAAGTACTACCTGAAGTACTGGAGGAGGTTGAAGCAACCACATCAGAGTGACTCCCAGAGGCTGAGGAAGACATGACAGGACTGGCTGGAGGTATAATACCCCTCAATCGTGTTACAAGATCTTCAAACCATTGATCCATAGAAGAGGCAGTTGGAGGCTTAATTTGCTCAGTCACATGAGCAGAGGCCGGAAATCTATGCTTAGAGTAGCATGTATCTTCGGTATGTCCCAGAACGATGGCAAAATGTGCAGGGCTAACAGACACGACCTCCTTTGCCGCAAGGTCCTCATCCACAAAACTGAGAAGAACCTCCTCAACCTCGAGGTAGCCAACGCTGAAGAAGCCTGACTGGCAGTGGAAGATGGAACAATGATCCGACTGAGCCTATGGAAGGCTTCTTCCATCGGAGGAATAGTAGAGTCTGCCAAAATCTAAGAACGAGCCACCTCATACTCAGGATCAAGGGACCCAGGAACACACTAACCATGCTGTCATTCCGATAAGTATTCTGTTGCCCACACAAGGATGTATATAGCGGGTGGAGAGGTCGTCCATTCTGCTTGATAGTAAAGATATCATGCTGGAGCTGTAGAATCTTTATCTCATTCTTCGCATGTGAATAAGTGGCAGTAAGAATATCCCACACCACCTTGGATGTGTGTTGATGAAGTTATCATTGGCGATCTCTAATGCCAATGTACCTGAAAGCCAAACCTTGGCATATGCATCATCTGCCTCCCATGAGGTGTTAACCCCAGTCTTCTTGGTCGGTTCTTGTTCGGTAAGAATGTGTTTTTTACCTGTAGACTTTATCATGCTCATGAACTGCATAGCCTACAGTTCATAGTTTGACCCATCCATCTTTACTATAGGCGCAAGACCTCTGAAAGCACCTATGGTGGGAACCTCGACCTTGTTTTCTGACATGACGACTCGAGAAGACTAGAGATGAAGAGTAGATACAAGCTTGTCTACACTGATATAGAGAGATATGATTGCATGTGTAGACTCATGCAACCAATATCATCAAACAAAAAAAACTCAGAGACGACGCTTTTAGAGGAAGGTGGCGGTGCCCGTGGAGAGAAGCAAGGTCGGGCGGCGGTGCAACCCGCGTGAGAGAGGGGTGGCAGTACAACCTGCGTGGAAAGGAGGGGGCTACAGGAACACGGGCAGCGGCGCGACCCATGTGGATGAGGGCCGCGAGGGCCCAGGCGGCAGGGGCGGAGGCGCCCTGTGTGGGCAGGTGTAGGCGACAGGCGCAGACGGCGGCGCCCTGCGTGGGCAGAGACAGACGGCGCCCTACGTGGAGAGGAGAGGAGAGAGGGGAGGGAGGGGGAACTTAGGATTAGGGTTTCGGAGTTCCGGTCTAGGACTGCCACTCCGATACCATGTTGGGAAAAAACGAAAAGATGTTTATTCCTTTAGCCTTAGGCTCTCTTATATAGGGAGAGACCTATGGGCATATTACATAGAGTAGACAGAAGAACAAAAAATATATATAAGGTACAGCAATATAGAATATATCTCGACACTAATTGTAGGCTACCATGTATTTAACAATTACTACATTTCCAATTATACAGTGTCACTAAAAAAGGGAAGACAATTTTGGAAAGAAAAGCTTCAAATAAATGATTTCATGCAGATGATTAAGATCTAAACCTGAGGACAGTAATAAATATACTTCGGTCAAGTAAATGGTTGTTGTGAGATCGGTAATATCAAGAAAATGGTCAGTAATTTACATCCAAATTATTACCTTGTACAAAATTTAGTAATATGTATACAGTGGTCAAGTAAATGTGTGTTGCGAGATTAGTAATAAGATAACAAATGGTTAGTAAATACCATTGTGTATGCAATGAACATTGCATACATTTCTGTAATATTTTTCCTTTTTCATCAACGAAGCATTCCATTAATTTCACTAATTTATTTTTCCTTATGTACATGTGTTTAATAACTTCTTTTCAAAGTACTATTTCCATATTAATCGTAAGAAGGAGAATATGTTACTGATTATAAGTTACTTTCTTACTTGAGCAATGTACGCGCCTTACTGACCGTTACTTTGTTATTATTGATCTCATAATAGTCATTACTTGAGATTTGTATACATAGTACTGAACCTGTGATATATGCAGATATATACATTATTGAATACACAACAACAATTTACTTAAGAACTATATATATATATATTACTTGAGTATTGTCTCTAAATTAATGAATTCTGTTCAAATTAATAATAGATATGGAAATTATTGACCATTTGTTATGGCTTTACTAACTTCACAATAAGCACTTACTTGACCAGTGTGTATATATTATTGAATTCTGTACCATATAATAAAATGAATGTAAATTACTGACAGTTGTATGTATGTATATATATATATATATATATTATTTGAGTATTGTATCTAAATTAATGAATTCTGTTCAAAGTAATAATAGATATGGAAATTATTGACCATTTGTTATGGCTTTACTAACTTCACAATATGCACTTTACCAGTGTATATATATTATTGAATTCTGTACCATATAATGAAATGAATGTAAATTACTTATAGTTGTTTGTATATTACCGATCTGGCAACAAACATTTACTTGACTATTGTATATATATTACTAACCTGAGTATTTGGATCTCAATTTTCTGCAATAAATCATTGATTTGAACATTTTCTTTCCAAAACATTCTTGTTTTTTTAAAGGACACGATACAACAACAAAGCCTTTTAAGGACACGAACATTTTTTAAGGACACGATATATTTGGAATAATACTTATTGTTAAATCGTCTTGCATATTGATCTCGTCCAAAAATGACATCCTTCGAAATAGGTAATCACTCAATTGATAATATACGTGTATGGCTTAAAATTGGTGATCACCAAGATGCTAATGGGCATAGGGCCCATTGGGTAAAAATTATATATATATATATATATATATATATATATATATATATATATATATATATGGATTTAGTGGGGCTGCCCCCTGGGGGCAGCCAACATGGCTGCCCCGCCCCATATTTCGGGCGTTTTTTTATTTTTTTTTTGAAAAATAAAACCATGTATATTCATCCCTATATCCCTCCTACATGCCATTCGAATTTCGTCAGAAACAGAGACTCCTACGGCCTCCATCTTGATGGTGTCGATTTAAAAAATCCTGTTACCATTAAAAAATGATTGTCTAGATGGAGGTCGTAGGAGTCTCTGTTTCCGACGAAATTCGAATGACATGTAGGAGGGATATAGGGATGAATATACATGGCGACATTTTTTGAAAAAAAATAAAAAAGCGCCGAAAATGGCGCGGGGGCAGCCATGTTGGCTACCCCCAGGGGGCAGCCCCATTATATCACATTATGTAAATATGAAATAGGTAAGGGCATAAATATTATTGGAAAATTTTACGAGGTAATAAGTTAGAAAAACCCTTTAATCAATATATTTGATATCTACCACTCTTTATTAATCATCTCTTGGATCTTAGTAAAGAAATCACACCTTTTTAGTAAGAACTATCGCCTCTCTTTAGCTGCAAGTAAAGTTATGTTTACTGACGCCATTCCTTTTAAATCTTACAGGGGAGGATCCTTCCCATGATGAGCTATAAAAGTGCTTCAAGAGCATTTGCTGCAATGTTCAGGTTGTGCAATGAACCAGAGAACGCTGAATCATTTCAACGATTAAACAAATTTCCAGAATGGATGTCGGATGCTGGTTATCATCTGTTGTAATATGTATCAGTATGTATCAAATTATATTTGTTTTAGTATTTTTGTCACCGCGTCGTGTTATATTTGTATGTTACTGTATCATGTTGTATTTGTAATAGTATTCATATCACTGTCTCGAGTTACCTTTCATATTAAGATGGGGAAAGATTGAGCAGGTAGAGCGCGTGAGGAGGAAGAGTGGAACATTGCTTTCTCTACAACATTTCATAACTTACGCATACAATTTCCTTCTTTCTCGTTCCTTATTTGGTGTAAACAATCATGCCATGAGATAATTTCTTCTGCTTATTTCTGCATGTCCAGCATCGGCATGCCAGTGTAATGCGAGGTTTTTTCTGTAGTGTCATTGAGAGATTGCAAGATAACATTCATCCCAAATATGATTATATTCTGTATTTTAAATGTGAACAAAGTGATTTTGGGCAGCTACTTCTGTTTGTTTGACGGTGTGATTGGCTTTCATCATTTTTTGGATCCTCAACGTTATAGAGGTCCTTAGATGCACATGTACATGTGAACAAGTTACATCACATGCGCTGTGTTAAGAATAGTGAAGGGTTTAGTCAATTGTGTAATTAGATCTTGTGTAAGATATTCTGTAATACTGTTCATGTATTTAGTCTCGCATTCTCTATTGGGAGAGCTGGAGGTGATCTCTATAAATAGCTTTTAAACCGGATTTATGTGAGAAGAATTAATATGCGGAACTTCAATATCCACGGATTTATTAGTCAAGTGGCAATTGGAGCATACAATTCGTCCGTGTGCTTAGTGTGGATTTTCATAACCCTGCTGCGCAAAAATGGGATACGCGTTTGAAATAGATGCCTGAGTTATTATATATATCATGATCGATACGGAAATAAATCGAGTCATCTTTTCCTTTATCTCAAAAAGAGTATTTCTATTTTGCATGGTTCAATCATTGATCTCGAAATTTCCACAATAAATTGGGTAGGTAGCTGGTACAATTCCCTACGCACGAGTTTGCAATTGTAATGGAATAATTTGAAATGTGTTAGAATACTTTGAAGAGGTAGAAGTAGAAAGAGTAAGTAAGATTTAAATACTTTATTTATTTATGTAATGTATGCAGAAAGAAAGATTTTTAGCCGATTGATATCCGGAGATCTCATTCATTGAAAAATAACTACAAGTGAAGGAGATGCACGATTTAAATAATAGAAAATCCAATATTTCACAATTGTATCTAGAATAACTGGAAAAGTAGAAACAAGACCAGATATAATTTGATCATTATGAGCCAATCCAAAATCGTTGTAAACCTAACCAATCACGAGGCGAGTGAAACCCGATACATAAATCAGTAACTAAGAGAATTGAAAAATCTTTTATTGTGTCACTTAAGTTACTTGTAACTTGTAAGGGATAGCAAAGTATAATGGTGGGTTTGCTCCCACCCTTTGTCCCTCGTGCAATTCTCGTTATTTTTGCCATGGTGCCCTTCTCATGGAAGGAGGGAGAGTCTATCCCTCAACCTCCCTCGTTTCCCGCAACCATGCAACCGCCTCCCCCTTTCATGCGGAGGTATTCCTCCATATCTTCTCCTCCCCCTTCTTGTGTGGGCTTCAGTCTCCCTTGCTTATGTGGACTATGTTCGTGTGATGCTCAGAAGTATGTGCTATCATTATTTATTTGTGGGAGGCAAGTCTTGACTCGACACGGCTCTGCAGACACATCTTTGAATGAGCTTTGTTGAGAGGTATGAATGCCATTATTTATGGTGATATGCTAGACACTACCATGTTATCTTCGTAGACAATGGATTGTGACTGCGAATCTAGCGTTTCTTCTCCCACATCTCCCGCCTATAAAAGAGGATTGTTTCCATATTTCGTTGACCGTGTGGACCATTGCGTGGTCAATGTAGCGATCTTGTTTTACCTGTTGCATGTCCAATTTTTCGTTGTTTGCTAGTGTAGATCTGGTGGTTCACCAATGTTTGATTTATGACTTGCTCCTGCAGTTTGTAGGATAATGGTTGGTTTGCTTTTTGACAGTGCGTCGAACCCATGTCCATATGCGGTCGTAATTATACTTCGTCTTTACTTGTTTGTTGGCACTTGATCCAGGATTGTGGTTAATATGTTGCTTATGTTTCATCTTAACTTGCATGCTACTGGATTTATATGAATGTTCGATTTTAAGGTTAGAGAGTTTTGATGAACGCTAACACTAACATTCAATTAAAAAGAGATAAATAACTTTTATTTCATTAAGGGGTCGCCAAGTGCATTTAAGTCCAACAAATGAGGGTTAGAGCTTTCGATGGGGAGTTGGGTTTGCGGTAGATTTGCAAAAGAAAAGGAAGATGGGATAAAGTTGTGTGGCTATGGAGGTTGGACAACAAGAGAAATGAAGTTAGTTGGGGTTTTCACATATAAAAAAAGGAAAGGTTGTTGGGGACGGTTAAGTTGACTTGAGGTCAATGATTCTCACGTGTGGATTGGTGGGTTCATGCACTAGAGTATGGGTCAATGGTGGGTCAAATCCCATTGAAGTGTATCTATACGGATTGATGGGTGATTGCCATGTGGCTAAGGTTGACCATGAACATTGACCAATGCAAGAAAATAAAGTCAAATAAAAAATTAAAATATGAGATGAACTTTTATGCAAAAATGACTAACATAAATGTTTTACATCTCTCTGAGATGTACACCTTTCATGTTAAACTCAAAAACAGGTCAATTATGAAAATTTTAATTTTTGGTGATATTTAATAAATTTAAATACCATTTTTTTTATTTTGTATTTCTCTTTAATTTTCTTTTAATGATGCATGCATGATATAATTGAATAAAATGTCAAATGATGATTTAAACGTGAATCTATTGTTTTGGATTTTAATTGATTAAGAAAAACTAGAGAAGTAAATCTATTTACAATGTTAAAATTTATCGTTTCATGGTTTTCTAGAATTATATGGATTTTTATTTTTTATGCAGTTATCGTAGAAATATATAAGAAATAAATGAATTGAAAAAGAAATAGAATAAAAGAGTTATATATATTTATATATGTAACGAATAAAGTTAGCTGATTTTGTATAATGTACAATTAGGTCCTAGAACCTAATCTCCACAATTAAACTCCTATCCTTTGAATTTTAACATTGTTCTATTTATGCTTTAATTCAAGGTTAGTAGTGTTTGATTGGAGATTGTATGAGGAAGTTATGCATCTTTTCAATTTTTAATCCTTAAAACTGGGATTTGGGGCTTTTTACAATTTTACGGATTAGTATTGTTATAGGACTTTCATAGATTTGGGTTTATATTATGTAAAAAAATGAAGTTATTTTCATGTCAATTGGAGTTAGAATGAACTTTCTAGACTTGTTATAAGATTATACTCTGTATAGTTGAAAATATACCCATTTTAGCTCATAATTTCTAATCATTTTAGGTGAATCTTTCCTTCATGTGGTGAGTTGATTTTCTCAAATTAATCCATTTCATTGCTTAAGATGATTATCCTATTTTATCATTTTATGTGAATTTTGCATTATTTTTCTTAGGAATTTCAGATAAAATTTAGGTATAAAAGAGATGAACCATGGATTCATCAGCTTCCTTCAGAGGTTCCTTCGTTAGAATAGATTTTTTTGTTTGACCACCAATTAACACCTTGATGTCTTGAGACACCATAGCATATAATTGTTTGCATCCATGATTTTGATAGAGGTCCCCTAAACCATCATGGAAGATGTAGATATTAGAGGCTTGTTCTTGACATGAGTCGTTATCATCATGTTCATGGATCGATATGAATGAAGTTCTAGACAATCTATTCACATACATGGAAAGGACCTTTAGGGAAGTAGATCTCAACCGAAAGGAGTTCGTATGAGGTGGAGAGAAGGGTGACAACGCCACTAGGGAAGCAGCCCTTGGTCACTACGTAGGGTGGAGATTTACGTGGTGAACAACATCACGGGAAGAGAAACCTACGAGCATGGAATCGACGGTGATTGGCTTGAGACTCACATGGAAAGGAGGCATGCACGATGGAGATGTTGTGCACAGTTAGGGCACCCATGAGTGGGTGGACAACAATGGTATATAGGAGGCCCATGCACGTGAGGAGGTAGGGGTGGTGGTGGCGACACACATGACGATGATGGTGGTTTGTTATGGCTATAGGCTTGTGGTGCTGGCAGGGAATAAAAATTACAGTCTAAGATCATTGCTCCGATATCATTTGGAGAAAATATTGGAATGTAATAGATTGATTTCATTCTTGGTGTAGGATTTCTTATATAGCACGAAAACCTATAGCCCATCTGGTGGTAATTAAATAATAATCCTCGAAGAGTTACAAATAGAAATAGAGAATATGGAAATAAACTAAAAATAAAAAGCTACATCATTTTCCTATATTTGTCAATAACATCATCACACTTGATTTTAAACATAAAGAACTGATGCATTCATGATGATTTAGTAATTATGGGATCTTTGATCAAATAAGATTACACACGTAGAATTTGGTGAAACCATTAGAGGTATAATTAAGAGAGCAATTCTTGAGAACCCGTATGACATGAACAAGGTATGAATATTGTTTCATATATCATATGAAATGTTTAAACTATATATGAATTTTCTGTTTAATATTTGAGTTATAGATCAACATAAAAGCCTTAGGTGTGTATTTGCTTTATGTTAAGAGAAATAAAAGCCTTAGTTGTGTATTTGCTTTATGCTAAGAGAAAGAGTTAACGACCTCATTAACTTCCTTGGTCATTTGATTTAGAGACTCGGATGATATTTAAAGCCATAGTAAAAGAGGATATCAATAGTTCAATGTGATATGTGTATGTATGCAACATCCATGCATGTGTGTATATAAATAAATATAAAATCAAATACAAAACTCCTATGCTTAGAAATGTTTTATTTTATTTACAACCTATGAAATCTTTGTGCTTTAAATCACTTGAGCGCAAGTGAAAGGTAAAATATATCTGCATGAAAGCTATGGTGGAATGTGTTATGGTAAAATCTTTGAAGATTTCAATGAAGATATGTCATAAATCTTTCGTGCTACAAAGAACAGATATATACATGTGTAATACACGTGGGCTGCAAACTTCACAGCAAGCATTTTCCAACTATGAAATTGTTTTGACATATGGTTATTTTATGTATATTTTTGAAAAACAATTGAGGCATGTGCATGTTTATTTGAATTTATGAATCGAAGGGCTGAAAATTGTCGATGATGATCCAAACATGTAATCAACCATAAGCAACCAACCACAAAGAACACACATGGTTTTATGTGGAAAAGCATCATCGTTGTAGCAGTGAAAACAACCACGGGTTAAGAGGCGTTCCACTATGAGAGAAAACATGAGTATATATATAATAACCTTAGGAGGCGACAACTCTCCCGGAATGAGACTCTCTAATAACACACGCCTTAACCCTACAATATGTATGGGTAATCAGTAAACGAATCCTAATTAGATCTAAAAATCTGTATCTTACTCGGGCCAGCTAAGATTCATTTACAGAACATATTCAGATCTCGATGCTTCAAGGCATATCTCAACAACTCTACCTTGACGTGAACTCCACCTAGAATGTTGCGTAGGACTCTCTCTTTACCAAACATGGCCTTTACGCCCTAGAAATACCAACCAAGTTCATGTAGGTTGTGAACTTGGTTAATGGCGCTGGCTTCGTCATCATGTCTCTTGGATTGTCTGCAGTGGCGATCTTCTTCTTCTGAATGTGACCCTCTGTTAGGACTTCTCTATGAAGTGGTAGTAGATAATGCTGTGCTTTGTTCTTTCATGGTGCATCTGATCCTTCGTTAAATGTATAACACTCTCACTATCATAGTGGATGACTATTGTCTTTTGATCGAGAGTGAGCTTGTCGAATAATCGTCTCAACCAAATTGCTTCCTTCAGTTGATGCCATGTACTCAACCTCCATGGTAGATATGGCCATGGTGTGCTGCAATGTTGCCTTACACAAAACTACACATCTAGAAAATGTGAATATATAGCATGTCATGGATCTTCTCTTGTCACGAACACCTGCATAGTCGACAGTAACAGAGCCCACTACTTTATCCTTCTTCCAAACTCAAGACAAAACCCAACGGTACCTCGCAGATATCTCATAATCAACTTCAAAGCAATCCAATGATCTTTTCCTGGATTTAACATATATCTACTCACAACAATAATTACTGGGGCGATGTCTAAGCATGTGCATATCATGGCATACATGATGCACCCAATGACACCAGTGTAAGGAACCCGTGACATGTACTCATTCTCATCCTCTGTCTATGTTGAGGACTCTACAGATAGCTTGAAATAAGAGTCAAGTGGTATCTTCTCTAAGTTAGCATATGACATGCCAAAACACTTTAAGACCTTATGCAAATAACTCTTCTGACTTAGACATAGCTTCATATAAAAATGACATGTAACACATCTAGCTGCTCCAACTCCAAGTCATTCATGACAACAATTGCTAGTAGAACTCGTATGGAGGTGTGCTTTACCATATGTGAGAAGATATCATTGTAGTTGATACCCTCCACATGTCTAAAGTATTTGGAAACTAGTATTGCCTTGTTTCTCGCATCGACAGATCTAGAGATAGCTTCTTTCTTTTTGTAAATCAACTTGTAGTCAATCGCCTTGTATCCACATGATGGTTGAAGAAGGGTCCATGTCTAATTTTTATGAAGAGATTCAATCTCCCAATTCATCGTTGCAAACCATTCTATAGAGTATTGTGATGAACAACTTCTGAAAAACTACTCGACTCTCTTGCATCACCTATTTCCTTTACAACAGATAGTGCATATGCAAAAGTAGAATCTGCATATCTAAAGGGTGGCTTGATCTGCCTTCGTCCCCACCTATTTGCTATGCACTTTTCTTCTTCACCTACTGAACTCTCCTCATCTTCTTTTGATTCATATAGGTGATGTGTTGGACTAAGGGAACCTCAAGATCCACCTGCTTGTTGATATTCACATCTTTATTTGCATTAGAAGAATAAACATAAGAAATATGCTTGGGAGATAAAATAACACTAATTAGATTTAACATTCTTCTCAATCATTGACGAGCGCGTAGATCCACCCTTTCTAATGTCGTATGATTGACTAGAGCGTTGCAGTCGGATAGATACGCGTCGATCAAAAATAACCGCACAAAATGGATGATTCGTCGAATGAGTTTAATGCGGTTTTATGTTTATTTAGCCTGGGCAAGACCCAGGGTCGACTCAAGGAGGCAAAGGAACAACTCGTGATCAAGTTAGAGGGATTAGATTACAGTTTTCCAAGTGGTTTTTTTTTGGTATTTTTTTATGTGATAAAATGCCAAATGCAAGCTATGAATTGGATTAAGTTAATACGAAAAGAACCAACTTAGTCAAATTTAATTTTAATGTGAAATAGAACCAAATTACCCAAGTGATATTTTTCCTTATAACCTAATCCAACAATGAGTGCGAAATGTATTTTTTTGGAATTTTTGGCTTTAAAATGCGCAAATGAAAAATACAAACTTTTTAGGGTTTTTATGCAATTTTTCGTGAAAATGAAATGCAAAAATTATGAAAAATTTACTGAAAGTTAAAGATGCAATGAAGCTACACTAATATTTTTGGAATTTTCTGACACTTTTTGATTTTTTTTATAAATATTTTACTAAAAATATAGCGACTGCGGGTATTTAATTTCTAATAAATCCACAAAGTTAAATTTTCCAGAGAATGAATTATCTCGAATAGATATTTTAATGTGGAAACCAGGAGAGTTGAAATTTCTCAAAAATGATTTTCGTGGATCTAATTAAAAATCAATTACACAAATCTCTCTAGAATTTATTTTATGCAAACGACAACTCCAAATTGGACGAAACTTGGACAGTAATTAAAGTACAGTAACAGGCATCATTCACAATATTTTCGCAATTTTTAGAGCAAGATATATGCCTGTGCGAATTTCAGAGCAATAATGGGCAAACTATCACTGATTTTCAATCTTTGATTTGTAATAAATATTCGAATGTTCACAAAAATGTAATTATATAGCCAGAGGATCAAGATTTTCTAGCTCTACAACATGCTATTTTTGATTAAAAAAATGATGCTATTTTGATGTCCAAATATTCATTAGAAGCCAGAGGTGTCAATGCAATACTGAAAATGAATTAATAAACAGACAACTGTGCCTAAGGACACTTTTGCAATTAAATAAACTTACGGGGAAAAACGTGCAAAATTTACAAAATAAATAAACCAAGAAATGGACCTTCGTTGGGTTCCTGGCTTGGAATCCAAGTTAGGGTAGGCTGGGGGCGCAAGCGGTGGATCAGCGGCGCGCGGAGGCGGCTAGAGCGGAGGCCGGCGGAGGCGCGGTGGCGCGCGGCTACGACGGCTGGTGGGTGGAGGTCGGCGCGGGCTGTGCGCGGGCGTAAGGGGGCGGCGCGCCCGCGCGGCGAGGATGTGCGCAGGGCGGCGGTCGGAGGGCGCGCTTGGCGGGAGGCGAGGACGCGCACGCCGCGCGCTTGGGCCTTGGCGAGCAAGGCGTGGTGGCACGCGGGCTGGGGCCGGCAGCGGGCGATGCAAAGCTCCTGGGCGACGCGGGGCGCGCGGTGGCCTGAAGCGGAGGCCGCGCAACTCGGCCGCGTTGGAGGGCGGGGCCGCGCGGTAGCCGGCGCGGGGCGGTGGGCGACGTCGCGTACGGAGGAGGACGGCTGGGAGGGGCGGGCCGCCGCGCTGGAGGAGGGCAGGCCGCACAACGGCAGCGCTGCGGTGGCGCGAAGGGACCGATGGCGGCCTGGAGCAGCGTCGGTGGCGGAGGGCGCGGCGCACCAGGGTAAGGTGGAGGCGGCGGCCAAAGGGGGAGGCGGCGGCCGCTTCTCCTGTTCCTGTGAATTTTATTTTTTTTGTTTTTTTTGCAATTTTTTTCGTAGTTTCTTTGCAAACAGTGGAATGGATATGTGAAAAGGTAGATGGTGATAATGGTCTTTGTGTGGTGGTTTGTGGATGGTGGTTGAGGTGGTGATGATTTTGAAGAAAATGATAAATTGATCTTTTTTTTTAAGCAAAATAAACAAACAACGTTAGATAAAAAAATGACAAAGGAATGATAGAGAGTACACCTGCGTTGTCGCCGAAAGTGGAGCCGCGTCGTGCGGCTTCCATCGTCGTGGCCTCGATCCGATTTGGCGATCGAAAATCGGAGAAGCTCTGTGAGCTTGGCTGGCAACTCACTACGCGGGGGTTTAACCGCGGATCTCGCCTTGAGGTTGTCGTCGCTCGACTCGTCTCCTGCAGCTGTCACCTGAATGTTAGAGGGCTCGACCTCACTTCTCTCGAAAACGGCGGATGAAGAAGAATGGAGAGGGAGATGAAGATAAAAGAGGAAGAGGGAGTTAGAGAAGAGATGGAGAGAGTGGAGAAAATGGTGGAGGAAGTGGAGAAGATGTGGCTTGGAGTGGGGGAAAAGAAAGGAGAAGAGGTAAAAGGGGATTAAAATAATTTATTAATAAAATAAATATAGTAGGCTACTAAAAATACCAATAATTAAAATATTAATTATAAAATAATAAAATCCGAAAATAATAATAAAAATTAAATCCGAAAATAATAAAATAAATTCAAAAATAATAAAATAATGGGGTGACATGTGGCGGCTCCAGGAGTTGCCACATGTCGCTCTTAGAAAAATTAAAAATTAAATGTAAACAAAAATCAAAAAGAAATAATAAAAGGGACTAAAAAAGTGGTCAACACGAAATTGCTCGTCTCGACGAGATCTACAACTTTCGTGAAGGATCGAAAATCAAAGGAAATCAACTGTACAAAATGTATTTTTGGGTGGTACCTTACAGATATAAAATACCATATTTTATCTTTTCTAATTTTTTGTCATTTTTTAAAAGAGAGAAAAATCAAAATAAAAATAGAAAAATATGAGAAGAATATTTACAAATTAATCTAATTTTTTGGATTTTTAATAATTAAGAAAAATAAAAAGATAAAATGGAGGGGCATTTCGGTCAATACGTACAATATACAAAAGGGGCCCAAAACTCAAGTTTTGCATACGAGCTCCGATTTTAATGAAATTGATCTTGTTTCGAAGGTCTTTGAATGTATATTACTTTAAAAGTGAGTAGACCTAATTCGGAGGCTGTATGAGAGACATATGTGCATTTTAAGGTCTAAGATCTGAAACTTGTATTCGGGTTTTATTGGTCAATTTTATAGGTTAGTATTTTTTTGATATTTTTTCTTTATTAGTGTTAGTAATATATACACTATAGAGTTGGTTTTATTGGATTCGGAGTTAGTATAAAATATATACAAATAAGGTATTTTATCTAATATACAGGTGAATATTTACAAGTGAAATTGGCTTCTTATTTAATGCAAGTATGAATGCTAAAATGCAGATATTATGCTTGCATGCATGAATGCTAATCTTACAAGATAAGGGGAAATATGCATCTAATTACTCGGGAAAAGAGCTCTATTTTCAATTTTTAGAGTGATGAATTGCAGATTCATCAACCATACACTTCTGCGACTATGGATCAAGACACCACAACCAGATGCATACTCAGGAAATGCACACTTCATGAATCTTAGTTCCAACTTTCCTTGACTAACATGTGCATACGAAGGACAATAAAAAAATTTTCAAATCAAAATAATCAGGGGGATATCCAGACCATGCCTTCTCAGGTGTTAGATTGTCTAGAACCAATGAGGGAGATCGGTTCACAAGAAGGCTTCTGTCTCAACTCTTTCATCCTAAAAAATCCTTCTCAATTCAGCATTCAATGGCATACATTTGGCTCTCTCTAGTAGGGTTCTATTCACGTGCTCTATGACTTCATTCTGTTGAGGAGTATATCTGACAGTACGACATCTAGCGATGCCTTCATTCTTGTAAAAGTCATCGAATTGTGTTGAATAGAATCCCAGTGCATTATGTGTCTACAATCTCTTGATGCTTTTCTTAATTTGCTCATCTAATAGTTCCTTCCACTACTTGAAGTGTGTAAACACATCGTCTTTGGATTTAATGGCATAAATCCAAATCTTTGTTAAGTAATCATCAATAGAAGTCAGCATGTTGTTGAGCTTGTAAGACCTTAGCAACCCATTCTGCAATAAAAGTTATTGTTTTCATATGAATTGAATGTTTGTTTTCACACCTTAATTAAAGTCCCCTCTATACAATTAGGGTTACATATAGTGGTCGTTTTGGATACCATATAGTCGACAGGACAAAACATACTTCATCTTGTGATATTCAAGATCGATCTATAGTATGAGAAAGGGATGTCAATCTTTCTCTAAAAGCATATCTCCGACCTACCTATTGATACCGCTCCTCTACGTGGGAATAGAGATTCATTAATCATGGAGTAGTTAAGTCTAATTGTTGATCTAATAGTCAACCAATAGACCTGGAAAGTCAAAATGTTTACTCCGGATCATGGAATGACACAAATGGTCAAATATTGATCAAAATTCAAAATATTGACCAAAAAGTCAAGACGTTGACTATTTGGGACAAAGTATTGACTTGACGAGGCCGAGATAAATTGAGACCTGAATCATAATTTTCACGATTAGGCATACATCCTTTGACCCTGAGACAACTATACACCTATATGTCCAAGTATGCACATTAAATAGAACATTAGGTTAAAGACCTAACCAAGATCCATACACAGATGTGTTGGTGTGCATACGAGGACATACAAGGTGTATGATATCTAAAAGGAATCATATCGGTTCATACTTAATGAACTGGGAGATAGATCTCACTCATGAGATTTGAGGGGTCAAACAGAATTCAATGCATGGTCATCTTATTTATGAAATAAGACATGAATTTGAAATATTGATATATGTTTTTTTTAAAATATGACTAATATTGTCGTCGAATTATCTATTGAGAAATCTACTGATACACCACGGAAGGAGACAATTAAACACGGGTTTGAACTTCAAGTGTATCAAAATCTTCAAGTATAAAGGATAATAGAGTAGTGAGAACACTCTGGGTTGATATGTTCTTAATAAATCATATGCCATGGATCTTTCATTCCACGTGAGTGATGAAATCATATGGATTTTAGTGATTTTATTTTATATTTTTAATGATATGATAGTTAATTGGATTATATCTCATTTCATAGGATCCGGTTCCAATTCCAAATATCCAATTTTAGGTCCAAATGTTAGAAGTCGAAGTGGAAATGGAGATGGATTCACTTCATAAGTCATCGATTCAAATGGTTTGGTCAATGATTAGAAATATAATTAGAAATTGAGCTCATGACTATGGTCCATTTTCAAGCTCAAATGATCTAAAAATAGAGCATGAAGAACTTCTTGAAAAATGATTTAAACCCTGAAATTTGATGGATATCCTAATTTCAAGTCATTGTACATGAATAATATAATCTCCCTGATATTATTTTCAAGTATCCATAAAAACTACTCACAAGTCCTAATTGGATTAGGACACATACATTATGATATCAATATTATAGTAATAAATGTTACTATAATAGATAATTTATCCAAGGATAGTGTGGATGTGATGAGCATTTTTTTATCATTAATTAATATGAATAATGATTTATATTAATTAATATTTATATGAATATGATTCATATATGATTTCAAGGATATGAGAATATGTTTTACATTAGAAAATTAAATGAATTGAACTTACATTTCACATTGGGTTTATGAATTGGATTCATATATTGAGAGATCGTTCTCATAAATAACCTAGTTATGGTATGTGTAATTTAATTTATTAAAGGATAATTAAATTAAAATATCATAGCATTTTTTGGAATTAAAAAAGTAAATAGGATATCTAAAGGTGGATGTCTACCATGGAGCCCATCGTGAGAGTTCTATTTGTTTTAGAGTCTTTTTTAATTTTATTTCTTTATCTTGATAATTATATTGGCAAATTTTTTAGCCAAAGTCTTGAGGATTAGAACTCCTACATGGCAACCAAGATAAGAGAGAGAGGGGGGGGGATACATGTTGAGGATGTCAACAATGAGGAATAGGACTCCTTATGGACGTCCACACCAGGAGGGCTTGGCCTCTTTCTTATATACAATGATTTCCTTCAATTATAAGACAACTACATTACCTTGAAACTAGAGAAGATAAGAGAGAGTTTGTAACTCTCTTTAGTCGTCCACCCTCTTCCCATGCCAAATCCTTGGCCGTCCACCTTGTACCTCCATCTTCTCTACGTTTGCTTGCCCCATCATACGAGAAGAATACCTTCTTATCCGTGTTCTGTGTACGTGAAGGAGGACTCAATTTTGTATGATGAAATCAGGAGATAGAGATCTACTTGATCTTTATTTTTCATGGAATACTTGAAGGAGAAGTAGATACCAACTTCACAAGAAGCATTGAGAGTCATCATTGCGCCTACAAGAGAAACTTCATCAGATCGAGCTTTATTTGGAAGGTCTCTTCTTTTAGAGAATTACGCTTCAACATGTATTCCTAAATACTCATGATTATGCAAAATGTTTGAGAAAACATTCCCTATACAATGTGGTTTCACATCAAATTTTTTTGTTATGCACTGTATCATTGTTCAAATGAAGAACAACCTTTTATGCAAATATGATTTTCTATTTCTGTGTTTTTGTTATGTACAAGTTATGAACTCTCTTCACATATATTACACACTACCTTTGGATGTGACTTGAGACATACCCCATAGATCAAAGTGAATATAGACGAGAGTGTCCTTTGTTCAATGTTCTAGGGTACCAAAACTCTTCTCTATATGTTTGTCAAGAATGCAATGCTCACATAAGTCCAACTTTCCCATTTCCTGACTATCAAATAATCCTCATCTAATGAGGGTACTCATTCTTGTCTCGCTCAGAAGTCTCAACATGAGATGTCGAAATCTAATGTTGTCAGCTTATGAACTAGTGGAAAGGGTTGTGGAACATGTACTAGCATCTCCTGCTAAAAGATATAGATTTCTAGACCTCTTCATAAACATAACAAAATGTCCATCTTTGACAATTGTCCGAATACCACGCTTAATAGAATACGTGTACCCTTTCTCTTATAGAGTTCCAAGAGATATCAGGTTCTTCGTCATATCTGGAACATGGTGAACACTTGTCAAGGTGACAGATGTCCCATTGTGCATCTTCAGTCCAACGCTTCCAAACCCCTACAACTTTGGACTACAAATCACTACCCATAAAATTCCATCATCAATAGATTTGTATGAGAAGAACCAATAGTGGTTGGGCGTGACATGGTAGGAGCAATCAGAATCTAGAAGCCACGCATCCTTCGATCTGTATGGTGTACTGGCCATTAAAACCTAGCCAAAATTTCTGTATTCAATTTCTAAATAACTCACTTCAAATGAAGATTCATCTTTTACAGGTTGTATCTAATTTTTCTCTTTGTTTTGAAGTTTCCAACACTCCTTTTTTATACGCTCGTTATTCTTACAATACCGACAAAACTTTCTCTCCTCTTTTTTTGTTTCCTCATGCACCTTGTCAAAATTCTTTTGTTTCATGTATTTACCAGTCGTGTGGAGCACCTTAGCCTTCTTATTTCTTGATGAATGTCATGTGAGTTCATGATCCATTAACTCCTTCAAGAGAAGGGATGATTTCACATCATCTAGTGTGATATCACACTTCTATAAATTAGGGTTTTGTAGAAATGCTTTTACAAGGGAAATAACAAACATAACAGAAACAACACTCGATTCTTGAATATTTTCATCCACGTTTTCAAAAATAGAAATAATTGAACAAAAATCATCTAGATGAGATTTAATCAATGTACATTCGACCACACTAATCATAAAAACTCATTGCATGAGATGTAGACAAGTGGCGAGTGTCTTCATCATGTAGAGACTCTCAAGTTTCAACCACATAGTTGCTGTAGAGGTTCCCTTAATAACTTCGTGAAGAATGTCATTCATGAGACAAAGTTGTTATCTTGTCTTAGACTTCACGAGCATGTCCTCTTTCTCATCTTGACTTAACATCACATGCATCTTATCGATGCCCATCAATGCCTTTGTGCACTACAAAAAAGGAGTGATTGGCGTGCACAGATTGGCTTGCACCTGGCAAGCACAAGTTCTCACCCGGTTGTGGGCGAGCACATGGGAAACACATGTGCTTGCCCGGACTGCTCGCTAATTTGAATTACGAGACACAACTCCAGAGCGCGCGTCTGAAAATATGGATGAGAAATTGTATTTCACATGTCCTCGCCTAGGATGTGCTCGCCCACTTGAAATTTAAGGTGCAGCTCGGGCAGGTGCGTGCGACGAAGCCATGGGCGAGCACATAAATGTGCTCGCCAAAGGCCATAAATAGATAGTCGTCACACCTCTTCTTCCTCATTCTACCTGCATTTCTCCCACAAATCTACTCCTCCGGCGATCCGTACTCTGCTCCTCTTGCCTCCCGCGACCTTCGTTTGTGTCATTCAACCACATACACATCTTCCCTTAGGTATATTGCTTCATCCTTTCTCTTGTTTTTCAGCATTTCATTGCATATCAATCGTGTTAGGATAGTTTTAATTTTTCAAATTGTTGATATAAATTTTGTTATTTTGTATATATTCGAGTGATTAATATGTTGTCTATGCTACATACGACTCGTTTAATATCCCGTTGTTGTTAGATTTGATGATGGTTGCCTAGTTTATATGAAAATTCATATGCGTGGCATGTGTATGATGAAATGCCACGATCAATAATATGATTAAATATGTATAATAAGGTAGAATAATGAATATGTTGTCAATTTTAAAACTGTTAGTATACTTTGTTGATGATCTATAAAGGCTATAAAGGATGGGAATATAATGCCTTGATAGACTATAAATGTGGTATAACTCATTAATTTGATGTCATAATTTGAACATTGATAACATAGAACGTGAATAATATTATAGTTGACTTGGATTACATTATTTATAAATTAGGTTTAGTTTAAGAGAAAACTCTTTATTATGAGTTTATTTATACAAACAAACACCCCCTCATATAGAGTTTAGATACGAGAGAGATAGAGAGATAGGGAGAGATGGATATAATATGTGGAGATATGATAAAGATGTATGTATTTGGAGATGGGTGTATATATGTATTGAGGGGGGTGGTTAGTGTTGGAGCAGCAGAAGATTGGTACTTGATAAGAAGCAAATTAGAGGGAGAGAATATAGATCAATGATCAAGGTAGATGTGAACTTAAAAACTTCTTTTCATTAAAACTTGAACTTGCATACAAGACTTGAGCATTTACAAGAAGAGGACTTATAATGTTTACATCAAAGGAAGAAGCACTTACAACACTTGAAAAAGTTGGACACTTGAGAAACTCTTGTGGTATTAGTGAACTTGTTGCCGTGTTGTGAAATAAGGACCTCCTGAGTGGTATTTATAGGCCCCCAAGAGGGTGGAGATATTTTGGAACAGATATCTAGAATCCTTTTCCATTCTTATCCTTTAGAGAATATATCTAGATATTTTTGTGAGAGGTGGAGAAATATCTAGATATTTTCTCCACGTCTCTCTTTTCTAGAATATTCTCCCAAGTGCATATTTTCATGAAGTTTCTTCATATGTTGGTGGAAGATATATGCCCACATGTCTTTATATGGGTGGAGGATTTTAGACCCATGTGTATAAGGGCCCATTGCAATAATAATACTTATTGGATAAATTACAAATTATATTTTCAACACTCCCTCTTACTTGTAATTTACATTGTCCTCCTGTACTAGAAGTTTTCTGCTGGAAGAGTCTGTGAAAAGATAACTGCATCTTGATCTTCTTTTATGATGAATTTCTCTTTCATTTCACCTCTCTTGTATATGGTGATGAAGAAGTCCATTATGCTTTCTCATTCCTTGAAAAATCTGGTTCTTTTTCATTTCAGTGGCTTTTGCATAAGAACTTATTTTCTGCCGCTTCTTAGAATATCGAGAGACTGTCTTTGATTCTTTCCTTTCAATAACTTCTTCTATCTTCAGGGGCTCATATGCAGATAAAGAGACAATAGGAGTTGATGCATATATTTCATCATTAGATCTTACCTTTTGTTGTAGAAGTTCTGTATCAGAGATATTTGGCCCAGTTGGTCTTTCAATTGAAGGAAATCTATCCTCATCATTTGAGTTGTCTTCTTCACTAGCTACTCGCTTTTGTAAAGTTGGCGAGTCTTCCCATTTCCAAGAAGACTTTTCATCAAATATGACATCTCTAGATATAACCAATTTTCCTTCTTTGGGCTCAAATAATCTATAACTTTAGATTTATCACAATATCCAATGAAGATATATATTTCTCCTTTTGTATCGAACTTTTCTTTTCTAACTTGAGATGGAATGTGAGAATATACAATAGACCCAAAGATTTTGAAATGACTAACTTTGGCCTTCCTTTCGTACCAAGCTTCATAAGGTGTTCTATCCAACACTTCTTTGTTAGGAGATCTATTCAATATATTAACCACAATATTTACTACCTCCATCTAAAGTTTGTTAGGAAGACCCTTACCTTTCAGCATTCTTCTTGCCATCTCAACGGTTGTTCGATTTCTTCTTTCTGCTACTCCATTTTGTTGAGGAGTATATCTTGTTGTTAGCTCCTTCTTGATTCCTTCAGTTATGCAGAAGTCTTGACATTCTTTAGATGTAAATTCTCCTCCACGATCTGATCAGAAAACTTTTATTTTTCCTCCACTTTGCTTTTCAATAAAATCTTTAAACTTGATAAAGATAGAAAAGACTTCTGACTTTTCTTTCAAAAAGTAAACCCACATCATTCTACTGTAATCATCAACAAATAATAAGAAGTACCTGGCTTCGTTGATAGACAGAGTTTGAGTTGGTCCACATATGTCTGAGTGTATCAACTCAAGTGGAGCTTTTGCTTTCCATGATGTCTTTGTGAATGTCAATTTGTGCATCTTGCCATATATGCAACCTTCACATATGATTTCATCTTTCTTGATGAACGGAAGCCCAACAACCAAGTTCTTTCGCTTTAATAACATGATGCTTCTAAAGTTTAAGTGTCCATATCGTAAATGCCATAATAAGGAATCATCTTCATTTACAGCTTTTAGAGCATAGCCTTCTTTTAAAGGCATTGATAATGGAAAGACTTTATTTGGAGCCATTTTACTACCTGTAATCAGTTGTTTTTTTATCAAAGATTTTGCATACTACATTATCAAGTTTTAGAGAATGGACATTATTCATAAGTTAACCAACACTTAAAAGATTCTCAGTTAAGACTGGAACATAGAGAACATCGTGAATGAGTTTAGAAGTACCTTTCTTTATTTGTATTGCAATAACTCCTTTGCCTTCTACATTATGTAGCTTTCCGTCTTCAAGATTAACTTGTGAACTATGCCCTTTTTCATGGCACACAAATGCATCTTTATTCCCTGTCATGTGGTTACTACAACCACTATCGATATACTAAATGTTTTTCGACACTTCTTTATTATTCATGCAAGAATAAAGTAATGGATTGGAATCCCCATCTTTTGCAATATAACTAGACTCATTCTTTTGGTACCAGCAATTCCTTTAATAATGATTTGTAATTTTGCACTTTGTGCAACGGAATCTACAATCCTTAGATTCATGATTATCTTTCTTGCAAATAATGCAATGAGAAGATTTTCTTGTACCAGTAGTGGATAGATACAGGGAAAGATAGATTTACTTACTCCTTGCTGGATGAAGAGAATGACCTTTGCATCTTTCTTCTTGTTCTCCTTGAGTTTTTTCTTCTTTCCTTCACTTAGTGAAGCAAGTGTATCTACATCTTTAACCTCCTCATAAACTTATATTACAAGATCTCACAAGTCTTCTTAGATGAAGATGGTCTTCATTTGAAGACTTCAATAATCATAACTTTCTCCATCAAAGATAGGAATGAAGCTTTGGGTGTAATTGAATAAAGCTATGTTGGAGGTGGATGTCATGGTGTGGAGAAATGAGGAAAAGGATTCAACAAGGATATAAGGATGGTTATGGCTCTGATATCAAACTTGTTGGAGTAGTAGAAGATTGGTGCTTGATAAGAAGTAAATTAGAGGGGGAGAATATAGATCAATGCTTAAGGTAGATGTGAACTCAAGAACTTCTTTTCATTAAAACTTGAACTTTCATACAAGACTTGAATATTTACAAGAAGAGGACTTACAATATTTACAACAAAGGAAGAAGCACTTACAACACTTGTAAGGAGGACACTTGAGAAGCTCTTGTGGTAGTAGTGAACTTGTTGTTGTTGTGTTGTGTGAAATGTGGACCTCTTGGGTGGTATTTATAGGCTCCCAAGAGGGTGGAGATATTTTGGAAGAGATATCTAGAATCCTCTTCCATGCTTATCCTTTAAGAGAAAATATCTAGATATTTTGGTGAGAGGTGGAGAAATATCTAGATATTTTCTCAACCTTTTTCTTTTTCTAGAATATTCTCCCAAGTGCATATTTCCATGAAGCTTCTTCATATGTTAGTGGAAGATATATGCCCACATGTCTTCATATGAGTGGAGGATTGTAGGCCCATGTGTATAAAGGCCTTTGCAATAATAATACTTCTTGGGCAAATTAGAAATTATATTTTCAATAGTTAGATGGGGGAGTGTATTATTATATTTTAAATAAAATTAATTTATATGTAATTATAGGAAACTGAAAATATATTTAAATTAAATATTCATTAAAAATGAATTTACTTCCATTATAATATTATACAACACCGCTGCTTTTGAAATTAGCTATGGATACCTTTTAATATAATAAAAAATGAAGCTACTATAGAGAGTATTAATTATGATAGAATTACAATGCCGTATTTTTTAATAGATATGTTATAATTTAAAAATAACTTATAACTATCTTTTGTCGATTGAAATTTATATATTATAATGGTAATAGTAATAGTACATAATTATAAATGATGAAGATTCCTTTAAACCTCAAAGTATAAAATACTTTAAACATATTTAAACAAATCCAAAAAATACTGAACTTAATTATTCCTTTTATTCAAGTAAATATTATACTATATTAAAATATAAAAGAATAATAATAAGTTACGTAAGCTTAATTTTACATTAAAATATGAGTTTATTTATGTAAAAAATAAAAATGATTTTTGTATATAAAGAAACACCAACAATTCACTTATGCAAGGAGCGGGTATCGAGAGCCCTAAAGCGGTCGATACAATGCTGATAGGGTTTGATGTGTCAGATACCGTAGACCCTCCAAGATCGGACATGTGGTACCTTAGTCCTTGCGATGTCAACATGGACACAGTAGACAATCATATTATGAACAAAAGAGAGAAAGAAAGAGATGAAGAAAAAATATGTGTACAAAAGCGATGATCAAAACAAAGACACTAGAAAAGATATGTGTGGATATGAATTTAATTGTAGGTATAAATGTAATCAATTGAGTGACAACCCAAAGTGTAGTGTTTGACAAACACCAATAGTTCTTTTGTGATAATTTTATTATAACATTAACTTCTAGTTAATGTGGCCAAGTGTATGACATTAACTTATAGTTAGGGAGATAATAGGGCTAAAACACTAATAATTTATTATTAAATCGTACAAAATCATTCACACAAAGTATGTCCCTCCACACCGAGTGGTGTGTAGTCCTGCACATCAGGAGGCATATGCAACACAATAGAGGATTTCATCACCTCCAACTGTGTTATATTTTTTTATATTTTGCACAATACTATTGGACTCACTTCGAGATGAGATATCCCGGTCCAGTGGTCACGGATTTTGATGTTTGCAGTTGGAAAAATATTTTCTTTTAGGTGCATTTCCAATATTGTTCGTTTAAACACTGTATTGGGCATTAATTTAGTATCACACTTATCTATATCTCCATCGTTAACCAACCAAATATATGTAAATGTCTAGCTAATATAAATGAATAAATATTTTAAGATTATTTTATAGTCTCATTTGTAGAACTTACAAATGTATGATGTAAATCGATCTTAAAATATTAATTTTTCTTAGTTTGAAGATCTGGACTAAGGGGATCCGTAAGGATCCAAACTTACTATAAGGCGATCATTGTCACATATTGATAGTTTCTGATGGAAATTCGGCTCCATAACCCCTTCCTCTTTGGTATATCAAACCAATCATAATTTAATATCGAAATAGTCACTACGGTGATTGTTTTGAAAGTTGATTGTGATTGGTTTTTTAGGTATACCGGAGAAGTACATGGTTATGCTGCCAAATTTTCCTCAAATAAGCAAGCATGTGACAACAATCGTCTTATAGTAAGTTTGAATTCTTATGTATGTGCTTAAGTGATAACATATTAAACACACTTCTCTTCTCATCTCCTAGAATAAGTATGATAGGTTTATGCCAACGATGGGTTAGGGTTTAGGTTTTCTAGGTATGTTCTCTGAGCTTAAGTTGAAGTTAAATCTTCTCCTATTATTTGACCGTATGAACGGTTAATTCAGGTGATAAAGATAGCTAATAGAGAGTGGATGTGCAAGCGTATAGTAGATGCATGTGTTATAGATACATTTCAAAGAGGTGTTCAAGAATTTGTGGAATTTGCTTACACACAAGGTTCTCGTGTTGTGGATTCAGATGGTACTATCTTGTGTCTGTGTCAAAAGTATCATTTAATGAAGAAGAGATCTAAGGATGAAACTCAGTTCCATCTTTATAAAAATAGTTTCATGGAAGGATATCAAATTTGGTGGAGGCACGGTGAGATCTTCGAGGACACGATGAATGAGTCAAAAGAAGCAGACAATATTAGCCCATTCATAGATATGGTTATGGACGTTGCGGGTCTTGATTTTAACACTGCTTGCCCAGATGGTGAGGAACCATATGGTGAGTCCGTAGACCTCTACGAGCTGTTGAAAAAGGCAAAAGAGCCATTGTGGTTGGACTGTAAGATATATTCAAAACTCTCCGCAGTTTCAGAACTTCTATCAATGAAGATGTAATATAATATGACTGATCATAAATTTGATAAAATTATCAAGAAAATATTACCCACAGATGTTGAATTGTCCGAAAATTATTATAACACCAAGAAGATGATGCTGGAGATAGGTTTAAGTGCAGTTAAGATAGACTCTTGTATAAATCATCATATTTTATACTACGGTGGACATTAGCATTTGACACGTTGTTCTGAATGTGATGAGCCAAGATTTCAGGAATCAAGTAAGAGTGAGACAAAAATCTAAAGGAAGGTTTTACATTATTTCTCATTGACTCCAAGAATGAAACGATTATATTATTGTTAGGAAACAATGAAAAATGTGATATGGCTGAGGATCGACTCCACCAGACCTTCCATAGTCCAAAGTTAACATTGTGATCGAATTTAGCGATCTCAAACTTCATCGTCATCGTGGATGTTGGATCGAATTGATGATAATCTATTGCAGTAGGTCTTAACGTGAAGTGAAACCATCAACCAGAAAGATCCGGATGGGACTGACATGCGAGACGGGGAATCGTCAAGATGACTTGATACCAGTCTATCGATGATGATCCAAACATGTAATCAACCACAAGCAACCAATCACAGAGAACATGCATGATTTTACGTGGAAAAATCCCATCGGTGTAGTGGAAAAAATCACGGCTAAAGAGAGGTTTTACTAAGAGAGAAGACAAGAGTACATATACAAAAACCCTAATAGGTGACGACTTTCTTGAATGAGACTCCTTGATAACACATGCCTTAATCCTACAATACATATACACGAGTAATCGGTATACGGATCCTAATCAAATCCAAAAATTCATACCTTGGACACCTCAGACTTCCTGATTAATCAGGAAGATCCATTTATGAGGCATATCTCAACAAAAACATGCAACTAAATAGAATATTTGATGGAAATAATGACTATTTATTTAATTCGTGCAAAGGAAACTAAACGTTCATTAACTAAAATTTTGAAATCTCGTCCATTTAAAATTCCGAAACACTACTTTCAAACATGTTACTTACCATCCAAGAAATGATGTATGTATTTTATTATATATAAAAATTTTAATATGCAAATAAATTTTGATCTATGCCTATCTCGTTACTATTAACATGCTATGCTATGATGACATTGCTTTATAAGACAATTGTTTTTGATCTGTGTATCAAGTTATTAATATAATGAATCCCCAATATAAACCGACAACAATTTTGAATCTATGCCTGTCAAAGGTACTGTTATTTACATGGCATAATAAAATTGCATTATAAGATGATACTAATTTTAGATCTGTGTTTATCAAGCTACTATTCTTTACATGCTATAATAAAGTTGCCTCATAAAATAGCAACAATGTTTGATGCTAGGTGCATATTTTGTGTTCAAGAAATTGAACCACCAATTGAAGCATATATGAAATAAAATGATGTTGTAATGGATATGCATGATCGAAAATCATATCTAGAACTAACATAATCTATTTGTGCATATGATGAAACTATATATTGTGCTAACATCATATGTGTTCTGATTATAATCAAATGAATTTTTACATATTAAATATATAATAAGCTAAGTCACTAAAGTGATGTTTTCTGATAATAATAATAAGACGACTCCTTGTAATGCTATGTTGAATGATGAGCTAAGAGTAATTGATAGGGGCTAAATAAGAAAACTCGAGGAGACTCACAACTTCCTTGGCCAGTGGAAAAAGAAAAATACATTATTCCATAATTCATTGGAATATTTCTAAAAAGGGAGATGTGTAGCATGACTCTTGAAATTAAGATGGAAGGTGTAGAATTCATTGCATGCAATGGAGGTGCAAGACTTGATAAAATTAGCCTAAAAGTAGTTCTATGTTTTGAACCTTGAACTAATATTCTATCTAGTACCTTGAAGAATATAGTTCATGGGTCAATACATGTAAGGAACAACATAATTAGCTATACTATGATTTGCAAATTTGAATAAATACATGAGATTGTTTACCTGTAATGGATCAAATGAACCTATTATGTTATAATTAAGCTATTAAAGGCTCTGATATTTAAATGATTCTTGAGTCCATAAAGTTGTACACTTGTAGAAAATTCATACATAGTAAGTATTTGTTGTGCAAGATTAAATGGATTTTTCTGAGTATTTTAATGATAAAATATATATAATAACATATAATGCCAATTCTTGACTAATCTCAAGAAAAGACAGCTACTACAAGCTAAACTATAAGAAAGTAAGAAAATTGTATTATATGCATAGTGTACATGCCATTTTATTTAGCATCTACGTATAGACTACATCATCCTTCCATAAAGACCCTACCATGACCATTATCAACAATCCTTCAACTAAGATGGAAACACCTAACAAAAAGCTTCTATGCAATACATGGAAATGCTCAATATAGACAACCAACATAGAAATTGTCATACCTCTAAGATCCAGATACTTAGCAATACATACTAATACATATGATTCTACATTTGAAATACTAAGTTGTATAATACATGCGGTAAATTAACAAAAAAAGAACAAACAATTACATTTTCCATGAAATTTCCATTTGCATCAATGTCCACAAAAGATATACAATGTACCCAAATGTATAAAAGACATGTGCATACACATCATATATCTCAAAAACTTGTACAAGTATAAGAAACAAAAGAAAAGCCAACTACTGCACCACTAGTCTTAGCTGTCAACCTACAAACCACCTATTGCCACAACTACTTCTCCTGTGAACCTGTCGATTTCACACAAATAGATTTATGAGCAAAGTGCCAAGTACAGGCATAAAAACAACAACTAGAAAGGGTAAAAAATGTGCACAAGAAACGGTAACTGTAAGGGAAGCAACTACCAATAAGAAAAGTGACTGCTAGTAAGTACTGAAAGGGAAGTAAACACTCTAGAAGGTAGCTCTGTCATTTAGGTTATCACATTTAAATTATATAAGATCTATTATTATTATTTATATGCATCTTAACTAAGTTCCATCCATTACAAATGAGATAAGATGTTTGATTTGAACCATAATCAACTAATATCCACTACTCGTCAATAAGAGTCCATAATGGTAGGGCACAAAGTAGAGCATAAGATCTGATTATAGGATCTGATTCACCACTCATTTACTGTAGTCAGGAAGACATATGACTACCTTCCATTTTTCTCCCGCTACGGGATAAAATGATAAACACCTCCTTCGCTAACCACATCCCAGAATTCCCTTCATAGAACCAATATGAGTAACCAACTCGAGTGATCGACCCTCATCAACCACTCGTATTAATCCTATGATCAAAAGTGAAGATAAGACTACCAATCATGCATCGTCGAATGCCGTCGTGCAACCACACTGGAACTACATCGTGGCACAGTGGAACTACATGATTTAGCAGCAGTTAGTTGTTTATAGCCATTACAGTCAGTGAACACAGTAAATACCCTCTACATGTACCAGCAACATTCCAATGCAACATACTTTGATAGAGTGCAACGGAAAGGGAATCCTTTTAACCCAAGTGAAAGGACCTCTTCTAAACCCTCACAGCTTCATGAGAATTGGTGCAGGGCCTTGACATAACCACATCTCTAGCTTTTGTTTCAGTCATATACCACAAATATTTATAAGGAAGACACTTGCAATGTCTAGGCACATGCTAAACCAGACCAGACGGCAATTCAACTTGAGTAGTCCTCCAACTTTAACTGCACAAGGAGCCTTTCTTTGCCATGAGAATGCTAAAAACATTTATAAGGTGCTAACCTTTCTTTGCCATGATAATAATGCTCGGTTAATTAAAGAAAATAGTCCAATCAAGGAAGAAGAAACGAATATCATATTAGACTAAGTGCCTTAATATCAGAAAATGAGGGAGAGAAATAAGGAGTGCTGTCCTTCCTTATTCCTCAAGTGAACAATTGGGCTTAAAAGAAGAAAATGCATGATTGGTATATGTGATTTTCCTCATGAAGTTGCAACTAAATAATTGGGATATCTAAAGGTGTCATGGCTTACGTGATTCTTGCCATTAACAAGGCGGCTAATCAATCTTTGCATGTTGTTGAAGCCTCCAAATCCCATTATTTTGGAGATTAGAGAGAGAATAGTTCATATTTAGCTCTTCCCTCGAAAAGTGGTTGCTTTCTCCCAATGCAGTTTAATTCTTTGAAGTGAGCAGTCAGTCACATGGCCTTTGGACTATTAATATATATAGTGAAGATGGATCTTCGCTACTACTTTAGAACCAATCACATTGTACAGCTTTTTGCATACATCTCGAGGGAAAGACTTGAATGTCAACTGCACTTCATCCCTCAACTTCCACTGTTAATTAAATTCCTTTATTTGAAGAATTTTCAACATGTAAGGTCATGTAAATCCTTGTGATAAACACTCCAACGACTTGTCTACGTAACATTCTCAGGTGCTTGACTAGGTTTACTTCTCCGATGGCGAGGCAGGGTGGAGTGCGTGATTATGCACTGCATATCAGTGGCCTAAAGTTTCAAGGTGGGGGTAAAAGATCACAATGTGCAATTTTATTGATGCGCATAATCAACATCAGACCAACATTAGACTGGAAAGAAGTAGAGGAGCATGATGACTGTGATTTCATGAGAAAAATGAAAATATCGATGTACAAACCTAATCGATGAAGAGATCGAATCAAAAAAGTTCCCATGGTGACATCAATTGAAGAAGAAGTAGATATGTATTACTAGTTTTGAATGCTTCGACGACTTCAATGACGAGGAAGAGCATGATCATACATTGGTGAGTGATCCATTAAGTCACAAGAGGAATTTGATTTAACAAGTTTTAAGTCCTTCCTAGCAAAAAAATGAGTCGAATAGCATGATGGAGAGTGAGCAGATTTAATCGCTCCCCAATTCAGATGGCACGTCTCTTGAAGAGAAATTATTTGATAAGGAGGAATTGACTTGTGTCAATATTGTAGAATTCACACGTAAATTTTTTTTTGAACCAACAATTCTAGTGGCTTCTCCTTGATAGTTAAAATGGTTGCCCAATTGCATGAAACATCGATTCTTTGCGAGTGAGCCCAACATTTCCTGATCTTAATTTTTGTGAACTTGACTAATGATCAAGAATAGCGTACGATGGAGGACTGTAAAAGAGATCGCAAGGCAAAGGGATAAAAGATTGAGGATCTCCAAGAAACTAGTTCATCTTTTTTCCTCCCACCACATCTTCCTAGAAGATGATGCTAAACTATCTCTCCAGTTTCAACGTCAGTTAACTTTGAATCTGCAAGAGGTTATCATGAAAGCAATTTCTAAATGATGGGATGTCGAGTTCATCTATATAAATATAAAATTCAAAAATAGAACAAAACATTGAAAACAAAAATCACGCCAAACATAAGAAAACACAAAAAGATGCAAAAATTAACCCTACAAATATTGAAAAGCTCCACCTATACACTCATGTATCCCTTCCTGTCTAGTGCCTCCCTGAATTAGACACTTCTGATCTTATCATCATGCATATAATTAGGAGTATAAATATAAAATTTGTCTGAAAAATCTTTTTCAACAATTACAATGACACATTGCACTAAAATCTATCCTTTAAAGCTACTGAAAAGGTGATTTTCAAGAGGATATCTATAAGCACTTGTGGTATTACTGATATCTAGGTGGACATACACTTGTATGTTAGAAATCACACTACTTATACACTTAGATACATGTAGACCTATGTGGTATTTACAGACTTCCCTACACACATACTCATATTTGTGAATAACAATGTATGTCGAGCTATGCTTATATATCTTGTTTGTATGGATACATATATATCATAAAAAGGAAGCTACACCGGAGGGTGCAACCAACCAGCTACATTCGGTCATTTTTCTTATTAGTTTTTTGATTTTTTTGAAGGAAACCTATGGGGATTTAATTAGTTTATTGAGAGGAATATGTGTTTTAAATTTCATGCAAAACAAAAGTCAAAACATGCACATCTAGATAGGGTCAATTTCAGCAATTCTGATACTATTAAAATGTGATAGTCTTGATGGAGATGATATAAGTGTCGAACTTAGTTGAATTTGGCATGAGATTATGGTGATATATGGTGATTTAAATCCCCCTAGGTTTCATTTCAAAAAAATAAAAAAAATAAATGAAAAAAATAATCGGGTGTAGCTAGTTGGCTACACCCCCAGGTATAGTTTCCCCATCCCCTATATATATTATTTGGACGCATATTTCATATGTGAGAGATGTAAGGAAGTGATACCTACATATAAATATGAGTACAATGATGCCATGTGAGGATGATTATTAATGATTAAGATGTTTTTTCTTTATAACCCAGATAGTTGATTTAAACCACTCTTGCCCACCTAGGAATAAGCTAAAAGAACTCTAGGGGAGAGTCATCAAAATACTCTTCTACAAGTCATAGGATTATGAAATACAAAATTAGGTTTGAAAATATTTGTTACTTTAATTAATTGCTTAAAGTACATGTTAAATTTTTGTATGCAATTTACCTTGATTATCTACCTACATTTTATTGAGCCATTTGGGTCATATTTTATTATTTGCGAACTTTTTGGGTTAAACATGAATAGGAGGAGTAGGGATGAGTTGATTGGAGAAGAGAAAGTGCATGAAGGATTTAGGAGGAATTAGTAAAACGTTGTGCGTTCACTTTCTTTAAATTAAGGCACATGTGTGGTGCTATTTATGTGCAACTTATCACGATCATTGATGTAAACATAACTTTTTTTGTACTCATTGTAAAGAGAGGTTATTAGTAATTTCATATGCTGTTATGTAATTATATGCCTTAGGTGTGATCTTCTCTTTATTAGAAGATATTCGATCTTGGTTGGTTTATATATAGATACCCATGTCGGGTGATAGTAGATTTTAGTCACGTTGTCCAAAAAAAGGCACTACAAAGTCCATTGGGAATAACCTTCCCCTTCCATGCATAATTATGATAAAGCCCTCTAAGATTCCTCTCAGCTCTCAACTGATTGATTGATCGATTTGTCGAGTGGTCGTTTTGATGGTCTTGAGAGGACCAAACTCAAACTGTCAAGTAAAGATGAAGGTACTAATTTGATAAAAGAAACACTAATTAGAATTTTACAATCAAAGATTTAATCAGGCAGCTTGTGACTGACCATGTTAACACCTTGGTTTCCTTTTTCACTAGGAGGATATTGTTGATGGCATTTGTAGTAGCCCTAGATATTACATGTTTTTATGTTTTATTCATTCTATTCGTCCTTTGTCTCTTAGGATTATACTAATCCTTAATGCAGTTCTTATAGTTTGATTATACTCTAAGACTTCTATTAGTGAAGGGTTAATTTTAGTTATTTTAGAAAGATGTTCAAAGTTATGATTTACAATCATATTCTTAAAATTTTGATTTAATAATTTCTTGGATCAAAGTGCTTTAGGAAATTTAGTTATTATAAAGTTCGAAAATAGAAAAAAATCGACCCTTAGATCTTTGAGTCGACTTTATTAGAGGTAAGAGACTCAAGAATTCTTCAGTTTATTAATAACCATCTAGAATGATTACCATTTTAGAACAAATATAAGATTAAGCCAACTCTAGGGAGCTAGAGTCGAATTACGTTATATGCAAGTCAACAGAGCACTTGAAAAATGCCTTTCACAATGCATTGGTCAACCGACAACTTGTGCCAGTAGAGTGGTTCTAGGACAAAAGCATGGAGTTGAAATAAAACACATAAAGACAAGATAATACTACAACTTTGAATTGAACACAATGGAATGTAGAATAGAAGATCATCAATGGATTTTAGCATGCACCACCTTGGAGCATAATAAAAATATATAAGGGTTTTTTACTCCCATAACCCTGAGTAATTTCACAATTACAATCATAACCCTACATAATCATGAATTACACAAGAAACCTCATACAGTCACTTCGTCTCATACATATAACCCTTCGTTAATTAAATGCATTAACTCAACCATATGAGTGAGTTAATCTAACCAATCTATCATCGAACGGTTAGGATTAGCTAAAATTAAAAAAAGAAAAAAATCATGCAAAGAGGAGGCGGGCTTGCAGAAGGTGGGCGTTCTTGCTGATTTGGATGCAGCGGGCAGCAATCTTCCAAGAGGGGGAGCTTGGGTTCCTGCGCGTGGTTCCAGGGGAAGAAGGGAAGCTCGACATTTGCTTCATGGGGAGAGCTTCCACGAGGGGGAGCTCAAGCAGGGGAGAAGAATCTAGATGGGGTTTGGGGGGGGGGGGGGGGGCGCTTACCGAAGCAGGGGAGGAGCTTGGTGCGGTGCTGGGGGGAGGGGAGCAGGGGAGGAGCTGGGTGTGGTGTTGTGGTGTGGTGGGGGTGGGGCATCGTCGGCGGAGGCTGGGCGTGGGCTCCATCGGCTGCGGAGGGTGGGGGGGGGGATTCCGAGCAGGGAGGTTGGGCCCTCGGTTGTGGGGGGGCTTCGAGTAGGAAGGTTGGGCGAGGGGCTCCTCGACGGCAGGAGGTGGGGGTTCGAAGGAGCGCTGCTCCCTCAAAGCTCGGCACTGACGCGGAGGGAGGCTGGGCGCGAAGCTCCTCAGTGGCAGGGGTGGGGGTTCGAAGGGCTTGGCACTGGCGGCAATGCGGCGGGAGGCTTCGAGTATGGAGGCTGGGCGCTAGGCTTTTGGGCGGCAGGGTTACGGGTGGGGGTTCGAAGGAGGAGCGTTGCTCCCTCAAACCTCGGCGTTGGCAAATATGCCGGGTGAAGGGGTGCTCCGATGCATGGCCTGAGAGAGAGCGATGGCCTTCGACAACCTCCACCTCCCAACCCCTCTCAGCTGACGGAGAGAACAATGGCATGTTTTGCAAATAAGGATGAGTTTATGGGTATTTTTGTCCTTTTCAACAAAAACCGTTAAATCTAACAGATATCCCAAACAGAATATAACACTTGATCATGTCATGTAAGAGTTAAGCATTACTCGGGGTTTCTCATGTAATTCACGATTATGCATGGTTATGATTGTAATTGTGAAATTACTCAGTATTATGGGTGTAAAAATCCCAATATATAAATAAGTATCTTAGCATGCATGCATAGATCAACCATATTGACATTATTCCTAGAATTGTTGAGTCCAATTATAGCATGAAGAAACAAGTCAAAACTAAGTTCCTTAAGCCCGTATGCCCATTAGTTAAGAGTGGGCATTCCCTAAAAATTAAGAGATCCTTGGTGATCAAGGATCTAAAAAAGGTTTTAAGTGTGAGTTCATAGGTATCAAGATACCACTATAGGAGAGGCGAATAATAGTATTGATGGTAGAATAATTTTTTTGCGGAATAGACTTGAACACAACACAATCATCCAATCAATGATGCACACTACATAAGATTTACTATAGAAACACAACTGGGTGAAAACCACGACCTGAGTCTTCTGATTTGGGATTTTCGATTAGCATAGCCAACAACTGCTTTACTATATCCTGAGAGTTTTATGTAGACATCTCAGTTATTTACAAGACTTCTTGTTTTACAACTATGAATCAAACACCAAAGTCAACACCACAGATCCGACAATACGACAATGTCAAGGGTGGACAAGCTCTAACTATCCTTTGACTTTCTTAGATAGAGCATACTCAAAATGTCCAAGAACAACATTTAAACTTTTGAATCTAGCATCAAAAGTTCATATAGATTAGGATTATGAAGAATATAGAAACAACATTTTTCTAAACAATATCACATCTCAATGAATAAACACAATGATATAAATGATTAGAAAAGATAATTTTTGATAATATCATAATATAACGTAAGCAATTATATCTAAATAATCACAAGTGAGATAATATATATTTACAAATATTACCATCAGAACTGAGCCTAACAAAAATATTTTGACTATAGTCATAAGATCGAGAAAACTTGGATGTGATCGAATGCTACATAGACAGATTTTCATGAAGAAACTATCTTTGGAATATTCTCTCGAAAATATCAAAGACCTCGAAGAACTAAAGAGAGAATAAGAAACTATCATTCAGAAAATATTTTCTTCACTTATAGAGAGTGAGAGTGCATTGTGCATCTTTCAATAATGGATATGGGGTGCGTTATATAGATATCCAAGAGAATATGGTCAACGGAATAAAATAATAAAAGAAATCAATAGTATTTAGTCCCAATGATCGATCATTCAAGCTCGGGTGACCGATCATCTCAAGTTGATCAATTACTTTGTGAAGGCAATTGATTATCTGATGACCTTGGGATATTATATTCAAAATATAATCAATCACTTATATAAGGTGGTTGTTTAGTTCTAGGCAGGTAAAACTGATGGTAGATCATGTTTGCCCAATTAGTTAAGAAGTATGATCAATCAATGAGAAACTATGGTCGATCAATTCTGAGTTCTTTGACTTGTTTTGATTTAGTTTGAGAGTATGGCTTGAGGTTATAACTTTGCCAAATACAACGTAAAATAAAAAATTACAACTTTGATTCATTAAATGAACTTTAAACTTGTGTAATCTAACAATATGTAGTTTGTAGTTTATAGATCGTAAATGCTATCTTTGTTGAAATGCCCTACAATCTTGTAAAAATAAACTTGGAGATAAATAATGACTTAATAATCTCCCTCTTTTTAATAATGATAAAATATTAAAAAACTTAAAGAGTTGAATCTTAGTAGGCACAAAAATTGCAATTAATCATAACAATTTAGAAAACTTCAATTTGAACATATAGTTTATCAAAATTTAAGCTCTCTCCCTTGTTTAGCCCAATGAACAGGGCGGAGCAGTCTTGAGGTCATACAAGGCAGACCTCAGTCACTGTGGTGACCGATGCGTAGCTCAACAAATCAAAATAACAATCAACTCACAACTAAATAGTCAAGCAATGAAATCAAAATGTGGATCAAATTATTATAAACCCTACAAACAAGTATGTGTATAGTGACAAGTAGAGTAGGGTGTCAAACACAGTGAACAATGGACGTAGCAGTTATAATATTTATAAATAAATAATGAAAGAGTATGCATATGTATATGTATGCACAATATCTATTAATGTTTTTGTGGGTTTTTAATTAAATAAATTCTTTTTAAAATTTAAGTTGATATAATTTTTTAATTTTTAATTTTCTTTTTAATTTAAAATATAATAAAGATGTGTGTGTATATATAGGTATATAAGTATATAAGATGATATATATAATATGGGTAATGCATAATAGTATATATAACAAATATACAAAAATAAAAAAATAAAAAGTATAGTCTTTTTATTTTTTAAAGGTTTTAAAATGTTTATAAGGTATTTATAATAACTAATAGTAGTATAACTCTATAGAATACTATATATAGGCTATATAGGGTATTATAAGTATAAATATAGTAAAAATTTCTAAATAAAATATTTTTATGTTTTAAAATCTTTTCTGTGAATTTTTAGGGAATTTTTGAATTTTTTGTATTTTAAAAATATATATAAGTCAAAATAGGAACCTTTTAAATAGACTGAATTGATTTGAGATATAAAAATAACAAAAGGGTTCAAAATTTCTCAAAACCAATTTTAATACATATTAGTATGTGCAAATAAAAATACAAGTTAGATTTTTTTGGATTTTCATAATATATTTTATATATTTTTATGGTTAGCAAGGGTTTGCTAATTTTTAGAATCTTTTAAAATTTTGTTATGATTTTTGTTCTAGAGTGATAAAATAGGTTAATAAGCAGTAGGTGTTTTTTTTGGAATTTTTAGAAAAGGTTTTATAATTTTTAGTAAATAGCAAATGCAAAAAATAACAAACAAATCACAATGTGAATAAGCAAGCTAGCCTGCATTTTCTATGATTTTTTTTACATTTTAGAGCACAAGAGCTATTTTTAGTAAATAGAAACACAGAAATAAAAATAAATCAAGTTGGTGGGTGTATATTTGCAAATTAAATATTTTCATAGAGGCATGTGCAAAATAACAAGAAAGTTTGAACTGAAGCTTGATTTTTAAGGAATAATATAAAATACAAGACTAGAGGTACGCATGCAAAATGTCCTCTCACGTGGTGGTCCACGTGAGGTGACCTAGCACTAGACTTAAATCCAAATATAAAGAGTTCTAGGGGGTCCATGCAAATTGTCCACAAAGTTTTGAACTAAATTAAATAGTTATAATACCTTTTACAAAATACAAAGAGGTGGAGGGGTTTGGTTGCAACTTTTACCACTTATCTCGATTTAATTCAACCGTTGAGTTGACGCCACGTGGATGATCGAACGTTCCTCCTTGAGAACCCCTTTGATATAAACGAATGGCCCAGATTATAACTGGGTCATGTTCTTGATCTGATAGATAGGAGGTGCTCTAGAAGAACTCACGAAGAACTTAACTCCGGTGAGATTTGATTTGACAATTCTCCTTGCTTCAACGACAGAGCTCTCCTCTGACATGCCCAACAGCTTGTTGGGACTCCTCTGCGTACAATGGTCCACTTCGATGAAGCTGGGGTGGCTCGAAGAAGGTTCTGGAGCTCCTTCTCCTCCATAGGACCTAGACTAATTTCAGGTGCTTACTAGGGTACAAGAGGATTCCTCGATTCACAACACTTGCACCAAAATGATCCCAAGCTCGAGGGATACTCCCTCAATCCTTGGATGAAGCTAAAGCGCACATGGAATGAGGTGGAAATGGTGCTCCAGCGAAGGGAGACAGACTGGAGCTCGACTCCTAGATCCATGATGAATCTGGGGGGAACAGATGGTGGAACTGATGGAGAACATGAAGGGGGTTCGAATGGTGTGGAAATCGAGGTGGTGTAACGGTCAGGTCATGATGATTTGGCATGGAGCTCGAGATCCAAGCGATTTAGGGGGTTTTAATTATATGCTAAAGCTGATGATTAAAGATGAAACTAAAGTACGGGAATGGAAATCGGGTTAAGGAATTACCTAAAAACATAAGATAGGGTCTCAAATCAACCGAAATCAAGGAGGCAAAACTAGTCAGTGGAGCTCCTCCAGTGATGGGTGGATCACCACTAATGATCGTTCATCCTCGTTGCAAATCCGCTCCTCCGCTTGTTGTCAGTAAGGTGAAGGGATTCTTGGTACTGCGGGGCTAGGACCGATCAAAAGGGGATCAAAATTGGAGGTGGACCTGGAGGGGTTTATTTATAGGCTGCAAAAAGAAGGATCTTCGATAAAAGTAGTTGGTTGAATCGAGGAAGATGGACAAATCTCTAGCCATTGTGGGAATCATGGAGGTTCCATCTCCGCAAGTTACGTGGCATGCCAAGGCAGGAGATGATGAGCTCGAGCGAAAAAAGGGGCGAAGAATGAGGTTCTGACAGTTCACATCTCGGGGAAGAGAGAAGGGGTCAGTTGACCCTAGGTCAATGCGGGAAGAATTCCGGTTGGTCCACGTGGACTAACCAGAAAACTCCCTAGCTGTAATTCCTTGTAAATTCAAATAAATAATAATCGAATTAATTAAATTTTTATTAAAACATAAAACTGTTTTAAATTTAATGTAGTATTTTATTCTCATTTTTATTTATTTGTATGAGGTTTTTATCATGATTTAATATTTACAGGTAAAATATATGTTTAAACACCTGTATTTTGATAATTTTATTCTTATTTTGTACACCAAATTTTATTATTTTATACACATATTTTATATATTTTAAATTTATCTATACACACAATTAGGTATTTTATTATATTTTTCCGACTTTATATATATACTTAATTAGTTATGTACATATATATATTATAGGTATATATATGTATACTTTACCTACGTATTTAGATGTTTTATTTATTTTATTTTCTTTTCGATAATTTCATTTTAATATAATTGTGTACATCTATTTTATATAATATTTACAATTTTGTAAAAATAAAAAAAATTTGAAAGATACAAAGAATGGATATATTGAATAAAGGTATTTTTACCCGGTAGACCCTATAAACTTTGCCAATTACCTCCACGACCTTTGAAACAATCTAATTCCCCCCTCGACCCCGTAAACCTGTCATCTCTTACCCCATGAACCCTACGGGTAATGTCTTTCAAGCCCGTGAGGGTTCTTGGGGTAATTTACAGGGTCAATGGGGTAACTACATTGTGCAAAAGGTCGTAGAGGTAATTTAAAAAGTTTATAGGGTATACTGGGTAAAAATCCCCTGAATAAAATATACATGTAAAGTGTGAAATAAGGGCCTAAAATCTAAAATTTGCATCTTAACTCCAAATTGAATGAAATTACCTTCATTAAATAGCTTATTAAAGTTATATACAATTAAGATGATTTTGGTCCATTTCGATACAACATGGAGAAGATACAGGCCTGTGAAGTTTTTATTTTGGCTTTTTATTTTGTGTATTACGGGCACACTATGCATTATTTTTCTATGAAATCAATTTTTTATTTTTTGTATTTTTATCTACAATATTCATAGATAAAGTTCATTGATTTGAGGTATATATAAAAAAGAATAAAATAGGTCACAAAAATCAATTACTAATGAATTTAAAAACTAGGGTTTTGTGTATATTTTGGACAACTTATCTGCCCTATCTCTCCCTACCTTATTCCTCGTCGACCTAGCCATCATGATGATTGGATGTCAAGGTTTAGGGTCATTCAATACCTATGGTATCTCATTTCTTTTTCTTTTCTTCCTTTATTCTTTAATTTTGGACATAAATAATAAATTATACAATATTTTATACAGTAATTTGTAAAATTTACAGAGTATTTATTTTGACAAATTAACAATATTTACATGCATTTAGCTAGGGATTTAAGGCCAAATTGAGAGACTAAATATGATGAAATGGAGATTCATGACCCTCCCTATGCTTGCCTTTGCTAGTCCCTAGCAAAACACTTATTCCTATAAGTGCAGAAAAGAAACTAAAGAAAAGAAAAAGGGAGAACTTGGATTGATTTTAACTTTTAAACTTATCCTCATAATATCAAAGTTTGGAGCTCAATCGGACCTTTGGATTCTTAGCTTTATCAGAACCTTATTGGGAACCAGACTTAAAATACAACAGCCTATGAGAATCACAAAACTCTGTCCAAGTCTCCTAAAAATCTAGGTCAGGACAAGTCGATGTCATACGCAGTCCCTTATGACTATGAGTCTATCTTTTACAGTGTCAGTGGTATATAGCTCCTCTCAGCTGAAGTAGTAGAAGTTAGGCTTCTCCAACGCGGTGACCCTAATTCCTCAATCCAATAACTCTTTCCTCTAGAAGTGGGGTATTCCCTTCTAAATTCAAGTGCAACCGACTTAAGAAGAGGAGGTGAAGAAGAGAATGGATGGTAGACATTGCAGCTACCTATCCTGGGATGCTTGACTAGTGTAGTCAAGTCACCCAGTTGCATGCTCACATGAATCTTTGACTTTAAAGCTCAAGCTTGCTTATTGAATACATACATGCTCCGACGGGAATTGATTTTTCTTGATTTTTTGCTCATCTATTTTTTTGAGTTTTTGATTTGTTTCATTTTTATACTAAATACAATAGCATTTACATAAGGACTTTTTCTTCTTAAGCTAGTATACATGTAGTGCCTCCATTCCAATTCTCTTAAGATTCTTGTGATTAAGTGGATTAAGGTTCAATCAAGCTCCATGATTCGGATTTTATTTAGACTTATTAAATTGTTATTGTCAATCTGAAAAATGTCAATGTAATGCATTGCAGGAAAATATTTTTATGAAACCATTTTCTGATTTTAGACTTTTCATGGGATTCTTGAAAAAGCTTTGCAATTTTTTATGCAATGTTTGAAAATATTTTGCAAATTTTTATAGGTTTTTTATTTTGAAAATTTTAATGATTTTTCAAAAATAAAAGAGTCAGTAAAAGAATATGTGCAGATATTTACATGAGAGCGCATCTTATTATTTACAAGAATTAGGTGAAAGAATTTACACTTGGTTTTTACTAGTTTATGTACTAACTTAGTAGAAATTTATTTGCTTGAACTATATACAAGGTTCTTAAAATAATTTGAAAATATTTTTTAAAATATTTTTAAAAACTTTATGCTGAAAGAAATAATTTGATCATGTGCAAAGGAGGTCAGCGGATGCACCGGTGAGGAGATGTGAGTTTTGGAATGTTGAGCCAGCTAAAAGAGGGCGTGGAAGACCCAAGAAGTGTTGGAATGAGACTATCTGATGGGATCTTAGTTTTTTGGATCTAAGCCTGAGAATGACCCAAGATACATCAGAATGGAGGCAAAAAATCCATGTAGCTGACCCTACTTAAAGTGGGAAAAGGCTTTGTTGTTGTTGTATTTTGAAAAAATAATTTGACAAATATTTTGTTGTAAACATTTACAAAATTTGAAAACCATTTTGCAAAGATTTTTACAACTATATGTATAGATTTTTCAAAGTATTTTTACAACCATTTTCAAATCATTTGAAAAATATATTTTCAAAAAAAATATTCAAATTTAATGAAATTTTTACAAACAAAATATTTTTACAACGGTTTGCTAACCTTTTTGTAAAATATTTTTCAAATAGTTTTGCAAAATATTTTCAAAGGAATTTTCCAACCATTTTTCAAATATTTTGCAAAATATGTTTAACTAGTTTATTGATGTATTTACAAAGATTTTTTATTTGTGTTTTACTTTTTATTGATTAGTCATATTATTGATTATACGTAAGTATGAGTTATGTCTAAAATATATACAACATATGTATGATCTTCCATACTTAGCTTGAGCTATGTCCTCATAAATAGGAGAGAAATTGAAAACATAACTCGTACTAAGTATAGGAAAGTCTATACTACAACGCCAGAAAAAAGAATGAGAAGTCGACCGTCGCCTTATACTTAGGATCAACTAATCCTAAGAATAGCAGACTGGATACAACATGCAGGGAGGGTCGAGAGAGGGAATAAACAAATCATCGGCTCATCCTGTCTCCCCCTATAATTAGTGTAAAATATCCCTAAGTATGGACAAAATATCAAGAATTGAGGAGACTTGCGAGGGGATCAACGAATGAGCACATGTATACACTCATCCCCCTATACTTAAGATGAAATATACCCTCAGTATAACAATGATGAATGGGATAAGTGTGACTTATCGGATGAATGAAAGAATGAAAAATGAAAAGAAGAAAAAGATTACTAATCAAAAATATTTTTGATTGCCTGTCTGAATTTGTGGATGCTGCGAATGGAAGTTCTTGATCATAGAATGCAAGCATTGAGTCAACTACAGACAAGAACGTATCATGCTCGAGGTACGGCTTCGGAAGCTATCCGTTGATGACAAAGGGATGTGCGTCATCAGACAATCTGGATATCACGATAATTCTATTTTCACACACATGCTTCACTAGGAATGGCTCGGTCCACTTGCTCTTCAATTTCCCTGTGAATAGTTTCAACTTTGCATCAAACAACCAAACCTTCTGACCGTGTTTAAAAGTCATGCGCCAGATGTGTTTGTCATTCCACTTTTTTGACATTCTCCTTGTACATAAAGCTATTGTTGTATGCATAGTCTCTAAACTCAAGCAATCTATTCAGATCGAGCTTTCTGCTCTTTGCAGCTTTCTTCGGATCTAAATTGCAGATATTGATTTCCCACAAAGATTTATGAATTAATTCCATGGGCAAATAGCATGGCTTGCCATACACAAGGCGGTTGGGAGATATTCCCAAGGATGACTTGTACACTGTCCAATAGGCCCAGAGAACATAATAAAGCATTCAAGACCAATTCTTTCTGTCTACACATACAAGCTTCTAGAGAATCATCTTTATTTCCCTATTCAAACATTCTGCCAAGCCATTACATTGTGGGTGGTATGGGGAAGTGACACGATCTTAAATGCAATACTCTTCAGTTAGCTTATTTACTTCTCTGTTTATGAAATGGATATCCCCATCGGATATCGGAATTTTGACCCGAACCTTGCAATAATGTGATCTCTCAGAAACCGGTAGACGGTGCGACTGTTGGTGGCTCGGATTGGGATAACCTCCTCCCAACGACTCACGTAGTTGACATTGCGCAGGATATACTCATATCTCTAACTGTTAGGAAATGAACTCATGAAGTCAATGCCCCATGCCTCGAATACGTCTGAAATCTGAATGTACTCCAGGGGCATTGTATCCCTCATTCCAATAGTGCCACCCATCTTCTTACAGTCAGTGCATCTTTTCACACAATATTCTACATCTTTGAAGAGAGTCGGCCACCAGAAGCTGCATTGTAGCACTTTTGTTGTTGTACGCTTCTCAGAGTGGTGTCCTCCAGATTATCTGGCATGGCAATGTTCGAGGACATTGTGGACTTTCTCTTGAAGAATGCACCTCCTCCAGATGCAATCTTCCCCTCATGAAATAAATATGGATCCTCCCACTGATAGAAATAAATATCTGATAAAATTGTCACTTTCATCTTCGACCAATCTTACAGAGTTCTCTTGGAAATAATATAGTTCACAATATCGGTGAACCAGGTGAGCGAGGTGTCTGACGGAATAGCTTCATCTGGAAAGGTTTTTGTAATTGGAAACAAACTCTGCTCAGGAGTTTCTGACTGTGGTAATCTTGACAAATGAGCTGCCACCATATTTTTAACTCCAGGTTTATTACAGATTTCAAGAATGAACTCCTAGAGCATAAGGATCCATCTAATGAGTCTCAATTTGACATCCTTTTTGGATTGCAAGTACTTGATGTCAGAGTGGTCTATAAACAATTACTTTGGACCCAAGCAAGTGAGATCTGAACTTCTACAAGGCGAAGATAACTGCTAGCAACTCTTTCTTAGTGACGGTGTAATTCTTCTAAGCTTCACTAAGAGTTCTGTTGGCATAGTGAATCGCAAATGGCAGATTGTCTCTTCTTTGTCATACAAACACTCCAATGGCATAGTCTGAAGCATCAATCATGATCTCAAACAGTAGAGACCAATCTGGTGGTTGTAGAATAGGGGCCTGAGCGATCAGATCATTCAATTGATTGAAGGCATGGAGGACTCTGGCATCGACAATGAAATCTGCCTCCTTGCCTAGAAGCTCAGTCAACGATCGGGCAATTTTGCTAAAATCTTTGACGAATTGGATGTAAAAACCTACTTGCCCCAAGAATGATCGGACTTGCTTCAAATTTGTAGGTAGATATAGCTTCAAAATGACTTCCACCTTTGCAGGATCAACCTCCATGCCACGTTTGGATATGACATGGTCTAGCACAATCCCTTCAGTCACCATGAAGTGACTCTTTTCCCACAAGAGCACCAAATTGACTTCACAACATCTTTTCAAGACTTGGTCTAGATATGATAGGCATTGATCAAAACTGTCCTCGTAGATCGAGAAATCATCCATAAATACCTCGAGAAAACTACCAATCATATCTACGAAAATTGCCAATATGCACCTTTGAAAGGTTGCAAGAGCGTTGTACAAATCGAATGGCATCCTGCGGAAGGTAAATGTCCCAAATGGATAGGTAAAGGTAGTCTTTTCTTGGTCTTCTAGGGCAATTGCAACTTGATAACCAGAATATCCATCCATGAAGCAAAATTACTCCTTTACGGTCCATATTTAGACTATTTAGCCGATGAAGGGGAGCGAAAAATGATCCTTCTTGGTTGCTAAATTCAGGCGTCTGTAATCCACATAGATGTTCCATGATGTTGGAACTCTAGTTGCGATCTCTTCTCTATTGTCGTTCTTCGCGATGGTGATCCCCGATTTCTTGGGCACAACATGCAAGGGACTCACCCATTTTGAATCAGAAATGGCATATATGAAACCTGTATCACACCATTTTGTAATTTCATTCATAAAAACCTCTCGAAGATTCGGATTCAATCTTCGCTGAAATTCATGAGAAGGCTTGCTATACTATTCAAGGCATATGTGATGCAAGCACAGTGACGGATTAATCCCATGGAGATCTGAATTTTTTCAACCTATGGCCTTGCGATTTCTTTCTAGAACTTCGAGTAGATGAGATTCATGTTCCTAGGTCAGCTGCGAATTGATGATTATATAAACATACGCTATGCACCCGCAAGTAAGGCATACTTAATGTTTGTTGGAAGTGGCTTGAGCACTGGTGGGGTCTGAATCTTTTCAGTGGTAACTTCTGCGATTGTGCAAGGCATAGGTGGGGTCAATTCTTTCAATTATATACTATCCACCTTTGATATTTCAAGCTCTGAATCTAAAGATGTACAAAAATTTTCAATGATTGAATCTTGTTCAAAGAAATCTCTTCTTCTAAGACAGAGGGGAATTTGACTGTGTTATCAACTCCTTCCTTAGTGGAGAGGAATTTGTGGGTCTCACTCTCATCTATAAAGAGGTTGGTGTCTCTGATCACGATCAGAAAGTCATAGTCTTATGTATGTTATGATGACACAATCACATCTGATGCATATTTTGATGATTTTGGCACATGGATCGTGTCAATAGGCATCTTCTCATTGTTGGAGTGAAAGGCGATCTATCCTCTACCGTAATCCACCACTGCTTCGGTTGTTCGAAGAAACGGTTATCCATGTATAATCAAGGTATGCAGAAGAGGAGCTGAGGTGTCCATATCAAGAACAATGAAGTCCACAGGAACTGCATTCCTTGAATGGTGACGATGACATCCTCCAAAATTCTTCGGAGCCTCTTGATTGATGTATCCGCAAACTACAGAATCATTCTTGTGGACTTGAGCGGCCCCAAACCAAATTCCTTCAGCAATGAAGTAGGCATCGGATTGATGGATTGTCCACTATCAAGAAGAGTTCGGTCGAACTCTTGATCAAACATCTGGCATATAATGAGAGGGACTCCCATGTCTTTCTTCTTACTCAGGAGATTGCCGATTGCATTAATTGTAGCTGCAGTATGTATGTGCTTCACATTTCTCTGTCTGGCTCAGCATGACTGTCTTTTCAAAGTACATGCCTCCTTCAGTCCCTTCTTTATGTTAGGCATGTACTTAATTGACTTAAGTAGAGGCATCTCAAGAAAAAGATTACGTATTATTTCAACAACATCAAGATCTAATAAGGTTATTTTCAAAATTTTATATTTTTTGTATTTTTATAAAGCATCTAGAAATGTTGTATTTACAAAACCAAAAGCAAAAGTAGAAATAGTTTTCTTATTTACATCAAAATCTATGCTTGCATCAGGTTGTATAAATGAATGGCAAAAATCGATGTCTTCATCCATTTGAGGTGGGCACCAAAAGTGGTAGGTGAGGCTCCTTTGGCTGGCTCCAATTTGGCTACAGGTGTGGTCTTCTCCATCGCTGGCTGGATGGCATTTCAATTAATGTTGTATTTTTGGATTTTTTTTGAATTTTTTTTCCATTTTTTTAGATTTTTTCTTCTGGTGGTGATAAACACAAAAATTCAACGGTCTTGTGATCCACAAGGCGGGAACATAGAGGTCGCTGCGATGACCGCTAAAAATCCGTATTTAGTCAACAATGAACCCACAATCAAATATCAAACAGTGACAGACAAATGTGGAGTCAAATTTATTTTTAACTCTACACAAAAGATGTATAGGTGCAAGTATGTAGAGAGTTCGAACACAGGAAGCAAGGCAGGATAGATCAACAAGTGTGCGTGGGTGAAAGTGATGTGTTGTCTACACTAGGGTGCAATGCAAATGTTTTTATGGGTTTTAATTTTTAATTAATTTTTTTAATTAGTTTTTAATTTTGCATTTTGATTTTTAATTTTCTGATTTTATATTTTCTTTTTATATTTTATATATTTTTCTTTATTTTCTTTTTTCAATATTGGAATATATATATACAATATAAGAAAAGAGGTGCTAGGTTATTTATAAAAATAGGGAAAAATAGTAAAAAATTAGAAAATAAAATATTTTTAGTTTTTTTATAATTTTTTACTGTTTTTGTGATTTTTGGGGATTTTTCTAAATATTTTTGTTATTTTTAAAAGGCAAAATAAAGGAAAACAGTGAATTAATTACTGGCCGAAATTAAAAAAGGGAATGAAAAATAACAAACAGTATCAAAATTTCCCCAAATTAAAAGAAAGATAATAAAATAGGGAACCTACAGGAACTGAGTTTTCATATTTTGGAATTTTCTATGATTTTTTAGATTTTTTGAAGTTTTTAGGTATTTTCTAATTTTTAAGGTTTTGGTTTTGAGATTTTTAGTGGTTTTTGGACTGACACTAGAATACAAAAAAATAGACCTTAGGTAGTTTTTTTGGATTTTTTCAAGGTGTTTTAATATTTGTTTGGTATTTTCTAAGATAGACAGTTTTGAAATGGCATGTTTTTGATTTTTAATAAAAATGAAAGTGCAAGAAAAATGTAATGCAAAAATATAGTGTGGATCAGCAAGTTAACAGGAACTTAAAATGATTTTTGGTGAATTTTTGGGCTTTTAGAAATACATGTAATAATTAGAGAAAACAGAGAGAAATTACATACAGGCCAGGGGTATTTGTGTAATGTTCAGAAAAGCCAGGGGCCTACATGTAAATTTTACACAAAATATAATATTGAAATAAATACTTCGTGGACCAAACACCAATACCAAAATCTACAAGGGCTGTCTAGCAAAATTGCCAATGTCTCGTGCACTAGGCACGTGACCTGGTAGGGGCACAAGTGTAGATATCAAAAATGTCCACGGCAATATTGCAAAATATTCAAAATTCTATAACTGCATCGGAAGGTTTATAGACTAAAACACAATAACCATAATCCCAGGGGCTCTCGTGCAAAATGTCGAGGTATGCACGTGCTACACACACGCACTTGGAAGGACCTAAAAGTAATAACACAAAATAAGGGGGGTTTGGATGCAAAATATACAAAATAAAATGCACGACTGATGAAAGTTTATAGTTCGAATATTAAATGCACAAAATGGCGGGGGTTTAGTCGCAAAATACCCCCGCAGATGCTAATGGACGGTGGAGTGCGCCCCAGATGGTGCGATGGTGGCGAGTCGTGGCTCGGGGGTGGAGCTCCGACGATCGGCAGAGAAGGGAGCTCAGGTCGCTCGATCTGGGCGAGATCGAGGGTGATGGAGGGGTGGAGCAGAGCGATGGAGTGAAGGGAAAGATGATGGAGGCGGCAGGGGGTCGGTTCGATGCTTGGAACGATCAGAAATGGCGGGCGGAGCTCAGCTCCGCCGTCGGTTCGGTTGATGAAATCACAACGATGGACTGAATCAAATGCGAAACTGCTACTACCCTAACCTGCACTAGACCTAAGCTATCAAATGAAACAAAAAGAAGAGGGAGAGGCTCACTGGAGTCGGAAGTGGATGAGCTTCAGGCGAAGCTCCGGCGAGGGCTGGATACGCCTCGATTCGACTCCAAACTCCACGCGAATGGGGTCCTTGAGTCGCTGCTGTCACCAGGAACTCGAAGGATATCCTAAAGGTCGGTGAAAGATGGAGGAAGAGGGATCAAACTTCGAAGGGAAGTCAGGTGTGGCTTTTGAAGAGTTGACGATCGGGGCGTGAAGATCGAAGAATAGCACGCGAATCGTGAGTCCTCAGACCAAGCTAGACCATGCGCGAGTATCATAGGTAGTCAAGCAACAATTTTGCAGAAGGCGTTGACATGAGTTGATGAAAGAAAATGCCTCAAAAATTTCATGAAAAAGAGACAAAACGATGCTCTGACAGGTCTATGGGAGGAGGTTAGACAGTTGACCGAGGTCAACTGTCAGACCAACCTGGTTGGTCCACGTGGACCAACCAGGAAAAATCCCCTAAAAAATATTTCAAAAAGCATTTAAAAATAGAAAATGGATTAATTAAAATTTGGTTATAAAATAAAAAATGTTTATTATTTTATAAATTATTTTATTGTGATATTTATTTTTTTTATAGATATATATTTACAAGTTACTATTTTTGGCCTATATAGGTATATTTACCTATATATTTTATTATTTTATTTTTATTTTGTAATTTTAATTTATTTATTTTAATTTATTATTTTATAAATTTATAAAATACTTTTATACACTTAAATATATTTTTATTTTATTTTTCTGATTTGTTTTATACACTTAATAAAATATAAGTATGTATTATACAAGTATGTATATAGGTATTATACCTAAGGTATTGTATGTACAAGTATTTTTATTTTGAGTTTTCTTTGCATTTTTATTCTGATTTTAATGTGCATATATATTATAAGTAATATTTACAAAATTATAAAAATATAAAATTATAAAAGTAATGAATAAATAATAAAATGAATATTTTAATCTGTACAATTATACAATGTGGGTCCAAAACTCAACTTTCAAACCGTAGCTCCGCCAAATGCGAAACCACCGCCATTAAATAGCTTATTTTAAATTATATACAATTAAAGGTGAGTTTCATGCATTTGGAGTTTTTATTTGTGAGATACATGTCTGGGAAGTTGGGATTCTGGAATTTTATTCAGACCATAACTTTTTATCTGTGTATTATTTTTGAGTGAAAAAAATTTATATTTTTATTTATTTAATTATCTCCAACTTTCATGTACAAAGTTTCTTTATTTGAAATATAAAAAGTAGAACAAAAAATAGGTCCCAAAATGAATAATGAATGAATAAAATAAACTGTATTTTTGTTGTATTTTGGCCCTTATCTCCCCCTACTTTATTCCTTGTCGACCTAGTTATCGAGATGCCTAGGTCTCGGGGTTTCGGATCATAAAATATTTACAATATTTTATTCTTTTTCTTTTCTTTTCTTTATTCGATAATTTTGGTTTTAAAAACCGTATTTTATACAGTTTTTACACCATGATGCATGAATGCTAAAATGCCTATATTAAGCCTATTTACACGCATTTACTAGGGTTTTTAAGGACAAAATGATAGAATAAAGATGACAAAATGTAGATTCATCATCCCCCTATACTTTACCTTTACTAGTCCCTAGCAAACACTTATGCAATAAGTGCAGGAAAGAAAAAGAAAGAAAAGAAAAAGAAGAAAGTGACTAAACTTGATTGTCAAACTTGTCTTCACAAAATCAAAGTTTGGAGCTTAGGTCGGACCTTTGGAATTTAAGTGCGGGCAGAACCTTAATGAGAACCGGATTTGAAATTCAACAGCCTCTGAGAATCCCAAAACTCTGCCCAAGTCTCCTCAATATCCAGGTCAGAAATATCTCAATTGATACGCAAACCCTTACGACTATGAATCTGACTTGTACAGTGTAAGTGATGGTGGCTCTCCCCAACTAGAATGACAAAGAAACTGACTTCTCCAGTACGACAACCCAATGATTCCCCAATCCAAAAATCCATCCTCGAGGAGCGGGGTATTCCCAAGTTCAAGTGGCAACCAACTCAAGAGGAGGGGATGAAGAGAAGAATGGACGATAGCCAGTGTAGCTACCTATCCTAGGATGCAAGACCAGTGTAGTCAAGTCATCCAGCTGCAGGCTCACACATTTGATTTTGGAACTCAAGCTTGCTTATTGGCTTTACAACATTTGTACATACTTTGCAGGCGTTTAATTTTTGTACAGGCCTGACCATATTATTTTTTTTTGAAATACTATTCACAGCAGCATTTACATAAGGAGTTTTCCTCTTGAGCCAGTAGACTATCCCTCTTTTGAAGCTTTATTGCAACCCACACTCTCCTGTCTTTAGACTTCCTCATCACTGGACGGGTTGGGGTGCACTTCCCTCCCTAGAGGAGGACAAATGTTTCCACTTGTGTGCGTCTCATACCGGCAAATCCAATCCCCTCACCACTCCAACTGAGTTGATCCATGTGAAAGGTGCATGTGTCCAAGTTAGGTCATTATCAATAAGAGTCATACGTGTGCTCCGAAATATTCTACTTAGGCAGTCAAGAATACATTGAACCAAGTCTCGTGATTTTCAAAGAATTAAGTCAACCAGACCTGAAGTACCTCAAACCCAGTTCCTATAAGGTTCCTGTTATTAAGTAGATTTTAAGGTCCAATCAAGCTCCAATCTTCGGATTTTATTTAGACTTGTTCAACTATCAAACTTAATCTGAAAAATGCTAATGCTATGCACATGATATGCAGAATGCGGAAAGAATTTTTTTGATGCAATTTTCAAAGATTTTGAACTTTTTATGGATTTTTGAAAAGATGATGATGATGCATATGCATTTTTTTGTATTTTTCAAAAAGATTTTTCAAATATTTTTGGATTTTAATTTTGCAAATGTTTTTGGGATTTTTGAAAACAAAAAGATTTTTGGCGGAAAATTAGGTGAAAAATATATACACGGGAGTGCTTCTTATATTTACAAGAAGTGGTTTTTAAGAATTTACAAGGGTAAGTGATCAATTTTATAAGTATATAAAGCATTTTAGTGCGATGTATGTATTCCTCAAACTTATTTGACACAAGCTTTTCACACAATTTTTGAAGACTATAGTCCAAAATAATTTTTACAAATAATTTTGCAAACATGTACACACATTTGAAAATCATTTTGCAAAGGTTTTTCAAACAGTATAGATAGATTTTTCAAAGTATTTTTGCAACCATTTTTCAAACCATTTGCAAATCATTTTTCAAACATTTTATTTCACACAAAGAAAAGGAATTTTTACAAACCACACATTTTTACAAAGGTTGAAAACATATAACAAAACGTTTTCAAAATAGTTTTCAATAAATGTTCACATAGATTTTCAAACTATTTTTCAAACATTTTGAAAAAACATTTTCACCTGATTTATTAATCAGTAGATACAAAAGGAATTTGAGGAATGGTAACTTCTTTTTATTATGGTTTTTAATGAATTTTAAAGAATGATTAGCCATATTATTAGGAAAATACGAAAGTACGAGATATGGCTAAAGTATATACGTAGTATATACGACCCCCTATACTTAGCTTGAGCTATGTCCTCATAGATCGGAGAGAAAAGAGAAGACATAACTCGTACTAAGTATAGGCAAGTCTAAAGAATAAATAAATAAACCAATGAATCAACGAATGAGAAGTTGACCGTCCCCCCTATACTTAGGATCAAATAATCCTAAGTATAGCAGACTATACACAATGCAGGGAGGGTCAAGGGTGGGAATGAACAGATCATACTCAGATTGTCTCCCCCCTATACTTAGGGTAAGATATCCCTAAGTATAGACAAGAAGAGGAGACAATGGAGAGGTCCAAAAAGAAATAGAAGAAACTCGGGGTGCACACCCCCTATACTTAGGACAAAGTACGTCCTAAGTGTAGAAACTGTCTACAAGGGTGATACCTTTTTGATAGATACAACAAATAGAAAAGGAAAAGAAGAAATGAAGAAAAGAAAAGAGATGAAAGTGGATATGAACAACTCGGGATGCGCATCCCCCTACACTTAGGATAAAGTACATCCTAAGTGTAGCAGTGATGAAAGGGATGACATCATGTCGGTAGAACAGAATAAAAGAGATTGAAAAGAAGAAAAGAAGAAAAGAAGAAAATTCATTCAAAAATATTTTGCTCTGCTTGGCCTTCCTCTGCCTCTTTGGAGATATCCGGCTCATCCTTGTAGATTACTTGAATCGAGTCAATGACGGCCATGAATGTATCATGTTCAAGGTATGGCTTCAGAAGCTGTCCATTGACTACAAATGGTTGTGCGTTAGCTGACAGATTGGATATCAATATACTTTCGTTGTCACGCACCTGCCTAACCATAAACGGCCCAGTCCATTTACTCTTCAATTTGCCTGGAAAGATCTTTAATTTCGCATCAAACAACCACACCTTCTGACCTGGATCGAAGGACTTGCGGCGGATATGCTTGTCATGCCATGTTTTGACATTCTCCTTGTACATCAGGCTGTTGTCATATGCATAATCTCTGAATTCTAGTAATCTGTTCAGATCCAATTTTCTGTTCTTTCCCGCTTGCTTGGAGTCCAAATTACAGATTTTGATGGCCCATAAAGATTTATGAATGAGTTCAACGGGCAAATGACATGGCTTGCCATACACAAGGCGGTAGGGAGACATTCCCAAGGGTGACTTGTACGTTGTTCTATAAGCCCAAAGAACGGAATCAAGCAGCTGAGACCAATTCTTGCGATCCGGACGCACAAGCTTCTGTAAAATTGTCTTGATCTCCCTATTTGAACATTCAGCTAAGCCATTGGACTGCGGGTGGTAGGGTGAAGCAACACGATGTTCAATGCAGAATTCCTGAGTCGGCTTCTTCACCTCTCTGTTTATGAAATGACTACCCCCGTCAGATATGAGAATCTTGGGAATCCCGAACCGTGCTATGATGTGTTCTCTCAAGAATCGACAGACAGTCCTACTATCGGCGGTTCGGGCGGGAATAGCCTCCACCCAACGACTTACATAGTCGACAACAAGCAGAATATATTCATAACCCTGACTGTTGGGAAATGGACCCATAAAATCGATACCCCATGCGTCGAAGACGTCTGATATCTGAATGTATTTCAGAGGCATCGTGTCTCTCATTCCTATGGTTCCGCCCATCTTCTGACAGTCAGTGCATCGTTTGACATAATCATCTGCATCTTTGAATAATGAAGGCCACCAGAGGCAACTTTGAAGAACTTTTGATGTCGTTCGTTTGCCTGAATGATGTCCTCCAGAATCTTGGTCATGACATAAAGCGAGGACACTTGGAACTTCCTCCTGAGGAATGCACATTCTCCAGATACAATCTGATCCCTCACGAAACAAATACGGATCCTCCCACTGGTAGAAATGGATTTTAGACAAGAATATGTCTATTTTCAGCTTAGGCCAATCCTGTGGGATTTTCTTGGTCACTAGATAATTCACCATGTTTGCATACCAAGGAAGCGAGGTGACAGACAGAATTGCCTTGTCTGGAAAGGTCTCTGTGATCGGCTGCAGGTTCAACTCAGGAGATTCCAGCTCAGGAAGCCTCGATAGATGGTGCATTTTTCACCCCAGGTTTATCTTTGATTTCCATGTCAAATTCCTGAAGGAGAAGTATCACCGAATGAGATGTGGTTTGGCATCCTTCTTCTGTTGTAAATACTGAATGGCCGAATGCTCAGTGTAAATGATTACTTTGGATTCAAAGAGGTAGGATCTGAACTTTTCCAGAGCAAAAACTACCGCTAGCAGCTCCTTTTCAGTGACAGTGTAGTTCCGCTGGGCTTCATCGAGCATTCGGCTAGCGTAGTGAATCACAAATGGTACATTATCTTTTCTCTATCCCAGTACAGCTCCAATGGCATAATCTAACGTGTCGGTCATTATCTCGAAAGGCTGAGTCCAAATCGGTGGCTGTAAGACAGGGGCCTGTGTGATGAGTTCTTTCAACTGATTAAAGGCAAGGAGCACACGGTCATCTACAATGAATTCATTCTCCTTGCCGAGCAACTCAGTCAACGGTATGGCCAGTTTGCTAAAATCTTTGATGAATCGTCGGTAAAAACCGACATGGCCCAAGAATGACCTGTCTTGCTTGATGGTTGTAGGTGGCTCAAGTTTGGAAATCACGTCCACCTTGGCTGGGTCAACCTCCATACCACGTTTAGAAATAACGTGACCCAGCACGATTCCTTCGATCACCATGAAGTTGCTCTTCTCCCACGAGAGCACAAGATTGACTTCACAGCACCTCCGTAAGACTCGGTCTAAATAATCCAGACATTGGTTAAATGAATAACCGTAGACCGAAAAATCATCCATAAAGACCTCGAGAAAGTTGCCCACCATATCGGCAAAAACTGCAAGCATACACCTCTGAAATGTGGCTGGGGCGTTGCACAGCCCGAACGACATCCATCTGAAGGCATATGTACCAAAAGGACAGGTGAACGTAGTCTTCTCTTGATCTTCAGGAGCAATAGAAACTTGATTATACCCAGAGTAGCCATCCAAGAAGCAGAAATATTGCTTCGCGGCCAATCTCTCCAAGATCTGGTCGATGAAGGGTAAAGGAAAGTGGTCCTTCTTGGTAGCGAGATTAAGTCTTCTATAGTCCACGCACATTCGCCAATAAGTGGGTACTCTGGTTGCGATCTCCTCTCCTTTGTCATTCTTCACAATGGTGATCCCTGATTTCTTTGGCACAACATGCAGAGGGCTCACCCATTTGCTGTCGGAGATGGGATAAATAAATCCCGCATCACACCACTTCTGGATCTCTTTCATAACAACCTCCCGCAGGTTAGGATTTAATCTTCTCTGAAGTTCTCGAGAGGGTCTGCAATCTTCTTCCAGGAAAATGCGATGCGAGCATAGTGACGAATTGATCCCATGGAGATCCGAAGTTCGCCAGCCTATCGCCTTGCGGTTGCGTTCAAGAACCTCCATCAGACGAGATTCTTGGTCTTCGGTCAGATGTGCATTGATAATGACCGGGTACATGTTCAGTTCTCCCGCAAGGAAGGCATATTTCGTGTTGGAGGGCAAGGGTTTCAGCTCTGGTGGGGTCTGAGCTGCTTCAGAGGTGACCTCGGCTATTAATTCAGGTGGCACTTCTTTCAACTGTTTGGTGTCCACCATATTCTGTTCTGGCTCCTTACTTAGATTCTGACAGAATGCTTCAATGATCTTCTCTTCATCAAAAGATTCTTCAAAAATTTACTCTTGGTTTTGAAGGCACATCACCCCCACGACAGTCTCATGGAGCACATCAGTGAGTTCCTCATCCTGATCGATAAGGGAAAATTCGACTGCGGTCTCCACTTCCTCCTCGGGGCAAAGGAGTTCATGGATCTCATTGTCATCCAAAAATAAGTTGGTTTCTTGAATTTCTGCTAGAAAGTCGCAGTCGTCAGCATACTCAATCACCCTTGCACATGCCGCAGATGTTCGTTCGGTTGGTGTTCCGTTAGGCAGGGTCTCCACTCTGATTGTTTCATTGCCAGCACCAAAAGTGATGTCTCCCATCCCATAGTTCACTACTACGTTCGACGTCTGCAGGAATGGTCTTCCGAGTATAATTGGGGTAAGGAGCAATGGAGCGGGGACGTCCATATCTAATACCACAAAATCGGCCAGGAACGACTTTCCCTTAACCGTGACTATCACGTCCTCCAACAGGCCCCTAGGCCGCTTAACTGACTTGTCGGCGAACTGCAGAATCATCTTTGTAGGCTTGAGCGGTCCTAGCCTGAATTCCGTAAGTAGCGAAGCTGGCATCAAGTTGACAGAAGACCCGCTGTCGAGAAGTGTTCGTTCAAACTCCTGATTGAACATCTGACAACACACAAGAGGTGCTCCCATATATGGCTTTTTATCCGGGAGGTTGTTGATGGCATTAATGGTGGCCATTGTGAGGATATGCTTTTCGGACTTGCCACCCTTGCTTTTGGAGTTGTGAGGATGCAGCCTGCGCTTGGTTGTGCATGCCTCTTTCAATCCTTTCTTTACAGCTGGCATGTACTCAAGAGCTTTCATTAATGGCATATTCAACACAAAATTCTGGATGATTTCTATAATGGCAGGATCAGACAAAGCATTTTTCAAATTTTTCATTTTTTTGTGTTTTTTCATTGCTTCTGGAAAAGGAATATTTACAACATCTTTACCAAATTCATTCAAAATAGTGTCCATACTGTTGTGTACAGGTAGATGGCAAAAAGGAATAGAATCATCTACTAGATGTGGACCAAAAAGAGCAGGCTCGGCTTCAGGAGCTGGCATTGGACTCGCTGCAGGTGCAAAATCCCTTCTATCTGCGGCTGGCTTTGTAGCAGGTGCAGACGTCTCCAATGCTGGCCTATCTCCACCGAGGCTGCTACTATCTTTTTGTGTTTTGTTGTTTTCTTCATTTTTTTGTGATTTTCTGAGTGACGGTGCTGCTCCCAAAATGCTTGATGGCCCTGGTGTTGGCTGAACTGACGATTCCCCGTCAGATGCACGGTGCTTTCCCTTCGCTGTCGTCGATAGCTGGAGTGTCCTACCGCTCCTGAGAGTAACAACATTAGATAAAAAAACAATTTAATTCACCTGATTCGGGTGGAACACTACCGGCTACCTGCTCCTTTCGTCGGAAGTTGTTCGGATTGGCATCGACCTGGGCTGGTATGACGGTCTTGGCTATCGTCAGGTCGTCGATCTTCTGGGTCATCTCAGCCATGTTCTTCATTAATTATTCTAAACAGGCCATAGCCGGATTAACTGGCACAATCTCAGAAGAATCCCCCTGTTGGGGCCTAGAATACTGATATGACGGCTGAGAATGCGATTGGTATCCCTGAGAAAAATGGTGAGGAGGAGGGTTGGAGGAATACTGTGAATTCTATTGGTTGTATTGAGCAGCCGGTTGCTGATGGTATCCCTGTCCGCGATATCCAGACTGCTGAGGACCGTGCTGGTAATTCTGCCTCCAGGTGTTACCGTGAGATGGAGGCTGGTATTGGTAGGAGGGCTGGAAGGGTCTCCCACCCTGCTGCGGCTGGTGATAGGGCATGTTGTCCATGTTCTGACCCTGAGAGTGTCCCTGAGGACGGGTCAGCCGCGCTTCATTGTTCCATACGCCGTTTATCTCCTGAATCAGTGGCGGGGGTGGAGAGAACTGCTCGGAGTATGCTGGCTGGGACTCAGGTTGATATACAACCATCTGTGTCAGAGGTTACGGGGGCTGCTCCGGAACCTGCACGTAATACACGTGCTAAACAGGTTGGGGCTGCGGTGGAGTCGGCTGAGGGTTCTGTTGCATTGTAGGCTCCTTCTTCTCAGCATTCGGCTCGGTAGAAGTAGACACAGCGTTGCACATGTTGGCATTCAACGCACGAACAAGTTGCTCCAGCTGTTGAGAAATCTGGTCGAGCTTTTCCAGACCGTGGGTCCTCTTTTCAATGATAGATAGTTTTTCGAGATCCCGCGACCTCTTCTCAATGATATCTACCTTAGACAGGAGGCTCCCAATGATGCTCAGGTTGTATCTCTCATCCTTGTCCTCGGTATGAGAAGCCATGTTCACTGGCTTGCTGATGGCAGTTGGTATCTTCATATATGATCTGGACGAGGATTGCGCAGCTTCTCCTTTAGCCATTTCCTCAAAGGCGTTCCATACCACGCCCTCGTCCTTGTTGAAGTGCGAACCGCCGCAAGCGGCGTCTACAAGCTTTTGGCTCTCAAGTGATAGCCCCCCAATGAAATGTTGTACGAGACTAGTCTTTGGAATTTCATGGTGGGGGCACTTCTCCTGCAGGTCCTTGAATCTCTCCCATACTTCATGGATAGTCTTGTAGGGCTGCTAGCAGAAACTGGAGATACAGGCACGCATCTGATTCAATCGCCCGAGAGGATAGAATTTATGGAGAAATGCAGACTTCAGCTCCTCCCAGGTCGTGACGACCTTCCAAAGATGGTCGACCCAATATAGGGCCTTGTCTTGAAGGCTGAAGGGAAAGGCGGTCATCTTGACTACCCCCAGAGGAATACCAGGGTTGTGAGCAGTGGCACAGATGCGGCCAAACTTCTTGAGAAAGATATATGGTTTCTCAATGGTATTCTCGTGGAATGTGGGAAGCAGGGACAGAAATTGCGGCTTCAGCTCGAAGTGGGCTTGCATACGTGGAACCTGAATCCACTCAGTGATGTGACCTGCTCCTGGGTTGTATGTTTCCTTTAGTGTAGGCTTCGGCTGCGATGGATCTGCTTTCGCTGCATCAAATTCTGGTCCTCCCACTGAGAACTCATCTCTGACTTCTTCAAAATTAGGCTCTTGGTTTGGATCATCCTCCCTACGGCCATCTCTTGCATCGGTCCTCCTCCTCATATCGTTCAGCATATCTTGGAAGGTGGTCTGGGCCAGGGCTTGATTAGTCAACTGATGCTGGATGGCTTGAATGGAAGCCATCAGCTGACTGTTAACTTCGTTCTGCGTGGTGTACTGCCCTTCCCCCGGATTGACTTCAGGTTCAGGTGGGGGCTGTGGTCCCTTTCCTCTTCCTCCTGCCATCTCATAATGAACTTGAATTTCTGGCTCGTGATCGGGTGGAGAATCTGTATGACGGGGTAAACCCTGATCAGTATCTTCTTGAGCACCCACTGTTGAGATGAATCTAGAATTAAAGTCAATCCCAGAATGTTGTGAACGGAGCATAGGATATTGACTGAAATCGATCTCCATCCACAAGGGGTTATTTCGGGGACAAGAGTAATCCTGGTTTATTCGAAGGAGAAGAACTAATTCGGGTTGCGAGTCCATCCCGAACAGCGGATTTATTGGCGAAAGGCAAGTATTGAAAGAAGAGAGAATAGAGGAGTCCAAGGAGACATTCTCAAGATCCGAACAAACTTCTTGGAGATCACCCCTCTTTATGGAAGATGTTGATGACACGGAATCGATGAGGGCGTCGGCGAGGTCCCGACTAAACCATCCGTGTGACGACATCTTGAGAAGGTCAAAAGGAAAAGATGATGGATGAAGAGAACGAGGGTAAAAAAGAAATAAAAGGATTGTAAAACAGTAGAAGGCTCACAATGAGCAAGGATCAAATAGAAGGAGAACAAAATTTGCCCAAAGGCGCGATATTTTTGATCTTGACCTAAATGCGACTAGCAATCAAACACGAAACAAGGGGATTCACCAACTCAGCACGTGAAGCCGTGAAGGTTCGGCTTTTATCTTTGTAATTTTTAGCTTGAATTCAAGAAGTTATCTTTTAACAAGTCCTTAGAGCGCTACGCCTATAGGAGCGAGAGTACTGCCGAAAAAGTTTTCCCGTACTTGTCCTCCTCCTGTGTAACATGTAGCCTGCGCTTTTTAAGGTCCTTGTAACCTTCCTGGATCCCTACTCAGCCAAAGAAAAGAGGGAGGAAGCCGATAGGCGAAACCGATACTTCGGATCTTGCTCGCAACGGAATCACCCGTGAGCGTGCAAGACCCTACTCGGACGCAGACGGTGAGACAGACACACCAGTGAGGGCATGGCCTATGCTCGTTACTTCGGACAAGGTCGATGCTCAATACAATAGTGAGTCACCAATGATGACCAAGCCCTACTCATCTACGTACGATAGTAGCGCCAATACTTCGGAAATCCATGCGATACACAATGCAGCCACAAGCTGGGTTTTTGGCTCTAATCCTTACGAAGCCGCTCAACTCACTTGGAAGGAGACCTTCCCATGCAACTTGAATATAAGTGAGGGTGTTACTCTCCCCAATCAATGAATCCAATTACCAATTTTATTTAGGTCAATTTTTCTTAGCAATCCCTTTTTTAAATTTTTTTGGTGTTATCGCTTCTTTTGAGTAGATTCAAACAAGCGCCTAACGATTTTGTTTTTTCTTGATTCCTACTTGATCCGAAAACGGAGGGAGAAAAGAGTCGGAAAAGCCGTGCAAGTCGGCACCAAGATGGAAATATCACCTTTGTGCCTAAATGATGGATGCTAAGATAGAAAGACTTACAGCACCTCCAGCGCTCTCCATGCGGGATGCAAAGCAGAAATTTTTAAACCTAAACTACATGCCGATATGCAAGCGGAAATCGTCCTAAGCAAGCAATTGCTACGTGAAGAACCACAAGTCAACTACTACTCTCCAATCCTAGAGTCCGGTCTAGGCTCACCCCTCCTCCTCTCGACATATCGAGTCGAGGAGAAGCGCTTGGCGAGATGAGCTCGCGACGCGACAGATCGAAAAATAGTGATTAACTGTTTTAGTTAACTAAGTCCAAATACGAACTATAGGTACATGTAATGGTTTTTAGGGTGTTTGGACCTAATCTACTCGATTAAGAAAAAGCCTAGAACTAAGGGCTCAATCCACAAAAGAAAAGAAAAATGAAATCAAAACCGGCAAATGACAGCGGTAAAACGCGAAGAAAGCTGCGGTGGGCCCCCAGGTGAACAAACACCTGGAAGTTAGGCTCGAAAGTCCTGAGTGTCCGAGTGTACCTGTATTATTACAATTCAAATTACTCTCTCTCACAAAAATAGGAAAAATCTAACTAACTATCTCTCTCTCTCTCTCTCGAGCTCTCCTGCTCTCTCCTGCTGGCTAGGGTAGAATAGCCGGCTCCTCCTCCCAAGGCTGCGCAGAATCCCCTAGGCGATCCTCCTCGGTCAACGATCCCTCGCAAGAAAACAAGAAGAGATGTCAGACAGTTCAAAACAAATTATGCACTAAAAACAGATAATCAAAAATGGCTAAGCAGATAAAAGACACAAGTGTACTCTACAAGCCGATGCTACCTGGCAACGACGTCATTTGATAAACATGAAAATTCAACGGTCTTGTGATCCACACAAGACGGGAACACAGAGGTCATTGGGTGACCGCTAAAAATCCGTATTTTGTCAACAATGAACCCACAATCAAATATCAAACAGTGAAAGACAAATGTGGAGTCAAATTTATTTTTAACTCTACATAAAAGATGTATAGGTGCAAGTATGTAGAGAGTTCGAACACAGGGAGCAAGGCCGGATAGATCAACTAGTGTGTGTGTGTGTGTGTGTGTGTGTGTGTGAATGTGATGTGTTGTCTACACTAGGGTGCAATGCAAATGTTTTGTGGGTTTTAATTTTTATTTAATTTTTTTATTTAATTTTTAATTTTGTATTTTGATTTTTAATTTTCTGATTTTATATTTTCTTTCTATATTTTATATATTTTTCTTTATTTTCTTTTTCAATATTGGAATATATATCCAATATAAGAAAAGAGGTGCTAGGTTATTTATAAAAATAGGGGAAAATAGTCAAAAATTACGAAATAAAATATTTTTGGTCTTTTTATAATTTTTTACTGTTTTTGTGATTTTTGGGGATTTTTCTAAATATTTTTGGTATTTTTAAAAGGCAAAATAAAGGAAAACAGTGAATTAATTACTGGCCGAAATTAAAATGGGAATGAAAAATATCAAACAGTATTAAAATTATCCCAAATTAATTTTTAAAAAATATAATAAAATAGGGAACCTACATGAACTGAGTTTTCATTTTTTTGAAATTTTCTATGATTTTTTAGATTTTTTTTGAAGTTTTTAGGTATTTTCTAATTTTTAAGGTTTCGGTTTTGAGATTTTTAGTGGTTTTTGGATTGACACTAGAATACAAGAAAATAGACCTTAGGTAATTTTTTTGGAATTTTTCAAGTTGTTTTAATATTTTTTTGGTATTTTCTAAGATAGGCAGTACTGAAATGGCATATTTTGGATTTTTAATAAATATTAAAATGCAAGAAAAATGCAATGCAAAAATATGGCATGGATCAGCAAGTTAACAGGAACTCAAAATGATTTTTGGGGAATTTTTGGGCTTTTAGAAATGCATGCAATAATTAGAGAAAACAAGAGAAAATACACACAGGCCAGGGGTATTTGTGTAATATTCAGAAAAGTCAGAGGCTTACATGTAAATTTTACACAAAATATAATACTGAAATAAATACTTCATGGACCAAACACCAATACCAAAATCCGCAAGGGCTGTCTAGCAAAATTGCCAACGTCACGTGAACTAGGCACACGACCTGGCAGGGGCACAAGTGTAGATATCAAAAATATCCAGGGCAATATTGCAAAATGTTCAAACTTCTATAACTGTATCGAAAGGTCTATAGACTAAAACAAAATAACCATAATCCCAGGGGCTCTCGCGCAAAATGTCCAGGTATGCACGTGCTACACAAGCGCACCTGGAAGGACCTAAAAGTAATAACACAAAATAAGGGGGGTTTGGATGCAAAATATACAAAATAAAATGCACGGCTGATGAAAGTTTATAGTTCGAATATTAAATGCACAAAATGACAAGGGTTTAGTCGTAAAATACCCCCACAGACGCTGATGGACGGTGGAGTGCGCCCCAGATGGTGCGATGGTGGCGAGTCGTGGCTCGGGCGTGGAGCTCCGGCGATCGGCGGAGAAGGGAGCTCGGGTCGCTCGATCTGGGCAAGATCAAGGGTGATGGAGGGGTGGAGCGGAGCGACGGAGTGAAGGGAAAGAGGATGGAGGCGGCAGGGGGTCGGTTCGATGCTTGGAACGATCAGAAACGGCGGGCGGAGCACAGCTCCGCCGTCGGTTCGGTTGATGAAATCACGGCGATGGACTGAATCAAATGCAAAACTGCTACTACCCTAACCTACACTAGACCTAAGCTATCAAATGAAACAAAAAGAAGAGGGAGAGGCTCACCGGAGTCGGAAGTGGATGAGCTTCAGGCGAAGCTCCGGCGAGGGCTGGATACGCCTCGATTCGACTCCGAACTCCACGCGAATGGGGACCTTGAGTCGCTGCTGTCACCAGGAACTCGAAGGATGTCCTAAAGGTCGGTGAAAGATGGAGGAAGAGGGATCAAACTTTGAAGGGAAGTCGGGTGTGGCTTTTGAAGAGTTGACGGTCGGGGCGTGAAGATCGAAGAATATCACGCCAATCGTGAGTCCTCAGACTAAGCTAGACCATGCGCGAGTATCATGGGTAGTCGAGCAACAATTTTGCAGAAGGCGTTGACATGAGTTGATGAAAGAAAACGCCTCAAAAATTTCATGAAAAAGAGACAAAACGATGCTCTGACAGGTCTATGGGAGGAGGTCAGACAGTTGACCAAGGTCAACTGTCAGACCAACCTGGTTGGTCCACGTGGACCAACCAGGAAAAATCCCCTAAAAAATATTTCAAAAAGCATTTAAAAATAGAAAATGGATTAGTTAAAATTTGGTTATAAAATAAAAAATGTTTATTATTTTATAAATTATTTTATTATGATTTTTATTTATTTTTTAGAGGTATATATTTACAAGTTACTATTTTAGGCCTATATAGGTATATTTACCTATATATTTTTATTTTTTTATTTTGTAATTTTAATTTATTTATTTTTATTTATTATTTTATAAATTTATAAAATACTTTTATACACTTAAATATATTTTTATTTTATTTTTCTGATATGTTTTATACACTTAATAAAATATAAGTATGTATTATACAAGTATGTATATAGGTATTATACCTAGGTATTGTATATACAAGTATTTTTATTTTGAGTTTTCTTTGCATTTTTATTCTGATTTTAATGTGCATTTATATTATAAGTAATATTTACAAAATTATAAAAATATAAAATTATAAAAGTAATGAATCAATAATAAAATGAATATTTTAATATGTACAATTATACAATGTGAGTCCAAAACTCAACTTTCAAACCGTACCTCCGCCAAATGCGAAACCACCGCCATTAAATAGCTTATTTTAAATTATATACAATTAAAGGTGAGTTTGATGCATTTAGAGTTTTTATTTGTGAGATACGGGTCTGGGAAGTTGGGATTCTGGAATTTTATTCAGACCATAACTTTTTATATGTGTATTATTTTTGAGTGAAAAAATTTTTATATTTTATTTATTTAATTATCTCCAACTTTCATGTACAAAGTTTCTTTATTTGAAATATAAAAAGTAGAACCAAAAATAGGTCCCAAAATGAATAAGGAATAAATAAAATAAAGTGTATTTTTGTTGTATTTTGGCCCTTATCTCCCCCTACTTTATTCCTTGTCGACCTAGTCATCGAGATGCCTAGGTCTCAGGGTTTCGGGTCATAAAATATTTACAATATTTTATTCTTTTTCTTTTCTTTTCTTTATTCGATAATTTTGGTTTTAAAAACTGCATTTTATACAGTATTTACACCATGATGCATGAATGCTAAAATGCATATATTAAGCCTATTTACACGCATTTACTAGGGTTTTTAAGGCCAAAATGATAGAATAAAGATGATGAAATGTAGATTCATCAGGTGGTTTTCCTCTTTCCTCTTCTAGCTCACCTGTCCTGGATGTTGGTTCTGCTAATGCTAAAGAAGATGATGGATTGCTTGTGGAAGCTTTATTCTTTTCCTTCATGGTGGCAGAATCTTACAAAATCCTATCGTTCATGAGAATAACATCATTAGATCAAATCATATCATGAATATCTGACTCTGTGGGTTTGGACGGGATATCACAAACTACCTGCTCTCGCTTTTTGAAATTGTTGGGATTTGCATCCACCTATGCCGGAATGGGGGTCTCGACACCGGTGAGGTCATCCTGATTTTGGCTCATATCTAAAAGGCTCTTTACTAGCTGAGCCAAGCAGTCCAAGGTAGGGTTTATAGGGGCAACCTCAGATGGTTCAGCATGCTCGACGTGCTAAGACTGGGAATGTTGTGGAGGCTGCTGGTAGGAATGCTGAGAATTGAATTGAGGAGAAGACTGATATTGATGTTTCTAAGGAGGGGGATGCTGATATGGGACAACTGAGTATTGCTGATAGGATTGGTATTGACGGTACAACGACTATTGAAATTAAGGAGAAGACTAATATTCATGCAGAGTGAGCACAAAGCAGATACATCAGACTACTCTCCATGAAGATGCAACATCAAGATTACATCCCTCATGTACATCCTCCCTTTTCTGTACATTCTCTAGATCTCATCAGTTCTCACACTCACTTCTGTCCTAGACTTAGGCTGACTAGAGCCTAAGTATAGGGGGGAACCGATGCCCTCCATGTATATATGATCATCCATTTCCCCTCTTAACCTCGTCCGCCCCATTTTTTGTTGTTCTTCAACACTTAGGTTGTCAGAGCCTAAGTATAGGGGGTAGAGCGACTTCTATACCTTTTGTTATTTTAGCTCTCCTACGCTTAGCACGAGCTATGCCTTTTTCCTCGCTTCTCGTGCTTTGAGGACATTGCATACACTAAGTATAGGGGCGTTTATATATATTATATATATACTTTACCCATAGCTCGTACTTTCGTGTATTTTTGTATATTTTATGTAATAATTACAGGGTGGGTAAAATTGAAAAAATAAAATGAAAAAAAATTGTAAAGTAAATGTATGCTTATATTGTATGTATATTGTATAGTATGTATAATACTTGTGTAAAAAAGTTGTAAAATACTTGTAAAAATACTTTTGTAAAATATGTTGTAAAAATAGGAGGTATACCAAATTTTTGGAAAAAAAGATTAAAAAATTAATAAAAAAAGGCTTCTTATTTACTTTTGCATATCATCATTGCATTTCAAAAAAATGTGTGTTTTGCACTTCATTCATCCATGTTGCATGTCATCTACATAGCATCTCATTTGCATATTTAGCATATGCAAAGTGAAAAGTTATTGGGTTCTGAACCAATTATGAATAGAAGTCGAGAATAATCTTGATTTGACCTTAATCTACCTAGTTTCATAGGAACCTTATAGGAAGTAGAGTTAACATTTTTCAGGTTGAGTGACTTAATTCTTTGAATCCGCAAGTCTATGTTCACATGTCATCTTGATTGGTCTAAGTAGAATATTTTTTGCACACGCACGATTCTTTTAGACAGTGACCTAACTTTAACAAGCACCATGCACATAGCTCTTCATTGATGAGGCGGTGAGGAGGAGAATCCTTTGGCTTGGAGTAGCAAATGGGTGGAAACATCCGTCCTCCTCTAGGGAGGGTAGTGCATCTCAACCTAGTCCAGTGGCAATGACGTCTAACGACGAGAGGCAGTGCATTGCAATAATGCTTCAAACATGATATAGTTTTGTGGCTCAAGAAGAAAAACTCCCGATGTACATGCTACACCTTGTATATAGTTCAAAAAAAAGGAGCAAAAGAAAGACAAAAAGAGAACTCCAAAAAGTGGGCATGCCTGATTGAAAATAAAATGCATGCCGAGTGTATAATGCAAAGCATATGCTTCAAAGCCTCAGACCATGGAAGCCTGCAGCTGGAGACTTGGCTACACTGGTCAAGCTCCACGGATATTGACTACACCGATCATAATTCATCTCTTCTTTACCCCCTCTTCTTGAGCTGGTTGCACTTGACCTTGGAATGAAATACATTGCTCCTCGAGGAAAGAGTTGCTAGACTGGAGAATTAGAGTTATCTTGTTAGAGGAGGATGTTTCTTTGTTATTTCTGATGTGGTGAGCTATATTTCACTTACATAGTACAAGTAAGATTTATAGTCATCAAAATTTGTGTATGACGAGCTGTTCTGACCTGACTGTTGAGGCGACTTGAATAAGAGACTTGTGGAACTTCAGGGCTATTAGGTCTTAAATTTAATTCCCAATAAGGTTCCGCCACACTATTAATCCAAAGGCTGAGTCAAATTCCATTTTCACCTTTTGTTCATGACCTTAGTATGGAACCCAAAATCATTTTACTTTGCATTCCATTTAGTTGCTTGGGGACGAGCAAATTTTAAGTATAGGGGTTGATGAATCTATCATCACTCTAAAAGTTGAAAAATAGAGTTCCATTTCCGAGCAATTTGCTTCATATTTCCATTTATTATGCATTAGTCACATTCATGCATCTACAATTAATGTTCGCATTCTAGCATTCATATTTGCATTAAATAAAGAAGCTAAATTCACTTGTACATATTTACCTGTATATTAGCCAAAATCACCTATTTGTATCTATTTTATACTAACTTCAAAACCAATAAAATAAACTCCATAGTGTATATATTACTAACATTAATAAAGAAAAAATATCAAAAAATACTAACATATGAAATTGACTAATAAAACCTGAGCCCTAGTTTGAGACTAAGAACCTTAAAATGTGCATATCTCTCTCATGCAGTGTCCAATTTAGATCTATGCACTTTTAAAGTTATACACATTCAAAGACCTTCAAAACAAGGCCAATTTCATAAAAAGCAAAGTTCACATGTGAAACTTGAGTTTTGGGCCCATATTGTATATTATACATATGACCAAAATACCCTTCAGTTTTATCTTTTTATTTTCTTAATTATTAAAATCTAAAAAAGATTAAGTTTTAATATTCATTTCATTTCTAACTTTATTTTTATTTTTCTATTTTCAAAATGATAAAAATGTAAAAGATAAAAAATCAGTGATTTATACATATAAGATACCACCCAAAAATACACTTTATACATATGATTTAATTTAATTTTTGTCCTTCACGAATGTTACAGATCTCGTCAAGACGATCTACTTTTGTGTTGACCACTTTTTTGATTTGACCCCTTTTGTTATTTCTTTTTTATTTTTCTTTTTATTTATTTTTTAATTTTCTAGGAGCGACACATGGTAGCTCTTGGAATCGCCATGTGTCCCCCTATTTTATTTATTATTTTATTTATTTATTTATTATTATTATTCATATTAGTTATATAATTATTTATTGTATTACTTTAATTATCTATTTTATATTTATTAAATTACTTATTTATTTATTTTTAACTATTAATATTAGCTATTTTAATTATTTAATTTAATTACCTTTATTTTATTTTAATTACTTTAATCATTATTATTTACCAATTATTGTTATTATTATTTTATATTTTACATTTTTATTTTATTTATGTTATTTATTTAAAAAGTTTAAAATTGTTTTTTAACCTACCACGTGGCCACCCATGTGCTTGCCATGTGGCAACCCCTCTCCTTTAACCCCTCCGCACCCATGGACCTACCCCACGTATGCAACCGTCGCGGCTGACCTGGCTGCCTCCTCCCGCATCACGTCTCTCTCTCTCTCTCTCTTGTTCCCCATCTCTATCTCTGCGCCTCGCCGCTAGACCCGGCCACCACACTTCCTCCATGGCATCCTCCTTTCTTGGTCAAACCCCTCAACTTCATCGTCCTTGTAACGAACTCCCTGTGTCCCTCACTCTCCATCTCCCTCGCACACGCATGTCTCTCGACCTCACCCCCAATGGCCCTTAAAGGGCTCCTTCTCCTCCAGAATCGAGCATCTGCCATCTTATGTAGAAAGGAGAGAGATAGCGATCTCCCATCAAGATCCCAGGTGAGATCTTCCTCTCTCCAGGCGCTAGCTTTTGTGGTCGAGCGACAATATTCTTCTCTCCAGGAGAGAGATAGCATCCGCCAGCTTTTGTGATCGAGCGATAATCTTCCTCTCTCCAGGCGAGATCCAGGAAGTCCAGCTCTTGCCTCATCTGCTAGCCGCAGCTGCCAGAGCTCCAACAAGCTGGCCGTTGAGTGAAGATCAAGGACTTCTCAGGTCCTTTCACAAGCATCTGATCATCTTCTTTAGGTAAAATCTCCCTTCTCCTCTCTTTCTCTACTATTGTTCTTCTTTGACCTTCATTCTCTGTTCCGTCTTCTTCTGCTCGATTTACATCCAACCACGACCATCTCCACTTCGCAACTTTCTCCCTCATCGATTGCATCTGCCTTCGGGTGCAACCCCATTTGGTTCTGTGCCTCACCACCGTGCTCTGCTTTCCCCGATCCACCTCCATGGCCATAGCTTCTATACACCCTCGGCCGCTCGGACCTCTCTCTTCATCTACTCCATCAATGCAGATCGCATTCTAAGCCACCTCACGTGAGCCATCGAGCTCATCTTCTACGCCATCCGCTCATCACACCAACCTCCGCTTAGGTTGGCCAATCTCCACCATTTCCTCGACTTCCTCGACTCCACCACCGCTCGCCGTCACAACAAACAGTCATTTGCCCATCGATCTTCCTTCCTACAGAAGCCCGCTCGCCATCTCCTTCGAGCCCCTTCGCATGTGAGCTCGCCTCTTTTGTACTGTCGTGCGCTTTAGAGAAGGATCGAAACTTCGGCCACCATCGTGCTTTCCATCGACACCCACAATTGCATGCCATTACCACCTCTCAGTAGCATCATCTCGCCACCATATCTGCATTGATCACCCCCGGCCCTCATCCGCATGCCTCAGCATCTACGATCGACAACTGTGTGCCAACAGTCGTCCCTGTCCTGACCACCGCTTAGACAACTCACTTGGGAGTTGAGCCATCTACAAGTCCCATCGCCTCCCCCTCACATGCGTGGAACGTGGGTGTGGGTGAACATTGCATTAGCCACCCCCAGACTTTTGAAAAATTACCAACCAACCAAGGATGCACGTGTCTAGCACGTTAGTGGAGAAATTGCACTGCAACACTCCGTACTTCATCCAAATCGCAAGGAGAGCCATGTCTTTTGAGGAGCATGTGCACATCATCCTCCCTTTTGGGAACATTTACAGAAATACCCTCTTAGGTACAGGTAATTTCCTTATAATCAGTCTGCATTTCTTTATTTCAAATTTTATTTATATAATTGCATTCAATCCCTTGTGCTTGGGCTTTAATTTGAATTCCCATTCATCATCATTTTAATATTCTGAAAATTGAATAGTGTAGAACAATAAATTTTTTATCATGTGGATATTTATTTGCAATTTTATGAGCAATGTTTGGTTCAATATAATTTTTTTGTGGAAAATAGCATAGTTTACCCACTGTTTATTCTGAAATTGATATTAAATTAATCCATGCTCTAAAAATTATGAAAAAATAATAGCAAGTAGATTGTAGTGTACTCTACATTGTGCCCAAATTCCATGTCATTTACGCGCATATCAAGTCAAAAATAAATGAAAAGGTGAATTTAGTAATCAATTTTTAATTATTTCCTCACATAGTGTTTTTAGGATTTAAAATTGTTCTGGATTCCTCCTATGTAGATCTATCAGGATAATTTAATTTTTGGAAAATATTAATGTTTGGTATTTATTAAAATTAATTTACTCAAAATCACCTAGTCTGAATTTTAATTCATAGTTAATTCATTTTGCATCTAAAAATTCCAAAAAAATACGGTGGTCTAATTTCATTATTTTACACATTCTGGCCAAGTTTGAGAATTTTTGGACATTGTTCGAATGTAATTTATATTTTAGTCCCCGGACTTAGTAAAAATTGCATTTTAATTGTATAAAAAAATCTCTCTGAAAACCTGAATCTAGATTGACTTAAAAACAACCTAGGGAGACAGTGGCCTCCCTGAGTTCGACCTTGGGCTTGCCCAATTTTAAAAAATTGACTGCTTGCTTTAATTGGAAAAATAATTAAATTTATGATTTTTGATTAATTCGACTTTGCCCTACTACAACGAAATTCAAACATTAATTCAACATTATTAAAAGGGTAATCCTCATGTTCTTTAGATGGCATCGTTGTCGGGGAGGCACAGCTTAGGCTAATTTTTAGAAAATCTTGATTTTAGGTTTTCCAACATCTAGGTAGTCTGACCCCTAGTTCTTCTTGTGCATATTTCTATTTTTATTTTCCAACATTTTTAATCTTTTTTTCTTTATTGAGTCTATCCCGCTGACCACCATCTTGTTTTTGTGTGAGGGACCCGACACGATGGAGAAACTGCTTAATCAAGCAACTCAGGAGGTTCGGAGGTCAGCATTTTGTGGGAAACTAGCCAACTGAAGGAATCACATAAATTTAAGATCAAGTCGATTCGTGAGAGAGTGTAGAGTCCTTAGGATTTATTTTCTGTATTTTCTTTTATTGCAAAATTTCCCGCAGATTCCGTTCGGAATCTCGCTTGTGTAATCAGACCTGGACATTATTCTGTGGTGTGTCAAGCTTGTTTCACTCTCCGGTGAGTGTGGGGCCTGACTTGAGTGGCAAAATTAGGATAGGCACCCGGCTATTTAATTGCAATTTGTATGTGTCAATCATAGTTTAGGCCACACATCTTCGGAGATCCACATCTACTGAGATTTTTAATGAGACGGACATAGCAACATACAACTTAGCCAAATCAAAATCATTTCTTCCCGACTAATAGTATGTTGCTTAGGTGTAGTCTTCTCGATCTACATGCATTTAGTGTAAATTTTACAAATTCAGTTCTGCATAATGCATGTAGAGTGATGGGAGTCACTGTAAGTATAGCTTCTTCTGAGCATGCATCATTGTTTCACATTTGCATTCAGATTTCCAACTCCACCCTTTTTTACTATTTAGGATTTAAAAGGAAATTGGGACTGAATGGTAGACTTGTTTTTATGTTTAGATTAAAATTCAGGTGACAACCTAACTTAAAATTGGGACTAAATTGAGCAGGCCGACTAAACAAAATTGGAATAAAAGAACCTTATTTTACGGGTGCATAAAGCCCTCATTGTATTATTTACTTGCAAGTGAGAGAGAGACGACACTAGGATAGAAACATAACCAGGATTTTCATATAGACTAATGGTTCAAAATGATTTGCCACTTTTTAGTGAGGATCTGCGGGTAGCTAATAAATGGTCTGGATTTCCTTAGCAGAGTGGGAGGTTTAGAGGACGCCTTATAAGACTTTGTCCTCAAGAAATGGGTATATGTATTTATACGATCCGCACTTACTCCTATACTGACAGAAAGTAGGTTTCATGAGAATCGGGACTATCTGTAGGGAAGTATAGGCACCCAACAAATCGTTAATCTTTTAAGACTTGCATTTATCACCAACTAAAAATGACAAGATAATTCGGTCGAACCTTTACGGCCATCGCGTGTTGAGTTGGTGAATTTGAGGGTTTCGTATTATGTTTACATTGTGTGAGTTTACTCCGCACATTTGCGTGCATCGTAGAGCTAGCACCTCATTGAATACCTTGCTCTCATCGGTTATTTTTGCCATCGAAGATGACTGACTGGGGGGATATTTTTTTGGGCTTCACGAATCCCTTATTGAGCTCTTCAAGAAGTACGTCTTCAAAGGTCCAAGCGCAACGTGGGCCATCTTGGACTCATGACCTTCTTAAGTTCGGGACCTCACACTCTTGGGGTGATCACTCTCAAACCATCCCCTTTCTCTCCTCCTACCTCACTGAGGAAGACCTTCGCCTTGTTGAGAATATTTTCATTTCTAAATCCTCTTCTAATCAAGACCATATTGTTGGCTCATGTCCTCAAGAAGATTCAAGCAATATGCCTCTGAAAAAGAAAGAAGAGGAAGAAGAACACCCCGAGGATCCCATGAAGATGATACTAGCCAGACTCGCTGCATCTGATCAACAACAAGATTTACTCCAAGATCAACTAGGACAACTGAATGTTGGGGTGGAACCAGTGATGGATGCGGCAAACAACCCTGGATAGTACAAAATTCAAAATTATCTGAGTCTGGTCGAACCAAAAGTCAATTTTGAGTTGAAACTGCAGTTCATGAACCTACTACCACACTTTTATGGGAATGCTTCTAAGGAATCCTATCCATCCCTAAGGGACTTTGAACTCGTCTGCGCTAACCTTAGACATCCTAATGTTAGAAAGGATTATATCATGCTCACATCCCTTCCATTTGCCTTGGGTGACAAAGGTTACTATTGGGTGAAGAATTTGGGAATTATAGTCAGTACCTATGCCCAGTTCAAGGACATGTTTCTAAAGAAATTCTACCTCCTAAGCAGTACTAACATGATGAGGACACACATCACTAGCTTTTCCAAGATATCCCATGAAGCCTTTTGTGATGCTTGGGAGAGGTACAAGGACATCCTGTAGAAATGTCCTTGTCATGGTCTAAATGACAACATCCTGGTCCAGTCATTCTTTACCGGTTTCAACCATGAGATGCAGGGTTTAATGAGTGTTGCCTATGGAGGCAGCTACACTTCATGCGGAGCGGATACCGTCTGGAAGGTATTCGAGCAGATGGCTGAGACTAGTTGCTTACAGACCGCCAGAAGGGCATACACACAGTCCCCCAGTTCACTCTCATCTGGAGGGGGAAAGTCGGTTGTAGTTGACCTCTCTCAGGACGTGATCCTTAGTAGGGGACTCCTTGCGGACAAGCTTACTCTAGTCGAGACGATTGATAGGAGGATTGATGAATTGAACCGGAGCATCTCAAAAATTCACAAACAGATGGAGGAGTTGACTGAGAAGGTATCAAAGATAAATATACCTACCATGACTGCACCCTCTGCTCTTGTATACAGAGTTCACCATGTTCAGGAGCAACTGGTGTCCGGGCAACCCCAACCGTGGGAGTAGGAACATTCCTACACCTACTCGTTCCAGCAGCAACCCCCATCCATAGAGACAGTTCAGGAGGAGCCTCCACCGGTTTGGGTGGTGAATGAAGTATGGTATACTTTGGACCTTGCCAGATAGGGAAGTACAGGGAACCGACAGACTTACCAGCATTCCTCGACCTTTCACAACACGGCATTAACCTCAGCCCCCCCTCCTTCATAGCAGAGCCCATGATTTCATCCACATAAGCAGCAGAGGCATCAATACTAGTAGTACGACTGGCAGGGCCAGTACCTGGCGGGCTAGCATGGCCCATAGTTCCAATAGATGAACCAACAGCAGCAGATGCAGTATCCTTGCCAACAGGACTAGTCTTCCCGTTCTTCTCAGCCTTTCCCACTTCCTTTTTTCCTTTGGTCCCATGGATTCCCAATTTCAGCAGACACTCGACACCCTTCGTTTCCTATCAGAATGAAATTCATGATTTACAGGTGGATGTAAACCACCTGTCCAGATGGAGATATGAGCAATCTGCACCCTTACCTCGATCCCAGCCCAAGTTCAGGCTAACCCTAATAGCCTGAATTGTTCTAATTAACAACTGCATCTTGGTCAGGTATACTCTTCAGCATCTGTTAGATCTGAACATGAAATTCTTTCGTGTGAAGAGGCTAACCATATGTCACATAGGAGCAGAAGGACCATGACCGTACCTGACCAGGTGAGGGACACGAGGGGGGTCTCTTTGGAGCTCTGTCTAAGGAGTCTTCAGAGGACGAGGAGGAGAGGCAACACATTCAGAGGCCCCATCACCAACATCTAAGGATCCTTTCTCACAGAGCCGAGAAGAGAAGGAGAGAACAAATGCAACATTAACAACATGGAGATATCTCAGATGCTATGGAGGACCTTGCACCTCCGGTTGTGACGGATACTACTGCAGCTTCTTTTCCATAACCTGTAGTAGATAATTTTAATTTCAATCCCATATTGCATCAAAAAGATTCTTGTATGAAGAACTCTATTTCAGTTAATTCCAAGAATGATCTTTCAGTTCCTAGTTCAGATTCTTAATATTCTATTTTCCTTCCTCCCATCCCTTTCCCCCGTGCTCTTATCGGAGGAAAGCGCATCTGAAAGATTCAGAAGGATGACCCCAATCCTGATATGACACGGTTTTGCAAGGAAAATATCACAGTCAAAGTGACATTCGATGAGTATGTGGCTAACCATTCTGCATTCCAAAAATACCTTAAGGTGAGATGCACAGCTACTAGGGTTAGCAGAAAGAAATCGAACCAATATGTAAAGACTCGTGTCTTGTCAGTTGCCACAACCTATTGTCCCAAGAATCAGCAGTTACCAAGGAAGAAACGATACATGGGTGCTCAATACATGGAGAGTCGAATCAACGACATTGCATTTCTATGCACTCTCTTAGATGGCGGTTCTTCAATTAACTTACTTCCCATAGCACTATATCAAAAATTGGAGTTAGGACCACTTCACAAATCTAGAGCTCTACTCCAATTTGCAGATCGCTCAATGTAAAGACCTAAGGGAGAAGTAAAGAATGTCGTTATATCAATTGAGGGGAAGGACTATAAGGTTGACTTCACAGTCTTCTACATGGATACCCCCAATCATTGGAGAGAATCTCATATCATTCTCGGGTGGTCCTTCCTTAGGACCACGGGCACAGCTTTTGACTATGGTACGGGAATGATGAAGTTCCATTCTTCGAATGGAGAGGTGAACCTTGAGATGAAGCTGACAAAATGGCAACGATCCGATTTAGAGAGTAGTACAGAGTACTCATCTTCAGAGGTAGATTACAGAATGATCAGCGCCGCTGGGATTTCGAAACAGGTTCCTTCAAGACAAAGTGAGACCCTTTCATCTGGAAAGGACAAGGTGCAAGATGCAGTTTTCCATGTGTTTCCTGATCTTATGAGAGGTGCATCCACCTATTCCCATAATGACATAAAGATCCATCAGGATTTGTCCGTTCCATCTCCCTCGGAACAAGCATGGGACATATATGATGAGTTGGACGTGACTTTGGCCGAATTACCGTATTTCTTTGGTGATCAGACTCCTGATATTATGAGTTGGTGGCAAGTATTACGCACCTTAGCCCACCTGCATATAGCACACAACCTGATTCAGATTCAGTTCAACCTAATGATACCACACTACCAAAACTGAAGTCCCTTCCTCCTACACTGAAGTATGCCTTTCTTGCGGGACCAGAAAAGAGATATCATGTTATCATTGATTCAGACTTGACTTTAGGCCATGAGTCTAGGTTGTTAGAAGTCTTAGAGAGAAACCACACAACAATAGGCTGGACCGTGTCAGATCTCGTGGGGATTAGCCCCGCTCTCTACTCACACCATATTTATACTGAGGATAATGTGAGACCTTCCCGTGAATTCCAGAGGAGACTTAACCCCAATCTTTTGGAAGTAGTGAAGAATGAGATAGAAAAATGGTGCAAGGCTGGATTTATATACCCTATTTCTGACTCCAAGTGGGTGGCCCCACTTCATGTTGCCTTGAAGAAGTCGGGATCCAGATGGTCACCAACGATGAGGGGGTAGAGACCGTGACATGAGTACCGACATCATGACATGTCTGTGTCGACTACAGGCGCCTGAATGCTGCTACCAAGAAAGACCACTTTCCCTTGCCATTCATCGATCAAATCTTAGAGAGACTCGTAGGGAAAACATTCTTCTGTTTTCTTGACGGGTACTCAGGTAACAACCATGTGGCCATAGCCCCTGAGGACCAGAAAAATACCACATTCACATTTCCATTCGGCACTTACGAGTTCAGGCGCATGCCATTCGGGCTCTGCAATGCCCCATGCACTTTCCAGTGGTACATGATCGCCATATTTGCTGCGATGGTGGGAGATTTCTTGAAAGTATTAATGGATGACTTCTCAGTTCATGGTGATTCCTTTGATACATGTTTAACGCATGGACTGAGTCCTCAAGCGGTGTAGGGAGGTCAATCAGGTACTCTCCTGGGAAAAGAGTCACTTTATGGTGACGGAGGGTATCATGTTGGGGAATGTCATCTCCAAAAGGGGGATGAAGGTTGACCCTGCCAAGGTTGAGGTGATCAAGAACTCAATCCTCCTACCAACGTGAAGTCAGTGCAGTCATTCCTAGGGCAGTTTGCATTTTATAGGAGATTTATTCAAGATATTTCGAAGATTGCCTGCCCACTAACTGAGCTCTTAGGGAAAGACACGGAGTTCGTTGTAGATCACAAGTGTCTGGAGGCCTTTGATCTTTTGAAGATGAAGATTTGTGCCTCGCATATCCTACAAGCTCCTGACTGGTCTCTCCCTTTTGAGATCATGACTGACGCTTCAGATTTCACTATAGGATCTGTGTAAGGACAACGGTGTTATGGGATCCTGTTTGCGATCCACTACGTGAGCAAAGTATTAGACCCTACACAGAAGAATTATACTGTGACTGAAAAGGAAATGCTCATTATAGTATGGGCCCTCGAGAAGTTCAGGTCACATGTTTTGGGCTCTAAGATGACAATCTACACTGACCACACATCCATTCCATATTTAATGGAAAAGAAGGATGCGAAGGCACGCCTTATTAAGTGGATTTTGCTCCTCTAGGAGTTTGATTTGGAGATGAAAGATAAACATGGAGTGAAGAAAGATGTGGCTGATCGTCTTTCTCGGATTGAACTTAAGGATTCTCCAGATTTTGAGCATATTAGAGAGACCTTTCCAGATGAGTCAATTTGTGTTATTGACTCACTCTTGTGGTATGCCAACATGGTGAACTTCCTTGTCTCCAAGCAAGTTCCCTAAGGTTGGAATAGGAGCATCATTGACCGATTGAAGTCAGATTTGAGGAGATACCATTGGGACGATCCGTTCCTTTTCTTTAAAGGGCCGGATTGTGTTTGGAGAAGGTGTATTCCTTAGGAGGAATACCAGAGTGTCCTCATGTATTGTCATTTTCTTGAGGTTGGAGGACACCATTCGGGGAAGAGAATTGCTCACAAGATATTCCAATGCAGATTATATTGGTTGACCCTAGTTAGAGGTGCTATTGATTTGTTTGATCATGCCCAATTTGTCAGCGGATAAGAGGGACTATCACTCAGAGAGATGAGATGCCCATGCAACCCTTGATCATTTGTGATGTATTTGATGCACGGGGAATAGATTTTATGGGTCCCTTTCCCAATAGCCAAGGGCACGATTACATCTTGTTGACGGTTGACTATCTATCTAGGTGGGTGGAGGCTATCCCAACCCGAACCACAGACAACAAGACTGTCTGTAAGTTTGTGAAAAATTATATTATTTCTAGGTTCGGGGTGCCAAAAGCTTTAATATCAGATGGGGGTAACCACTTCATGAATCGAGAGGTGAGATCTTTAGCTAAAGACTATGGGTTTGAACACAGAGTCACTAGTCCTTACCACGCACAGACCAATGGCATGACAGAGGTTTCACACTGAGAGATGAAGAGTATATTGCAGAAGTTGGTTTGTCCTGGTAGGAAGAACAAGACCCAGCTCTTGGACCAAGTACTATGGTCCTATAGGACGGCCTACAAGATACCATTGGGCACTTCACCTTTCAGAATGATCTATTGCAAGCCAAGCCATTTTCCTGCAGAGTGGATTCACAAATCCGAATGGGCAATTAAGAAACTTTATTGGAGTTGTCACCTAGGGAAGCCTTATCAAGACTTCAACTTGAATGAGCTTGTGGAAATCTGAAATAGGACGTATGACAACAATATGATCTATAAATACAAAGTAAAATGATGGCATGATCAGCACATTAGGTGCAAAGACTTTGTTCTAAAGAAAAAGTACGGTTGTTTAATGCCAGGTTAAAGATGTTCCACAGAATACTCAAATCTAAGTGGAAGGGTCCCTTTATTGTCAAGAAAGTGCATAGGAATGGAAGTGTAGAGGTAGCCAATCTTACAGATGGTGCACAAATTCATGTGGCGAATGGAGAACTGTGAAATCATTTTGTAGATTCCAAGGAGCAGCTAGTCCAAGTCGAGGTCATCATCTTCATGTAGAGTGAGCACAAAGCAGATACATAAGACAACTCTCCATGAAGATGCAACATCAAGATTCAATCTCTCATGTACATCCTCCCTTCTCTGTGCATTCTCCAGATCTCATCGGTTCACACACTCACTTTTGTCCTAGACTTAAGCTGACCAGAGCCTAAGTATAGGGGGGCGATGCCCGCCATGTATATATACTCATCCATTTCCCCACTTAACCTCATCTGCCCCATTTTTTTGTTGTTCTTATACACTTAGGCTGTCGGAACCTAAGTATAGGGGGCAAAAGCGACTTATATACTTTTTGTTATTTTAGATCTCCTACGCTTAGCACACGCTATGTCTTTTTCCTCGCTTCTCGTGCTCTGAGAACATAACAGATGCTAAGTATAGGGGCGTATATATATATATATATATATTATACTTTACCCATAGCTCGTACTTTCACGTATTTTTGTATATTTTATGCAATAATTACGGGGTTGGTAAAAATTGAAAAAAAAACTTAGTATAAAATAAATGTATACTTATAGTGTATGTATATTGTATATTATGTATAATACTTGTGTAAAAAGTTGTAAAATTCTTGTAAAAAATACTTTTGTAAAATCTGTTGTAAAAATAGGAGGTATACCAAGTTTTTGAAAAAAATATCAAAAAATTAATGAAAAAAGAGGCTTTTTATTTACTTTTGCATATCATCCTTGCATTTCAAAAAAATGTGTATGCACTTCATTCATCCATGTTGCATGTCTTCTATATAGCATCTCATTTGTATATTTAGCATTATGCAAAGTGAAAAGTTAGTGGGTTAAACCAAGTTATGAATAGAAGTCGAGGATGGACTTGATTTCACCTTAATCTACTAATTTGAGAGGAACCTTATAGGAACTGGAGTTAATATTTTTCAGATCGAGTGAGTTCTTTGAGTCTGCAAGTCTATGTTCACATGTCATCTTGATTAGTCTAAGTAGAATATTTTATGCACAAGCACTACTCTTTTAGACAGTGACCTATTAAGGACAAGCACCATGCACATAGCTCTTCATTGATGAGGTGGTGAGGATTTAGAATCCTTTAGCTTGGAGTAGCACACGGGTGGAAACATCCATCCTCCTCTAGGGAGGGTAGTGCATCTCAACCTAGTCTAGTGGTGTTGACGTCTAACGACGGGAGGTTGTGGGTTGTAATAATACTTCAAAAGAGGGATAGTCTACTGGCTCAAGAAGAAAAACTCCTTGTATATAGTTCAAAAGAAAGAGAAAAAGAAAAAATAGAGAACTCCAAAAAAGTGGACATGCCTGATTGAAAATAAAATGCCTGCCGGAGTGTATAGTGCAAGGCATATTCTTCAAAGACTCATACCATTGAAGCCTGCAGCAGGAAACTTGGCTACACTGGTCAAGCTCCACTGATATGTGACTATACTTGTCACAGTCCATTCTCTTCTCTACCCCCTCTTGTTGAGTTGGTTGTACTTGAACTTAGAACGGAATACACTGCTCCTCGAAGAAAGAGTTGCTAGACCGAGGAATTAGAGTTACCTTGTTAGAGGAGGTTGTTTCTTTGATATTTCTGATGTGGAGAGCTATATTTCACTTACACGGTACAAATAAGATTCATAGTCATCAGAATTTGTGTATGAGGATCTGTTCTGACCAGACTGTTGAGGAGACTTGAATAAGAGACTTGTAGAACTTAAGTGTTGTTAGGTTTTAAAGTCAATTCCCAATAAGGTTCTGCCACACTATTAATCCAAAGGCTGAGTCGAATTCCATTTTCACCTTTTGTTCATGACCTTGGTACAGAACCCAAAATCATTTTACCTTGCATTTCATTTTATTTGCTCAGGGATGAGGAAGTTTTAAGTATATAGGGTTGATGAATATGTGATTGATCACTCTAAAAGTTGAAAACAGAGCTTCGTTCCCGAGCAATTAGCTGCATATTTCCATTTATTATGTAGTATTTGCATTCATGCATCTAGAATTAATGTTCACATTTTAGCATTCATATTTTCATTAAATAAAGAAGCTAAATTCACTTGTACATATTCACATATATATTAGCCAAAATCACCTATTTGTATCTATTTTATACTAACTCCAAATCCAATAAAATCAACTCTATAGTGTAGATATTACTAACACTAATAAAGGAAAAATATCAAAAAAAAATACTAACTTGTGAAATTGACAAATAGAACATGAGCCCTACTTTTAGACTAAGAACCTTAAGATGTGTATATCTTTCTCATGCAGTGTCCGATTTATATCTACTCACTTCTAAAGTATATACATTCAAAGACCTTCAAAAAAAGACTAATTTCATAAAAAGCAGAGTTCGTATTTAAAACTTGGGTTTTGGGCACCTATTGTATATTGTACATATTGACCAAAATACCCTTTAGTTTTACCTTTTTATTTCTTAATTATTAAAAATACAAAAAAATAGATTAATATGTAAATATTCATTTCCTATTTTTCTCTAATTTTATTTTGATTTTTCTATTTAAAAATGACAAAAATTTGTAAAAGATAAAAATTCGATATTTTATACATATAAGATACCACCTAAAAATACACCTTGTACATATGATTTGTTTTGGTTTTCGATTCATCACAGAAGTTATAGATCTCATTGAGATGAGCAACTTTTGTGTTGACCACATTTTAATTGGACCCCTTTTGTTATTTCTTTTTTATTTTTCATTACATTTATTTTTTGATTTTTCTGTGAGTGATATGTGGTAGCTCCTGGAGCTGCCACATGTCACCCCATTTTTATTTATTATTTTATTTTATTTATTATTTATTTATTATTATTTTATTTAATTATATAAATATTTATTTTATTACTTTAATTATCTATTTTATATGTATTAATTTAATTATTTACTTTAATTATTATTACCTATTTTAGTTATTTATTTTAGTTACCTTTATTTATTTTAATTACTTTAATTATTATTATTATTTACTAATTAGTGTAATTATTATTTTATATTTTGTATTTTATTTATATTATTTATTTAGAAAATAAATTATTTTTTTAATATGCAACCCATTAGCGCCCATCGGCCCTATCCCGCGTGCACAACTGCTGCGACTGACCTGGTCGCCTCCTCGCGCATTGTGTCTCTCTCTCTCTCATTTCCCATCTCTATCTCTGCGCCTCGTCGTTGGACCTAGCCACCACACTTCCTCCACATCGCCTCCTCCTTTCTCGATCAAACCCCCCAACTTCATCGTCCCTATAACGAACTCCCCGCATCCCTCTCTCTCCATCTCCCTCTATCTCTTCCTCACGGGCACGTTCTGGACCTCACCCCCAACGACCCTTAAAGGGGCTCCTCCTCCTCCAGAATTGAGCATCTACCATCTTCTGTAGAAAGGAGAGAGATAGCGAGCTCCCTTCAATATCCCATGTGACAATTGAAGATTTTATAGTCGAGCAACAATCTTCCTCTCTCCAGGAGAGATCCAGGAGGTCCACCTCCTGTCGCAGCTACCAGACCTTCGGTAAGCCGGTTGTTGAGCAAAGATCAAGGACTTCCCACGTCCTTTCACAGGCATCTGATCATCTTCTTCGGGTAAAATCTTCCTTCTCCTCTCTTCCTCTATTATTGTTCGTCTTCGACCTTCGTTCTCTGTTCCTTCTTCTTCCGCTCGATTTACGTCCAACCACGACCATCTCCACTTCACAACTTCCTCCCTCATCGATCGCATCCGCATTTGAGCACCGCCCCCTTGGGTTATGTGCCTCACCACCGTGCTCTGCTTTCCCCGATCCACCTCCATGGCCATCGCTATACACCCTTGTCCAACTAGACCCCTCGCTTCATCTACTCCATCATCACGGTTCGCATTCTAAGCCACCTCGCCTGAGCCATTGAGCTCGTCTTCTATGCCATCCGCTCATCACACCAACCTCCACTTAGGCTGGCCAAGCTCCACCATTTTCTTGACTTCCTCGACTCCACTACCGCTCGCCATCGCAGCAAACGCTCGTGTGTCGATCGATCTTCCTTTTGCAGGAGCCCTCTAGCCATCGCCTTCGAGACCCTTCGTAGGTGAGCTCGCCTCCACTGCACCATCACGTACTTCAGAGCAGGACTGAAACTTCGGTCGTCATCATGCTTTCCATTGACGCCCATAATCGTAGTCCATCACCGCCTCGCAGGAGCATCGTCTTACCACCACCTCTGCATCGATCACCCTCGGTGCTCATCTGCACGCCTCAGCATCTCCGATTGACAATTGTGCGCCAACATCCCTCCTCGATCCAACCACCACTTAGACATCTCACTTGGGAGTTGAGCCATCTACAAGTCCCATCACCTCCCCCTCACATGCTTGGCACATGAGTGCAGGTGAACATTGTATTAGCCACCCCCGTACTTCTGAAAAATCACCATCCAACCAAGGATGCACGTGCCTAGCATGTGAGTGGAGAAACCACACTACAACACTCCATGCTTCAGTCAGATCATAAGGAGAGCCCCACCTTTTAAGGAGCATGTGTGCAACAACCCCCTTTCTGGGAATACCCTCTCGGGTATAGGAATTTCCTTACAGTCAGTATGCAATTCTTTATTTCAAATTTTATTTCTGTAATTGCATTCAAGCCCCTATGTTTGAGCTTTAATTTGAATTCTCATTCATCATCATTTTAATATTATGAAAATTGAATATTATATAACAATAAATTCTTGATCATGTGGATAGTTATTTACAATTTTATGAGCAATCTTTGGTTTAATACAATTATTTTTGTGGAAATAGTATATTTTACCCACTGTTTATTCTGAAAATGATATTAAATTAATCAATGCTCCAAAAATTACGAAAAAATCGTAGTAGGTAGATTTCAGTGTACCCTACATTGTGCTCCAATTTCATGTCATTTGCATGCATATTGGGGCCAAAATAAATGAAAAGGTGAATTTAGTAATTGATTTTTAATTAATTCCTCACATAATAATTTAGGAATTAAAAATTATTCTAGATTCATCTCACATAGACCTATCTACGATAATTAAATTTCTGGAAAATATTAATGTTTGTTATATATTAAAATTAATTTGCTTAAAATCACCTAGTATGCATTTTTAATTCATAGTTAATTCATTTTACATCTAAAAATTCCAAAAAATATACTAGTATAATTTCATTATTTTTCATATTCTGATCAAGTTTGTGACCTTCCCCAAATGATTGATCTAGTGAAGCACCTTATCTTGAAGGCTGTATGGAAATGTCTTCTTGACGACACCTAACGGTATGTTAGGGTAGTGAGTGGTTCTTGAAAACGGAAAGACGGGAGTCGCTAAGTAATGGCCTGACAAATCAGGCTCACTGTCGCTGAGGCAACTACTCACACCTTCTCGTTTATCAACAATTAACCCACACAATCAATCAAGCAGTTAAGAGCAAGGATTAAAATTTATTATACCCTACTAAGAATGTATAATGGCAAGAAAGTAGGGGTCGAACACAGGAAGCAAAGGAGTAAAGTAGGCAAAACGAAAGTCAAGTGCTCTATGTCTTGTGAATCACTTAGCCAAGTTGAACCTCTTTTTTTGTGGGTTTTAAATTTTATATATTTTTATTATTTTATTATTTTATTATTTTTATATTTTGATTTTAATTTTCTGATTTTCTGTTTTCTTTTTATATTTTATATTTTTATCTTTTATTTTAATTAAACAAGGATACAATATGAAAAAAAGAGGATAAGTTATTTATAAAAAAGGAAAAAATACTCAAAAATTAAGAAATAATAAATTTTTGGACTTTTTATGTTTTTCAAATATTTTTGTGATTTTTTTAGATTTTCCTATTTTTTGGTATTTCTAAAGTCAAAATACTGAAAATAGTGGATAAAATAAAATGCTGAAACTAAAATGAGGGTGAAAAATATCAAACAGAGTTCAAAATGCCTCAAACTAATTTTAAAATAAAGATAAAAAATAGAGAAATTCAGAGACAAAAACTGGATTTTTAGGATTTTCTTGAATTTTTAATATTTTTATGAAGCTTTTAAGAGTTTTGCTATTTTTTAAGGTTTTTTGTATTTTGTTATAAATTTTGTGCTGATAGCTAAAATACACTAAAAGACACAAAATATATTTTTGGGGGAATTTTTCGAGAAATTTTTATATTTTTTAGGTATTTTCTAATGTAGACAGTGAAGAAAAATGCATGTCTTCGAATTTTTGTAAATAATAAAATGCAATAAAAATGCAAAATAAAAATATGGCGTGAAAGTAGAATGGAGCAAGAGATAATATTAATTTTTGTTGATTTTTTTACGATTTTATAGATGTATGAAATAAATAAAAACAACAAAGAGAAAATTCAATACTAGTAGGGGCATATATGTAAATATCCAGAAAGTCAAGGGCCCAATTGCAATTTTTCCATAATTTTATAACTAATTAAATAAGTTCCAGGACCAATCACAAATAGCTAAAGCCGTGAGGTTATTTCTACAAAATGCCAGGCCTACACGTGACTAGCACGTGCCTAGCCGGGACCTAATTTTAATTACCAAAAACTCTGGGGGCTTGATTGCAAATACTCCAAAAAGTTAACACTATATTAAAATGTTTTGGAACTAAAACGAACTAAAGAAACCCCAGGGGGGTCCTTGCAAAATGTCCACGCACCCACGTGCGCGGGTCACGTGCGATTACGTGGACAAGGACCTGCTCGCAAATAGTCAAAACCCTAGGGGCTTAACTGCAAATATTACAAATATTTAAAGCGGCCAATGAATGTTTTGGTAGCAGTAGTTAAAAACAAGAAGTGCTGGGTAAAATTGTGCAAAATACCTAGGCAAGGGCACGGATCGAATGGTGGTGGTGCCTTCACTGGCCAAGTGTTAGCTTAGGGCTCGCCGATACCGCTTCGTGGATGCTTGGCTAGGATTAGATCTTGCGAATGGCGATCGACGGTGCAGGTTCAAAGCATCAGACGGTGGCTGGTGTGCTCCAAGAACGGGGGCTCGATCAACGGTTGCAAAGGCCGGACGAAGAACTGGGAAGAGCTCCGTCGGGGCGAGTTTCTCCTAGCTAGATCGCCCTCCTCCGATGATCCATGCGGTTCCCAAATGCCCCAGGATGCTCCTGCAGCCCTTCTCTGAGTACTGGGGGCTTCAAAAAGTGATGGCGGCCACTGGAGCTCACCTATGGCGTCGGAGAAGGGGGGTCTGAAGGATATTGAGAATCCTCAAGCACATCACGGAAGCGTGACGATCGCATATCATGCGATCGGGATGACTAGTCGCACTAGTCGCAAGGTGCAGCGGAATTTAAAAAAAATAAAACATATGATGAAATCACATGATCACAAGAACAATTCTTGGATCGTTTCATCAAACCACAAAGTATTAGAAATACCTCTCGAAGCATGGTTGTGATCATGAGATCTCCAAAGCAAGAGATCCTCCTATCTCAAGTCCGATCCACAGAGACAGCACTTGCGGGCGCGATGATGAGACGCGTGACTCATGCAATCCTCGACGAAGATCCAAGTTTCGAATCTCTGATTTCGTCTAACGAAATCCATCATCTTCCTCTAGAGCAAGCAGCCCCAAAGAAGATGGAAAGCCTCGAGTAGTCGAAGGCGAAGGCGAGAACTTCTCTCCTTCTCAACACAAAGGTGGTCGGCCACCTTAGAAAAGGAGAGAGAGGACGAGAATGCGAGAGAGAGAAAGAGTAGAGTAGGCATCTACTTTTATGTACACTTCAAGGGCTAGGGTGGCCCTCCTTATATATTAGTTTGAGATCCAATGGATCTCAATCCATGGCTCATTTGGATCCAACGGCTATTGTCATCCAAGAGCCATCCAATGACTATGATTGTTGTTGGTTAAAAACAACAACATTAATTTATATTAAATTAAGTAGATGTTGAATTATTATCAACACAATTTAATTAACATAAATTAATTATTAAGAGATAATATGATAACAAATAAAGAGATGCAACAAACCACCTTAAATTTTAGGGGGCGTCACCTATTACTAAGTCATAGGTGATGCCACCTCTTAATTTGGTGTTTTTTGTCTCCTTTTATTTTATCTTATTATTTCTTAATAAATTGCAATAACTTTTATTGCAACAATATCCACCAAAATAATTCCAAATTAATTTGTGAATATTTCAAACATGCCATTGAAAAATATGTGAATCGTATTCACATCCCAAACTAATTTGTAAATTGCATTTCCAATTAATTAACTAATGTGGATCCAATCCACATTAATAATTAACAAATGCTATTTACAATATTTCTCTCTCTCTGATATATTATAAATCCCATTTATAATATACATAGATATTCTGGATAGCACTATCCATAATCTGCTTATCCTTGATAATTAAATCCCATTTAATTATCTTGGATAATCATTCTCAAAATATGAATTTTATTCATATTATACTTGATAATTAAATCTCATTTAATTATCTTGGACAATCATTCTCACAATATGAATCTTATTCATATTATACTTGATAATTAAATCTCATTTAATCATCATGACCTTCTTGCTTGGATACAAAATTTATCATAGGAATTATTCTTGAACTCCTTCAAGAATAATGTGCCTTCTCCGCAGATACTTGGAGATAAGGACAGGGCGATTGTATTGTTCCACATATAGTGACTTGGATGTTGAGATCTCATCTCAAATCCAGATCTAACGGACCTCCCACAGATGCTTGATTAAATCAAGTCCGTATACTTAATATTCTCATTACATCTGAATCACATTAAGATCAATGTCCAACACTTGGACTAAGATCAAGTTACTTCTCTACTGAGAGGAGTCACTAAAATCTAGACCTGTTTCATCACTCCCTCGGACTGGAAGCATCATGGTTATATAATCGTTTATGATCACATCACCCTCAGGTATTCCTAATACATGCACATCCTGCATACTGGAAGACCAATGATCAACGTGAAGATGAAGATCAATTTTACACTGTCTTCTTCAGGGTTTGATCACCAAGTTTCTCAATCTTGGTCGTTGGGAATCGGTATCGATCATATGCTTTCCCAAAGCATATATCATACCTTCAAATTCTTGTCATGCTTCCAAAGCACGACGACCATGCATGGAATTTGATCGATCCCAATACCTCATGAGTGAGCTCATGTCTTCCGGTTCATAAGTGAACCTGTATGATCCCTTTTGAGAGATCGTATTACTCATATGTCCTTACATGCACATCAGCTCGCCGGTGTATAGACCTTGGTTAGGTCATCAACCTACTGGTCTGCCAAATGTACACACTCAGACATATAGTAACACATCTGTCTCCGGTCAGAGGATGTGTGCCTATGCCATGATAGCATTCAACATAGGACTTAGGTTATCTCGATCTCGCTAAGTCAACCCATTGACTTAACTAATCTGACATCTCCGAATCACTATTCCCATGCAGAGGACCTGCATCAAGAGGCTGGTCAGATATCAGCCTATGTGAGAAAGGATTGCCATCTCCTACTCAGGCTGGAGTTCATCTCTTAATAATCATTTGACGGTGCTTGATGAGTCCTCAATCTAACCCTTTAGATATTCATCCAAGCACCAACCTCTATGATTCATTTAATGAATCAACAGCTACATGATCATCAAGATGGCCATGGTACATAACCCTAATTGTACAGAGGGACCTATTATGCAAATTAGTTATTCTTCATTTTATATCAGGGAATGATATTCACAATAACATTTATTGCATAATGGCTCGTCGTGGGCTCGCATGTCCAACAATCTCCCACTAGCCCAAAGAGCCATTAATGGGCTAATCATTTAAACACACATTCATGTGACAATCATAGGCTATTTAGAAAATAGCTAGGTAAGCTGATCAGTCACTCTATTCCCGCGAGACTATGCCAAGTCCTTTTACGGTACTTGCATAACCCCAGTAACAGTGCTCGCATCCAATGTGAATGTTACATCTAATGCAACCAATACTCAATCTTCCCATAGTGTCCTTGACACTACAGCTCAAAAATTATTATTATAACCAGTATATAATTTCTATTATCCTTATTTGAATACCCTTATCTCTGGAGATCTATATCTCCTAAGGTATTTGCAGTTAAGACCTTTTAGATCTCCATCTAAAAGTCTTAATTTCTTGAAGATAAGACTTAGAGATCACTATCTCTAAAGCCTTGTCATCTTTGAAGATATTGTTGTTACTGCAATTAAGTGTTCTATCTCCATAGTAGGATTAGTAACAGTTTACTACTCCCACTGCATGGCAGATATATGGCTTTTGTACACATCTAGCATACTTTCAGCTTCTCGTAACTGATGCACAAAAGGGCAAGTTTTAGCATACACTTCCTCAACTCTTTGAGGTGCTATCCCTTTAGATAGGTCAGTACCAAATCTTAAGGTAGGAAAGCCTTTCTTGGACTTTCCAGAAAATGGAACATGTCCAAGGTGTACTACAAATGTGACAGTCCCAATACCCTCTTTTCTTTGCTTCTGAACACCTTCAGAACTAAGATCCAAGAGGCATCTTTTGAGATCATATCTCAAGGTATGGAATAGCCAGATCATAAAACATTTATTATCATCCTTATATCATTCCAAATGATTAGGATATTATCTACATTTAGCACGATGAACACAATGTCACTCCCACTAAGCTTCACATGGTTCATCAAGATTCTATTTGAAATCATAACATTTATGATTTCATCAAATCTTATGTTTCAACTACAAGAATCTTATTTGAGTCCAAAGATGGAGTTCTTTAGCTAGAACATCTTGCATTCCTCAACCATGAAGCACTGGGGCTACTTCATGTGAATATCCTCAAAGAGGTATTCATAGAGGAATACAATCTTGACTCACATCTTGAAGATGCCATAGTCAAATTGTGTAGCTAGGGTTAGCAATATTCTGATTGGTTTAAGCATGGTCACTAAAAAGCAAGCCTCATCGCAAGCGATGTCTTCTCTTCGGTGTGTAGCTCATGGCTATGAACCGTGCTTTGAAGGTCTCTACCTTCTCATCAGGTTCCCTCTTTCTATTGAAGATCCATTTACACCTTAATGGGTCTTACCCTTATAGGTTGATGCTCAAGGGTCCATATACAACATTTGTATATGAAGTCTACTTTAGAATTTATTGCTAACATCCATCTTTCCATGATATGATCTTCAAAAGCTTCATCACATGAAGTCAGATCATTGTCAGATTCAACTGACATATGGAATCCATCCTCAAACTTATTTGAAGAGGTATTAGTGTTTCATCTTTAATTATCCTTTTAGTTTCCAATTTCTGGAGCCCCATTATCTTCTTAAGATTAAATGAGTTCCTTTACTTCATTTTCATCTTGATTCTCAAGAGAGTCATCCTATAAGAATCATATTCTCAAAGATGATATCTTTTAAGAATCTCAAGTTCATAAAGTAGGTATCCAATACCATCCTTTATTTTCCTAATGAAGTAGCACTCTCTAGTGCTTAATTCCAGCTTACTTGCATGGAATCTTATTAAGGATATATATTGTAGTCTCTACTACATATATACCTAGAAACTAAGGGATAATTATGCTAAAATTCATCATTGATCAAATCATGTCACACATGATCCAATTGTATCTCCCTACAACTCCATTGAGTTTAGGTGTGTTATGAGGATTGAGATAGAAATGATATTCATATATTCATAAGGTATTCCTTGAATCCATCTAATAGATACTTGCTACCTTGGTTAGATCAAATTCATTTAATCTTCCTTGAAACTTTGGTTCTAAACCAAAATTGTGAAATCTTTGAACATTTCAAAGTTTTCTTTGGTGAAGAGAAGAAATCTCATATCATATATAATCATCAATAAATATCACATATCCATAATGTTTACTACGATATAGATGATTCACATACATCAATATGTACGAGATCTCGAATACCTTGACATCTTACACCTTTCCCAAAAGAAGGGTGTATTGGACATTTTACTTTGAATACAATATTCATAAGTATGTAAGATTTGAAATTTTAGACATTCTAAAGTTTCATCTCTTACTTGTCTATTGATCAAATCAACTGGCATATGTCCAAAACTTGATGCTAAATCATTGTCAAATGATCTTTATCCTCCTATTGATCTTATAAGGTTTAACTTTCAGTATTAGAAATCTTAATGAACCATTCATTAATTTTCTAATTTTGTGGAGTCCACTAGATGTTAGATTAATATCTGAAATATATCCATCATAATTCTTTATGATAGATTTATTCCAGAATTTATGTTTATTTCCAATATTTAGAAATAAACAATGAGTGTATTCTAATATCTAGGTCATAGAGACATTCTCTAAGACTAAGGCTCTCCCATTGAAATTAAGAAGTCTATCAATCCAACATCTATTGTTTTAACAATTGCATCAATATCAATGTGGATAACTATAAACCTTAAGATCAAAATTTTCCAGTCTTCTAAAACATGTGCAACATATTGCAAATGTTGTTAGAAGATTGAGATACTATTATTAGACTTTATCTTATCAAATAAGCAAGTCAATTTCAATGATCAAATGTAGATATAGATTATTACGATGCACTATCTGAGTCCTTCTCTAAGGATTCTAGACAGACTTGATTGTCATACTATCAACATATCAAGTTATTGCAGTATAGGCATTCATCCAACTCTTTGGATGTCATATGGAAGTTATAGAAGTATGATCAACTCTTTGACTATCCTTCTCATCTTGGGTCTGACCCATGCTTCCACTGTGCTCCCTTTATCTATAAACAACCATTGCTCAAGACTAAGGATCTCTTATGTTAAATTCAAAAGAATTCAATGTAAGAGCATTTCAACATTTATACATGCTTCATTAAATTCACACAATATGAATATTATGAAGCTTCATGAATGACTAGAATATAGACAATAGAATGATGACACTCATCATGTCTACATCCATCTAGACTCCTAAAACATTGGTTTAGGTAGGTATTCAAACATTTTGAATACATCATCTCTTTCGAGTTACCATTCTACATAATGCAGAGAACCATGTCATTCATGATTAAATGTCTATAGCACATATGTATGCCAGAACATCTTCTTAGATTTTATAAGGATTATTTTGACAATTGCGATCATTATCGACATATCACTTCCAAAGTACACTTGATGAAAGATCAAGACTATAGAGACATACAAACTCTAAGGTGATGTCTTATTGTCTTATTTAATTGTCATTCCTCATTATGTTGAGGAAACTTGCACATTGCAACCACATACATTATGTGTCCAATTGCAAGTATAATATCTGGATCATGAGTCCAATCCAATTTTTACTAGTTATTATTGAGTATAACATTGAGTGGGTTTAATGAAGAATTATATCAAATAAGAAATTTGCATAACATAAGGGTATATATATTATATATACATATTTTACTTTGATTTAGGAATTTTTATATCAAAGTTAGCTTGCCTTGTCAACAATGAAAGTCCATTCCCTTAATCACTTTCAATGTAAGAGATATTCTTACCATTATATCTCTAGCAAGATATGGGATCTCCTTTCCTATCTTTGTCACATCCCAATAATATGAGAACCTGCGACTCCGATAAAAAGAAGCGGGAACACGTTCCGCCTTGCAAGTCCAACTTGCATTTCCCAATTTGGTCTTTAACACTCTGGCCCACCACCCCTAAGATGATGTTGACCCGTTGCTAATTGAGCCAACCGTCAACAAGCTTAATACTCGCTATACGCAATCCAATATCGCCCCAATAATATGAGGACCTGATATTGGGGTCACTACGTATGCGGCCTTACTCTTTCGAGAAGCAAAGAACCCGATCCAAATAATTTGTATATAAGATCTGTCACTTCGGACATGCATATTCTATATACAACTTTTGGCGACAAAGTTCTTTGCCTTGATGGGAGACCATGGATGTCACTTATGTGATCCTCCACCTCTTATTCAAATTGAAATAATTAATTATCGTGAATCATATTCAAATAATTAATTCTTCCAAGGGAAATACACATCTATTAACAATAGAGTATTTTAATAGGATATAATTAGTTTAATCATATTAAGTTATTTATCAATCTAATTTTCAATCAACAAACTTTGAATTTTACTTGAATAATCGCTATAATATCAAAGTACGTATTATTTTGAATTTTAATATTTAGAAAAATACATTTTGATTTCTCTGGCATTATCGAGTCCCTACCCGTTGTCATGGCCAGTACCGGCAAGAGTGGGACGGACCACATACGTTACAACCCGCTATCTCAATGCTCTTCGACTAGACACCATATCTACCTCAGGAAAGGATAATGCCAGATAGATCATTATGTACTTTGAGATGCTCATCGGTCTTTCAACCGAAATTATACGATATAATATACATCAAAACAAATTTAATTATATTATAAGGAGATTTGCTAAATAAATCCCCAATCCTATTCAAGAAAGAGGGTTTTTCATGTAAAAGTTGTCCTACAACTATTGTAGGATGACCTAGGGTTTTACATGAAAATAATGTTTGTTGATGATTTCATATTAACCAATGATCAAGATCAACTATCTTATCATTATGGTTAGTGGGATGTCATTCAAGGAATTGATTATCATATTTAAATGTTTCACAAATATTTATCAATAACTAATTTCAGAAAATTAACAATTTAATTATCATCAACATGTTTGAATGACTATCACAAGGTTCATGATCAAGTTTTTGTCAATTTCCAGCAGTGACCCCTAATTACAAAAACTAACTTATCTTGATCAATTTAAATCTAAAAATCACAAAATCAGTTTCCTAATATTACCAACTTGATTTAGAACAGAACCTAAGTGATAATTCATGCATTTCGAGTCATGTCAAAACCGTAATTAACAAATTAATCACGTTCAGTTTTGTTGTTCCCGCAACAATGAATACATGCTTATTCAAAAGACCATATATTGAGCAAATTAGATCCAAATTTAGTAAACTCAGATCCTATGGTTTTCTTGTTTAATGGGGAATAAAATAAAATTAAATATTTCGTGTTTAAATAATTTAAACAGTACTGAAAATGTCAATTGGACAGAGGTGAGAAAATTCAAATGCGCTAAAACTTTTACGACCCTTTCAAACCCAAGTCGTCCGTGGTTCATGGATCATATCAAAAACCCTTTTCGACCTAAGGCTTTGATACCACTTGAAGAATATTGAGAATCCTCAAGCACATCACGGAAGCGTGACGATCGCATCTCATGCGATCGGGACGACTAGTCGCATTAAAAAAAATTAAAACATATGACGAAATCACATGATCACAAGAACAATTCTTGGATCGTTTCATCAAATCACAAAGTATTAAAAATACCTCTCGAAGCATGGTTGTGATCATGAGATCTCTAAAGCAAGAGATCCTCCTGTCTCAAGTCCGATCTACAGAGACAGCACTTGCAGGCGCGATGATGAGATGCGTGACTCCCGCAATCCTCGACGAAGATCCAAGCCTCGAATCTCCTGATTTCGTCCAATGAAATCTGTCGTCTTCCTCTAGAGCAAGCAACCCCAAAGAAGATGGAAATCCTCGAGCAGTCGAAGGCGAAGGTGAGAACTTCTCTCTTTCTCAACACAAAGGTGGTCGGCCACCTTAGAGAGAGGGAGAGAGAGAGGACGAGAATGAGAGAGAGAGAGAGATTAGAGTAAGCGTCTACTTTGATGTACACTTCAAGGGCTAGGGTTGCCCTCCTTATATATTAGTTTGGGATCTAATGGATCTCAATCTATGGCTTATTTGGATCCAATGGCTATTATCATCAAAAAGCCATCCAACGGCTATGATTGTTGTTGGTTAAAACCAACAACATTAATTTATATTAAATTAAGTAGATGTTGAATTATTATCAACACAATTTAATTAACATAAATTAATTATTAGGAGATAATATGATAACTAATAAAGAGAGGTAACAAACCACCCTAAATTTTAGGGGGCGTCACCTATGACTAAGTCATAGGTGATGCCACCTCTTAATTTGGTGGTATTTTTGTCTCCTTTTATTTTATCTTATTATTTCTTAATAAATTGCAATAAGTTTTATTGCAACAATATCCACCAAATTAATTACAAATTAATTTGTGAATATTTCAATCATGCTATTGAAAAATATGTGAATCATATTCACATACCAAACTAATTTGTAAATTGCATTTCCAATTAATTAACTAATGTGGATCCAATCCACATTAATAATTAACAAATGTTATTTACATACTCTCTCTCTCTCTGATATATTATAAATCCCATTTATAATATACATAGATATTATGGATAGCACTATCCATGGTCTGCTTATCCTTGATAATTACATCCCATTTAATTATCTTGGATAATCATTCTCAAAATATGAATCTTATTCATATTATACTTGATAATTAAATCTCATTTAATTATCTTAGACAATCATTCTCACAATATGAATCTTATTCATATTATACTTGATAATTAAATCTCATTTAATCATAAAGACCTTCTTTCTTGGATACAAAATTCATCATAGGAATTATTCTTGAAATCCTTCAAGAATAATGTGCCTTCTCCGCAGATACTTGGAGATAAGGACAAGGCGATTGTATTATTCCACGTATAGTGACTTGGATGTTGAGATCTCATCTCAAATCCAGATCTAACGGACTTCCCATAGATGCTTGATTAAATCAAGTCTGTATACTTAATCTTCTCATTGCATCTGAATCACATTCATATCAATGTCCAACACTTGGACTAAGATCAAGTTACTTCTCTACTGAGAGGAGTCACTAAAATCAAGACCTGTTTCATCACTCCCTCGAACTGGAAGTGTCATGGTTATACAATCGTTTATGATCACATCACCCTCAGGTATTCCCAATACCTGCACATCCTGCATACTGAAGACCATTGATCAACCTGAAGATGAAGATCAATTTTACACTGTCTTCTTCAGGGTTTGATCACCAAGTTTCTCAATCTTGGTCATTGGGAATCGGTATCGATCATATGCTTTCCCAAAGCATATATCATACCTTCAAATTCTTGTCATGCTTCCAAAGCACGACGACCATGCATGGAATTTGATCGGTCCCAATACCTCATGAGTGAGCTCATGTCTTCTGGTTCATAAGTGAACCTGTATGATCCCTTTTGAGAGATCGTATTACTCATATGTCCTTACATGCACACCAGCTCACCGGTATATAGACCTTGGTTAGGTCATCAACCTACTGGTCTGCCAAATGTACACACTCAGCCATGTAGTAACACATATGTCTTCGATCAGAGGATGTGTGCCTATGCTGTGACAGCATTCAACATAAGACTTAGGTTATCTCGATCTCGCTAAGTCAACCCATTGACTTAACTAATATGACACCTCCGAATCACTATTCCCATGTAGAGGACCTGCATCAAGAGGTCGGTCAGATATCAGCCTATGTGAGAAAGGATTGCCATCTCCTACTCTGGCTGGAGTTCATCTCTTAATAATTATTTGACGGTGCTTGATGAGTCCTCAATCTAACCCTTTAGATATTCATCCAAGCACCAGCCTCTATGATTCATTTAATGAATCAACAGCTACATGGTCATTAAGATGGCCATGGTACATAACCCTAATTGTACAGAGGGACCTATTATGCAAATTAGTTATTCTTCATTTCAGATCAGGGAATGATATTCGCAATAATATTTATTGCATAATGGCTCGTCGTGGGCTCGCATGTCCAACAGGGTCCTAGGTACCTCTAGCGAGGGCAAAAACTCGCCCCCAGGTGCTTGAATCGCTCTGGGTACCTACAGGAAATAGTCAAGAAGTCGGGAGCAAAATGCCCCAACACCATGGAGGGTGGAATGGCGGCGGAATGCGTGGGATGATCAGCTACGACCGGAAGGAACTCGAGCTCCGGCCACACGTGATTGAGGTGATTTGTGATGATTTAGATCAAATCGTTGGCCTCTGAAGCTAGGCCCAACTACTGCGGTCCTAAAGAACAAAAAAGGAACGAAAAAGAATAGAAAAACACTCACCGAAGACCACCAGCGACGAGCTCGGGTGGCATGCTCCGGCGAGGTGGATCGGCCTCAATTCAACACCTCCCTGGTCCCCCGAAAGGCTCAACCTATTCCTGCTGTGACCAGGGAGGTCGTCAAGGTCTCCGGCTAGGGTTTATGTGGTGGAAGTGTGATCAAAGAGGGAAGGAAAGTCAGGGGGTGTTTTTGAAGAGTTGACGGACGACTCCCAAGATTGATGCGAATCTCTCGATTCAGCGACCCAACACCTGAAGCAAACCCCAGGCGTGAATCCTCGATGTATGGTGATCCAAAGTCAAAGAGGCTTCAACACGAGAATATGCAAGACACCCTCTCCAAAATTCGACGAAAATGCCAAAAAACTCAGTCTGACAAAGGTCAGACCTCGGTCAGAAAGTTGACCGAGGTCAACCAGAGAAAGGTCCTGGTTGGTCCACGTGGACCAACCAGAAAAATCCATGGTAAAATACTTATAAACTCATTTTAAAATAGTAAATGATTTTATTATTTTTAGGTTATTAAAAAAATGTTTATTATTTTGTGAATTATTTTATTATGATTCTTATTGATTTTTTAGAGGTATAAAATTACAAGTTATCCTTTTATAGCCTATATCGGTATATTCTTCTATATATTTTAATATTTTATTTTTATTTTGTGAATTTAATTTATTTATTTTGATTTATTATTTTATAAATTTCTAGAATATTTTTATATACTTAAAAATATTTTTATTTTATTTTCTGAATTGTTATGTACAATTAAATAAATAGAAGTATAATTCACATAGGTATAGTTATAGGTATTATACCTAGGTATTTTATACAAGTATTTTATTTTTGAGTTTTATTGATGTTTTTACTCTGATTTTAATGTACCTATATTATAAATAATATTTACAAAATTATAAAAATATAAAAATAATAAAAATATAAAAATAATAAAAATAATGAATAATAAATAAAATGAATATTTTAATCTGTACAAGTATACACTAGGGGTCCAAAACTCAACTTTCAACCCGTAGCTCCACCAAATGCGAAACCACCTTCATTAAATAGCTTATTTAATGTTATTACAATTAAAGGTGATTTTGATGCGTTTCGAGTTTTTTATTTGGGAGATAAAGGTCTGGGAAGTTGGGATTCTGGAATCTTATTCAGATCATTGCTTTTTATCTGTATATTATTTTTGCATGAAATCAATTTTGTATTTTTCTTTATATAATTATCTACAACTTTCATGTACGAAGTTTATTTATTTGAGGTATAAAAAGTGGAACCAAAAATAGGTCCCAAAATGTATAAAGAATGAATTAAACAAAAGGAATTTTTATTGTATTTAGACCATTATCTCCCCCTACTTTATTCCTTATCGACCTATTCATCTAGATGCCTAGGTTTCAGGGTTTCAGGTCATAAAATATTTGCAATGTTTTATTCTTTTTTTTTTATTATTCTATAATTTTAGCATTAAAAACAGTATTTTATACACTTTTTACACAAATATGCATGAATTCTAAAGTGCATGAATTAACGGTATTTACACGCATCTACTAGGGTTTTTAAGGCTAAAATGATAGAATAAAGATGATGAAACGTAGATTCATCAATTCTGTAGATGCATCTAAATTGTTACAGATGGATGTATGGTTCTTCGTTTGCTCTCCCGTGTAAGGTGGGAAGAAGAACCAAGAGTTGAGGCTTCAACTAAAAATGGGCATGGACAGCTGGGATCTGTATCCGTTCAGTCATTTGTCTAGCCTCGTGGTTGTATGTCTCTTTGACAGTCAGCTTGGGCTTCTATCCTCTTCGCTCATCTGTTGGACCTCCATCGACTCCATCTTCTCTTTCTTCTTCATCTCCTCCTCCTCGAGGATTTTCTCTCCTTCTCTTGAGATCGTTCAGCATATCTTGGAAGCAATCTGAGCCAATGCCTGGTCAGTGAGCTATTATTGTATTGCCTGAATAGAGGCAAAAAGTTGTGCATTCACGACATTTTGATCTGGATGTTCGCTTGTCTGCGACTGTGGGTGCTGAGGTGCCTTCCCTTTTCTAGTTGGAGACATCTCTTTATCTAAATCGAAATATGAAAGGATTTCTAGATCTAGATCAGGCTTTTGATCTGCATAAGGAATGATGCCCCGATCAATCTGAATTGAAGCACTATATATGGAAAATCGTTCTGTGTTAAGGTCAACATAGAATTTCATTAAGGATGTGGAATGTATATGGAGTGAAATCAATTTCCATCAAAAATGGGTAGATTTTGGAACAAGAGTGATCCTGATTTATTGGAGAAGGTGGGGTGTCTAGAGAGCGATTTGCAAGGTCTAAACCGTGATCTCGAGAATTTCCCCGAGTTATTATAGATGTTGACAACATGGAATCGATAGGGTGTCGACGGAGTCCCGACTAATCCATCCACTTGAAGGTCAAAAGGAAGATCGAGAATGGATGAATGATGCCGAGGTCAACAAGAAATAAAAGGAGTGAAAAACAGTAGAATGGCTTAATGTGAGGGGGGTCAAATAAAAGAAGAGAAAATGAAAGGAAAAATTTGCACAAGTATGTGGGACTTGATCTTTGACTTTAATCTAATTCAAACAAATACCAAACAAGTTGTGGATTCACAAACACAACCCAAGTGAAGCCGTAAGAGTTCGGCTATTTTTATCTTTTCAATTTAGTAGTTCTTTTACATACAAATCCAGTAAGAAGTCCTTATGTGGGCTATCCCTATAGGAGTGTGTACTACTGGGAAAGTACCATGTACTTCTTCTATATCCTTTGTAATATGTGATCTGCATACTTTGGCGTCCTTGATCACATGTCTGGGGGGCTAATCAGCCAAAGAATAGATAAAGAAAGCCAATATGATAAACTAATACCTCCCTCACAAGCGAGGTACTCGGTCACATGACAATGAGACATACACCCTCGTGAAGGCGTGGCCTATGCTCAATACTTCAGACCAAGTAGGATGCTCCACACAAGGCGGGAACATCGTCGTCTACAAGGCTCTACTCGCCCACGTACGATACAAGCGGTAATACTTCACTGTCCCAAGTGATAATCAAGGCTACCACAGATCAGGTTTTGGGCTCTAATCCTTAGGGGTCGTGGCTCACTTAGTCTGAAGGTAGTTGAAAATAATGAGGGTTTGATGTCCATTAAGAATTTTAATGAAGGTCAAAATTTTATTAGCAGTCCCCTTATTTTAATTTTTGAGTTTTTAATTTTTTGAGTATTTTACAAATGAAATTGCTTAATGATTTTTATATATATTTTTTAACCTAAGTGATAAAAAATAGAGGGGGTGACGGAAAAGCAATGCAAGTGGACACTAGAGTGAAAATCTCACTCTCGTGTCAAATGATGCATGCAAAATAAGAAGACTCACAATGCTTACCAGCGCTCTCCATGCTGTATGCAAGGTAGAATATATAAATATCTATACTACATGCACGGTATGAAAAGCGAGAAAGCGTCCTAAACAAGAATTCTATTATCGGGAAGAACCAAATGCTAATCAATAAAAAATGAATCCTAAGTGTCCGGTCTTGAAGACTCCTTGGTGCCTGCCACTACAGGTCCTGCAAGCGCTTTATGTAGTCTCTCTCAGCTTAATTCAAGCAATTAACGATTAATTTTTTTTGACTAAGTCCAAGTGAAGTACTATATAGGTGCATGCTTCTATTTATGCTTTGGACCTAACTATCGAGTCAAGTAAACCTAGATTTAGGAGCTCGGCAACATAAAACAAAGAAAAATATAGGCAGAAAGCTCAAAACATGTGAAATAAAATAAAAGAAAGCAATAGAAAACACGAAAAACTCGATGAGGCCCCCAAGTGAACAGACACCCGGGCACTGGACCTTGTTGTGCAGAAGTGTCCTAATGTCCAAATTATTACAAATTATATTACAAATAAAATAAAAATCATTATCCTCATGAAAGAAAACAAAAAAGATAGAAGTGTGTCTGCTCTTCTCCTTCCCTCTTTGCTTCTCTCCCGCTCTCTGTAGTTGTCTCAAAAGTAGAAGAGCCAACCTCCTTCTGGCTCGGGTGCATCCACCTCCTAGGATGCGGTCGTCACCACATGGTCCCTTGTAAGGAAGTCAAATAAAGAAATATGGGTCAGAATAAATAAATTATAATAATAAATAAATGAGTATCAAATAGAAGAAAAATAATGTGCAAGCTATATACAAACCAGTACGCTATTCGTTGCTCCCCAGCAACGACGCTATTTATTTAGCCCTCTGAACAGGGCAGAGTGGCCTTGAGATCACACAAGGCGAACCGTTGATGAATACCCATTCATCACTCTTTATTCTTATATTTTAGCTACAAAAACTTATGCAAATGCATGTAGATATGTGCAAATAGGATTAATTAGCAAAAGCATGCATCTTTGTAAAAATAGATAATTAGCATGTTTTTGTGCAAAAATAAAAGAATAAAGAGTAAAAAGAAAAAGAGGGAAATATTTAGAATAAATATTGAGCAACCTAACCCAAGGGAGGGCTCAGCATGGGCCTGACCGCATAAAAGCCAAGTAGAGGGAGATAGGGGCTCACATATGTATATATTTGTAAATAAATAAAACTATATATTTTCCTCACCCAAAAATATGTTGTAAATATTTGTATATATTTTAAAAGCTATTAAAAACAAAATAAAAATTAAAAATCAAAAATCCAAAAATATCTTTTTACCATGTACATATACCACCTTCCTTAGCTATTTCACCTTGTAAATAAATTTATTTATTTCTAAAACTTTTTGTAAATATTCTAGATTATATTTTGTAAATAAAATAAATAAAAAGAAACAAAACAAAAATCAAATAAAAATTACAAAATTAAAAATACAAAAACATCTTGTACATATACCTATGTATAGACCTATAATGTACATACCTTATTCTTATTTCCAAAAATTAATTAAAAATCACCAAAAAATAGAAAAAAATAAAAGAAAAATATTTCATGTTTTAAGTTTTTCTTAATTCGGCCATTTTCTGCCTTAAAATAAATAAACAAAAAAATCAAATACGTGGCAGCTCCTGAATGGTCCACGGGGGATTGTTGACCCCGGTCAACTCCCCCGCTGACTCTTTCCTTTTGGGGAGACCCGCGCCCGACCCGACTTCGCCGATTTCTCCACGCGTCTCCAGCCTGTCGCCTCTGCAAATCCCGTGCCCGGATCCTTCGCCAATCATCCGACATCCTCGCCAGATCCTTCGCCGAAGGATCCACACCTTCCATAGTCGTCTCCACCCAACCCTAATCGGCCCTGTCTCCATATATATCTCGACCTCCGCCGCCTCCGCGCCTTATCTTTGGCTCTTCTCCTTCTTCCCAGTGAACTCCAGAGGCACCGCGAGAGTGACAGCAAGCGATCGCCCTTGTTGCAGCGAGGCGAGGAGGTGAATCCACTGATCCGGCGTGTGTCGCCGCCGTTGCTCCGCCACTAGCGTGAGCACCGAGCCTCGGGCCGAGACGACCCTTGAGGCTAAGACCAGGAGCACCCCCTGCTCTTCCCCAGTCTCTCCGACCACCCAGGTAGATCTCTTAGGCCGTAGATTAGCGTAGTTTTCGATTTTTAGCTTACTGGTAGCGTAGCTCCGCCGCCGTCGCCAGCCACCTCCGATCTCCCATCTGCCATTCCGACCCGACCATCATCTTCGCCAGACCTCTCCGCATCTTCTTCACCCATTCACCCAACCCAGATCGCACAGGATCTGGGAATCGAGCTCCTCCGCCGACCACCTTCGCCGGAGCTCTCCATTCCGACGCACCATGCACCTTCACGCCGCCTAACCGGGTCGAGGCAATTTGCCCTCGACCCGTGAGTCTTCTGGTTCGCTTTTCAGGTCAAGACAAGGGTCATCTGAGACCCTCCGCCATCCAGCCAGGAGACCCAGCTCCGCCGCCTTCGCTCGAGCTCCTCGGAGCTCGGGGCGCTCGTCGGAGACCACCAGCAGACGCGGGAGCCTTCCGCGATTCTTCTCCAACCTCCAGAAGGCTCTCCAGAGGACCCTAGCGCACGCTCGAGCCCGGCGAATCTCGCCGGCGACCAGTTCTTCCAGGATCCTCCAGAACCGTCAGATCATCCTCCTCGCTCCAGATCTGATCTGAACCATTCATCTACGGAGCACTGCCACCATCCGATCATCCCGAGGGTCGATCTTGACCGCTCGCGCAGAGAGAGAGGCACCAGCTAGCCTCAAGCGTCAGATTCGCCACGCGTCCTCCTCTCAGCCGTCGATTCACCAAGAGTATCTCCCCCACGCTTCGTCACCGTCAGATCTGCCACGTGGAATATTCTCCACCGTTCGATCAGGCCAGCCCTTCCAGAGTTAAAGTCGCCCCCGTTCTCTACCGTCCGATCAGCCACGTGGCGCACATCAAGCCGTCGATGATAATAAAAGGGGTAAATTCATCTTAGGCCCCTCTGTTTGTTTTATTTCATTTTAGTCCTGTAATTTTTAAATTAAGTTGTTTATTTTCTGGGATATTTGCACATTAGACCTCGAGCTTTTCAGTATTTGCATTTATGCCCCTGTTTGTGTGAGACACGTGCATCGACACGTGATATTTTGGGTTATTTGCGACTTAAGCCCTGTAGTTCTGGATGTTATCGGATTAAATAAAAAGTTTTCTTTATTTGCATTTATGCCCCTGTGCGTGATTTAATTCCCCATGTGCGTTTTATTTTGGGTATTTTGCAGATAAGCCCCTGGACTTTTGGTACTTGTTACCAATAAGCCCTCGGAACTTATTTTTCTTACATTTAGGTCCCTGAGTGCCCCAGGCACGCGCCACGCGCGTGATTTCTTGGGTATTTTGCACCAGGACCCCAGAACTTTTGGGTATTTGCACTTAGGTCCTTGTGCACTGTGCCCCTCCTTTATTTTTGAATAAAATATCAAATCACCTCCAAATTCGATGAAAATTTGACACATGGCTCCTGCCATGGTGTAAAATTTTTATGAATTTTTGAGGACATTTTTGATTTCATTTGCTATTTTTAAAAATTCAAAAACCCCTATTTTTGCTACTGTTTAACTTGAAAAATCACAAAAAAATATAAAATCACTCCCAAAAATTCTAAAAATTTTAGTTACTGTTGTTTGTGTGTTGTTTGATTTTCTAGCCAATTTTGGCTATTTTTCATTGCGTAAAAACCCTAAAAACTTAAAAACCCTTAAAAACCCATAAAAATTACAATAAATAATCTAAAAATCCAAAAGCAATAATTCTGGTGCCCAAATTTTCCTTATTTTATTTAGAATATAGGAAAATTACCTCCAGAGCCTTTTGTGATCCTTAGATATTTTATTTAAGGGTTTTGGTTCTGGCTGGACAGTACCCTGTCTTTCTCTCACTTTTTTATTTTTAGAAAATAAAATATACCAAAGAAAATTACCAAAAATTCACCAAAAACACTTAAAAACTTAAAAAACATAAAAACCTTTTTTCTTGAATTTTTGCTTTATTTTTGGTGTGTGAAATAAATTGTAGAAGTGTGTTGATATTTACTTTCTTTTATTTTCTTCACACTTGAAAAATCACAAAAAAATATAAAAATCATTAAAAATCACTAAAAATATCTTCTCTGTGTTTTATTTCATTTTGACTACTTCGTAGGCCTTTGGCCAATCCGTGCTCCTTGTGTTCGACCCTGGGTGCTATACCAGGTTAATCTCATAGCGAGACCGCTCTCTTTTGTGCTTGATTAGTTTTACATGTCCTGAGTGGTTGATTTTTCTTGATTGACTTAGTCTGAGTGATTGAGGTCGCAATGACCTATTTTTCTACACCTTTACCTTAGTCATTCGGGCGGTCATCAGAATGGCGCCGTTGCCGGGGAGCACGGCTTAGTAGTTACTTTTGACTTTCTTTTCATTTTTGTTTTCGCGGCTTTTCGCGGCTTTTGTTCATAGTTCCTTTTTGATTTATTTTGTTTTATTTTGATTTTCTTTTGTTTTTATTTTTGTTTTATTTTGTGTGATTATTTTGTTTTCCATTTTTGCACATATGCCCTTGCTTTTATTTTCATTTATTATTTGATTGGTCTGACCACTCTTCCTGTTTTCTTGCGAGGGCCCGAGGACCGCGGAGGCGACTTTCGAGGAGCCGGTGCAGCCGCGGCATTCGGAGGCGGCTTTTCTTTCTCTACGAAGCTGCATGAGAGAGCGAGAGGAGAGAGTTGAGTGGAGTGAGGCAGTAGGATAGAATTTTATTCATTTATTATTAATTGTAATAATACAGGACTCTGAGACTGTTTGGACTGATAGACTTAGACCGTAGCGGGTCTGTTTCGCCGAGCACCGGCGTGCTCGGGGGACCCATTAGGACCCCTCGGCTTTTTCGCGGCTTTTTACGCGGTTTTCTTTTTCTTTTCTTACTGTCATTTTCCGGATTTTTCGCGGTTTTTGCTCGAGCCCCTAGACATAGGATTTTTGTTGATTGTGACGTAGGATCTCTAAGGCCCAACACTTAATAGAATATCTGTTCCTATAGAACGTAATTGGACCTTACTAAAATTCACTGAAAAAGTTAGTTTAATTGGATTCGAGACCACGTGCCGTTAGGAGTCACATACAGCGCTGGCAGGACCCGTTGTGGCAGGCACCGAGTGACTCCCAAGATCGGACTCCGGACTCGATTCGGTTGACTAACTATTGTTCTTCACGATCAATAGAAATTGCCTGTTTAGGACTCGGTTTTTACCGTTGCATCATATAGCTTAGTTTACTTTTCTGTCTTTATTTTATGCGCGGATCACTCTGCATGTAGAGAGCTGGAGGCAGGTACGCATTTCTTTCTCTGCATGCATCATTGATTTCGCGTACATCGGCTTTTTCGACTTCTTCCCCCGTTTTTGACTTAATAATCAGGAGAATCGGAAAATTCGTTAGGCCGCTTGTATTTATTTTGAGACAAAAAAATTAAAAAGAAAAAATAAAAAAAATTGGGACTGGATAACACTATTGACCCTAAAAGACACTCACATTAAAAAAATTTTTGTCTTGGGGAGAGCAACCCCCTCATTGTATGGTTTGGATGCGCGAGAGAGTGACCCGCACCCTAGGTAGAGCCCTCCGGTGCTATTTCTAGCTGACTACCGACTCTTCCGTGCAGGCCAGTCGGTTGGAGTAGCATCGGATATCCTAACAGGTCACGTAAGCGCTCTGATATTCTGTATGTTCACCAAATAAAATTGACAAGATAAATTGACCGAGCTTTCACGGTCTTCAGATTGTGTTGCGTTGGTGAACCGGGGGTTTGCTTTGCGATCATATTTTCTCCAGATCCCATCCGCCTAACTCGCCAGATCAAGATGATGGGTAGACGATCTCTTAGGCAGCCTTTGGCTGCACCGCTTTCAGGCGCGTCTACTTCACCATCTAGGTTGGCCCGTGAGAGTCGAGACCAGCTCTCCGGGCCCGAGTACGATTCCACCCTGTTCCCCCTCGATCCCCTTTCTTTTGCTACTGAGAGACATGAGCCCGAGGAAAGACGAATTGATTTGACAGAACCTGAATTGAGCTCATCTGATTTTGCAGACGTCACTATGGCCGGAGCCGGCAGTTCAGATGATCGCCAACCCGAACATTTTGTACTAGACCAGGGAGCGATCAACTCCACCCTGATCGCGTCATTAGAGACAGTACAGAAGCAGCTACGCGATCAGGGAGCGTTCATGATTGAGATGAGAAGGGAGTTGGAGCGACTCAGAGAAGTGAGAGATCAGAGCGAGCCTGAGGACATTCCTGATGCTGATGCAGAGGCAGCAGCCGCAGCAGCAGCTGCCGCAGCGGCAGCCGCCGCCGCAGCGGGACCACCGAGACCGATGCGGGAGTTACACAACCCCGGATCTACACTGATGCACCATTGGGTGGTGGTACCTGCCATCGTGGGGGATTTCAAGTTCCCTCCAAACACACTGCAGATGCTTCCTCATTTTCACGGACTTGCCACTGAGGAGCCCCACCTCCATCTCCAGGAGTTTTTGATGATCTGCAGCACTGTCCACGACCGTCATGTGGACCAGGATACGATTCGGATGATGGCCTTCCCTTTTTCACTGGCAGATAGAGCAGCCGCCTGGCTGAAGCATTTAGGGAAGTTTGTTTACACCTGGGAGCAGCTCCGCACCGAGTACTTGAACAAGTACTATCCACTCGGGCGGACGAATGCAGCGAGGGCCCTGATCAACAACTTCTCCATGCTCCCTAACGAGCAGTTTCACGAGGCATGGGAGAGGTTTAGAGAGCTTCTGGATAGATGCCCACACCACGACATTTCCAAGCCGAACCTAGTTCAGAGCTTCTTTAGTGGGATGACGCCAGAGCTTCAGGGTCTGGTGAATGCTTCTTGCGGCGGGTCCTACTTTGCCAAGGACCACGACCAAGTCTGGGCCATTTACGAGGAGATGGCCGAAAATTACATGGTGATGTCACAGACTCGGTTGTACACACAGAGATCTCAGCAGCCGCCAGGACCCGTGCAGTACCAGCGGATAGCACGGGTTGATGCAGGTCCATCCAGTTCGTCCACAGTTGCAGCCGCACAGGCAGAGTCGGTCGCTGCGGACATGGGGATTATCAGCGAGAAATTGGACCGCATGGAAATAATAGAGAAGAAGCAGTGCCAGGGCATAACTCAGATGGAGCAGATGGCACAAACTCTGAGCGACATGAAGACCCATCTCTTGTGTCTTCAGGAGGCACAGACGGCTTCTCAGCCCCGTCTTCAGTCGCGAGGCGATTCCGGCGGCAGCCGCAGCTCGTCCCAGCGCTCCAGCTCCTTGCAGCAGCCTAGACAAGTTCACCTTGTACAGGCGGAGCCGTACCAGCAGCAGCAGCCCTCTTACCAGTCACCACCATCTCCAGACTTACAGATGGTGGTATATCAGCCGGATCAGCCTCTGGCAGTACTGCCGCCAGACCCCTTCGATGCAGAGCTGTTGATGGATGTCAACGGGATTTGGTATGACCGTCCTCAACCTGGAATCCGACGAGACCATCCCGGATTCAGGTGGGGGAATGGGGGTAACCAGTTCCAACAGCAGCCAGCCGGTCAGGGAGGGCATTACTCCCAGCAGAGAGATCACCAGCAACCCCCAGCATACCAGCCACACCAGCCATCATCCTTCGTACCTCGTCCCTACCAGCAGCAGGGACAGAATTGGAGACGTGAGCAGCAAGCTCACCAGCAGCAGCATCCTTCCTCTTACCCCTCTCAGCCGCAGCAGCACCAGGTCCAGCAGCCTCATTACCAGAGAGGCAACCCGTCGGGCTCCCATGAGAGCCCCGCCTTGGATGATCTAGCCCGCATCTTCACAGAACAGCAGGCTACATTTAGACGGGAGATGGACGAGTTCCGCCAGGAGATGCGGGACCTGATGAGAGGGAAGGCCGCCATCCCTGCACAGATCGAGCCTAATCCGAATAGCTTGAAGAGGAAGTCTGAGCAGGTAGTTCACACTGAGCCTACCACTCCTAGTGACTCATTTGATGATATGTCGTCGGATCTATTTGATGCTGATTTTGTTACACTTAGGAACGGTAGAAGACCAGCAGGCGGCGCCTCATCTGAGCGACAACGCGAGGATCCATCCAGAGCGCCAGATGAGGAAGAGGAGAGCGGTACTGAAGCAGCACATGATGACGGTGGTACTGATGCCACCCGAGATGCTGATTCCACCGGCGGTACTGAGGCCGCCGCTTCACCATATCGAGGAGGTGGTACTGACGCCACCAGCAGAGCCGAGCCAGCCCGCGGTACTGAGGCCGCAAGACGTCTAGTTGTAGAGCCAGCTAGAGGTGGTACTGAGGCCACCATTATTCATTTTGATGGAGATGTTGTCTTTCCTCGTATGAATGTATCTCAGGACTCTATTTTGAATAAAGGAAAAGGTTTAGTTTCTTCTGATCCCACTGTGGTGAATGATGTATGTGAGGATCCGGTCATCGAACCGTCTAGGCCTATTCCTAGTCCTTCATCTGAGAAGGACCCTGTGATCCCCTTTCCTAGAGCCCTTGAGTTGGGGAAGGGGAAGAAAAGAGAAAAAGATCCAAAAAAGAGAGAGCAGGAGGAGTTCAGCCAGAGCATGATAGACCGATTTCACATCCAGCTGACCCTCCATGAGGCTTTGCAGCACATCCCTCTTCTTCAGCGATCCTTGAGAGACAGGACCACAGTCAGGAGGAAGAAGAGGAACAACACCGCAGAGATTCATGTGTTGACAAAAGCCACGTGTTACGCGATCCAGAACCATCTGCCTACCAAAAGGCCGGATTTAGGAGCCCCATATGTCAGATGTCAGATTAGTGAGCAGAGGTTCGACCGTACTCTATTAGATAGCGGATCGTCGATCAACCTTCTTCCGGCAGCCCTTCTCAACCACTTAGAGTTGGGCACTCTTAGACAGAGCAGGACATACCTTCAGTTTGCTGATCGGTCTGTCAAGAGGCCAAAGGGGTTGTTGCGAGATGTTGTCGTCACGATTCAGGGTTTGCAATTCCCCGTGGACTTCGTAGTGCTGGACATGGAGACCCCTGACTCGTTGACTGATTCCCCCATCATCCTCGGTCGCCCGTTCTTGGCCACAGCCAAGGCGGTGACTGACCATGACAGTGGGAAGGTATTCTTTCGCGTCCAGGGCGAGAGTATACAAATAGAGACGGTTAAGGATCACAGAGCCAGAGATAGATCCCGCTCAGAGGGCAGTACAGATTCAGAACATCTGACAGATACAGAGCCAGACATTCACCAGGACTGTGATTTTGTGATCACAGATGATGAGGCAGCTTGGGCAGATCCTGCAGCACAGACCATCCTCTCATATTCAGACACAGCTGATGCACAGATGAGAGCAGAGGATAGCCTGGAGAGCACAGCCCTGGTTCAGGATACTATTGAGTCAGCAGAGTCGGACCTTGATCGCGACACAATTTTCAGTGATGGTGGTACTGAGGCCACCCTACTCTACGGTGGTACTGATGCCACCGCAGTTGATACAGATCCCTCGGATTCAGAATCTGATTGGGCAGATTGTGATGATCAGATACCAGACCTGGACCCACTTGAGCCTACAGATGAGGAGGAGGTAGAGGCAGAGCAGATCAGAGACAATGCAGAGGACCCGCCTTCTCCAGATCCAGTTTGTGAGAGTTCTTTATCATTTTCCCAGGCAGATTTGGCAGAATTGTCAGCATACACACATCTTCTTCAGAAGCCAGATTTGCCAGCACCCAGCTGTCCAGAGCTAAAGCCGCTCCCTACTTCGCTAAAGTATCGATTCCTTGCGGGAGAGTCTGAGATGTACCCAGTCATCATCTCTGCCGATCTGACTGGAGAACAAGAATCCCGTCTGATGGGGGTTCTTGAAAAGAACCGCAAGGCAATTGGATGGAGCGTAGCAGATCTCCACGGGATTAGTCCCTCGTTGTGCTCCCACCATATATATCTCGAGGAAGGGGCAAAGCCGTCGCGTGAGTTCCAGCGGCGACTGAACCCCAACCTAAGAGAGGTTGTCATGAAGGAAATATCAAAATGGTGGAGTGCAGATTTTATTTATCCCATTTCCGACTCCAAGTGGGTTAGCCCCTTGCATGTGGTGCCCAAGAAGACGGGCATCACGACTGTGATCAGTGAGTCGGGAGAGGAGATTGCTACACGAGTACCCACCTCTTGGCGGGTCTGCGTTGACTACAGGAGACTCAACCAGGCCACCAAGAAGGACCATTTCCCCCTGCCTTTTATTGATCAGATCATAGAGAGACTGGCAGGGAAGAGCCATTATTGCTTCCTGGATGGGTACTCGGGCTACAATCAGGTGGCCATCGCTCCTGAGGATCAGGAGAAGACTACCTTTACCTGTCCCTTTGGTACGTACGCCTTTCGACACATGCCATTTGGGTTATGCAACGCCCCTGCGACTTTTCAGAGATGCATGCTGTCGATCTTTTCGGACATGGTGGGGGAGTGTTTGGAGGTCTTCATGGACGATTTCTCGGTTTACGGCGACGGATTCGATTCCTGTCTTGACTGCCTAGACCGAGTGCTCCAGCGATGTATTGCTACCCGTTTGGTTCTGTCTTGGGAGAAGAGTCACTTCATGGTGACTCAAGGGACGGTGCTTGGCCACATCATCTCCAACAGGGGCATGGAGGTTGATCCGGCCAAGGTTGACGTCATTAGAAAACTCGCACCGCCGTCCAATTTGAAGCAGCTACGGTCATTTCTGGGGCACGTTGGTTTTTATAGGAGATTCATTCATGATTTCAGCAAGATTGCCCGACCGTTGACTGACCTCTTGACGAAAGACACCGAGTTCCTTGTCGATGATAAGTGTCTTTCGTCCTTTGAGACTCTCCAACAGTGTGTTATTGAGGCTCCTGTCCTTCAGCCACCCGATTGGTCTCTTCCCTTCGAGATCATGACGGACGCCTCCGATTTTGCCGTAGGGGCAGTGCTGGGACAGAGGAGGGATGGAGTTCCGTTTGCCATACATTATGCTAGCCGCACATTGGATTCCGCCCAGCGGAATTATACGGTCACAGAGAAGGAGATGCTAGCAGTAGTGTTTGCCCTAGATAAGTTCAGATCGTATATCATTGGATCTAGAGTGACTTTATATACTGACCACACCGCCATCCGGTACCTCATGTCAAAGAAGGATGCCAAGGCCAGACTTACTAGATGGATCCTTCTACTTCAGGAGTTCGACATTGAGATCAAGGATAAGCCTGGAGTCAAGAATGTGGTGGCGGATCATCTCTCCCGATTAGAGCAACCTGAGGATTCTGAGCAGATTGATCCCATTAGAGATACCTTCCCAGATGAGGCGATCCTTGCTATCGCCTCACTCCCGTGGTATGCCGATATAGTGAACTTTCTCGTTGCTGGGAAAGTCCCACAAGATTGGCCCAGGCAGAGGCGTGAGACCTTCCTAGCGAAGGCCAAGTCTTACCATTGGGAGGATCCCATCCTTTACCACGAGGGAGGGGACAGCGTCTGGCGTCGGTGTATTCCTCAGGAGGAACATCATAGTGTCCTCACTTACTGCCACAAGCTTGAGGCAGGAGGACATCATTCTGGGAGGAGAACGGCACAGAAAGTGCTCCAATCCGGCTTGTGGTGGCCTACCCTCTTCAAGGACTCTGATGAGTTCGTGAAGAGGTGTACTGACTGTCAGAGGATGGGCACTTGTGGACAGCGTGATATGATGCCGATGCAGCCCATTCACTTCTGTGAGGTTTTTGACGCATGGGGCATCGATTTCATGGGTCCATTCCCCAAGAGTCAGGGATTTGAGTACATTCTGTTGGCCGTAGACTATGTGAGTCGTTGGGTGGAGGCTATCCCCGCCCGAGCCGCTGATGCGAGGACAGTTTACAGATTTTTGAGGAAGCATATCATCACGCGGTTCGGGGTTCCACGAGTTCTGATTTCTGATGGGGGATCTCACTTCATCAACGACCAGGTGAAGGCACTTGCTAGCGAGTTCGGCATAGACCATCGTGTTGCTACACCATACCATCCACAGACGAATGGTCTAGCCGAAGTGTCGAATAGGGAGATCAAGACTATTCTGCAGAAAGTCGTCCGCCCTAACCGAAAGGATTGGTCACAGCTATTGGACTCGGTCTTGTGGGCATATAGGACGTCTTTCAAGACACCTTTGGGCACATCTCCATTTCGCCTCGTATATGGCAAGCCGTGCCATTTACCTGTTGAGTTGAGGCAAAAGTCACTTTGGGCAGTTACAGATATTCTTATGGATCCAGATGGTGAAGCAGACCAGAGGAGGGCAGAGTTAGCGAACTTGGAAGAGCTTAGAGATACAGCTTTCTCAAACAGCCTACATTATAAGGAGAAAGTCAAGGAGTGGCATGATTCTCATATTAGCCACAAGCATTTTGAGATTGGACAGAGAGTATGGTTGTTTGATGCGAGGCTTAGATTATTTCCAGGGAAGCTACAAAGCAAATGGAAAGGACCTTATCTGATTCGGAAGGTATACGACAACGGTAGCATCGACATATCTGAGTTGTCTTCTGAGAGTACCTTCCGAGTGAACGGCCAGCGGCTCAAGCCATTTCTAGATCATGAGCCGCGGGTCGCTGATCTTGCCCCTATTCATTTTGCGTGAGATGTGGTCTTTGACTCACATCTAATGCATCTCACGCCTGAGCCTTACTGATCCTCCGCTGTATATAGATCCAGATGTCCATATCACCACATTCCTTAGTCCCAGATCCCTTTCTTCATCTTGTGATTATGCTATACTTAGGGTGCACTTTACCCTAAGTATAGGGGGGATGTGAGACCTTTCGGGTATTTCTTTTTGTTTCTGTCTATCCTTGTTTAGCTGCCTATACTTAGGGATATCTTACCCTAAGTATAGGGGGGTAGACCCTGTACATTCTCCACTCGGTTTTTCCTTTCGTGTACAGCCTGCTATACTTAGGATTATTTGATCCTAAGTATAGGGGGAAGACCCGAATCCCTCTTGACTTTTTCTCCTTTTGTATAGCCTTTCTTTTCACTTCCCTATACATAGCACGAGTTATGTCTTCTTCATCGCTCTTGACTCTGAGGACATCGTTCGAGCTAAGTATAGGGGGGTGTGTATATATTTCATATATACCTTAGCCATAACTCGTACTTTGTGTGAGTGTGTTAATAAATAAAAATGGCTAAAAACCACAAAAATTAAAAATTTTTCATGTACATAATCTTCTTTTATTTGCACATACATAGCTAGTGTACAAATTATTTTTGTAAAAATGATTTCAAAAATCTTTTGTGTGTAAAATTTGTAAATATTTTTGTATCAAAACTATGTATATAGTACAAAATTTTTCCAAAATGTTTTGAAAATCAAAAGTTTGCAAAAATCTTGTGTAAATGTGTGTAAATTTCTTTTTGCAAAACTTGCACTTCATGCATCATCACTCATGATTTCAAAACATTTTTCAAAAATTTTGCATGGTTGTAAAATTTGTGTAAATAAGCATTTTTTTGTACATATGTATATAATTTTTCTGGATGATAGTTGATATTTAAACTAGCCTGGAATCAAATTGAGAAATGGAGCTTGATTAAGATCTTAATCCACCTAATTCTAAGAGGAACCTTATAGGGCTTAGGTTTAAGGCTTTTCAGGTCCATGGTGACTTAATTCTTTGAGTCCACTAGGCTATGATCACATGTCATCTCAATGAGCCTAAGTAGAGCACTTAACAACAACACATGACTCATATAGATTATGGCTTTACTTGGACAACCGCACTATGCACCGAGCTCTCTACGGATGAGGTGGTGAGGAGGCAGTCTTCCTTGGCTTGGGGTAGCATATGAGGGTAGTACTTCTAGGCGGAACCTCTCTTCTTCATTTAGTGAAGGAAGTGCGTCTCAACTTGGTCTGGTTGCCATGAGGTCTAACGACGGGAGTTGTGGGTTGCAATAAAGCTTCAAAAGAGGGACAGTCTACTGGCTCAAGAGGAAAAACTCCTTGTATATATGCTGCACATGTACATGTTGTATAGATGCACTCGAAAAAAAAATGCAAAAAGAAAAGAACTCCAAAAAAGTGGTGGGTCTGAGAGAAAATGATAATCCCACCGGAGTATGTATATAAGTGCAATAAGCAAAGCTTGGTTTCATGATCCACCTGTTGTAGCTTGCAGCAGGGAGACTTGGCTACACTGGTCAGGCTCCCAAGGGTACTTGGCTACACTGGCCTTGACCCATTCTCTTCTTCCCCCTCTTCTTGAGCCGGTTGTACTTGAACTTAGAAGGGAATACCCCGCTCCTCGAGGAAAGAGTGGCCAGATTGAGGTCATAGAGTTACCTTGTTGGGGAGGGTTGTCAAGTTGCCATTTCTGAGGTGGAGAGCTTAGACCTCACTTTCACAGGACAAGAAAAGATTCATGGTCTTAAGGGTTTGTGATTGATGACTTGTTCTGATCTGGAGCATTGAGGAGTCTTGGTTATAAAGTAGTGGAACTTAGAGGCTGTTAGGTTTTAAGCTTAAGTCTGAATGAGGTTCCGACACATTAATAATCCAAAGATCTGATCGAGCTCCATATTTCAATTTAATGAAGGAAAGTTTAATAATTCAATCTTGATCCATGTACATCCTCTTTTTCTTTTTCTTTTTCTTTCTTTTTCACTTCTTTTTCAAATAAGTGTTTGCTAAGGGACTAGCAAAGTATAGTATAGGGGGGTGATGAATACCCATTCATCACTCTTTATTCTTATATTTTAGCTACAAAAACTTATGCAAATGCATGTAGATATGTGCAAATAGGATTAATTAGCAAAAGCATGCATCTTTGTAAAAATAGATAATTAGCATGTTTTTGTGCAAAAATAAAAGAATAAAGAGTAAAAAGAAAAAGAGGGAAATATTTAGAATAAATATTGAGCAACCTAACCCAAGGGAGGGCTCAGCATGGGCCTGACCGCATAAAAGCCAAGTAGAGGGAGATAGGGGCTCACATATGTATATATTTGTAAATAAATAAAACTATATATTTTCTTCACCCAAAAATATGTTGTAAATATTTGTATATATTTTAAAAGCTATTAAAAACAAAATAAAAATTAAAAATCAAAAATCCAAAAATATCTTTTTACCATGTACATATACCACCTTCCTTAGCTATTTCACCTTGTAAATAAATTTATTTATTTCTAAAACTTTTTGTAAATATTCTAGATTATATTTTGTAAATAAAATAAATAAAAAGAAACAAAACAAAAATCAAATAAAAATTACAAAATTAAAAATACAAAAACATCTTGTACATATACCTATGTATAGACCTATAATGTACATACCTTATTCTTATTTCCAAAAATTAATTAAAAATCACCAAAAAATAGAAAAAAATAAAAGAAAAATATTTCATGTTTTAAGTTTTTCTTAATTCGGCCATTTTCTGCCTTAAAATAAATAAACAAAAAAATCAAATACGTGGCAGCTCCTGAATGGTCCACGGGGGATTGTTGACCCCGGTCAACTCCCCCGCTGACTCTTTCCTTTTGGGGAGACCCGCGCCCGACCCGACTTCGCCGATTTCTCCACGCGTCTCCAGCCTGTCGCCTCTGCAAATCCCGTGCCCGGATCCTTCGCCAATCATCTGACATCCTCGCCAGATCCTTCGCCGAAGGATCCACGCCTTCCATAGCCGTCTCCACCCAACCCTAATCGGCCCTGTCTCCATATATATCTCGACCTCCGCCGCCTCCGCGCCTTATCTTTGGCTCTTCTCCTTCTTCCCAGTGAACTCCAGAGGCACCGCGAGAGTGACAGCAAGCGATCGCCCTTGTTGCAGCGAGGCGAGGAGGTGAATCCACTGATCCGGCGTGTGTCGCCGCCGTTGCTCCGCCACTAGCGTGAGCACCGAGCCTCGGGCCGAGACGACCCTTGAGGCTAAGACCAGGAGCACCCCCTGCTCTTCCCCAGTCTCTCCGACCACCCAGGTAGATCTCTTAGGCCGTAGATTAGCGTAGTTTTCGATTTTTAGCTTACTGGTAGCGTAGCTCCGCCGCCGTCGCCAGCCACCTCCGATCTCCCATCTGCCATTCCGACCCGACCATCATCTTCGCCAGACCTCTCCGCATCTTCTTCACCCATTCACCCAACCCAGATCGCACAGGATCTGGGAATCGAGCTCCTCCGCCGACCACCTTCGCCGGAGCTCTCCATTCCGACGCACCATGCACCTTCACGCCGCCTAACCGGGTCGAGGCAATTTGCCCTCGACCCGTGAGTCTTCTGGTTCGCTTTTCAGGTCAAGACAAGGGTCATCTGAGACCCTCCGCCATCCAGCCAGGAGACCCAGCTCCGCCGCCTTCGCTCGAGCTCCTCGGAGCTCGGGGCGCTCGTCGGAGACCACCAGCAGACGCGGGAGCCTTCCGCGATTCTTCTCCAACCTCCAGAAGGCTCTCCAGAGGACCCTAGCGCACGCTCGAGCCCGGCGAATCTCGCCGGCGACCAGTTCTTCCAGGATCCTCCAGAACCGTCAGATCATCCTCCTTGCTCCAGATCTGATCTGAACCATTCATCTACGGAGCACTGCCACCATCCGATCATCCCGAGGGTCGATCTTGACCGCTCGCGCAGAGAGAGAGGCACCAGCTAGCCTCAACCGTCAGATTCGCCACGCGTCCTCCTCTCAGCCGTCGATTCACCAAGAGTATCTCCACCACGCTTCGTCACCGTCAGATCTGCCACGTGGAATATTCTCCACCGTTCGATCAGGCCAGCCCTTCCAGAGTTAAAGTCGCCCCCGTTCTCCACCGTTCGATCAGCCACGTGGCGCACATCAAGCCGTCGATGATAATAAAAGGGGTAAATTCATCTTAGGCCCCTCTGTTTGTTTTATTTCATTTTAGTCCTGTAATTTTTAAATTAAGTTGTTTATTTTCTGGGATATTTGCACATTAGACCTCGAGCTTTTCAGTATTTGCATTTATGCCCCTGTTTGTGTGAGACACGTGCATCGACACGTGATATTTTGGGTTATTTGCGACTTAAGCCCTGTAGTTCTGGATGTTATCGGATTAAATAAAAAGTTTTCTTTATTTGCATTTATGCCCCTGTGCGTGATTTAATTCCCCATGTGCGTTTTATTTTGGGTATTTTGCAGATAAGCCCCTGGACTTTTGGTACTTGTTACCAATAAGCCCTCGGAACTTATTTTTCTTACATTTAGGTCCCTGAGTGCCCCAGGCACGCGCCACGCGCGTGATTTCTTGGGTATTTTGCACCAGGATCCCAGAACTTTTGGGTATTTGCACTTAGGTCCCTATGCACTGTGCCCCTCCTTTATTTTTGAATAAAATATCAAATCACCTCCAAATTCGATGAAAATTTGACACATGGCTCCTGCCATGGTGTAGAATTTTTATGAATTTTTGAGGACATTTTTGATTTCATTTGCTATTTTTAAAAATTCAAAAACCCCTATTTTTGCTACTGTTTAACTTGAAAAATCACAAAAAAATATAAAATCACTCCCAAAAATTCTAAAAATTTTAGTTACTGTTGTTTGTGTGTTGTTTGATTTTATAGCCAATTTTGGCTATTTTTCATTGCGTAAAAACCCTAAAAACTTAAAAACCCTTAAAAACCCATAAAATTTACAATAAATAATCTAAAAATCCAAAAGCAATAATTCTGGTGCCCAAATTTTCCTTATTTTATTTAGAATATAGGAAAATTACCTCCAGAGCCTTTTGTGATCCTTAGATATTTTATTTAAGGGTTTTGGTTCTGGCTGGACAGTACCCTGTCTTTCTCTCACTTTTTGATTTTTAGAAAATAAAATATACCAAAGAAAATTACCAAAAATTCACCAAAAACACTTAAAAACTTAAAAAACATAAAAACCTTTTTTCTTGAATTTTTGCTTTATTTTTGGTGTGTGAAATAAATTGTAGAAGTGTGTTGATATTTACTTTCTTTTATTTTCTTCACACTTGAAAAATCACAAAAAAATATAAAAATCATTAAAAATCACTAAAAATATCTTCTCTGTGTTTTATTTCATTTTGACTACTCCGTAGGCCTTTGGCCAATCCGTGCTCCTTGTGTTCGACCCTGGGTGCTATACCAGGTTAATCTCATAGCGAGACCGCTCTCTTTTGTGCTTGATTAGTTTTACATGTCCTGAGTGGTTGATTTTTCTTGATTGACTTAGTCTGAGTGATTGAGGTCGCAACGACCTATTTTTCTACACCTTTACCTTAGTCATTCGGGCGGTCATCAACCGTAGTCGTTGTGGTGACCGGCGCGTAGCTGAACGAATCAAAACAACAATCAACCCACAACTAAATATTCAAGCAACGAAATCAAAATATGGATAAAAATTTATTGTAAACCCTACAAACAAGTATGTGTATAGTGACAAGTAGGGTAGGGTGTCGAAGACAGGGAACAAGGGACGTAGCAGGTATTATTTATAAATAAATAATATAAGAGTATGTGTATTTATATGTATGCACAATATCTACTCATTGTTTTTGTGGATTTTCAATTAAATAAATTCTTTTTTAATTTAAGTTAATATATTGTTTTTAATTTTCTAATTTTTAATTTATTTTTGATTTAATATATAATAAATATGTATAAATATATATATATGTGTATATATGTATATAAGGTGATATATATAATATGGATAATATATAATTGTATATATAATAAATATACAAAAATCAGAAAATAACCAAAAGTTTGGTTTTTTTTATTTTTTTAAAGGTTCTAAAATATTTATAAGGTATTTATAATAATTAATAGTAATATAACTATATAGAATACTATATAGATATATATATATGCTATATAGGGCATTATAAGTATAAATATAGATAAATATAGTCAAAAATTTCCAAATAAAACCTTTGTGTTTTTAAAATATTTTTTAATTTTGTAAATTTTTTGGGGAATTTAAAAAAAATATTTTTAAAAACATAAATAGGACAAAACGAGAACTTTTTAAATAGGTCGAATTGATTTGAGATTTAAAAATAACAAAAGGGTTCAAAATTTCTTAAAACTAATTTTAATACATAGTAGTATGTATAAATAAAAATACAAGCCAGAAAACTAATTTTTTGGATTTTTAGAAAACATTTTATATTTTCTTAGGATTATCAAGGGTTTGCTAATTTTTGGAGTTTCTTTTAATATTTTTTGTGATTTTTGTTATGGAGTGATAAAATAGGATAATAAATAATAGGTGATATTTTTTGAATTTTTTAAAAAAGTTTTTTATAATTTTTTTGTATTTTTAAGTTAAACATGGAATTAAATAGCTCTTCTTAATTTTTAATAATCAGATCTCCTACTTTTCCAATTAACATGTCCCTCAATAGAACATCTCCGAAAGCCAGCATAAGTGAACATATCACAATACCGATTCCACCTACAGGTCAATGCAAAATATAACATACTATATCATTGGATCATTAATAGATATGATTATAACATATACCTCTCAAGGGTTCACCATGGAGGATTGAATTCTTCGTCCTCTCCCAATTTTCGACCCCATCTAGCTTAGCAATAACTGCCTTCCTTGCCCTGTAAATGCTACCAGTTATCCTTTTACTTGCCAGGTGGGTCAACTAGTGATGGTACATAGCTCTTGTTTGACAAGGAGGGATATCATATGAATCTGCATCGACTAATTAATGATATAAGATATATTTGGTGCAATTATAAGATAAGAAAAAAAGAACTAAGGAACTCACATAGACCCCATCCAAAGTCCTACGCTAATCATATGGACTCATGTTAGCCAATCTGTGGTCCTCATAATTTTAGAACTTCTTCCAAGTCTTACACAATTCATTCGCTACATTTTATTGATTTTTAAATATATGTGTGGATCAAATACAATAGTTTAAATTAATTTCTAGTAACTACAACTTAACTTTTAACAAAATGTTCAAGTACATATATATATTACCCATCGGTCAAGAAATGTAAGTATCACATAGACACAGAGACCTCCTCCAATTGTGGGAGTACGATGTCCGGCGGATGGTGTACGAATGGGCTCTACCATATCTACATCCTGCGTAGGTTGATCATCACCGTAATGCACAGATTATGGTGCTTTGATGCCCGTCACTCAGAGATGGACGGGTGGGAGAATGACGCAAGGAGAGGGGGTGACCAATATCCCATAAGTAACCAACTGCTTCATAAATGCACAGTGTTTTGGGTTCCAATACCTCCTAGCTGGTAATAAGAATAAGTCATAATAAGAGATTATCAATTCCATTTTCAAAAAAAAGTGGTGATGAAAAAATGATTTAAAATATAAATATACAAAATAAAATCATACTATCTATAATGGGAGCGGGACATGATGCTAATGGTCAGCTACCATCTCTAGAACCCTACCCTCGTCTGCCAAAGCCGGAACATCCAGATGAAGAACTACTCTAATGACAGTCATCCCTGAATATACTACCACTGTCACAATACTGGAAATATAAGTTGTTGTATTAAAAAAATTGTATTTAGATTTTAATTGATAAATCTATGTAATTATAATTAGAGATAATTTGGTTTTAATTGGGAAACCAAATGGTTTGGAGGGAAAGTTGGGAGTTCCCAAATTTGAAGCATGGATGAGATTGGGTTGAAGTTTAATACCATACCTTAGAGATCTAAACTTTTGGTGGACTTATATATGAGTCCCCACCCCAAGCTCTTGTAGCAATAGTAGAGAGGAGGAACGGAGGACCACACATGCGCGCGCGCACTCCGCTCTAGCTCCGGCTCCGGCTCGAGAGAGTCAATTCGGATCTCGGATCTTGATACTTTTGCTGCGGGTTTCATTTGGCTGATCGATCAAATTAATCAGATGGATTAATTTGATTTTGATCACATTAGGAATCTGACTCGATCCAAACAGCTCGATTTAGCTGTGGTTTTGGAATCCGAAGGGACACGCCCATTGAGGGACGTTTTCGGAAACCAAGGATCACCGCGCACTAGGGCACGTGAGCCCCTCTTTTTATATCCCTCACCCGACACCGTCTTTCTTCACTCACAAGAAAAAAACCCCACTCGTCGTCGTCGATCTTCTTCTCGTTTCTCACGGCTGCGACTCTGTTCTTCTCGGCTGCAAGTTTTCAGAGGTGCTTTCGAGGACGGTCTCGTCAGTGTGCGCAGACGCGGACAATGAACCGTCGAATCCTGAGAGCAGATCGCCAGTACCCATCGCACTGGTATTGTGGAGGCGAAATCCTCTCTAAGGACAGTCCATTTCATGGACGCTTCGATGATCTCTAATCTAATTTTTCTTATCTATTGTTTGCCACAATTGATTGCTTACCCTTTTATGGATTTCGCCCGGTTGTTTGTTTCCGTATGGTTAATCGGTTCCTACTTATATTTCGTAATCGGATAATGGATTAGGAATATATGTCGTTAATGATATTAATGTGTAATACGTTTATTTCCGTTCATTTGGATGCGTATATTTATTGTTTATTATATGCATGGTTGATCCTGTTTTCAACAATCTTAGAGAGGATTTTCGGAACCGATTATAAAATAATGTCAGAAACCATATTTAAATCGAGGGTTGATATGACGGGTATGCCTGAAAAGTTCGGTGGACAGAACTTTAAGCGTTGGCAACAACGCATGAAGATCTGGTTAACCACCATTTGATTAATCTCGATGCTTGAAATCGACTGTCCTACGGTGGAAAAAGAAAACCCCTCACCCGATAGCCAGAAGGCGCAATCTGCGTGGAAGGAACGTGACCGTATATGTCATGGTTGCATCTTGTTGGCTCTGTCCAACATGTTGTTTGACGTATACTGTTCGTCCACGCAGACTGCGAAAGGGCTATGGGAAGACCTGGATCGGAAGTATATACCGAAGACCTCGGTATTGAGAAATACTCCGTGGCCAAGTTTTTGAAGTTTTCCATTGTCGAAGGAAAATCAGTTTCTGAACAGGCACACGAGTTTTTACTCATGCTCCATGGTTTAGAAGATGTCGAAATGAAACTTCCAGAGAAGGTTCAGTTCATGTGCATCATAGAAAAATTCTCCAAGTCGTGGGAAGACTTTGGTATGACCTTGAAACACAGAAAGGAGAAGATTTCTATGGATGACTTGATGGTGGTAATTGCCATAGAGGAGGAACACAGGAAACAAAAACCTGTGCTTCCTGTTGATATTCAGGCTAAGGTCAATCTCATGACCTCGAAGGGCAAGGATAAGAAGGGAAAGGGTCCTAATAACAATAAAATGAAACCAAAGGGCAAGATCCAGAAAAAGGCAAAGAATAAACCCTGATGGCACTGTAATCAGGTTGGCCATTGGAAGAAGGATTGTCCGTCCTTGAAGGCTCAACCTAAGGCTGCAGACGGGAGTCCACAAGTGAATATGATCACTATGGGACTCGGGGCTAGCGAGGGGTATGTCTCTGTAAAACCTGAACTATAACATATCCATGATCTAAATGAGTGGCTCGTGGATACGGGAGCCAATGTGAATATCTGTTCTGACAGAACTTTATTTTCTTCTTATCAGACATGCAGTGGTGGGACAGTGAAGATGGGGAACGATTCTGCAGCCAGGGTGCTAGGGTCAGGACAAGTCAACTTGAGGTTCTCCTTTGGATGTGTCTGGACATTGCACATGGTGCTGCATGTTCCTGACATCAAGAAGAATGTTCTATCTGGCTCTATCTTAGTTAGAAATGGTTTTGAATTAAACTTTAAATGTAATAAAGTTGTCATTCTGAGACATGGCATTTTTTATGGAAAAGGCTATTTGACAGACTTTGATTTGTTATTTAGAATTAGATGTGATTCAGTAAACATTAATGAAATGAATGTTTTGAATTTTGAATGTTCAAATTCGGTGTCTCATGTTGTGAATAATCTAGAATCTTATGAACTGTGGCATGGTAGATTGGGACATGTAAACAAAAATCAATTAAAAGAATGATAAATTTAGAGTTGATCCCTAAACACACTATTGATAAAACTCAAAAATGTGAAATCTGTGTGCAAGCGAAGACACCTAGGAAGTCTTTTCAGTCTGTCTCTAGAGATAGTGAGATCTTGAATCTAGTACACACGGATATCTGTGAGTTTAATGGTATGTTGATCCGAGACAATAAGAAATACTTTATCACCTTTATAGATGATGGCAGTAGATACTGCTATGTATATCTAATGAAAACCAAGGATGAAGCCTTGGAGAAATTTCTTATATTTAAGAACGAGAATGAGACACAAACAGGAAAAGTGCTTAAACACCTTAGGTTAGATAGAGGAGGTGAATATACCGCTAACTTATTTGATGAACAACGCAAATCGTTTGGCATAGTTCATGAAGTTACGGCCCCTTATTCACCGCAATCAAATGGGACAGCAGAACGAAAAAATAGAACCTTAACTGACTTGATCAATGCTCTCTTACAAAGTTCTGGACTTCGTACCTATATATGGGGAGAAGCCTTGAATACGGCTTGCCATATTCTGAATAAGGTTCCTCCAAGATATATGGAAAAGTGTCCCTTTGAACTCTGGAGAAATAGGAAACCGAATTTAAGATATTTCAAAGTGTGGAGCTGTATCGCTAAGGTTTTAGTCTCAGAACATAAGAGAAAGAAACTTGGTCCTAAAACTGTTGATGTGGTCTTCTTAGGTTACCTAGAAAATAGCTATGCATATAGGTTCTTGGTAATTCGGTCCGAGATACCAGGCATAGAAGTCAACACCATTGTTGAACTCCGTGATGCTACCTTCTTTGAGGATGTCTTCCCATTGAAGACTGGGATTCCTCGGAATCTGACCATTGAGGGTGCCTCTACATCAGGATCTATTCCGGATCAAGTGGAAAGGATAACAAATGTGGGGGTTGAGACTCAACCAGAACCCAATGATCTTTCTGAAGAGATTGAGCGAAGGAGGAGAAAAAGACCTCGGATAGCCAAGGATCTGGGTAGCGACTTTATTGTCTACCAGATCGAGGGCGATCCAGCAAGTTACAAGGAAGCCATGGCTTCATCTGAAGCAAAACAATGGAAAGAAGCCATCAAATCTGAGATGGATTCCATTATGGCTAATGAAACATGGGAGTTGGTTGATTTACCCAAGGAGTGCTCTACCATTGGGTGCAAGTGGGTGTTTGAGAGAAAACTTAGACCTGACGGATCAATTGAAAAGTATAAAGCCAGATTAGTTGCCAAGGGCTTTAGGCAAAAGGAAGGTATCGATTATTTTGATACCTATTCTCCTGTGACTAGGATGATCACAATCAGGATGCTCATAGCATTGGCATCTGTATATGATCTCTCCATCCACCAGATGGATGTGAAGACAGCCTTTTTGCATGGAGATCTTGAGGAAGAGATCTATATGGATCAACCTGATGGGCTTCTGACTCCTGGGAATGAGGGAAAGGTTTGCACGCTTGTCAAATCTCTTTACGGATTGAAACAAGCACCAAAGCAGTGGCATGAAAAATTTGACAAGACTATTTTGTCATGTGGTTTTAAGGTTCATGAATCCGATAAGTGCGTCTATTCCAAGGTGAAAGGTGATGAGTGTATTGTCTTGTGCCTATATGTTGATGACATATTATTGTTTGGATCACACATAAGGATTATTAATGAGACTAAGGCATTCTTAAGTAGTAAGTTTGAGATGAAAGACATGGATGTTGCTGATGTGATCTTGGGTCTCAAACTGATAAGGTCAGTTGATGGGATTGTAGTTTCTCAATCTCACTATGTTGAGAAGGTACTTGAGAAATTTGGATATCAAGATTGCAAAGTTGTAAGCACTCCTTTTGATTCATCCAAAACGTTGTTTAAGAATAAAAGTAGAGTACATGTAGCTCAGCTAAGGTATTCACAAGTGGTAGGAAGTTTAATGTATCTTGCAAGTTGCACGAGACCTAATATTTCATTCTCGGTTGCAAAGCTGAGTAGATACACTAGTTGTCCTGACCGTACTCATTGGGAGGCTCTGGATCGAGTACTGAAGTACTTGAAGGGAACTATTTCCTTGCATTATGGTAGACATCCTTCTATACTAGAAGGATACAGTGATGCAAGTTAGATAGGGAAAATAGAGGAGTCTGAGAGTAATGGTGTTACAGGATATGTATTTACCCTTGGAGGCGGTGCAGTCTCCTAGAGGTCTGTGAAGCAGACCATTCTAGCTCGATCCACTTTTGAGGCCGAGCTGTGTGCTTTGGACACCACTGGAATTGAAGCTGAATGGATAAGGGAACTTCTGTCTGAAATTCCCATAGTAGGTCAGCATGTTCCTGCGATTTCGGTACATTGTATAATATGACTACAATTACCAAGATCAAGAGTTCAAAGTTCAATCAGAAAACAAGGAGACACATACAAATCAGACTTAAGACGTTAAGGGATTTGTGTCTCGAGGAGTGTTGGCTGTGGATTTTGTTGGATCCAAAGACAACACGCCAGATCCGTTGACTAGGAGACTTGATAGATCTTTAGTCCTAAAGTCTAGGCTTGGGATGGGACTGAGACCCATTGGGAGTTCCTCCACAGTGGCAACCTAACCTATCTGAGTGGAGATCCCACAAAGTAGGTTAAATGTAGTAATAACAAGCTGTTTGGAGAACTGGCTGGCACTCTAATCTTAATGCGTAAGCATGAGTGTCTTATCCCTAGAATCCTGAGTGCCATTTACGCTGCAAGTTTAGGAAGAGCATAGGCTCTGAATGGATTCAAGCCTTTGTGCAGGATGTTAGCAGTGCATCCTTGGAGAACGCCACCTATGTGAGTGTTACTGTGAGACGCAGTTAAAGGAAGAGGGTCTTTCCTGAACACACTCATGAAACAGGATAAGGGTGTATGGCCTTTAAGAGCACCAACCCTGAAGATTGCACCAAGAACAACGCTTTGTTGTTTCTACCGTATATTTTAACACTAAAGTCTGAAGTTCAAGACGTAGTTCACTTCATTCCTGTTAAAGTGAAAGTAATAAACTCAGGTAGAGGTTCAAACCGGAAGGTACCTTTACTGAAAGCAAAGTGTGGGCAGCCGAAAGAAGTCTTTTAAATCTTTTTAAATCTCTTTTTCAAATTGGTGAATTCGTGGGGGATTGTTGTATTAAAAAATTGTATTTAGATTTTAATTGGTAAATCTATGTAATTACAATTAGAGATAATTTGGTTTCAATTGGGAAACCAAATGGTTTGGAGCGAAAGTTGGGAATTCCCAAATTTGAAGCATGGATGAGATTGGGTTGAAGTTTAGTACCATACCTTAGAGATCTAAACTTTTGGTGGACTTATATATGAGTCCCCACCCAAGCTCTTGTAGCAATAGTAGAGAGGAGGAATGGAGGACCACACATGCGCGCGCGCTCCGCTCCGTCTCCGGTTTCGGCTCGGGCTCGGGCTCGGGAGAGTCAATTTGGATCTCGGATCTTGATACTTTTACTGCGGGTTTCATTTGGCTGATCGATTAAATTAATCAGGCGGATTAATTTGATTTCGATCACATTGAGAATCTGACTTGATCCAAACGGCTCGATTTAGCCGCGGCTTTGGAATCCGAAGGGACACACCCGTAGAGGGGTATTTTTGGAAACCAAGGGTTACAGCGTGCTAGGGCACATGAGTCCCTCTTTTTATATCCCTCATCCGACGCCATCTTTCTTCACTCGCAAGAAAAAACCCCACCCGTCGCCTTCGCTCTTCTTCTCGTTTCTCACGGCTGCGACTCTGTTCTTCTCGGCTGCAAGTTCTCGGAGCTGCTTTCGAGGACGGTCTCGTCAGTGTGCGCAGACGTGGACCGTGAACCGTCGTATCCTGTGAGCGGATCACCAGTACCCATCACACCGGTATTGTGGGGGCAAAAATCCTCTCTAAGGACAGTCCATTTCATGGACGCTTCGGTGATCTCTAATCTAATTTTTCTTATCTATTGTTTGCCGCAATTGATTTATTGCTTACCCTTTTCTGGATCTCGCCCGGTTGTTTATGTCCGTATGGTTAATCGGTTCCTACTTACATTTCGTAATCGGATAATGGATTGGGAATATATGTCGTTAATGATATTAATCTGTAATACGTTTATTTCCGTTCATTTGGATCCGTATATTTATTGTTTATTATATGCATGGTTGATCCTGTTTTCAACATAAGTACCACTTCACTGCCAAGAAAATATTCACATTTGTCTATATATATCTAATTTACTACATAGTATAAACATATCTATGGATTTTAATATAGGAATACAGCAGCCGATTCTTAGAATCTCAAATATAAATATGAATTAGTTAGCTTCCTATTGATTAATTGTTTGCATTATAGAAGTTTAAAGTCTAGAATATCATGATTGTTAGAATATGCATTACTATAAATTATCGATTACTCGGTGATACAGTTCTTGTCTGCAGATATCCATGGAGAATATATCCGAAACTTATCAATATATTAATTTCTTCCTGCTCAAAACTCCATGCATGTATACTATTGTATACATCTAATATTTGTAATTAGTGCAAATTTTCTGAATAATATACTTAGTAATGTAATTTTAACATTCAAAGTAGTGTATTCTTAAGAGTATAAAGATAATATTTACCAAATAATATCTTCAACATTGCATTTTCGTCGACTTCCTTCTCACCTAAATGATAATATTGTTATCGATGCCACTCAACTTTTTCGCTTGACTTAACCCTATGATATTTTAGTAATAGCTTCTATAGAAACAAGATAAACATATTTGATCGATAGCATTAAAAAAACTTAGTTTATAATTAACTTAACAAGTCGTATTTTGCATATGTGCCTTTTCTTTTGATTTTTCACTAAAAATCAGGTAAATTGCAAAAAAGAACCCCAACTATACTTCGATTCTCAATTAAGAGCCTCAATTTTCAATTGTAACAAAGAGGGGCCTGATATTATTTTGTTGTCTTAAATAAATGCATCCATAAGCTTCAACGGCTCTTATATGACGATGTTAAACCATTTAGTTGAAAGTTCATGTACATATTTATTACAAGTGAAAAATGAGGCTATTACATGGCGATCGTGGTATAGTTGGGGCTATTTTTTGTATTTTATCCTTAAAAATTCCACCTACATAAATTTTTTATAGGCTTTTATCAGTTGTGTCCCTCTGAGATATTGCAATATCAGTTATACCCCACCTTTTTTGAGTATCAGTTGTGCCCCTAGCTTCTCGCAATATTAACAATTCTATCCTTATGTTAAGGTAAAGTAAGGACATAACTGATATTACAAAAAACAGAACTGTAAATTTTGCAAGAAGAAAGGGGTACAACTGATATTCCAAACAATGAGAGACATAACTAATATTGAAATATCCCAAAGGGATATAATTGATAAAAAAACTCATTTTTATACCCGTGCAACGCACGGGTCAACCGCTAGTTATCATTGAAAGTAGGATTATTTGTTGATGTTACGCTCCTATATTTTATGCATATAAAACAAATCAAATAAGAATTGCATTGTCAACCAATGACTATGAATATGTTAATTAAGAATTTACTCGGCAAAGGATGAAACTTCCTCCATGTTATCAAGTACGTATAGATTTGTCATGTCTTTCTCATGAGTCTCCATCAAAGGCTCCTTACAAGGACAGAAAACTGACAACTCTGATTTAACTCCGTTAGTTGCAATATATTACGCAGACGATAAATGACAATTGTCCTTGCGTCATCGGCGTGCATGGAAGTTTGCAACTTCTTCCATTATATATTGTGTGTTTATCAACCTGTAATGCCCCCATACCGTTAATCTTTATCTAATAGTGACGGGTGCACATCTCATCCCTGGGATCTAGGTCATCAAACCAATAGCAATAAACAAACCATAATGCCGCCATCATTTACTAATTATTATAAGAAAATGATAAGCAATTATTGTCCATATTCACATATTACTACTCTTATTACAAAAAAGAAGGCCACAAATAATGGCCAAACATGTGAAAAAGCTAAGATGAAAAGGTAATATAATCAACGACGTATGAGTTCATCTAGAATAGAAAAGCAGGACTAACATAGCATGCAAAAAGACCCAACCACATTGGTGGTCTACTAGGGAAAATTGCAAAACACGAGCTTCCATCTCACACCCAACGTCACCTGATGAGAAATCCAACAAGGACGATCAAAAGCCTAACATATAATTTAGACAAGGAGCAATCACTCGAGTAGAGGATAAAACCGAGAATCAAAACCAGTGACAATGTGACACCTGTACACGTATGCACTATGGCCATAACTCACAAGTTATGTAAAGTGTCTGTAGATGATTACACTTCAAATATATCCTCATCTATCTATGTATCCTTCTGCAGATCTGGAGTGCGTCATTGCAACATAGATAATTAAGATAATACATCAATATATTAATTTATTTATTTAGTTTCACACATATATCACTCATATTCTTTTATTTAAAGTAGCGAGTTTAGATTTAAGCACCTATGTTTATGCCCACCTAAAATTTTACAGAGGAAACTATATAGCTGCACTAATCACAATTCTCTATGTTTTCCGAACAACTTCATAAGATATTATTGGATTAAGGAAATACAGGATTTGTGGAACCGTTTACTGAATAAATAAATAATAATAATAATTAAGGAGGTACGTCATTACAGTTTAAAGAAAACTTATCTATCAAGACTTGGATATTATTTAGGAAAAGAATGATGCAATAATCACTTGAGATAATTACATGTGTACTCAAACCACTAAGTTTTATGGTCAAATCGGAAATCATGGAGAACAACTACTCATCCAACACATGACTAAATAAAAAAACTTATTAAATTATCTCCCAACTCAAGTTACGGTAACTGGTTAAATAAAATAAAGAATTAATTACCTTAAGTCGATCTAATGTTTATGACATAGACATAGGCCTATCATAAATGAGCATTAGTGATTGCAATTTGGAATAATATTGAATGTCACGCTTAAACGATTCGTGCGCATAAGGAACTACATATTCTTAAACAAAGTTAACATTCTTATAATGATTGATTGATGATCAAAGTTAAGGTAATCCAACGGAAAACCTAAAATTCTGTATTCAGTAAACAATTATCTACAAGATTAACCGGATCGTCAGCATCTTAAGGAGACGGGAAACTCGGTAATCCAATTTCAAGAGGAATAGCAATTGAAAATACGTTGTCCATAAAAGGTTTTAGTGGGAAACCATTAACTTATTCAAAATAAAACCACCCACGAGATTAGAGAGATCTACGGATAGCCTTCAGGATTGGGACCAAAATAACCTCCGAATATTGCGTAGAAGAACAACTAACATGAGAATCCGCATCATGCTCATGGATTTCAAAAATCAAAGGCAAGATCACGAAATTTTCATATCTTAAAATGGAGAAATATGGGCGGATTGGTCCTTTCTATGTCGTTCCCTTTCCAATCGATCTTCCTCGACGACCATTACACCATCGACGGCATCAACAATGGTCTCTCCTCTCGCAGTGGCTGGGGAAGGAAAACTGTGAGTTAGGGTTTTAATGGCCGTCATTAGAGAATGGTTTAAATAGGTGTTAAACCCTTCAACTCCCGTAATTATCCGTAGCTCAATATTTACAAAATACCACTGAATTAGCTCGGTATTTACAGCATACCACTGCACTAAAACGTGAATATCTTGAGCTGCGGGTGTGAGAATCTCATGTTGTTTAACTCGTTGAAAATGTCTTGAAAATACACATCAAAAGTATTACATTGATAGGGTTTTGACAGAGAGAAATGAGGAATTTTTGGGATTTTACAAGACCCTTCCACTTCGTTTTTTATGGATCTTTTTTTTTTAAATATACCTGTATATGCACTTTAAATTGTTAATATTATTTATTGAATTCTTACATATCGAACAAAAAGATCAAGTTTTGGTTGTTACCTCTCGAAAGGTTACATCCATCTGGATTTAACAGGTCCTCCGACTTTAGCCTCATACGTCAAGTGTACAATGAGATGTTCCATTGAATCTAAGAAGGGAGGGAAAATCTTCTCTAAGTTGCGTATGAGTACTGGTACAAATTGTTGGCGACTAGTCATGTTTATAATCGTGATCTTCGAGAAGCAAATGCATTTGAAGAAATTGATCAGCTTAGTTAAGACATCAACTATTGTCCTAAAGCGCAAACCCTTGAAGGTTGTTGGCAACAATTGCTCCATAAAGACGTGACAATCATGAATTTCCATACCCTTGAATCAATTTTTTTCATGTCTACTAGTCTTCAAATGTTTGAAGCACAACCTTCTGGAAACTCCAGAGTTGATGCCCCCACACACACACATCCTTTGCTTGATAACTAGTCAATATGTTTTTGGCTCTCGGCATGTAGGAAGTACCATTTTGTTGGCCGACCAAGGAAAATTCTGGAGGAGCACAAATGTTCATCAAATCTTTGGGCATTCTCTATATCCTTTGTCCCGTCGGTTGTCTCTAGTATTGTGTAAAACACATTATCGAATACATTCTTCTCTATGTGCATTTCATCCAAGTTGTGCCTAATAAGAAGATTCTTCCAACATGGTATCAATCATATTGTATTGATTTTTGACCAACATCAGCTCGGCAATGGCAGACAAATGTAAGAATGTGTTGCACCCAAGCTAAAGAGTTCCTCTACCTTATGTAATAATTCATCAAATTGTTGTTGTTTCCCCTCGTTGACCTCTATATTAAATTCTTGGTTGAAATCTGGTTATACCTCTAACCATTCGAACAAACATGTTGTTACGGGTTCAGAAGGTTTACATATCTCATATCTCTTCTCTCCATGTGCATATCAAGCTGTATATTCATTACTAAATCCCCTTCGACATTGCTTGCAGGGACATATGATATTCCCATCTTGATCAACAAGACCTAGTCCATATCATAAGAAAACCTAAGGAAACCCTCAACTCCATTTAGGAGTGTATCTCTCACAGACCTGTCAGCATCCAAACGATTGTACATTCATGTACATATAAAATCCATGTCAGATCTACATTAATAAGATAGTTTGAGTCAAAACATGGATACATAAACACGTTAGGAAACCTAAGTAAACCTTCTAAACCATTGTCACATCATCGAACCCAATATATATTTGCATTATACCTAACTTTTCAAAGATTGCACTGACTTCAAAAACCTTATATATCGTTGGCTTAAACTTTTTGCACTAACTCTAGGAGATGAGAGGAGAATTGTTTTTCGATATGTTATCACTTGCCTCACCCATAAAGATTCAAACCCTATTATAATATGATTGTCATCACATGCTAGTTTATATATGCCTAAAATTCGGCACCCCAAACCCAGTTAGTACCCCATAAATCAATCATGATTGGTTCTTAAATTATTGTCGAAGTGATAATAATGATAGCATATTACAATTGATTTGGTATACAGAAGAGGAAGAGATTATACATGCAAATTTTGGACGGATATAAACTACTTCTGCATGTGACAACAATTGTCTCATAATAAGGTTTGAATTTTTATCGACTCCTTTAGTTCAAGACCTCTGAACCAATGAAATCCATATACATACATCTTACATTATGCATTTGTACATGCTACAAATGAAAATTGTAAGATATTCGTAAAATATTTAATCATCTATATTAATTGGGTATTTACGTATATTTGACTGGTTTACGAGGGGATATGGAGCTATGTGATCCTAAAATTGTTTTAAATAAAGTGTTTACTATGATCATTTTTTTGGAATGTACATGCAAAAAAGGGTCTACCACCTGCACACATCAAAATCCGTGACCATTTGATCGAGATATCTTATTTTATTGTGAGTCCAATGGTTTTGTACAAAAATAAAAATATAACACATTAGGAAGTGATGAGATCTTCCCATCTATTACACACACCACCTGTGGGCCACACATACACCCGGTGTAGAAGGGACGCATGGTGTGTTATTTATTTTGTATAATTTTACATGCACTTACATTATTGACCTAATTATCTACCTAACTATAAAATTAATATGCCACATATTGTCACACTAACTGTGGGTTTATGCGATAGCTATGTTATCATAGATGGGCATTTTATTGTTACATATATGATGACATATGGTTACATGCAAAAATGTATACTCACAAGTATACACATTACCATTCATACATAACACATGTATTTATACATACATATAGAGATATATACATATATACATACATATACATACGTACATACATACATACACACATACACACATAAATATTATACACCTACGTGCATTCATGAACATACTTTCATAAATATACAAACATACATATACACATGTACATATTATACGCACACATACATACATACATACATGCGTACATTCACACAGATACATACATAAACACACATACATGTGATGAATCTACATTTCATCATCTTTATTCTATCATTTTGACCTTAAAATCCCTAGTAAATGTGTGTAAATAGGCTTAATTTAGGCATTTTAGCATTCATGCATCATTGTGTAAATACTGTATAAAATGCAGTTTTTAAAGCCACAATTATAGAATAAAGAAAAGAAAAGAAAAAGAATAAAATATTGTAAATATTTTATGACCCGAAACCCCGAGACCTAGGCATCTCGATGACTAGGTCGACAAGGAATAAAGTAGGGGAGATAAGGGCCGAAATACAATAAAAAATCCTTCTATTTTATTCATTCTTTATTCATTTTGAGACCTATTTTTGGTTCCACTTTTTATACTTCAAATAAAAAAACTTTGTATATAAAAGTTGTAGATAATTAAATAAATAAAAATACAAAATTGATTTCACTTAAAAATAATACACAGATAAAAAGTTATGATCTGAATAAAAATCCGGAACCCCAACTTCCCAGACCTGTATCTCCCAAATAAAAACTCGAAATGCGTCAAACTCACCTTTAATTGTATATAATTTAAAATAAGCTATTTAATGGCGATGGTTTTGCATTTGGCGGAGCTATGATTTGAAAGTTGAGTTTTGGACCCCTATTGTATACTTGTACAAATTAAAATATTCATTTTATTATTTATTCATTATTTTTACCATTTTATATTTTTATAATTTTGTAAATATTACTTATAATATATTTATGTATTAAAATTAGAATAAAAACATAAAAGAAATACAAAATAAAATACTTGTATATAATACATAGGTATAAGACCTATAAACATACCTATATTATTAATATTTCTATTTTATTAAATATACAAAACACTTCAGAAAAATAAAATAAAAATATATTTAAGTGTATAAAAATATTCTAAAATTTTATAAAATAATAAACAAAAATAAGTAAATTAAATTCATAAAATAAAAATAAAATATTAAAATATATAGATATAGATACCTATAAAGGCTAAAGCAGGTAACTTGTAAATTAATACCTCAAAAACATAAATAAAAATCACTATAAATAAATCATAAAATAATAAATATTTTTTATTTAATAACCAAAATTTAATAAAATCATCTTGTATTTAAAATCGAATTAACAATCCTTTTTTCCAAGGAATTTTCTGGTTGGTCCACGTGGACCAACCAGAAAGCTCCGTTGGTTGACCTCGGTCAACTCCCTGACCAAGGTCTGGACCTTGTCAGATCTACATTTTTGGCCGCTTTTGACCAATTATCGAGGCCACGCCATACACTATCTCAAGATACTTCCTTCTGCGATTTTTCTCCTCGATCTTCAACGATACACACCTAGGGTTATTTTCGGGCATTGGATCATCGATCCACCCGTTTCCACCTCGCTCTTCACTCCCGTTCACCATCTGTACAAAACCACCCCCGTCACATCCATGGCTCCTTGAACCCTCTTCTACCCTCGTTTAGCCTCGCCTTGGAGCTCTGGATTGACTCCCGTGACAGGGGAGCCTCCAGCTCCGTCGCGCGAGGCTAGGCAAGGCCCGGAGTGGCCGTTCCACCATCTCCGGCGGCCACGCCGCCGTGAGGTCAATCTCAGGTGTAATAGCCTTCTAGTTCTTGTGTTCTTCGTCTTTCTCCGTGATTTCTTCTCCTGTAAACCATAGCCTTCATTTGACACTTCTGCCCGCACTAATCACGCCCGTTTCACTCCACCACCACCTTGCCGGAGCAAGCTCCGGCGAGCCCCCCCTCCTTTTTCTCCATTTCGCTTCAATCCATACTTAGTAAGGGCGAGGCATTTTGCCCTCGCCCTCCTTAACAATATTTGCAGGTGCCAAGAGTATGACGCTCGCCTGGAGGGCGATTTTGCCCGCCTGAAAGCACCTGGTGGCCTTGTCCCATCCCCGATGCCGCAAGGAAGCCCTGGTGCATCCTCTGCCTTTTTGAAGCCCCCAGATACTTGAGAAACACCGCAGGATCATCGGGGAACCTTCCCGAGCTTCCCAGGTGGTCGGAATGGGTCAGGAGGATGGTTCGAAGCTCGGATCCTCCGAGTTCTTAGGTTGTTCTTCCTGACCCGATCTCGGTCGTTCGATCGTCGAGGAACCCTAGCTGCTTCAGCCACCGTCGGATCGTGTGCATGCCATCCGTCTGATCATCCATGCACCTTCTAATCCCGGCCGCCGATCGCGAAGGGGTATCGTGTATTCCTGACTCGCCATGTGGATTAGTGGGAGAAATCCCACCGTGCGCCAGCGCCTTGGGGTGGGAATTTTGCAACATCATCCCGTCCGTTTTTGTTAATTTTGCATTAGTTCACAACCTTTTATTTGCAGATCTGATGTTTTTGTAATATTTATAGGAAAACCCTTGAACTTCGTGGATTTGCATCCGGGTCCCCAGCCACGTTAGTCACGTGCCTAGGCACGTAACACGTAGGCATTTTGCGTGGAGAAACCCCGGAGATTTTGCTTATTTATTTTTTAATCTCAAAACATTTATTTGCAGCTATATATTTCTGGTAGTTTTTGCATTTAAGCCCCCTAAGTTTCTGATAATTGCAAGTAAGCACCCGCTAGGTCACATGTTCTGGCACGTGGACTTGGCGTTTTTGCAGGTCTAACCCTAGGATTTAGGTGATTTCCAATTGGTCCAGAAAAGTTTTTAATTATGTTATAAATCTTGTGGAAAAATTTCAGTTAGGCCCTCGGACTTTTCTCATATTACAAAAATGCCCTTGCTAGCTTGTATTTTCTTTATGCTTTCCCTATTTATTGCATGCATGTATAAATCCTTAAAAAATCCACAAAAATCACTTTAAGTTCCTGTTGACTTGTGCTTACACGTCATATTTTTATTTTTCATTTTTATTGCATTTTATTATTTATAAAAATTCAAAAACAAGCATTTTCATCACTGTTTGCATTATAAAATCCATAAAAATTATAAAACACATCAGAAAATTCCCCCAAAAAATATATTTTGCTTATTTTAGTGTCTTTTAACTCCAGTCCAAAAATCACTAAAAAATATAAAAGAAAACTCCTAAAAAGTATAAAAACCCAAAAACCGTCCTAAATATATTAAAAATTCATAAAAAAATCCTAAAAATGTAATCTTTGTGTCTTAATTTTCCTTATTTTATTACCTTTAATTGAAAATTAATTTGGAGAATTTTTATTACTATTTGATATTTTATTTCTCCATTTTTGTTTCAGCTTTGTATTTTATTCACTGTTTTTAGTATTTTTGACTTTAAAAATACCAAAAAATAATAAAAATCTAGAAAAATCACAAAAACACTAGAAAATTATAAAAAGACCAAAAACATTTTATTTTCTGAATTTTGGTTATTTTTACCTATTTTTAAAAAATACTTTATTCCTCTTCTATCTTATTTTGTATATATATTCCTATTTATAGAAAAAGAAAATAAAAAAAATTCAAAATACAAAAAGAAAATATAAAATCAGAAAAATTAAAAAAAATCAAAATATAAAAATATAAAATTAAAAATTAAAAAATATAAAAATTAAAACCCACAAAAAATAGCTTAAATAGACAAATACATCACATTCACATTTTTGAGCATTCACTTGCCCCGTTCTACCTGTCTGCTCCCTGTGTTCGACCTCTACACATACTTGCACCTATACACATCTTTGTTGTAGAATTATAATAAATTTTAACTCCACACATTTACTTTCATTGCTTGATTTACTTGTTGTGGGTTAATTGTTGTTTTAATCCGGATTTTGTGCGGTCGCCACAGCAACTTTGTCTCCACCTTGTATGAGACATATTTAGACCACCGATTTTTTAGTTAAACAAATAGTGCCGTTGCCGGGGAGCAACAACGCGTAGTTCGGTTTTTTGTTTGTGCTTGTGATTATTTATCTGTTTTCACGGCTTTTATTTGTGCTTATTTTCCTTATTTTTGATATATCTTGTTGAGCTGTCTAACCTTCTCTTTGTTGACTTTGTGTGAGGAACCGTGGATCGAGGGAGGTGCTCCTCCCTAGGCACTTGGGCACCCACGTGAAGCCGGCATCTGCCAGCCGAGCACCAAGGAAGCTCAGAGGAATTTTGAAGACCGAGCTCCATCTTTAGTTGCATTTTCTTTTCTTGTAATTATTTTTGTAATTTGAAGTGAGTGAGAGATCTAATTTGTAATAATACAGGTACTCGAACATTGGACTCTCGAGCCTAATTTCCAAGTGATTGTTCACTTGGGGGCTCACCGTGGATTTTACGATTTTCATCACATTTCTTTTTATTTTGTTTTCCGGTTTGTTTTCTTTATTTCGTATGATTGAGCCCTTAGTTTTAAGAGTTGCTTGACGATAGCATTAGGTCCAAACACACTAATCACCCTTGCATGCTCCTATAGTCTACATTTTGGACTTAGTCAAATCTTGAAACGGTGCTTCACGCTAATAGCAGCTTCTCACCTTAGGATGATTTCATCGGCTTTGCATTTGCATATAGATAAGTTTCAATTCTGCTGAGCGTCCTTGCATGTAGAGTGCTGGAGGCAAGGTGAGCATTTACGCTTTAGCATTCATCATCGATTGCCGCTTGCATTGCTTTTCCACCTCTCCCTCTGATTTTGACCAACTTAGGTGCTAAGTGAAATTTACTCCTCGTTAGGCGTGTGCATTGCTTATTAAAAATCCAAAAAAAAGTGATAGCCAATAAAATTGGGACTGCTAATATTACTTGACCCTAAAATCGACCGAAAAAAATCATTGTCTTGGGGCGAGTAATCCCCTCATTGTCTTCGTTTTACATTGCTCGCGCATACACTAAGGTTAGTGCTTAAATCCTATTCAGCCCCTAAGTGTTTGTGCAATATTTTGACTTCTCACCTTACTCTAAAACAGACAAGATAAAAAGACCGCATTTTACGGTCCCTACCGAGTTGAGTAGGTGAATGAGGGTTTGTCTTGTTTCATTTTTGTTTGTGATTGTTTTGTGTGCATTCTAGATCACCTCTGCGCATTTGCGCCTTTTTCTCATTTCTCTTGACTTGACCTTCGTGCTCTCCCGATCGTTTCCTTTTGTTTTCGAGATGGCTGACTGGAGCATATTTTGTCTGGATTTTGCGGATTCCTCGTTCACTCCAGCCGGTCCACCTCACTTTTTTCCAGGACTTTGCTCCTGATTTTTATACATATCCGACCAACCCACTATTTTAGGATTCGGACTTTGATCTTCACCAATCATTTCCACCACCATCTCCTACACATTTCGACAACCCTCTCTTCCTTGAGTATCCTAATCCAGAATGTGATTTTTGTCCACACCCGCCGCCCACATTCTACTCACCCGATCCTGAGATTTTGGAGTCACCTTTCATGATATCCACACTTGAGACCTTGAATCAGATGACGGAAATATGAACTCGAGGATGAGCGATATAGTTAGCATAAATAAGAACTAGAATGATGCTCTATTCTTTGAGTATATGGATTCATTTGAGGATTGTCATGAGGCTTGCAATTGCCCAAAATACAAAAAATGAGAAAATTTTAAAAAACCAAAAAGAGTTCGGGAGACCTTTGGTCGAGTCAGCCTGTAAGGAGAGCGTTCACTTGCCATACCCTTTGACTGCACAGCCTTTCACACCTTGTCCCACCTTTGACCCCGAGGATGCCGCTGTACAGACTGCTCTTGGTATGCCTCGTATAGATGTTGATTCTGATTTCCCCTCTTGTATGGAGGAGGTCCAAAAATTAAAAAAATTGTTGACTGAACCCAAAGTGGTGGCCACCATTCATGAGATCATATGTGCCTCACTTCAGCAGGCCATGACTGATTTATCTGCTCCTCTTCCCAAGAAGATAAAGCGGAGGAGCAGATCTGAGCGTCATATTCTGATCATGGCCACTGCCCACGCCATCTCACATCGTCCCATTCCTAGAAAAAAGAACACTGCCCCACCTTTCATCACTTGCACCATCTCTGACTTCACATGTGATCACACTCTCCTAGACGGCGGTGCTTCGATTAGAATATTACCCTTCTTATTGGTACAGTCTCTTCACTTAGGGCCTCTCAAGAAAACCAGGATGATCGTTCAGTTTGCTGATGGATCTATCAAGAGGCCGAAGGGTATCCTTGAGAACGTTGTCATTTCGATTCAGGGCACTAGCTATACTGTTGATTTTGTTGTCTTGCCCATGGAGACCTCCACTGGGGAGCACTCTCCAATCATCCCGGGATGACCATTCCTCGCCTCCGTGAGGGTCGTTATTGATTACGGATCAGGAGAGATTCGCTTCCATCCTGCTGACGAGAGCGAAGTGTCGATCACCGCACCCACAGTTGACCAGAGATCTGCACCTGATGTGACTACACCTGTTCTGGCTGACCTTGAGGACCATGACCTTGATGAGACTATCAGAGAATTTTGCTATTCATTGGATTCCACTGAGACCCGAAAATTCATCCCTGTCGAGGAAGACTCAGAAAGCATGGACCTCAGAGTTCCTTCTTCTGGGACTTGGCATTGTGTTGATGACATCCGCGGGATTTACATGATTGATACCATTGAGCAGAGGGCAGATTTAGAGACCAGACAGGGCGGACATGTTTCGACTACTTTCACTGATGAGTCCGCTCCTGTTCATTTAGATTCAGATGAGCCAAAGGCCGAATTTGATTTGATTACTTTTCTTCGGGAATTCGGGCCTTTTGATGAAAAAGATGATCCGGTTGAGATTATAGAGGATGAACAGAGTTCAACTACTTCCACTGATGAGTTCGTTCCTTTTGGTTTTGATTTGGACGAGACCTCACAGGACGACACTGAGTACACTACTTCCGATGATGATGAGTTCGTCCCATTTCACTTCAATATCAGCGAGACTCCCAAGGCCAGACCTAGTCGTACTTCTTCCACTCACCCGTCTGTGCCTTCTCACTCTAGGGCCCATGAGGATCTTCACTCAGCCGACCCTAATCAGCTTCCGTCCACTGTGGACCCCGATGTTGACTTACACCATACTAGATCTATTCCTCAACGGTCTCGCAAGAAGGTTCGCTTTCAACCTTCTTGATCATGTACATCCACCTATGTTGTATATTCATTTGTTTCATCTCTGTCCCTCTCCCGTATTGCTCATCCACCCATTCCTCGTGTTTGCCTTGCTTAGGACGTACCTTGTCCTAAGTATAGGGGGTGGACGAGCTGAGTATTCATTCATTGTTCCATTTCATTACTCATGTTGTTGCCTATACTTAGGGCTTCTTTTACCCTAAGTATAGGGGGAGTGGTGTGTACATTCTCACGATCTCTTCTTCCATCTTCTGATTTTATTTTCTTCTTTTCTTCTTTTCCTTTTCTATCTTCCTTATCTATCAAAAAGGTGTCGCCCCTTGTTGTCAGTTTTCTATACTTAGGACATACTTTGTCCTAAGTATAGGGGGGTGTGCACCACGAGTTTCTCTATTCTTTGATCCTCTCCATTTTCTCCTCTTCGTGTCTATACTTAGGGATATCTTACCCTAAGTATAAGGGGAGACAACCTGAGTACAATCTGTTCATTCCCACCCTTGACCCTCCCTGCTTTGTGTACAACCTGCTATACTTAGGATTATTTGATCCTAAGTATAGTGGGACGGTCAACTTCTCATTCATTCATTTCTTTATTTATTCTTTAGACTATTCCTATACTCAGTACGAGTTATGTCTTCTCTTTTTCTCTCTGATCTATGAGGACATAGCTCAAGCTAAGTATAGGGGGGTCGTATATACTGCATATATACTTTAGCCATAACTCGTGCTTTTGTTTTTTTTCTAATAAATATGGCTAATAATTCTTTAAAATTCATTAAAACCCTAATAAAAATATGTTGATTATTCCTCAAATTCTTTTTGTATATACTGATTAATAAATCAGGTGAAAATGTTTTTTTTGAAATGTTTGAAATATAGTTTGAAAATCTTTGTGAAAAATCTTTTGAAAACTATTTTGAAAATGTTTCGTTACATGTTTTCAACCTTTATAAAAACATTTCGGTCTGTAAAGTTATTTTCTTTGTGTGAAAGAAAATGTTTGAAAAATAATTTGCAAATGGTTTGAAAAATGGTTGCAAAAATATTTGAAAAATCTATCTATACTGTTTGAAAAACATTTGCAAAATGATTTTCAAATGTGTGTACATGTTTGTAAAATGTTTGTAAAAATTATTTTGGACTATAGTTTTCAAAAATTGTTTGTAAAAATTATTTTCAAATAAATTTGAGGAATATATCCATCACACCAAAAATCCACCTTATATACCTATAAAATTGATCACTTACCCCTGTAAATTCTTAAAATCCACTTCTTATATATATAAGAAGCACTTTCGTGTAAGTATTTGTACCTAACTTTTAGCCAAAATCTTTGTTTTCAAAAATCCCAATAACATTTGCAAAATTAAAATCCAAAAACATTTGAAAAATCTTTTTGAAAAAAATACAAAAAAGGCATATGCATCATCTTTTCAAAAAGCCAGAAAAAGTTCAAAATATTTGAAAATTGCATCACGAAAATATTTTCTGCATTCTGCATATCATTTGCATAGCATTCGCATTTTTCGGATTGAGTTTGATAGTTGAACGAGTCTAAGTAAAATCCGGAGATTGGAGCTTGATTGGACCGTAAAATCTACCTAATAATAGGAACCTTATAGGAACTGGGTTTGAGGTACTTTAGATCTAGTTGACTTAATTCTTTGAGGATCACGGGACTTGGTTCAATGGATTCTTGACTGCCTAAGTAGAGTATTTCAGAGCACACGCACGACTCTTGTTGATAATGGCCTAACTTGGACATCTGCACCTTTCACATGGCTAAACTCAGTTGGAGTGGTGAGGGGATTGGATTTACCGGTATGAGACGCACACAAGTGGAAACACTTGTCCTCCTCTAGGGAGGGAAGTGCACCCCAACCCGTCCAGTAATGAGGAATTCTAAAGACAGGAGAGTGTGGGTTGTGATAAAGCTTCAAAGGAGGGATAGTCTACTGGCTCAAGAGGAAAAACTCCGTATGCAAATGCTGTTGTATATAGTATTTCAAAAAAAAGAAAAAAAAAGAGAGACAGGCCTGTACAAAAATAAAATGCCTGCAAAAGTATGTGAATATGTTGTATAGAAAATGAGCAAGCTTGAGTTCCAAAGTCAAATATGTGAGCTTGCAGCTGGGTGACTTGACTACACTGGTCGTGCATCCTAGGATAGGTAGCTACACTGGCTACCGTCCATTCTTCTCTTCACCCCCTCCTCTTGAGCTGGTTGCCACTTGAACTTAGAAGGGAATACCCTGCTCCTCGAGGAAGGAGTTATTGGATTGGGGAATCATTAGATTGTCGTACTGGAGAAGTCAGTCTCTTTATCATTCTAGTTGGGGAGAGCCACCATCACCAACACTGTACGAGTTAGATTCATAGTCGTAAGGGTTTACGTATGAGTTGAGATATTTCTGACCTGGATATTGAGGAGACTTGGACAGAGTTTTGGGATCCTCAAGGACTGTTGGATTTCAAATTCGGTTCTCATTAAGTTTCGCCCGCACTAAAATTCCAAAGGTCCGACTTAAGATCCAAACTTTGATTATGTGAAGACAAGTTTGATAATTAAATTTAATCCACATTTCTTCTTTTTCTTTTCTTTGCTTTTCTTTTCTGCACTTCTTGCATAAGTGTTTGCTAGGGACTAGCAAAGGCAAGTATAGGGGGATGATGAATCTACGTTTCATCATCTTTATTCTATCATTTTGACCTTATAAACCCTAGTAAATGTGTGAAAATAGGCTTAATTTAGGCATTTTAGCATTCATGCATCATTGTGTAAATATTGTATAAAATGCGGTTTTTAAAGCCAAAATTATAAAATAAAGAAAAGAAAAGAAAAAGAATAAAATATTGTAAATATTTTATGACCTGAAACCCCGAGACCTAGGCATCTCGATGACTAGGTCGACAAGGAATAAAGTAGGGGAGATAAGGGCCGAAATACAATAAAAATTCCTTCTATTTTATTCATTCTTTATTCATTTTGGGACCTATTTTTGGTTCCACTTTTTATACTTCAAATAAAGAAACTTTGTACATGAAAGTTGTAGATAATTAATTAAATAAAAATACAAAATTGATTTAACTCAAAAATAATAACAGATAAAAAGTTATGATTAGAATAAAAATCCAGAATCCCAACTTCCCAGACCTGTATCTCCCAAATAAAAACTCGAAATGCATCAAACTCACCTTTAATTATATATAATTTAAAATAAGCTATTTAATGGCGGTGGTTTTGCATTTGGTGGAGCTGTGGTTTGAAAGTTGAGTTTTGGACCCCTATTGTATACTTGTACGGATTAAAATATTCATTTTATTATTTATTCATTATTTTTACCATTTTATATTTTTATAATTTTGTAATTATTGCTTATAATATATTTGTGTATTAAAATCAGAATAAAAACACAAAAGAAACACAAAATAAAATACTTGTATATAATACATAGTTATAAGACCTATAAACATACCTATATTATTATTTTTCTATTTTATTAAATATACAAAATACTTCAGAAAAATAAAATAAAAATATATTTAAGTGTATAAAAATATTCTCTAAATTTATAAAATAATAAACAAAAATAATTAAATTAAATTCACAAAATAAAAATAAAATATTAAAATATATAGATATAGATATCTATAAAGGCTAAAGCAGGTAACTTGTAAATTAATACCTCGAAAAAATAAATAAAAATCACTATAAATAATTCATAAAATAATAAATATTTTTTATTTCATAGCCAAAAATTAATAATATAATCTTTTATTTTAAATCGAATTAACAATCCTTTTTTCCAAGGAATTTTCTGGTTGGTCCACGTGGACCAACCAGAAAGCTCCGTTGGTTGACCTCGGTCAACTCCCTGACCGAGGTCTAGACCTTGTCAGATCTGCATTTTTGGCCGCTTTCAACCAATCATCAAGTCCACGCCTTACACTATCTCAAGATACTTCCTTCTGCGATTTTTCTCCTCGATCTTCAACGATACACGCCTAGGGTTATTTTCGGGCATTGGATCATTGATCCACCCGTTTCTACCTCGCTCTTCACGACCGTTCACCATCTGTACAAAACCACCCCCATCACTTCCATGGCTCCTTGAACCCTCTTCTACCCTCGTTTAGCCTCGCCTTGGAGCTCTGGATTGACTCCCGTGATAGGGGAGCCTCCAGCTCCATCGTGTGAGGCTAGGCAAGGCCAGAGTGGCCGTTCCACCATCTCCGGCGGCCACGCTGCCTTGAGGTCAATCTCAGGTGTAATAGCCTTCGAGGTCTTGTGTGCTTCATCTTTCTCTGTGATTTCTTCTCCTGTAAGCAATAGCCTTCGTTTCACACTTCCGCCCGCACTAATCACGCCCGTTTCACTCCGCCACCACGTCGCCGGAGCAAGCTCCGGCGAGCCCCCCTTTTTTCTCCATTTCGCTTCAATCCATACCCAAGAGGGGCGAGGCATTTTGCCCTCGCCCTCCTTAACAATATTTGCAGGTGCCAAGAGTCTGACGCTCGCCTGGAGGGCGATTTTGCCCGCGTTGGAAGCACCTGGCGGCCTTGTCTTGTCCCCGACGCCGCAAGGAGGCCTTGGTGCATCCTCCGCCTTTTTGACGCCCCCAGACGCTTGAGAAACACCACAAGATCGTCGGGGAACCTTCCCGAGCTTCCCAGGTGGCCGGAATGGGTCAGGAGGATGGTTCGAAGCTCGGATCCTCCGAGTTCTTGGGCTGTTCTTCCTGACCCGTTCTCGGCCGTTCGATCGTCGAGGAACCCCAGTTGCTTCAGCCACCGTCGGATCGTGTGTGTGTCGGCCGTCTGATCATCCAAGCACCTTCTAATCCTAGCCACCGATCGCGAAGGGGCATCGCGTATTCCTGACTCGCCACGTGGATTAGTGGGAGAAATCCCACCGTCCGCTAGCGCCTTGTGGTGGGAATTTTGCAACATCATCCCATCCATTTTTGTTAATTTTGCATTAGTTCACAACCTTTCATTTGCAGCTCTGATGTTTTTGTAATATTTATAGAAAAACCCTTAATACAATAAACTACAAATGATTTATTTACACGCGTTAAATAAATTTCAGGATAGTAAAAGTTAAGAAAGATGTCAACGTTCGCCTCTAATATTAAATTTAATAATGTAATAGTTTATAAATGGGCATTAGAATTATTTCGTTAGTTTCATATAATGACAATCCTATATTATTTTTAATAATATAGAGAATTTACATAGTTCTTAAAAAAATACATTAATTTACATTATAGATAAAGGGTCGAAAGAGAGTTATTTTTTAATATTTATACTTTATGCTTCCAAAGAATAGTTGTAGAAAGAAAAATCTAATATGCATTTTTCAAATATTGGTATGTCGGTACAAAATCACTAAACAAACTTTAAAAAATTCTAAATAATTAATTAGTGAGTAAAACATGAAATATCAAATGAATAATACAAAGTTGTTATTTAAAAAAAACCTTAACAATACTTTTTTGTAAATAATAAATCACCAAAAGATTAAAATAATAAACTAATACTTTTAAATAAAATGAAAAGTAATAAAATATCTTTGTAATAAATTAATCAAAACCCAAAAGTAGCAACTTTACATAAAATAACTATTAATTGATGATTCTATCATTAAGCAATTTACATATATCGTAATATGTAACCACCAAGAAATTAAGAAGACAATATATGTATATATAAGATTACTAAATAAAGATGTGTTATTTATATAGATTTTTTATGGGTTTATTTGAATTTTTATGGATTTTAAATGTTAATATGTAATTTTCATTTTTTATTTGTTGAAAAAGAAAATGAGCTTAATTTTTATAACTATTTCAATATAGCATAAGGTGAGTAATATATATTGTAGTTTTTTTAAATTTTTTTATTAGCATAAACATAAACTCTAAGCAAACCTGTGTAATATCAATGATTGGTAGGAGTATTGTTGCAAAAACTCCATAGTCAAAAGAGGGAGGGATGAGAAGTCTATTTATAGTAAAAACATGAGGGGATGGGAGAGATCAGGTGTGTTAGTGCGTGGAGAGAGAGAGAGAGAATATAGTGGCGGGACAAAAGGAGGCGTGGGGAGATGAAACACGGAGAAAGGAGGGCAATTGAGGTATCTACGTGGTGTTCGGAAAAGGAGAAGCGGGAATGAGGCAGGAAGAGGTTGCGTCACGTGTCACCTTACCAGTGAAAAACCCACCAATAGTAAGTAGTATAGATAGATATCTTGATTAATAAAATATTGTAAAATATTTCAGTGAGTTGAGAAAAAATACAAAATCTTAATTTAATGTTATACGCGTATAGAAAATTAACAGATAGATAATCATATAAAACATTCATGAAAACAATCTTGGGGAAAAATGTTTAAGACGAATGACCATTTATGATATCAAATGTGAGAGAGCATGCTCAAATAGATAATTCAATTTCTATTATCGAGACATCGAAAAAAATAATATGCGCGTTCAAAGAAATAGCGTGGATACAAAATTCATAGAACATTAGATATATTTTTTTAAAAAATAAGTAATTTTATTACTGAAGAACATGAAATAATTAGTTTATTACTGGAGCACATGCAATTAGACCATATATCCTAATGTTTCTTTAAATAAAACGACGTTAGCCCATAACAGAGAACTATTCCATAACACAAATGGTATAAATGATAAATTTTGAAATAATAGAGAGCAAACGTATAACTCAGACAACACTAACAAAAATAATTTTATCTCCAATAAAACTATTTAATATATTTCTTAACGTTCATTAAATTTAAGCGACATTAATACATAACGTATAAACAACTATTCCACACAAATGGTATAAACGATAACTTTGAAACAAAATCGAGCAAACGTGTAACACAGATTAAATCAAAACACATAGATGCCAATGTAGACAAAAAATTAATTCAAATCAAGATCAAAGCATGGATAGGTAGATAACAATAACATTAAATTCAGAAACAATGTGAAAACAGTAAATCCAGAAACATTGAACACTTTAAAAAACAATAAAGCAATTAAGAGCATGTTAGAAGATGCTTACCATCTACCCAATTTTACAATATAGATTCTGAAAATCAATATTTGTACATTATTATTTTTTCAAATTAACTCAACTTAACAGAAGGGAACATTATAAAAAATGAAAATTTAAAAAAATAGATGAATAATGGAAGCCTAGCTGCAGATAAATTTGTAGAAAACATATCGCTTGCCAACGTACAAACGAATATCAAAGAAACAGAATGGACATACAAGTAAACTTTATTAAAGTGGTTAAAACAAATTATATTGTTAAACCATAATAACATAAGTAACTTGAAGTAAGACTCATTCGAACCTCAAAAACACCAAATTCAATTCATCTAGACCAAGATGAAAGAGACAACAATTCTATTTCTTTTTCAAATTAACGTCACCTAGTACAAGAGAACATTGCTAAAAAAGATAATAAAAAATAAAATGGATGAATAATAGAAGCTTGGATGAAGATAAAGTTGCAGAAAACACACCACCTGCTACCATGTAAACAAATAGCAAATAAATATAATGGATATGCGAAAAAACTTTATTAAATGGACTAAAACAAAGTATAGTGTCAAACCATAATAACAAAAGTAACTTGTAAAACAAATCATTCAAGTCTCGAAATTATAGACATCTGATTTAAATATGTTGAAGCAAGATTATTTAATTTTTTACTAATATTAATTTAAAATAAAAAACACTAACCCATAACGCAAAACCAACTGCCAAATAATCCAAACAGGAAAAAGTAGATTTTGAAACAATATACAGGAAACATATAGAACAAATATCAACAAAGCACTTTTGATGTCGAGCAATATACAGGGGAAGCAAGACTATTTAATTTTTTTACTGATATTAATTTAGATAAAAAACACTAATCCATAACACAAAACCAACAGCTAAGTAACCCAAATAAAAAGAAAAAGTAGATTTTGAAACAATATACAGGAAACATATAGAACAAATACCAACAAATCACTTTTGATGTCAAGCAATATACATGAAACATATAGAACAAATATCAACAAAGAACTTTGTTGGCAAGACAACTACAATGATTTAAGAAATCTATCAATCCAGATAGACCTAGATGATAGAAACAATGACTGAAGAAACAATATATATGTGACAGATTAAGGTAAATAAGATTATGTTTACATAGCTGTTTCTTAAAAACAATAAAAACACATGCACTTTGATAGTCCACGGATTTTCTACTTGCCATTCCTATTGAGGGGCTTGGATTGCATATGTCACCCATTGAATATCGTAGTATTCTCAAGTACCGCCTCATGATTCCCCTTTTCCCACCAGATGAGGCTTGTCCAGTATGCCACAAATCTTGTTTGGATGCTTTTGGGGATCATGCCGTTCATTGCCGCGAGCTTCCAGGTTTTAAATACAGACATGATCTTGTCAGAGATGTTCTATTTGATATACTCAGACATGCAGGTGTTGCTTCAAAAAAAGAAGCACCGGTGAATTTCTTAACTGATCCACAAGAGGGGAGATCGACACTTAGACCGGCAGATGTTTTGATATTTGGATGGGTTGGAGGAAAGCATGCATGTGTTGATTTGACTGGAGTGTCTCCTTTGGTGGGGCCGATAAAGAGTGATTTTGTTGCGGGATGCGCTGCACAAAAAGCTGCCTTAGCTAAAGTGGCTAAGCATGAGAAGGCCTGCATTGACAATCAACACGTATTCATCCCCTTTGATTTTGATACATTTGGGTTCTTGGCAAGTTAAGCAGTGGAGCTCCTTAAGAGGATTCAAAAAATCATGCATAGCAATTTTATGGTTCCTAAGTTTATGAATGTTGTATTTCGAAGAATTGGATTTGCCATTCAAAAGGGATTGGCGGCGCAGCTTGTTGCTCGTCTCCCATCAATTTCTATGTAACTTCCACTGATTGACCTGCTATAAAAAAAGTCCACGGAATTATAGAACTCGACGCATAGACAGCCCGAAAAGAAAGCACAACGAGGAAGAAAGATCATCCGAGAGTAGAGGGGGAGAAGGGAGACTGATCGGACGAAAAAAAGAAGAGGATGGAGCCTAATCGTCAAAGGGAACATCATCTATGGAATAACTGATGGAGAAAGAGAGGAAGAATCGATGTGAATAAAAAAGGTAAAAGCCAAAGATAGTAAATGTACGCCTGGCATACACGTGGAGAATGGAAAAGGAAGACGGGTCAAGATTGCTTGAAGAGTGGCGGGATTGCATGACGAGCATGAGCTAAAACCGCAGGGAGAGAGAAAAACTTTCCACGATGAAGCGCGAGGAAAATCGAAGATACGTGGCAAGAGGCTGAGATGAAACTCACTAATAGTAAGTATATAGATATAGATGTCGCTCCTTTACAAGGACTCTAGCTTAATATTTTATATCGTATAGTCTTGCCACGAACCATTGACCCCTTCAGTCAGATAATACCGTTCTTTACTGCTATGGTTTTGACTCATTCATTTGTCCATATGCTACGGATATCATATTTTTTATGAAATGCAAGTTACGATAATACGATCACTGTCCTGTCACCCTGCCCAACCCTGCAACCAAACGAACCTTGTGCCTTGTTTTTGCAGCTTTTGTTTTCTAGTCCTTTTCGGACTTTTTTTTTCGTGGGAGGAAAGATCGTATTCCAAAGAGAGAGACATGTACCGGTGGGATGCGTGGATATAACTCCATTTTTTTATGAGAAATATTCACACGCAACATTAGGTGTCCCCGCTATGGTTGGCTATCGAGCTCAACAAGTCAAGTAAGGTCCTGACTCGGGCTCAGATTCGATAAGTCCAGTTAGGCTCAGGTTCGGGCTTGGTGAGCTCTAACCTCTTATCGAGTCTGGTCTGGCTTGAGCGTAGTCAGGCTCGTTAAGGAAAATATGTATTTTTTGTGGAAAAGTATTGATGTCTAGGCCCGAACACACAACATCTTCTTTAAAGATTGCCTCCTTGCCAGAAGGTCACTTTGCAAGTTGTATACAAAAGTTAAATTATAATATACAATGTAATATTCTATTTTCTAATAAAAAGGAGAAAAATATACTAATTATCTAATTATAACCTAGAATAACAAGATAAAGTGTAGGAAGTCCAAGTCTACAAAATAGTCCACACAACATTACCGTTACATAAACCACATAGGCACATAGCTCACCATTCACAATATTGCAAAAGTAATACAAATAAAAATAAACATCACTATAGTTTCACAAATAGAATATATATATATATATATATGTATGTATTCTTTATCGAGCTCCTTGTTGAGTTATCGAGTCGAGCAGGGATCGGCTTGGACTCGGTTCGTTAAGCTATCAAGCACAAAAATATAGCTCGGGTTCAGCTCCATAGCCTAATGAGCCGAGCTGACGAGTCTTTATTGAGCCGAGCTCGAGCCTAGCTCATCGAGTCATGACTCAATAGCCAGCTCTAGTCCCCGTTGCACCCTAGTGTACTTTTGGGATTCCAAGGGCATAAGCATAATTATAATCAAAATAAAATTCAAGAAAGAAAAATAAAGTAAAAATGAGAGAGAAGGAGAGAGAGAGCTTTTTCCCCGAATGGGCACGGCCCATGTCAATATGCCCGGTCAGGGCATGTCAGTTCCGAAATTCCCTGTCAGGGCATTGATCGGCGAACGGTTCGCCGATCGGCAAACCGTTTGCCGATCAACGCCTGGTCCCCATTCAACGCCTGCCACCCGCGCCTCCCGAGGCACACGCACCGTGCCCTCCCGAGGCGCCCTCGCGTGCCCGGGATTCCCGCGCGTGCCCGGGATTCCCCGCGTGCCCAGGATTTCTGGGGGTGGGACCCAGTCGGCGAACGGTTCGCCAACCGGGTTCCCTATAAATAGCGGGCTTCGCCCTCCATTCCCCCCACGCCATCCTCTCTTCTTCCTTCAACTTCAAGGCTCCCTCCTCTCAAAGGCTCAAGGCTCCTCCTCCCTTCCAAGGCTTAAGGTGTGCATTATTTATTTTATATAATTTTATTTGTATAATTTCAATTAAATTAGTTTAAATAATTTTGAGAAAAAAATGTATGGCCAATGTTAGATGTGATTACAGTTTCATTTCCCCGCATTTTAGATATAATGAAAATGTGCCATTTTATTTGGATCGATCATATAACAGTAGTTAGCAATTAGTAATTAGCAATTTATCAATCATGGAAAAATAGTTCTTCCGGCATATTAGTTAATTATTAGGAAATTATTATTATTAATTACTATTAAATAGTAAGTAGTTAATTATTGTTAATTAGTAATAAATATTAGGTAGTTAATAATTATTAATTACTAATAAGTAGTAATTAGTTAATTATTATTAATTGCTAATAAATAGTAATTAGTTAATTATTTGGAAATTATTATTAATTTAACATAAGTTAGTTATAATTATTAATTACTAATAAATAGTAAGTAGTAATTATTATTAATTACTAATAAATAGTAATTAGTTAATTATTATTAATTGCTAATAAATAGTAATAAGTTAATTATTTGGAAATTATTATTAATTTAACATAAGTTAGTTATAATTAATAAAACTAATAAATAGTAAGTAGTAATTATTATTAATTAAGAATAAATAGTAATTAGTTAATTATTATTAATTTCTAATAAGAAGTAATAAGTTAATTATTTAGAAATTATTATTAATTTAACATAAGTTAGTTATAATTATTAATTACTAATAAATAGCAAGTAGTAATTATTATTAATTACTAATAAATAGTAATTAGTTAATTATTATTAATTGCTAATAAATGGTAATAAGTTAATTATTATTAATTACTAATAAAAAGTAATTAGTTAATTTTTAGGAAATTAAATTAATTTAAAAGTAGATAATTATATTCATTAATTACTATTAAATAGTAAGTAGTTAACTATTAGTAATAAATAGTATCTAGGAATTTATTAATTAGTATATATTAATAAGTTAATTATTAGCAAGTTATTATTAAATTTAAAGTAGTTAATTATTATTAGGTACTATTAAATAGTAATTAGGAAATTATTATTAATTACTAACAAAGATTAATTAGATAATTATTACTAATAAATATTAATTAGGAATTTATTAATTAGTAAATAGTAATTAGTTAAATATTAGGACATTATTATGATTTTAAAATTAGTTAAATATTATTATTAATTACTAATAAATTGTAATTAGGAAATAATTATTAATTACTAATAATTGTAATTAGTTTATCAGTAGGAAATTAAAATTAATTTAAAAGTAGTTAATTATATTCATTAATTACTATTAAATTGTAAGTAGTTAATTATTAGTAATAAATTGTAATTAGGAATTTAATAATTAGTATATATTAATTAGTTAATTATTAGCAAGTTATTATTAAATTTAAAGTAGTTAATTATTATTAGGTACTATTAAATACTAATTAGGAAATTATTATTAATTACTAATAAAGAATAATTAGTTAAGTATTACTAATAAATATTAATTAGGAATTTATTAATTAGTAAATAGTAATTAGTTAAATATTAGGACATTATTATGAATTGAAAATTAGTTAAATATTATTATTAGTTACTAATAAATTGTAATTAGGAAATAATTATTAATTACTAATAAATAGTAATTAGTTTATCATTAGTAATAAATAGTAATTAGGAATTTATTAATTACTAAGAAGTAATTAGTTAATTGTTAGCAAATTATTATACATTTAAAAGTAGTTAACTACTATTATTAGTTACTAATAAATAGTAATTAGGAAATTTTTATTAATTTCTAATTGATAGTAATTAGTTATTCATTACTAATAAATAGTAATTAGGAATTTGGTAATTAGTAAATATTACGTACTTAATTATTAGGAAATCATTATTAAATTAAAAATAGTTAGTTATTATTATTAATTAGTCATAAAAGTAATTAGGAAGTTATTATTAATTACTTATTAACAGTAATTAGTTATTTTTAAGTGTCAATTATTATTTTGTAAGTACCAATTACTAAATACTAAATAGTAATTAGTTAATTAGTATTTATTATTAATTATGTACTTATTACTTGTTAGTTAATAGTAATTAGTTAATTAAGTAATTAGGTAGTTAATTGTTAGGTATAGTATATTAGTAATTAAAAAGAAGTAAGTAATAAATTTTTATCTGCTTATTACTGAATAGGTTACATTGTCTTTATCTTTTTATAGAAAATGGCCAACATAGCTCCCTTATTTTTATGTTGGAATGGTGCAATTGTCACTGAGAACGGGAATGTAACCTACGGGGGGGGGGGGGGACTGGTAAGATGATAGGTTTTCCGGAGTCTGGCAGTTTTGAGGAACTAGTACGGATGATTCGTACTGTTACTAGATATAGGGAAGGGGAGTACAACGTCCGTATCACATGTAGATGGCCTATGAACGTGAACACCTTCTATCCAGTAGTGCTCACTGATACTTCGACAACCAAGTTAATGTTGGACATTGCTCGGTCTCTTGGAATGATGCAACTGATGGTGGAATCGGATCCCACTGGAAGTCATGAGTTCCACGTTACCAACATTGGCGAGTCTTCTCGAAGGGGACGAGAGGCTGCTACGTGCAGTATCCCAGACCTAAATATGAATTATGAGGAGGAAGAGGAGGATTCTGCTATCATTCCCGAGGTGAATGTCGAGAAAGCAGATGAAGACACTGTCGACGAGGAGGAGGACGACAACAACGACGTCAGTGTACACTTGGATGACGTCCACGATCAGGAATCACTCATCGGTTCGATCAACAACGAACCAATCTTCGATCCTACGGTTGATTACGGCATGACCTTGGAACCTATGCCGGAGCTCCCTGATATTTTTACCGATGAGGATTGGATTGTAAACAGTTTTGCAGAGGAAGCACAATTCATCAGCGAGCCACAGGACACCATATTCCCGGATAGGAGTGGACTGGAGTATTGGAATAACAGATATTTTAATTCAAAAGATGATTTAATTGATGCAGTAAGTACCTGGAGTATGGAAAAATACGTACAGTACAAAGTGCTCGCATCAAAAAAAGACATCTACACCGTAGGATGTGCATTGCCTAACTGCAAATGGAGGTTGCATGCTAGCTGCAACAAGAGGAACGAAGTTTGGAAGGTTCGAAAGTATCGTGAGGAGCATACATGTCGTAATCCGGTGCTACTAACTGACAACCGACAGTGCAATACTAAATTCATTAGTCGGTTTATTCTAAAGACTCTTAGATCCAACCTTACACTTACCCTCAGTGTGATTAGACGTCTTGTTTCAGATACGTACCACGTCACAACTTCATACAAAAAAGCCTGGTTAGCAAGGAAGCATGCTTTGAGGACAATTTTTGATGATATGGAGTTGTCTTACGCGGATATCCGGAGGTTTATGTGGACGATGAAACAAACCAATCCGGGTACCTGGTATGAATTCCAAACAGAGCCTTATATTGATCCCTAGTCTCGTCAAGTAGTCCCAGGGAAAATTACATTCTTTCGATTATTTTGGGCATTCGGTCCGTCGCTGACAGGCTTCACATTCTGTCGACCAGTTATGAGCATAGATGCTACACACCTCCATGGAAAATTTAAAGGTCACTTTCTCGTAGCCACTTCGGTTGATGGGAACGACCACATATTCCCTGTTGCCTTTGCAGTAGTCGAAAAGGAAACGTTGGATGCCTGGGAGTTTTTCCTACATAAACTATCCTTTCTAATTCAGCGAGAGGGTATCTATTTTTTGAGTGATCGTTTCAGTGGTTTGAAGAATCTACTGCCCAAATATTTTCCAGCTGATCGTGGATATTGTCATCGATTCTGCCTGAGGCACATGCAAGCGAACATGCAAAGGGCGGGTCATGATCGCTGGGCGCAAGGAAAATTTTACAGTGCAGGGGCGGTAACTAATACGCACGCCCATGATCGGATTATGAGACGGATCCAAGTTAATGCTCCTGAAGCGTACGACTGGATTATCCGCCAGGAAGACGGGGATCGGAATTTCTGGGTATTGTCATACGACCAAGGACGTCGCTACGGGAACACAACGACGAATCTGTCAGAATGTTTCAACAGTGTGTTGAATGGAATGCGCGGCCTTCCGATACTGACAATGATTCTTGCGATCTTTTATCGTTTAAATACCTACTTCGTTGCTCGCCGCAGGCAGGGTGCAGGTACTACCTCGGAGCTAATGCCGAGGTACAACAAGATTATTGATGATAACGTTCAGTTAGCTCGCGCACATGATGTTGAGCAATTCTCTCACACAGTATTTGAAGTTAAATGTCGTGAAGGCAACTATAGAGTTATACTGAACGGGACTGAATCTGAATGCACATGTGGATTTATGCAGTGCTTTCATCTCACATGCTCGCATGTCATCGCGGTTTGTGGACACGTTAACGTCGGTATCGAGCATGTGAAGAACTGTTCGTATTACTACACTCCAACCGCATTTCACCAAACATACGCAGCCGAATTCTCACCGATACCTGATCGGCGGTACTGGCCATCAAATGTACCTCGAGCAATCTTGATGCCACCGAATGTGCAACTAGGGCCCGGCCAACCTCGATCTCGAAGAATCCAGAACAGTATGGATGAAATGGGGCGTGTGAACGTAAGGTGCGGTATATGTAAACAAAGTGGTCACACACGTGCAACATGTCCCGTACGGTGAATGTAACGATGCTGTGTAACATGCACTAAATGAATTGTCAATGTCTATGTTGTCTTCCACATTCAGTGATATATTTTTTAATCGGAATATTTATGATACTGTTTATCTTTAATGCTAAATGTTTTTTGAGGTAGGAAATGGATTCCACTCCCGGACCGCTTGATGCTTCAGTTCTGGTTCAGCAGAACCACCACATATCCGCATCACCGCTCAACGAGGATGCAACGGTATCATTGTACACAATTAACAATTCGATACCAAAACTTGTGGTAACATTGCACTGTGTGGTTATACAGAATTTCAGATTCGTGGAGCATGGACGCGTCCTCAACAAGCTATTGGTTAAACCCCGGAGTGCGGAGTTCGATCAGTTGCTGGGGACAGCTGGCTTGCTATGCGTAAGCAACATGAGGAGGGTGAACCTCGACCAGCCACTTCTAATGGCACTATTGGAACGATGGAGACCGTAGACACATACTTTCCATCTCCGACATGGTGAAGCGACAGTCACATTGAAAGATGTGTCAATCCTTACAGGTCTTCGTGTCGATGGGGCTCCCGTGACAGGGTTTGAACACCCTGCACGATATAACTGGAGTGCTTACTGCACAGAATGGCTTGGCGCCAACCCCATCAATGGAGTCGGAGATAATCTGTCGAGCGGACGCTTGAAACTTACATGGATTCATGACACCATTCTCTCGGATGCAAACCTTCAGGAGCAAGATCCGAATACGTTGCAGAGAATCGTGCGGGCTTTTATTTTATACCAGATTGGGGAGTCTTTCTTCCCGGACTCTACAGGTGATAAGGTACCATTACGGTATCTCCGTCTGCTCGAAAATTTCCAGGAATGTGGTCAGGTGGCTTGGGGGGCAGCAGTTCTTGCCCAATTATACCAGCAACTTGACGAATGCTCGTTGGGGAGATCCAAGAGATGTTACGGATTTCTGACTTTGCTTCAGACTTGGTCTTGGGAGCACATACACATCGGGGTGCCCCGACCGTATCGAATGGATCTCGAAGCCCTGAATCGAGGGCCATATGCTTCAAGGTATGCCACCCACAGTCACCATTCACGTATTCTATATCTTAATAAGATATTAACATCCGAATGAACAGATGGACGGCAGGGCGTAGGTCGTTTACTCAAAACGTTCAGACAACAAACCTGACGTTTTATTGTAGTGAGTTGGACACATAGGATGAGCATCAGGTACGGTCCATGACTATCCTAGATATACCGTTTCCTTATTGAAAAATAACTAACTTTACACTATTTATCAGATGCGTTGGTCTCCATATGAAATGGAGATCGTAAATCACCTTCCCGCAATCTGTCGAGAAGGTCAGGAAGTGTGGAGATCCCAGACAATCCTAATTCGTTTCAACATAGCGGTCATGCACGTGCTTGATCGTGTAATGAGGCAATTTGATATGCGACCTCACATCCCAGATCAAATGCCCCTGATAGTTTTCCCGAATCGCCGCTCTCGTCAACGAGAGAATGATCCTATTGATTGGCTCGATCGACTCCGAGAACAGATCATCCGATGGAATCAACGGCGTCAAACCGTTGTGATGGAAAGACAATCGGCTGAATCGGATGAGCAGCGTCTGGAAGCATACATGACTTGGTATTGGAGAATTACAAGGCGATGGATACATACTGCAATACCGCCACCACGCTTTACATACCAGCCTTACGCTCCGAGGTTCAGACCAGGGGTAAGTGCGTATATTGTCCATCTTTATTCCTCGTAAAACATCAACTAAAAACGGGTCAAACATTCAGGTGCAGAGTGTGTATGAAGCTCGTGAGATCCTAGAAGATTACGAACGAAGCTCGGAGTTGCGGAATGTAATTGGATTACTTGACTCCGCCCTACAGAGTTTTGGATTGGTGGATCAAATGAGTCAGTACACCCCGAGGTACTCATACTCGACTGAGCCTTCACATATACCATTCCATGTCCCTGAACCACCCCGACCGTCTGAGGCTGCTGCTCAAAGTTATGATTTTCGTGTACATGAACCATATGCTGTCGGTACAAACGATGACGAAGCAGGACCATCACAGGTCCAATTTACGCAATGTGACGCCCCGCCCCTCCGGATACCGAAACCGACGGGACGTGAGCGTCGGACCTACGGTCCAAATACGCCCATGATCTATAATACTCAGCAAACCATCTTATGCACAATAGATTAACATTTGAAATATAAATAACAACGGGAGAATAACATAAAATGGAAAGAAAAATGCAACATCCATTCTCATTGATACTCATCAAGTTCATGTCCATGATATGAGATACATCAGAAAATCTCAAACTTTGTAGACCACATGTCTCACTACAATGTCTCTAAGTAATAACATAAAATAAAGCGGAAGTAAATAAATTACTCTAAGCAGGAGCGCCCTGTCTGATGCAAATATGACGAAGAAAAGTCTGATCTCCTCAAAGCCGCTACTGTTGCGGCTGCTGCTCAGCTACACCTGTTGGGTTCACACAAGGGTAACGTTATGAGCAATTGCCCAGTAACGAGACAAATACTACAGTAACTACGGTAGGAGGAAGCAAGGGATGTATGCTCAACTCTATCTAAAAACATAAGCATATATGGTAGAAAACAAGAAAGTTACCCAGGTATTCCGATTCACCTTGGATCATACAACAACTAACTTTATTTATTGATTTAATAATCATTAAGTACTACTACAATGGTCTTGATATTTCTACAAGTTGATTATGATCCATAATGATTTGCAATTATAATTTCCAGTATTCGATCATTAATCATTACTCGTATTATTTTAGCACATGCAAGTACGCGACTCGCAGGCCTCCGCTAAGCGGGAACTTGGTATCCATCTTGAGTAAACCCTCAAGATACTCTTCTCAATCATAAATGAATAAATCAAAACCTCATTCTCCCACTTCAAACCACATCCCGGAACACCTCTCACAATAATAATACTCGAAATAGAAATTTGATGCGGCCACACCTAATTCTACTCCGAGTCTTAGTATTGTGTATAAGTGTGAAACCAAGAATACCAACCGCACTACCTGCCAACTCCGTCGAGCGACTCCGGATGCTACCGGGCTGCTAGGTGCAATGCGTCACCCAACTCGTCCGTTGGGGTCGCGGCTTTCATGGCATCTATCCGAGACCCAAGGTTTCATGCCCACCCCTTGAGGCGCCTAACTCCAACTACCCAAGCACTATGAAACTCACCCATGAGGTGTCGAACGCCGTTAGCAAATCAAAGATAACTTATGGTATACTTCTATCCATTGATATAACGCTCGACATGTAACATATATACGACTCGACCATGATTTGAATACATTAGTCGAGTACGTATGATGTGTAATGAAATTTTTGTTTTGCTATTGTGATTTAAAGGGCATCCGTGGGAGAGAGAAAAAAAAACTTATATTTTACTTTCCACCGTACTATTGTAATTTTGTTACTTAATTAAAAGTAAATTTCATATGTTCATTGACAGGGTTTTGAGATTACAAAATTCGCTCAACGTAAAATACATGAAAGAAAATTATTTATTGTCACAAGGCATGATGTCGATTTAGAATACTAACCTGAAATCAATATATATTCATTCGTAGTAATTTTGAGTCTGCTAATTAGGAGTCTTCACGTCTAAAATATTTACTTCGATGAATTTAATTTACATATTAAAACCAACGTATTAATACAAGAATCAATGATACATATTCTTTTTTTTCTACCTAAGCACCTATGATAGCAGTGATTGTCTTCTTGCTATGGAATTTGAGAAGATATCCAGGTTACCTATACTTTCTGTACATTATCTCATTTGATCATGTTGGATATTTTTAACAAGGAAAATATATGATCGTAACCGATTGCTATGTTTAGTGGGTGAAAAACTTGAATCATTTCAAACCTGTGACACCCTCTCTTCCTTTTTCTAAAATATAGACCAGAATAAATATTCATTATGCATAATGTTTAACACTGTAATAATTATTCTAACGTGCAAGGTCTTGAGGTTTTTGACGTTTTCCCTTATCTTTTCCTCCAACGTCAATCATGATTACCGTAACCACTGTGCACTATAATAACATAACAATGGTTGTATTATAATCTTAATGGTGTAACCTTTAATTTGATAACTTACCATCCACGGACAATTAGATCTTTTCAAAGTTTAATGAGCATCAATTGCAGTCATTTTGTAAAAAAACCAATTACAGTCATAACCCCACGCCCTTTTATATATTAGTTATGGATGTAACGTTACTCTTTTACATGGATTTATGATGGCGGGATACTTGTATACAGATTGACATTTTTTTCTATGGAAAATGAAATTCCATTTACCTAAATATGTGTAATAAGAACACTAGGCATATAACAAATATCATGTAGATCCATATTTTAGAAATGAGATAAATAGATCTTTTCAACGAGATGAATTTGGGGGAAAACAACAATTTCACAAAGCACCCCAAACTTGATACTCAGGAGAAATAAAAAATGATTCGAATTTTAACATCTTGGAAGGTCATGTAGGGAGATGAAAAAAATGCATGAAACCAACAACATGGAGGGATTGGAATCACCATTACAAATTAAGATTCATGGTATAAGGTTGTGAAATCGTTCAAGCATACATGAATGAGAATCGTGTGAAACCAACAGCAAGAGGGGGTTTTTATCGTTACCTTCGAGGATGTTCCCTCGAGTTCTCCTCTCACACGGAAATGCTATTTCCGTCGCTTGATCGGAACGTGAATGCATGTACGAAGGTGACCTCGAGCTTTCCTACGTGATGGTGGTCGCGGATCTTTGATCGGAGCTCCTTCTCTGACGTCGACGGTGGCCTCCCAATGATAAAATCGACCAAGGTGGTGGTGCTCCAAAGAGAGGGAAGGATGGTGGTGGATATGGCTTTTAGAGAGCAGCCTACCATCTCCTATTTATAGAAGGAGAGGTGAATTTGGATCTCGATTCGGATCCGGTTCGGATCCATATATGGGTTCTGACTATGATTCTTAAAACAACGATAACTTGAGCTAGGAATACCGGAATTAGGTGTTCTTGGGCTCGTTGGAAAGATCTCGACAAGATCTACGAAATGGTGTGATTATTTGAATTTTGTGGATGCCAAAAATACTCCATATTTTTGAAAAAAGAAAATTCGGGGTTTCACATCATAAAAATCTTAAAGGAAGTCTTGTCCTCGAGACGTGGGATTTAACGTATAAGTTTTGAAAGTGGTGTAGATTCAGGCATAAAAATCTTAAAGAGAATGAAACCCATAAAAATCTTAAAGAGGATTGAAATATGATTTCGTGAACATACCTTCAAAAAGATAGGGGTATTTCTGTCGCATATCTGCCTCAGGCTCCCAAGTGGCCTCCTCAATATTCTGACTTTGCCACAATACTTTGACTAAAGGGATGTCTTTCCGTCGTAACCTCTTGACTGCCCGGTCTAAAATCTGCACGGGTGCCTCAGGAAAATTTAAATAAGGTTCAACCGCGAGATCCTCATAGCTAATCACATGTCGAGGGTCTCGAATATACTTCCGGAGGTTTGACACATGGAATACATCGTGCACGCCTGCCAAGTGAGGAGGGAGTGCTACTCGGTATGCTACCTTCCCAATACGAGATAAGATCTCGAAAGGGCCAACGAATCGTGGTGCCAACTTGCCCTTGACACCAAATCTCTGAATACCTTTCATTGGAGATACTTTTAAGAATACAAAGTCTCCGGTATCAAATTCAAGATCACGACGTCTCTGATCAGCATAGCTCTTCTGATGGCTCTGTGCAGTCAATAGTTTCTTCCTAGTCGTTTCCACTGCTCTTGTTGTGTCCTCGATTATCTGAGTGAATAAATACCCTTGTCACCCACTCCCTGCCAACACAAGGGAGTAGTGCATCTTCGCCCATACAATGCCTCGAAAGGTGCCATACCAATACTAGTATGGTAGCTGTTGTTATAGGTGAACTCCACAAAAGGAAGGTGATCCTTCCAACATCCTTGCCACTCAATGGCACATGCTCTGAGTAGGTCTTCAAGGGTCTGAATTGTCCTCTCTGATTGCCCGCCAATCTGCGGATAATAGGCTGAACTAAGACATAGTTCAGTTTTTAGGGCCTTCATGAATTCTCCGCAATAATGCGATGTAAAACGAGAGTCTCTATCAGATACAACCTCCTTGGGAATCCCATGCAAGCGAATAACATGCTGAATATATAGCTTGGCCAGATCTACCGGAGTGCATGTCATGTTCACGGGAATGAAATGTGCGGACTTGGTGAACCTGTCCACAATAACCCAAATGACATCATATCCACCTACTGTACGAGGTAAGGATGTCACGAAGTCCATAGAGATACTCTCCCATTTCCACAACGGAACAGGAAGTGACTGTAACAAGCCAGGAGGACGCTTGTGCTCTGCCTTCACCAACTGGCACGTAAGGCAACGAGTAACATGTTCTGCAACATCTCTCTTCATCCCCTCCCACCAGAAGTGTTGACGAAGGTCTCTATACATCTTGGTGCTCCATGGATGTATAGATAATCTAGAACAATGACCCTCATCTAGGATGTCTCTCCTTAACTCACCATCATCAGGGACACAGACACGGTCCCCCTTCCATAATATGGACTCACAGACTCTGAATCCATCAAACTCCTCCTTCAGGCATCGATGGAATAAGTCTTGTAATTTCTGATCTGTTTGCTGACCATGCACAATCCTATCCCATAGTCCACTATACTTGGCAGGTACAGTTACAGCGTCTGTATTACTGTCAAAGGGGTGCCACTTACTAAGTGCTGCGAGCATATCTCAAGTCTGTAGCCATGCTGTGGTGCTCTCGGTATGTGCTCTTCTACTCAAAGCATCTGCTACTACATTCCCCTTACCCGGATGGTAAGAGATAGTGCAGTCATAATCCTTCAACAGCTCCATCCATCGCCTTTGCCTCATATTCAACTCTCGCTGGTCAAAGATATATTTGAGACTCTTGTGATCTGTAAAAATCTCAAACGTGACCCCATATAAATAGTGAGGCCATATCTTCAACGCGAAGACTATAGCTGCCAACTCCAAGTCATAAGTAGGGTAGTTTGGTTCATGACTCTTTAATTGTTGTGATGCATATGCCACGACATGACCACGTTGCATCAACACGGCTCCCAAACCCTCCTTTGATGCATCAGTATACACTGTAAAGTCTAAGGGGCCTGACGGAAGGGTGAGAATCGGAGCACTGGTCAGTCTTTCTTTCAGCGTACGAAAGCTCAACTCGCACTTGTCGCTCCAAATGAAAGGAACATCCTTCTGTGTCAGACGAGTAAGTGGTAGAGCTAGCTGCGAGAAGCCCCTAACAAAACGTCTATAGTAGCCGGCGAGGCCTAAGAAGCTACGTATCTCGGTAACTGTCTTGGGTTGCTCCCAGGACATGATAGCCTCTATCTTGGCTGGATCAACTGCCACACCTGCTCCTGATATTACATGACCGAGGAAAGCTACTTCAGTAAGCCAAAATTCATACTTATTGTATTTTGCATACAACTTGTGTTCTCTGAGTGTCTCGAGAATAGTACGAAGGTGTTGTTCACGCTCATGCTCATCACGTGAGTAGATCAAAATATCATCAATGAATACTACCACAAACCGATCTAAGTATGGACGAAAAATTCTATTCATCATGTCCATGAACGCGGCAGGTGCGTTCGTGAGTCCAAATGGCATAACCACAAACTCATAGTGGCCGTATCTGGTACGAAAAGCAGATTTAAGCACATCTGTGTCCTTAATTCTCAATTGATGATAACCCGATCGCAGGTCAATCTTTGAGAATACCGTTGCTCCTTGCATTTGATCAAAAAGATCATCTATTCGTGGAAGTGGATAACGGTTCTTCACCGTCCTTTTATTCAATTGCATGTAGTCGATGCATAAACGCATAGACCCATCCTTCTTTTTTACGAAGAGGACCGGTGCTCCCCAAGGTGATGTACTGGGACGGATAAATCCCTTTTCCAACAACTCTTGCAGTTGTACTTTGAGCTCCCTGAGTTCAGCCAGTGCCATTCGATATAGAGGTATGGAGATCGGTTGCGTGTCAGGTATCAAAGTAATCTCGAACTCGATCTCCCTCTCTGGCGGCAGTCCAGGTAATTCCTCTGAAAATACATCAGGAAAATCTCATACAATCTTGACATCTTCAATCATACGATCTTCGGCAGGTAACTCCACTACATAGGCGAGAAAACCTATGCAACCCTGATCGAGCAAGTGTTGGGCCTTCAATGCCGATACATATAAGATCTCACTATCTGAGGCACGTCCATCAAACTGAAAGGTAGGTATGTCTGGTATATGGAACACTACCGTCTTCTCGAAGCAATCAAGACATGCGTGATGTTGCTCGAGCCAATCCATACCTAAGATGACATCAAAATCTTCTAGCTGAATGAGTAAAAGATATGCAGGCATTAGGTGCCCGCCAATCTGCACTGCTACTTTCTCCATCGCTTGTCGCACTATGAATAATTGGCCCCCCTGGACCCTTGACGTAGTAAGGAGATGGAACGTAGACTGGTTCTTTATCTAACTTGGATACTAAGCGATGTGCTAGAAAAGAGTGCGTAGCTCCCGAATCAAATAAGGCGTGTAAGGATATACCATGTACTGAAATCATACCTCGCACTACAGCTCCTGAGGCGTGGGCCTGCTCCTGTGTGATTGCGTTCAACTGTCCCTGAGGCTGTGATGGGGCATTAGAACCTGCAGCACTGAAGGTTGATCGTGATGGAGGACGTTGAAAACCTCGACCTCCACGACGAGAAGCTGATCCATATGAATTTGCGGGTGAGAAAGTTGGTCGTACACTTGGTTGATGACTGCCTGAGATGCTGGCAAGTAAGGGACACTTGGCCTTGAAATGACCCGACTGTTGGCAGTGGAAACACCTACGATCTCCTGGCTGAGAAAAGGAGCCTCCCGAGACAAGGCTAGCACCTCCTGTCTTACGACTCTGCGAGTGTGTCGAAGAGCGGAAGGAAGTAGAACCATGACTCGTCAAGCCCTACCCCAAAGTAGGTGTAGGGGCAAATCTGCTAACGGTAGGAGTGGTAGCCATTGGGTGGAAATGACGCTCTCTACGAGCTCTATAGAAATCTCGACGAGCAGATCTCCCAGGCTGAGGTGGTTGGAAATGTAATGGACTCCCCTGAAGCCGACTCTGAGTTGCCTCCATCTTGGTAGCTTTAGCGGCTACTTCCTTGATGGAAGTGAAATCTAATGCAGATAGCTAGTGTTGCACATCGTCACGCAGTCCCCGGATAAACTTCTGTAAATTCTCCTCGGGAAAAGTAGTAGTCGCCGGTGAGTGGCGGGAGAGTTCAGTGTAACGAATGAGGTAATCTTGGGCCGTCATTGACCCCTGCTTCAGCTCAGCAAATAACCTCCTCTGATCCTCAACCCAGTGATCAGGACAGAACTGACTACGGAACTCATCAAGAAAAATTTCCCATGTTATGGGATCCTCCAGATGTTCCTTGGTGGCGAACCACCAACGCTCAGCATAACCTGCTAGTGAAAACTCCACAAATGTAAGCCAAGACTCTTCAGGAGAATTAATCATCCTCAACACTTTAGATACGTGTTCCAGCCATAGCTCAGCCTCATCTGGCGTACCGGTGCCAAAGAATTGTGGCACCTTAGATCTCTGATATGCTGCGTAGGTCGTCTGATGTTTTTGCAGCGTCTCTAGGTCATCTGATCCTTCCGGGTCCAGAGACACCGAAGGGTGAACACTGTCCTCCTCCTCACGAGAGGGCTGGTACGAGGATTCATCCTGCTGAAGGAGCCTTTGCTCCAATACCTCCTGACGTTGTTGTATACCCTGTACGGCCTGAACTAGCAAGGCCAACTGCTGCGCAATATCAGGGTCAACACGAGGCGGCATGATTCCCTGCGAGAATAATTATATTAAAAATTATTTTCATGGTTAGAGAGACAACGGACACTTCAAACAGAACTTGAATTATTCTCCTTACTGGTGACAAGGTCCGAAGACTCTGTCGCTATTTTTATATTTCAAATCCCGTTGATAATCTAATATGCAAAGATAGAATGGAGTATCGGGCTCTGATACCATCTGTGACGCCCCGCCCCTCCGGCTACCGAAACCGATGGGATGGGAGCGTCGGACCTACGGTCCAAATACGCCCATGATCTATGATACTCAGCAAACCATCTTATGCACAATAGATTAACATTTGAAATATAAATAACAACGGGAGAATAACATAAAATGGAAAGAAAAATGCAACATCCATTCTCATTGATACTCATCAAGTTCATGTCCATGATATGAGATACATCAGAAAATCTCAAACTTTGTAGAAAAACTCTCCACATGTCTCACTACAATGTCTCTAAGTAATAACATAAAATAAAGCGGAAGTAAATAAATTACTCTAAGCAGGAGCGCCCTGTCTGATGCAAATATGACGAAGAAAAGTCTGATCTCCTCAAAGCCGCTACTGTTGCGGCTGCTGCTCAGCTACACCTGTGGGGTTCACACAAGGGTAACGTTATGAGCAATTGCCCAGTAACGAGACAAATACTACAGTAACTACGGTAGGAGGAAGCAAGGGATGTATGCTCAACTCTATCTAAAAACGTAAGCATATATGGTAGAAAACAAGAAAGTTACCCAGGTATTCCGATTCACCTTGGATCATACAACAACTAACTTTATTTATTGATTTAATAATCATTAAGTACTACTACAATGGTCTTGATATTTCTACAAGTTGATTATGATCCATAATGATTTGCAATTATAATATCCAGTATTCGATCATTAATCATTACTCGTATTATTTTAACACATGCAAGTACGCGACTCGCAGGCCTCCGCTAAGCGGGAACTTGGTATCCATCTTGAGTAAACCCTCAAGATCCTCTTCTCAATCATAAAGGAATAAATCAAAACCTCATTCTCCCACTTCAAACCACATCCCGGAACACCTCTCACAATAATAATACTCGAAATAGAAATTTGATGCGGCCACACCTAATTCTACTCCGAGTCTTAGTATTGTGTATAAGTGTGAAACCAAGAATACCAACCGCACCACCTGCCAACTCCCGTCGAGCGACTCCGGATGCTACCGGGCTGCTAGGTGCAATGCGTCACCCAACTCGTCCGTTGGGGTCGCGGCTTTCATGGCATCTACCCGAGACCCAAGGTTTCATGCCCACCCCTTGAGGCGCCTAACTCCACCTACCCAAGCACTATGAAACTCACCCATGAGGTGTCGAACGCCGTTAGCAAATCAAAGATAACCTATGGTATACTTCTATCCATTGATATAACGCTCGACATGTAACATATATACGACTCGACCATGATTTGAATACATTAGTCTAGTACGTATGATGTGTAATGAAATTTTTGTTTTGCTATTGTGATTAAAGGGCATCCGTGGGAGAGAGAAAAAAAACTTATATTTTACTTTCCACCGTACTATTGTAATTTTGTTACTTAATTAAAAGTAAATTTCATATGTTCATTGACATGGTTTTGAGATTACAAAATTCGCTCAAGGTAAAATACATGAAAGAAAATATTTATTGTCACAAGGCATGATGTCGATTTAGAATACTAACCTGAAATCAATATATATTCATTCGTAGTAATTTTGAGTCTGCTAATTAGGAGTCTTCACGTTCAAAATATTTACTTCGATGAATTTAATTTACATATTAAAACCAACGTATTAATACAAGAATCAATGATACATCTTCTTTTTTTTCTACCTAAGCACCTATGATAGCAGTGATTGTCTTCTTGCTATGGAATTTGAGAAGATATCCAGGTTACCTATACTTTCTGTACATTATCTCATTTGATCATGTTGGATATTTTTAACAAGGAAAATATATGATCGTAACCGATTGCTATGTTTAGTGGGTGAAAAGCTTGAATCATTTCAAACCTGTGACACCCTCTCTTCCTTTTTCTAAAATATAGACAAGAATTAAATATTCATTATGCATAATGTTTAACACTGTAATAATTATTCTAACGTGCAAGGTCTTGAGGTTTTTGACGTTTTCCCTTATCTTTTCCTCCAACGTCAATCATGATTACCGTAACCACAGTGCACTATAATAACATAACAATGGTTGTATTATAATCTTAATGGTGTAACCTTTAATTTGATAACTTACCATCCACGGACAATTAGATCTTTTCAAAGTTTAATGAGCATCAATTGCAGTCATTTTGTAAAAAAAACCAATTACAGTCATAACCCCACGCCCTTTTATATATTAGTTATGGATGTAACGTTACTCTTTTACATGGATATTTGATGGTGGGATACTTGTATACAGATTGACATTTTTTTCCATGGAAAACGAAATTCCATTTACCTAAATATGTGTAAAATGAACACTAGGCATATAACAAATATCATGTAGATCCATATTTTAGAAATGAGATAAATAGATCTTTTCAACGAGATGAATTTGGGGGAAAACAACAATTTCACAAAGCACCCCAAACTTGATACTCAGGAGAAATAAAAAATGATTCGAATTTTAACATCTTGGAAGGTCATGTAGGGAGATGAAAAAAATGCATGAAACCAACAACAAGGAGGGATTGGAATCACCATTACAAATTAAGATTCATGGTATAAGGTTGTGAAATTGTTCAAGCATATAGGAATGAGAATCGTGTGAAACCAACAGCAAGAGGGGGTTTTTATCGTTACCTTCGAGGATGTTCCCTCGAGTTCTCCTCTCACACGGAAATGCTATTTCCGTCGCTCGATCGGAACGTGAATGCATGTACGAAGGTGACCTCGAGCTTTCCTACGTGATGGTGGTCGCGGATCTTTGATCGGAGCTCCTTCTCTGACGTCGACGGTGGCCTCCCAATGATAAAATCGACCAAGGTGGTGGTGCTCCAAAGAGAGGGAAGGATGGTGGTGGCTAGGGCTTTTAGAGAGCAGCCTACCATCTCCTATTTATAGAAGGAGAGGTGAATTTGGATCTCGATTCGGATCCGGTTCGGATCCATATATGGGTCCTGGCTATGATTCTTAAAACAACGATAACTTGAGTTAGGAATATCGGAATTAGGTGTTCTTGGGCTCGTTGGAAGGATCTCGACAAGATCTACGAAATGGTGTGATTATTTGAATTTTGTGGATGTCAAAAATACTCCATATTTTTGAAAAAAGAAAATTCGGGGTTTCACACGCAACCATCACAAGCTGGTGATTTCTGGGGTCTAAACCCGACCATTCCACACCAGACGCAGACCTTCACGCAATTTCTAACCAGTGATTTCATTTCACATGAAATGCCTGGATTTGCCTATTATGCAGATTCCAACCGTTTACCTCCCTTCCAGGATCTACCGCAGCATCGTACACCGCAACCAGATCAGCCACCAACAGAGCATCGTCAACGACCTTCGCAGATCGATAGATCTTCATCAGTTCAGGATCAAACACCTCAGCCACCACGACAAACGAATGACGAGAGTGAAGGTGGTACTAGTGTCGCTAGTAGGGGTCGTAGGGCTAATCTATCATCAATATTACGTAGGGCACGTAGAATTCTGCATCCCCAGTAATTTGTATGAACAATTTCTTTTTAATTAGTTGATTAATGATGTATTGATCGTTTATGTTAATTTCACTATAATATCATGCTTCCTTCGTTATTACAAATTACTGGCATAAATAGAGTAATATGCAGATCCGTTAGTACAATCTCAAGTTGACGTATTGCAAATCCGTAAGTACAATCTCATATTGTTATTTTTTATTTTAATATTACGATAATTTCTTTATGCCTTACGATATTTCTATCTTATTAATTTTTTGATATTGTTTTATTGTGAGAGATGGCGAAAACAAGATTCACAGCGCGTAAGTCGGTATGTCCTCCGACCAACAGAGTCCTGGCAGTACGTACACCGCTCAGGGCGACTCCACCTGCATCACATCAGACTCCGCCGGCGTCCGATGGCCAGCCACAAGGAGGACCTCGTGCTCCTGGCACTCTTTCAGATGCTCCTACAGAGTATCCACTGCAGACTACTTCAGAGTATCCATTGCAGGATACTTCCCTGCCTCAGCCGCTTTATCCTATCGACTCTCCGCTTCCTGACTACTCGCCACAATCCATGCCTCCATTGATGGATGTCGGTTCTCAGAGCGAGACCTCCCCGGTCACTGATGTCTACGATGAGGAGGAGGAACTGTATGGTGACTTGGCAGATCTACACTACACAATTGCACTTAAGTACACACGTCTGAGCGTACTTCGACGACAGCGACATCGTTAGAGGATATGCTTAGTACTGTTTAGAACATATTTGTTTAACGCAATGCTAGATGTAATCTCCGTATTTCGTGTTTGAATGCGATGTTTATGTTGAATGTGATGTTTATGTTGAATGTGATGTTTATGTTGAATGTGATGTTTATGTCAGTTTTTTTGGAGGAATTTGAAGAGTTTCGAACAGTGACACACATATTTACTTTGCGCAAACATATACCATTATATTTTATATACAATGGAACAATAAATAATAATTATATTACTATTATATTTACGTATTATCCATTATTATTAAAAATAGTTATAAATATTTATATACAATAGAACAATCATTAATATTTAAACATTATCAATTATAAAATAATAATGTATAAAAAATTTACGTATTATACATTATTATTATAAAATAATTATAAATATTTATATACAATGGAACAATCAATAATACTTATACATTATCAATTATAAAATAATAATGTATAAAAAATTTACGTATTATCCATTATTATTATAAAATAATTATAAATATTTATATACAATGAAACAATCAATAATACTTATACATTATCAATTATAAATTAATAATGTATAGAAAATAGTATTTTATCAATTATAAAATAATAATATATATACTTTATAATTTATACATTATCAATTATACATTATCAATTATAAGATTTATACATTAGGTGGGGAAGGGTTCTGGGCGCAGATCGGGGAAGGTTCGCCGATCGGCAAACTGTTCGCCGATCGGCGAACAATTCGCCGATCTATGCCCTGACTCGGAATTTCCGAACTGACATGCCCTGACCGGGCATATTGACATGGGCCATGCCCATTCGGGGAAAAAGCTCAGAGAGAGAGAGAGAGAGAGAGAGAGAGAGAGAGAGAGAGAGAGAGAGAGAGAGAGAGAGAGAGAGAGAGAGAGAGAGAGCTACCTTGGTTACATGTTGGGGTTACATCTCTCGGTGGTTTTGGGACCTCGGCAGAGTTGGGATCTGTTGTGTTTATCCCAGCTGTTCATTACACAGAAAGAATGGAGATAATTTGGCAAAATAATCCAATTTCTTCATAATATATTTTGCCCGATTGCGATGTGATTCCTTGTAACGATATCTATCTCATTGTAACCTTGTGTTTTCAAGGGTAACAAATTGTATAATGTCGTGAAAAAGTTGTTTACATCATTTGGTAACTCAATATCAAAGACGGTAAGAAAATATGTCGTCTAGAAAAGATGTACATCTAAAGATAAATTGCTACAGTTGAAACCATTTAAATAGAGTGGCTACTTTACTTCACCATCAACCTACAATCTTGGCTTAGAGATAACTACAGAAAAGATAAGACGGTATATAATTAGCATCATCTTTCTTCTTTATATTAAAGTAATTACTTAAGCTATGTTCGAATTTAAAAAGAGAGAAAGAGAGTCAATTTTATCATCAAATAATACGAGTCCTTGTGGTTTATTTGAGAGAGGATCAGCTCGTGGATTTGGAATGACGGATGGAAATCGAACGACTCGCATATATTGAAAGACTACTCTTTAAGACCATGTTCATTTGGAAAATAAGAACTGAAATAAGGAGTCAAATCTCCATCCGTTACGGTTCCCAAGAGTACGGTTATTCACATCCACATCCCATTATTTCATCATATTCTATTCATATTTCTATTTTTATTCTACCTTACATACTCTTATTCCATATTATTCTCCTTATTCATATCGTTCCAACCGTACTGAAAATAGACCTTTGTTCTTCTTATTGCACATCTTTATTCATATTTATTTCCGAATTACACCCCTAAATGGAATTTTCATTTCCATTGGTTTGCATCTCCAACTCCCAACTTTCCGCAAAACACCCTCTCCTCGATCACAAGGACCTCGATCAAAGATAACAAAGCCTAATCCAGCTTTGCTGAGATCTCAATCAAGATGTACGGAAATATTAATCAAAGAAAAATAGTAATAAAAAACCTTTATATATAATATATTATTATATAGTTATAGTTAAGAGGCCCAGAGATGGGTGTTCCCGAGAACGGAAGGAGACTCCGTAAACACAGGTGTTGGGCCTCCGACAAGATTCGATCTCTTGGTGGGTTGGTTGTGTCGTGACACGTGGCCCACTCCCACGAGGTCCACAGCACGGCCCGAGGGCCAGCTGTGTTTTGAGCGAACCGATGTTGGGGATCTCAAGTTTGAGTTTCCCTCTCCTTTTCTTCTCTCTCGTCACCCTTTCATTGCTCATGCTGACATCTCTTTTCTTAAGGGTACTTTTAGGAAAACAATAGCCTTAGTTTACGTTCAAAAGTAAGAGTGAATTGGGTAGTAGGATAACTCTTTTTATATAATACTGTTTGTTTATTTTAGTATTTAAATGTCGGATTTGTTCTTGCCATTGTTTGTGTTATTTGACTTTATTGGAAATTTAGAAATTACTGAATTTTGATTATCAATATAATATTTGGATGGTAGGCTGTGCTAGTCTAATAAATTTTTTTACTTGTTGAAGGAAAAAATATATATTCGTATTTGAGGAGGAGAGGAAGAAAAAAGACAAATATTATGAGTTGAATGAACAGAGAAAGAAATATGTGAGTTAATTGAAAGGAAAGATTTAAGATATGAATCATAGGGGTATCCTTGTTAAAATTGAGGATAACTGGTAGTGTAGTTATGACATTACCTATGAAGTACGATCTTGTCAATCAACGAGGATGAGATATTAAGCTATTTAAATCGTAAACTTGGTATATATCCTAGAGAAGGATGTGGATTCAAATGTCGTAATTATTATTGGCTAAACAGATAAACAAAGGATGATTAGTTGGTCTGCATTTTGAATGCGTAGCAAATGCTCTCTTTTTGTCTATTTGTGTAACACCCCAATCCCAGACATAATCTCACATCTAAAAACTCACAAAAATGTGAGTGTGGGTTATAAGTGGTAGTTATTACTAATTAACAACTTGAGATTAAGCATTTTGGATGGTTATCAACGGGCCCATCAACGTCTGAACCCAACAAGTTGTCAATGTCAGTTTTCCTCCATTAACGGAATGGGAATCCTAAGCTCGAGATGTTACAAAATGGTATTAGAATCGGTTTCCTTCTGATAGTAGAAAGGGATACACAAGACGTGAATCCACCTCCTACAAAGAGATAGGAGGTAAATGCTACCCGAAGCGTGCATCCGCTACCATCACTGGAAATAAGTGATGGGTCATGTCGTAACGAGGATGTTACAAATTTAAGTAGAGGAGGTTGTAAAACTACAAAAACCCAAAAATAGTCCTACATCTAAGATTCACGAAGTATTGGTGTGAGTTATAAGTGGTGGAAATAGTATACAACTTGATCTTAAGATTTTGGGTGGTTGTTAGTCCATAGAAGGCTGAGCCCAACAAGTTGTCAGGGCTAGTTTTCCTCCATTAATGGATAGAAACCTAAGATCGAGACGTTACAAATGATATCAGAGTGAATTCTCCTATGATAGTGGAAAGAGTTTCCCAAGAGGTGGAGCTATCCCTACAAAGATATAATGAAAATGCTACCCAGAGTATGCATCTGTTATTGTTACTAGGAATAAGTGATGTGTAATGTCATAACAAGGCCACTACGAATATAAGTGGGGGTGTTGTAACACCCCAATTTCCAAACATACTCTCTCAGCTAAAACTCACAAATTGGGTATGGTTATAAGTGGTGGAGATTATTACTTGACAACTAAGGCTTAAGTATTTCGGGTGGTTGTCAACAGAATCCGTCTGAGTCTGATTCCATCAAGTTGTCAGGCTAAGTTTCCTCCATTATTAGACTAGAGACCTAAGCTTGGAATGTTACAAATAGCATCAGAACTAATTTCTCTTTGATAGTGGAAAGTCCTACCTAAGAGTGTTGGAGCTACCCCTATAAAGAGATAAGAGGAAAAGGCTATCCGGAGCATGTAGTCGTTCCTGTCACTTGGAATAAGTGATAGGTGATAAATCCATGATTCATCTCTTTTATTCTTTCATTTTAACTAAAATCTTTGGAAAAATACATGTAAATATTCACTAATTCTCACTAATTAATATTCTAACCTCATTTGCTAATATTATATATTTAAAACTTATTTTACTCAAAATAAAATAATAAATAAAAAAGAAAAATATAAGAAGAAGGATGTATATATCTAAATATGTACAGATTGACCCTAACCCCTAGACCATGTCAATATTGACTTGGTTGATAACATAAATAAGTAGAGGAAGATAAAGATCATAACCTATAAAAATATCAGAAAATAAAGAACCTTAATGTAGATAAACACATTTTTTACCTTGTACAAATATATACCTATTTTATTTATCATTTAAAAAAATTCCCATTAAAATATTTCCTTCATCAAAGTTGTTTATAATAATATATATTTATTTAAAAAAATATCAGCAAAATTATTTAGTGTAAAAATAAATGATTACATTGAACTGAAAAAGCCATAAAAGCCGAATTACCATATTCATAACTATTTATAAAAAACTCCAAATTGACTAAACTCATTTTTAAACTTCATTTTATAAATAATACTATTTATTAAAAATATCAAAAATAGCATTTGGACCCCTTCGTATATGTGTAATATATGTATATAAATCTTCTTCATTCTCTGTTTAACTTTTCTTAACTCTATTTAACTTAATTCTGTTTCTAAAGTGTTTATAAAAATCAGTAGTAAAATACAAAAGTATAGCCTAAAATTACTTATTAATAGATGTTAATAAATCTTAAAACCGAAAAGCCATAATGTCGAACTTCCGAACCTCATATCTCGACTATATGAACTCTGAATTGGGTGTACTCACTTTTAAAGTTTGTTTTATAAATATATCTATGAAATAAAAGCGATTTCACTAAAATCAAAGTTTATATGCAAACAATAAATTTTGAGACCCTATTGGTATATTTGTACAATGAACCTTAATTTTATTTTATTTTATTTTTGTTATTTTTTATTTTTTATACTTTATTAATATTTCATTAATGTTATATTATTAATATAAATAAAAATTAAATTTATTAAAATTAAAATAACCTCAAATGTTTAACTACATTAATTATATAAATATAATTTACCTACGTTTTTATATATTTATTTAACTAATTAAATAATAATAATTATATAATTATATCATATTATTATATTATTTATAATTTTTAATTAATTAATTGATTTATTTATTTTGTTATTTATTAATTACTAATTAATTTATTTTATTTTTAAACCTTGGGTTGACCGATCAAACCTCATCTTCCACCGTTGCCTCCATCTCCGTCCTTCCCTCTTTCTTCTTCTCCTATTCCTTCTTCCTCCTCTTCTCGCTGCCAACCATCCCAACAACCTAGTGGTCCCAAGTTGTTCCTCAACCTTCAGGCCATTCTTCTACCTCCCTCTGCCGACCCCCATCTCCCTTTCCTATAAAAGGACCTCAAGATCCCTCCGAAGATCCAATCCGCCATTAACGCCACCTGCTCCAATGAGCTCTAGAGATTGACAGAGTGTATGACAGGATTTCAGATTCTCTGCCATCAAGTAAGAGAGAAAGGGAGGGCTGGCGTGATCGTCGCTGGTGTGAAAGCGTTTACTCCTCTGCACAGGAGCCTCCATCCTGTAGCACATCGAGGCAAGCACCAAGAGCCATTTCATCAGAGCTCCTCCACAGGCAATCACATCCATATCCGATGTAGGCGCACCAAATTATTCATCTATGGGACGATAGGGTCCATGTGGCATATTTTTAATTAAAATAAAAGGCAGGGGTCATAGTGCAAACATCCCAAAGCTCACAATACAAAAAGTCGCAAGGGTGTACATGCAAAATGCCTAGCTCACGTGGAACATCACGTGAGGTGAGCTGGACTGGACCCATATGCAATATCAATAATCTTCAAGGGTCTCTATGCAATATTTACATATTTATTTATACCACATATTATATTTACAGGACCAAAAATGAAAGAAAATAAATCGAGTAGTGTTTGTACAATTTACCCCCTAAGGTGCTTAATCGGGCGATGATGGGCTTCTCGCTTGGGTGTATGACGCGTCCTCCTTGCACGATGACGTTTGGGCATCAACGGCTGAGATTATATCCCGAGGGAGGATCTGATGGTCGTTGCCTTGCTGATCCAATATCTATTGTACACCTGGGCGATGAGGCGCGATCGAACGACTAGAAAGGCCCTTGAAAGAATAGAGATGAAGGTACGCATTGGGCTCGCTCAATCAGCTCTGGTTGCTTCCTCCGACCACCAATCACGCTGCTAAAGTGCTCAAGAGCAAGCTGGAAGTGCTCCGCGTTGATTACCGACCTCAAATTTTTCGGGGCTCGCTGATTGAGCCCTAGAGCTCAGATGTTCCTGGAGGTTTTTGAGGACTGCAACTGGGGCACAGATGCCCCCTTCCAGACTTGCAAATGGGATATAAAGCACGACACGACATGTGTGACAAGGTCTGGGCTTTTATTGGCGGCTTCCGAGGACGGGATGATAGAGGGCAGTGAATTCCGACGAAGGGTGGCAGAGGTGGACTTTGATTCACAGATCTGGATCGGATCTAGTTGGCTGGCTAGTGGGGTTATAAGAAGAAGTGAATGGGTTGAGTAATGGGATGGTCACAATGGTCGGAACAAGCGGAGTACAATGAGAAACGATGGTCGGAGCTCAAGAGCTCCGGCGAGATCTAAATCCTAATCTAAGCTAAAATGACTGATGAAAGCATAAAATTAAAGCTCAAAATGGAACCTAAGACTACAAGCTACCTAGAAATGGTAAAATTGTGCAGCTCGAACCTGATGGTTGACCAGGGAGCAAGAGGGTTGGAGCTCCGCTGTGGGTCACCTCCTCTCCTCCTCCTGTCACGCTAGCACCTCAGGGGACCTCCCTGTATCACCAAGATGCACGTTTGGACAAGGGTGGTGGGTTTTAGGAATCAAAAAGGGACAAATAAATGAAAGAATGAATGGGATCTTTATTTATAGATAGAGGTTTGGTTGATCTTCGATCAAGGTTTATTCGTGGCTCAATGCAGATCAGGTAAATCTAACGAGTGGGCTTGAGGGAAGATGGTGATGGGATCAAGATCTATGAAGGACTCGCGACGAATGGAGGAACAAGGTGCTTGTAGAGGAGAAGACGGGGCTCTCGAGGTTCTGATAGGGGTCAGAGGCGAGGCAACAAAAAAATGACTCGAGTTGGTCCATGTGGACTAACCAGAAAAATACAAGACATAAATGCCTTGTAAAATGAATAATAAATATTAAATGATTTTATTGAATTTTGATTATAAAATATAAATGTTTATTATTTTATGTAGTATTTTAGTATGAATTTTATTTATTTTTTCGAGTTATTTTATTATAGCTTATTATTTACAGTTATACTTATAGGTATATTTACCTATATATTATATATTTTATTTTTTTGTTTTTTCTATTTTATTATTTTATTCTCATAATTTATATATATATATATATATTTACTTATTTAAATATATGTAAATATGATTTTATTTTATTTTTCTTATATAAATTGTACACTTAAATAAATAGATGTATATTTTATATAGGTATAAGTATAGGTATTTCATCTATGCATGTATATAGACTATTTTATTTTTGTATTTTCTTTATGGTTTTATTCTATTCTAAATATTTACATATATTATAAATAATATTTACAAAATTATAAAAATTATAAAGAATAAATAAAATGAATATTTTATTTAAGTATATTATACAATATGGGTGCAGAACCTAACTTTCACATATTAACTCCAAATTAAGTAAAATCACCATCATTAAATAGTTTAGTGAACGTTATATACAATTAAAGTGATTTTGATGCGTTTTAAGTTTATATGGAGAAGATATAGGTCTACGAAGTTTGGGTTTTGACTTTTTTTATTCTAAATATAAAATGTACACTGTGTATTATTTTTACGTCAAGTAAATTTTGTATTTTTTCTATATATTTTTATCTACAAATTCATGTACAAAGTTTCTTGATTTGATATATAAATAATAAAGAATAAAATGAGTCTCAAAAATGGATTATTGATGAACAAATAAATGAGATTTTTATTAACTTATTTACCCTTATTGATGAATTTCCATTTCATCATCTTCATTCTATTATTTTTGCCTTAAAAACCCTAGTAAATGCGTGTAATACCCTTAATTCATGTATTTTAGCATTCATGCATTTGTGTACAAGCTGTTTATAAAAATAATGTTTTAATACCAAAATTATAGAATAAAGAAAAGAAAATAAAAAGAATAAAATATTGAAAATATTTTATGACCATAAACTCCGAGACCTAGGCATCTCGATGACTAGGTCGACAAGGAATAAAGTAGGGGTAGATAATGGCCAAAATACAATTAAAATTACTTTTATTATATTCAATTTTATTCTTTTTTAGGATCCATTTTTAGTTCCACTTTTTATACTTCAAATAAAGAAACTTTATACATGAAAGTTGTAGATAATAAAATATAAAAAAATACAAAATTAATTTCATGCAAAAATATTATACAGATAAAAAGTTATACTCAGAATAAGTTTCCAAAATCTCAACTTCGCAGACCCATATCTCTCAAATAAAAACTCAAAATATATCAAAATCACTTTAATTGTATACTTTTAATAAGCTATTTAATGAAGATGTTTTCATATTTTTTGAGGTTACGGTGTGAAAGTTAGGTTTTGGACCCCTATTGTATAGTTTACCTAATTAAAATATTTATTTTATTTTCATTAATTTTATAATTTTATAATTTTGTAAATATTATTTATAATATAGGTACATATTAAAACAAGTACAAAATGATAAATAAGACATTAAAATAAAATACCTGTATAAAATACATAGGTAAAATACCTATAGCTAATACCTATATAGATAATACACCTATTGATTTAAGTGTATATAATACATTAGAAAAATAAAATAAAAATATATTTAGGTCTATAATAATAAGTTTTAAATATATAAAATATTTAATCAAAATAACAAAATTAAAATACAAAATAAAAATAAAATACTCAAATACATAGATGAATATACCTATATATAGCCCTTAAAAACTAACTTATAATTATAAACCTCTAAAAAATAAATAAAAATCAAAATAAAATACTTCAAAAAAATAATAAATAATTTTCATTTTATAATAAAAAAATAATAAAAACATTTATTATTTTTAATCGAATTTCGAAATATTTTTCCAGGATTTTTTCTTGTTGGTCCACGTGGACCAACCAGATTCTTCCGTTTGTTGACCTCTGACCGAGGTCTGGCCCCTGTCATACCTTATTTTGTCCTGTTTTCTCAGATTTTTTGAGGTCGCATCTTTCCCCTTTCCGCGCCGCTTCCTTCTTCACTTTTTCTCCTCGAAGAGCCCTCTTACATGCCAAGGGTTTGCTTCGAGGATTGGAGCAGCGATACGCCCCATCTCCCTCGATCTTCTCACCATGTCGACCAACTTTGTACAAAAACCCACCTTCTCTTTCCATTCGATTTTGAATACCCTTTTGACATGTTTGGCTCCTCCTTTCTTGCACTCCGGAATGGTGGCGGTGATAGGACTACCTCCAGTCGATTGGGGCGGTGTCAGACGTGTCTTTGGCGTGCTTCCATCATCTCCGGTGACTACCTCCGATGCGAGGTTCATCTCCTCGGTTGTGGCCAAGTTGAGGTCACTTTTACTGCATTTTAACCTAGTTTTAATCACCGTGTTTGGTTTATACCCTTAGATTATTTTTTCACTGCTTGCATTAGCTGTAGATCCATCATTCGAAGTTCGCCGGAGCTTCGCTCAAGTGAACCTCCACCACTGTGTTCCCACCTTATTCTGCCACCTGGAGGGTCGAGGAATTTTTCCCTCGACCCTATTAACGTCTTTTGCAGGTACTTGGAGTGAAAGAATTGCCTAGAGACGATTTTGCCCCTCGTCGGAGTGACCTAGAGCCCCTCCTCGACCTCACCGCCGAAGGAGAGCTTCAGCGGTCGCAGGCCCCTTTTGACGCCTCCAGACGCCAGAGAACCACTGTAGAAGCATTGGGCACCATTTTGGAGTAGAAAGGAGCGCCAAAGAGGGGAGATCTCGCTGGGGAAACTTCGCATCGGTGGAGTTCTTCTCCGTTCGTCGACCTGCCCTCCTTGCCGTTGGATCATGAAGGCGCTCCAGATCGAGCAGCTGTCATCGGATGATGATGCGCCTCCACCGTCCGATCCTCCTTTGAAGATCTAATTCAGATCGTCGGCAGCGAACCGTCATCGGCCGTCTGGATCGTGACACGTGGCTTAAGTGATCCATCAACAACCATCTGATCCGCTATAGGCGTGGGTATTTTGCATAACTCGCCCCGCTATTTTTGTAATTTAATTAATAGTTCTCAAACATTCATCGACATGTTTATATTTCTGTGTAATTTGCAAATCGCCCCCTAACATTCTTAGATTTGGGATTTGGTCCTTGCCAGCGAAGCTCACGTGTACGTGTACGTGAGCTTGGTTATTTTGCATGCAAGGACCTGTAGTTTTGTGTATTTTGAATTAGACCAGAATCATCTTAATTTAGTATAATTTTTTTTGGAAAAATTGCATAATAGCTCCTCCATTTTTGAATTATTGTGTTTCGGTCCATATTGGCGTTCTTACAGGAAGGCCCTTGGGGCTTTGTTTATTTCTAATTAGTCTTGTAACTTTTTGAGCATGTTCAATATTTTTGTGAAAAATGTGGTTTGGCCCTTAGACTTTTATTTATTTATAGAAACACCCCTATCAGTATTACATTTTCCTTTTGTTGTCTCTATTTATTTTAAATATCTATTAAACTCGAAAAAATCCCCAAAAAATAGGAGTTTGCTCCTGATTGCATCTACTTTCATGCCATACTTTTAATTTACAATTTTAGTTTTTTATCTATTTATAAAAAATAAAAAACCTCTAATTTGTCCCTGTTTGCAATATAAAACCCATAAAAATATATTTTATTTACGTGTTTTTAACTCCAGACCAAAAATAACTAATAAATATAAAGAAAACTCAAATAATAGAAAAAACCATTAAAACCTTTATAAAAATTTATAAAATGCTTAAAAGAAATCCAAAAATTGCATTTTCTGTTTCTGAATTTTCTTTATGTTATTATTCTTTCAAAATTAATTTGGAGAATTTTTTATTCTATTTTATATTTTTAATCTCCATTTTAAATTCAAGTATTTAATTATTCCTTGTTTTAGGGTATTCTTGACTTTAAAAATCTATAAAAATTAGCAAAAGTTCCTAAAAATCACAAAAATAGTAAAAAATTATTAAAAACCTAAAATATTTTATTTTTCTTATTTTTTTATTATTTTTGTTAATTTTTATAATCAACCCTAGCTTATATTGTATATATATCTTATATATAGCTTAATATATATTAAATGAAAAAGAATTAAAAAATATATTGAAATATAAAAAGAAAATTATAAATCTGTAATTTAAAAATCCAAATATAAAAATATAAAATTAAAAATAAAATAAAAAATAAAAAAACCCACATTAAAAACATAGACAAATAACTTCACTGTCAATCATTTGTGTTTCATCGCCTCGATCTAGCCGTTTGCTTCATGTGTTCGACCTCTACATACTTCCACCTATACACATCCTTGTTGTAGAGTTATAATAAATTTTAACTCCACATCTGCTTTTCATTGCTTGACTATCTGTTGTGGGTTAATTGTTGTCTTAATCCGGATTTCATGACGGTCACCTCGACGATTGTGTTCCCGTCTTGTGTGGAACATAAGACCGCTCGATTTTTGGGTAAAACAAATGGCACCGTTGCTAGGGATCAACAATGCTTAGATGGGCATTGCTTCATTTATTGTGATTATTTGCCTATTTTTGTGCATTTATTATTTTCTTTTTATTTGATATACATTTTTGAATTGTCTAACGACTCTCTTGGTTGTCTTTATTGCGAGGAACGTGGATCAAGGGAGGAGCTCCTCTTTGGAGCACCTGCACATCCACGTGAGGTGGCTTTGACCTAGCACCAAGGAGGACTTGGGGTTTTTGATGACAAGGATATTTTGATCATTTTATTTTATTTACTTGTTGTAATTTAAGTGAGAGAGAGACACTTATTGTAATATAGATGACTCTTCAGGACACTTCACACATCACGAGGTCCAGTGCCCGAGGAATTGTTCCCTTGGGGGCCTCGTTAGATTTTTTGCGGTTTTCTTCGCATTTTTTATTTTGTTTTCCATTTTTGTTTTTTTTCTTGTGTGTGATTGAGCCCTTAGTTGTAGGAACTGCTTGCCGATAGCAATAAATCCAAACACCTAATTATATTTGCCCGTATCTATAGTGTACGTTTGGATCTAGTCAAATTATAAATTGCTTCTTATTTGTATTTGAGATCGAGCGTCGAGAGAAGTGTGATACAACGCTTGCAGGATCCGTTGTGGCGGACACCGATGCACTTCAGAGATAGGACATTTGGATCTCTCTTCTAGATATTTAGCATCTGGTTCTTCACGTTAATAGAAGTTTCTCATCCTAGGGTGATTTCATCGGTTGCATTTGCATATAGATAGGTTTCAATTCTGCTGAGCATATTTGCATGTAGAGTGTTGGAGGCAAGGTGATCATTTCTCTTTAGAATCCATCATTGATTTGCCGCTTGCATTGCTTTTCCGACTCTCCCTCTGATTTTGATCACTTAGGTGCTTAAAGGAATTGATTCCCCGCTAGGATTCGTGCATTCTTGTAAAAAAATCTAAAAAAAGTGAAAACAAAAAAAATTAGGACTGTTAACATTACTCGACCCTAAAATCTACGAAAAAGAAAAATCTTGCTTTGAGATGAGTAATCCCCTCATTCTCTTCGCTTTTATTTGCTCATATACACACTAAGGATTAGTGCCAAAATCCTATCCATCCCTCCTAAGTGATTGTAAAACTTTTTGACTTCTCACCTAACTCTAAAACATACAAGATAAAAAGACCGCACTTTTGCGATCTTCACCGAGTTGAGTAGATGAATTGAGGGTGTGTTTGATTTGTGTGAGTTAATTTGTGATTGTTTGTGTGAATTCTAGATCTCCTATGCGCATTTGCGCCTTGTTCTTCACTTCTCTTGATTTGACCATCGTGCTCTCCCGATTACTTTTCTTTTGATTTCGAGATGGCCGAGTGTAGCGATTTTTATCCAGACTTTGTGGACTCCTCCTACCCTCCAGCCGGTGCACCTCCCTTTTTTCCAGGAGGACTTTGCTCCTGATTTTTGTACATATCCGCCTCAGCCACAGTATCAGACCTCGGACTTCTATCCACATCCACCACCACCTTCACATTTTCCACCTTCACACCCACCCGAGACTGATCTGTTGGAGTCACCTTTCATGGAGTCCACCCTTGAGCACTTGACCCAGATGACGGAACATATGAGACAGAGGATTGATGACCTCAATAGTATAAATAAGAACCATGATGACATTCCACCATTTGATGAAATGGGTTCATTTGAGGATTCCTACGAGAGCTTGCAATCACCAAAAATACAAAAAAATGAGAAATTTTAAAAACACAAAAAGAATTCGGAAGACCTTTGGTTGATTTAGACTGTGAGGAGAGGTACCATCTGCTAGATCATTCACCCACATACTCATTCACATCTAGTCCCATCTCTGACTCCGAGGATGCGATTGTACAGACTGCTCTTGGCTGTCCTCGTGTATATGATGATTCCGATCTCCTCTCTTGTATGGAGGAGATCTAAAAATTCAAAAAATGTTGACTGAACCCAAAATGGTGGCCTCTATTCATGAGATCATCGATGCCCCACTTCGCCAGGCCATGACCCAATTATCTACTCCTTAAAACCCAATAAGAGAAAGTGGAGGAGCATATTTGAGCGTAATATCTTGACCATGGCCACTTGTCATGCCATCACACACCGTCCCATTCCTAGGAAAAAGAACACAATTACAACTTTCATTAGTTGCCATCTCTGACCATACTTGTGATCACACTCTCCTGGACGGCGACACATCGATCAATATAATACCCTTCTCGTTGGTACAGTCTATTCATCTTGGGCCTCTCAAGAAAATCAGGATGATCATTCAATTTGCTGATAGATCTATCAAGAGGCCGAAGGGTATCCTTGAAAATGTCGTCATCTCGATTCAGGGCATGAGCTACACTATTGATCTTTTCATATTGCCCATGGAGACCTCTACAGGGGAGAACTCTCCAGTCATCTTGGGATAACCATTCCTCACCTCTACGAGAGATATTATTGATTATGAATCAGGAGAGATTTGCTTCCGTCTGGTTGAGAAAGTGAAGTGATCATCACTGCACCCACTGCCGATCAGAGACCTGCACCTGATGTGATTTCACCAATTTTAGCTGACCCTGAGGAACATGAGCTTGACGAGACGATTATAGACTTTTGCTATATGCTGAATTTCACTGAGACCAGAGAATTCCTCCCCATGGAGGAAGACTCAGAAAGCATGGACCTCGGAGTTTCTTCTTCTGGTGCTTGGCGATACGTTGATGGCATTAGCGGGATTTACACGATTAACATTATTGAGCAGTGGGCAAATTCAGAGACTAGACATGATGGATATGGCTTGATTCGTTTCGCTGATGAGTCTGTTCCTATTCACTTAGATTAAGATGAAAAGGTTGAATTTGATCTTGTTGCTTTTATCCAGGAATTTGGGCCTTTTGATGTAGATAATGATCCGGTTGAGACTGTAGAGGACGAACATGATTCAACTACTTCCACTGATGAGTTCGTCCCTTTTGGTTTTGACTTAGGAGAGACCTCACAGGATGACCTTGACTCTACTTCTTTCGATGATGATGAGTTCATCCCTTTTCACTTCGATATCAGCGAGACCCCCAAGGCCAGACCTAGCCATACTACTTCCACTCACCTGTTTGTGCCTTTACACCCTAGGACCACTAAGGATCTTCACCAGGTTGATCCTGATCGGCTTCCATCCACTATGGGCCCCGATATCGACCTCCATTTTATCAGATCCATTCCTCAACGGTCCTGCAAGAAGGTTCGCTTTCAACCTTCTTGATCCTCTATACATTCACTCTATTGTATACTTGCTTCGTTTATTTTTGTCCATCTTCCATATTTCTCATCCACCCCATTCTCGTGTGTGCCTTACTAAGGACGTACTTTGTCCCCAATTAGGGGGGGGGGGGGTGGATGAGCCGAGTGCTCTTAGTTTCGTTTCATAACTCTTGTTGTTGCCTATACTTAGGGCTTATTTTACCCTAAGTATAGGGGTAGTGGTGTGTACATCCAATTCTATTTTCTTCCTTCTTTAGATCTCTTTTCTTCTTTTTTTTCTTTTCCTTTTCTTTTATCTTTTTCTACCAAAAAGGTGTCGCACCTTTTTGTCAGTCTTCTATACTTAGGACGTACTTTGTCCTAAGTATAGGGGGTGTGCACCCTGAGTTCTTTCATTTTTTGATCCTCTCCATTGTCTCCTCTCCTTGATTATACTTAGGGATATCTTACCCTAAGTATAGGGGGAGACAGTCTGAGTACGATCTGTTCATTCCCACCCTTGACCCTCCCCGCTTTGTGTACAGTATGCTATACTTCAGATTATTTGATCCTAAGTATTGGAGGGACGACCAACTTCTCATTCATTCATTCATCTATCTATTCATTTATTCTTTAGACTTTTCTATACTCAGTACGAGTTATGTCTTCTCTTTTCTCTCTGATCTATGAGGACATAGCTCAAGCTAAATCTAGGGGGATCGTATATACTCCATATATACTTTAGCCATAATTTGTACTTTCGTATTATTGTAAAATTCATTAAAAACACTTAATAAAAATATGTCTATTATTCCTCAAATTATTTCTGTATTTATTGATTAATAAATCAGGTGAAAATATTTTTTGCAAAATGTTTGAAAAATAGTTTGAAAATCCTTTTGAAAAATCTGTTGAAAACTACTTGGAAAACATTATGTTCAATATTTTCAACCTTTGTAAAATTGTTTTGTTTTGAAATTTCTTTTATTTGTGTGAAATAAAAATATTTGAAAAATGATTTGAAAATGGTTTGGCAAATGGATATAAAAAATTTTGAAAATCTATATATGTTGTTTGAAAAACCTTTGCAAAATGATTTTCAAATGTATGTACATGCTTGTAAAATAGTTTGTAAGAAGTACTTTGGACTATAGTTTTCAAAAATTGTTTGAGAAACCTTTTTAAAATAAGTTTGAGGAATATATACATCACATTAAAATTCTTTATTCTTTATATATCTATAAAAATGACCACTTACCCCTTGTAAATTCTTAAAATTTAACTCTTGTAAATATAAGATGCATCCATGTGTAAATATTTTGACCTAGTTTTTATCTAAAATCTTTTGTTTTCAAAAAATCACAAAAAACATTTGCAAAATAAAAAATACCAAAACATTTGAAAAAACTTTTTGAAAAATACAAAAAATGCATATGCATCATACTTTTCAAAAATCTATAAAATGTTCAAAATCTTTGAAAATTGCATCATAAAAATATTTTCTGCATTCTGCATAGCATTTGCATTCGCATTTTTTCGGATTGAGTTTGGTAATTGATCAAGTCTAAGTAAAATCCGAAGATTGGAGCTTGGTTGGACCTTAAAATCTACCTAATAACAGGAATCTTGCAGAAGCTGGAATTGAGGTACTTCAGGTCTAGTTGACTTAATCCTTTGAGGATCATGAGACTTGGTTCAATGGATTCTTTACTAGCTAAGTAGAGTATTTCGGAGCACACACACGACTCTTGTTGGTAATGACCTAACTTGGACACCTGCGCTTTTCACTTGTTCAACTCAGTTGGAGTGGTGAAGGATTGGATTTGCCGGTATGAGACGCATACAAGAGGAAACATTTGTCCTCGTCTAGGGTGGGAAGTGCACCCCACCCCGTCCAGCGGCATTGATGTCTAGAGACAAGGGAGTGTGGGTTGCAATAATGCTTCAAAAGAGGGATATTCTACTGGCTCAAGAGGAAAAACTCCCTATGTAAATTCTGTTGTATATAGTCTTTCAAAAAAAATCCAAAAATATGGACATGCCTGATTGAAAATAAAATGTCTGCCGGAGTGTATATATTTGTATAGTCAATAAGAAAGCTTGAGCTTCAAAGTCAAATCATGTGAGCATGCAGCTGGATGACTTGACTACACCGGTCTTGCATCCGAGGATAGGTAGCTACACTGGCTACCGTCAATTCTTCTCTTCACACCCTCCTCTTGAGCTGGTTGTCACTTGAACTTAGAAGGAAATACCCCACTCCTCGAGGAAGGAGTTACTAGATTGGGGAATCATGCTGGAGAAGTCAGACTCTTTGTCATTTCATTTGAGGAGAGCAATAATTACTTACACTGTGTGAGTCAGATTCATAGTCAAAAGAGTTTGAATATGAGTTGAAATATTCTGACCTGGCTATTGAGGAGACTTGAGCAGAGTTTTGGAATTCTCGAAGGCTGTTAGATTTCTATTGATGAACAAATAAATGGGATTTTTATTGATTTATTGACCCTTATTGATGAATATCTGTTTCATCATCTTTATTTTATCATCTGTGTCTTAAAAACCCTAGTAAATGCATGTAAATACCCTTAATTCTTGTATTTTAGCATTCACACATTTGTGTACAAAATATGTATAAAATATTATTTTTAATGCGAAAATTATAGAATAAAGAAAAGAAAAGAATAAGAGTAGAATATTGAAAATATTTTATGATCTTAAACCCTGAGACCTAGGCATCTCGATGACTATGTCGACAAGTAATAAAGTAGGGGGAGATAAGAGCCAAAATACAATTAAAATCCCTTTTATTTAATTCAGTTTTATTCTTTTTTGGGACCCATTTTTACTTCCACTTTTTATACTTTAAATAAAGAAACTTTATACATGAAAGTTGTAGATAATTAAATAAAGAAAAATACAAAATCAATTTTATATAAGAATATTATACAGATAAAAAGTTATACTCATAGTAAGTTTCCAAAATCCCAACTTCCCAGACCCATATCTCTCAAATAAAAACTCAAAATATATCAAAATCACTTTAATTGTATATAACTTTTAATAAGCTATTTAATGAAGATGGTTTCATATTTTTGGGGTTACAGTGTGAAAGTTAAGTTTTGGACCCCCATTGTACAGTTTACCTGATTAAAATATTTATTTTATTTATTATTAATTATTTTTATAATTTTATATTTTTTATAATTTTGTAAATATTATTTATAATATAGATATGAATTAAAACATGAATAAAATGATAAATAAAATATTAAAATAAAATACTTGTATAAAATACATAGGTAAAATACCTATATCTATATCTATACCTATATATATAATAAACCTATTTATTTAAGTGTATATTATACATCAGAAAAAAATAAAATAATATTAAGTCTATAAAAATAAGTTATAAACATATAAAATAATAAATTAAAATTATAAAATTTAAATACAAAATAAAAATAAGATACTCAAATACATAGATGAATATACCTATATATAGCCCTTAAAAACTAACTTGTAATTATAAACCTCTAAAAAATAAATAAAACTCATAATAAAAGACTTTAAAAAATAATAAATATTTTTAATTTTATAATCTAAAATTAATAAAATCATTTATTATTTTTAATCAAATTTGAAATATTTTTCCAGTATTTTTTCTGGTTGGTCCATGTGGACCGACCTGATTCTTTCGTTTGTTGACGTCGGACAACTCTCTAACTGAGGTCTACCCCTGTCAGACCTTGTTTTGTCCCGTTTTCTCGGATTTTTTGAGGTCGCATCTTTTCCCCCTTCCGAATCGCTTCATTCTTCACCTTTTCTCCTCGAAGAGCCCTCTTACAGGCCCAGGGATTGCTGGGGATTAGAGCAGCTATACGCCCCATCTCTTTCGATCTTCTCGCCCTGTCGACCAACTTTGTACAAAAACCCACCTTCTCTTTCCATTCGATTTCAAACAGCCTTTTGACCCATTTGGCTCCTCCATTCTTGCGCTCCGGAACGGTGGTGGTGATAGGACCACCTCCAGTCGATTGGGGCAGCGTCAGATGTGTCTTTGGCGTGCTTCCATAATCTCCGACGATGCAAATAGCTGTTGGCAACGGTGGTGGTGACATCAATTCTCAATCTTTATTCTTTTATTTTAGCTATTTATCTTGGCAAAACATCATGAAAATATGTGTAAATACAATAACATAGCAAATTGCATGCATACGTTAATATTGCATAATTAGCATGTATTTGTGCAAAAATAAAACAATAAAGGAATTGAAAAAGGAAGGAGGTATTTAGAATAAATACAGAGTGACCCGAACCCCAAGAGAAGGTCAAGCCTTGACCTGATCGCCAAATAAAATAAGTAGAGAGAGATATGGCCTACTCTATGTTGTACATATTACCTATGTATATAAATAATTCTTTTTGATAAAAATAAAATATAAAATATTCTTTCTACCTCCTTGTATATATCCTTAGAAAAAACAAAAATAAAATAAAAAATCAGGAAAATAAAAATAAAAATAAAATCCTTCTTACTTGTACAAAATACATGTATATATTTCATATCCCCTATTTATTCTATACTTGTAAATAAATCATAAAAATAAAATAAAAATCATTTTGTACTCCTAAAAATATGTTTAAAAAAATAAATATAAAGTTGAAGTATTTGTTTAAAAATAATAAAATAAAAATAATGTACGTAATACATAGGTATATTATACATGTATATAATACTATATAATGTATATACACTAATTTATTTTTCATAAAAATAATTAGAAATCACAGGAAAAAGTTTGAAAAATAATAAACATTTTTTATTTTATACACTTTTTATTTTGAATTCATTTGTTATTTTTTATTGATCTTATGAATAATTTGTAAATCCAGATTTTCTGATTGGTCTAGCCGTTTCGTTGACCCCGGTCAACGCCCTCTTCCAGGGCTGACCCGACCCGACTCCTTCCGCCGGAGTTGTTTCTCCCCTTTTTCTCGGTCGGGTCTGACCTCCTCTTGATCTGAATCTTCGCCCAAGCTTTCTCGTAGGATCCATCACCTTCGCGGATCCCTAGGAAGGCACATATCTTCCTAGGGTTGCGCGCTATTGCCCGATCATCTCACCCACCTGGGAAGCCTATAAATCTTCTCTTCCACCTCTACCGCAGAGTAGCACATGCCTCACCCCTTCTCTCATCCCTAGGTGTCTTCAGTGGTGTGACAGCAATCAGAGGGTGCCTTTGGATTGTGTTTTGGTGGCCTGAAGCAGAAACTCACCCACGTGGCCGAAAAGCTCTGCCGCATTTAGCCTCCCCGCCTTCTACAGCGAGATCCAGGCCATGACTCCGACTCACATCTTCGTCGGAAGGTCCTGAGTTCATCCAGACCCACAGGTACTGCCCATTTCACTTCCATTTCCCTGTTCAATTCAATCTATTTCATTCCGCTCCACCTACGTTCATCTGCTCCATCTACCTGGTCGGAGCCTCATCCCCCCTCACATCCGTACCGATCGATCCCTCGTCGAATGTCTCAGCTTCCCTCGCTACCTACCCATCCCGAATCAAGCTCACCTGAGCGTGATGGAGCTTGATCTCCATCCTCCCTTTACACTGGAGATAAACCACCCGCCTCACCACCGCTTCCCTTATCCTTTATAGCAATAACCCGAGTCGGAGTGTAGCCCCGAACCCCCTTTTCCTTTGGCAAGTACCCACACACGCAAAAGGACCCTTCTGAGATGCTCACTACCCTGATGGAGTAGCTCCAAGTGGAGGTCCTCTGACTAGCCCATCCGACCACCCGATTCTCCATCAGAACCTCCCTCTTGACGTAGAGTCGTTCCGCGACTGCACCAGACTTTTCGGGAGCATCTTCAGTAGCGTGGATCATCTCCCATGCCCGGTCGAAGTTCGGTTGGGCCTTGTTCTTCTAGCCTTATCCTCCACCATATGATCTGGTCAGGATCCCCAGTTTCCATCAGAGCCGCCCGACAGTAGCCCCCCTGCAGATCGTTGGATCAACCTTTGCAGGCGTCATCTGACTCGCATGTCCCTGACCAAATCTGCACCGTCATATGCTTTCCAGGAGAGGATCAAAACCGTTTGGAAGCCCACGTGCCACACTTGTGCCCCAAAGGGTATATTGTTCTTTTACCCTCGTGTTTTTATGTTTTGTTGTTTAGTTCATTTAATAAATCTGTAGATAAGATATTTTGCATATGGACCCTTGTTGTTTCCCGTATTTGCACTCCAGTCCTTTTTGAGTGAACTCGCATGCCGTCCCATGCGAAGTTGTGGTGTATGTGCACTATTTGCCATGGAAATCTGTTATGTTATCTTTTGAATGAAATATTTCTGATATTTGCATATATGCCCCTGTGCGTGGTTTATTAAGCATATGCATGAATATATTAGATAAATTGCAAGATTCACCCTGATCTTTTTATGTATGTTATCGTTTGTCCTGGAATCTTTGGAATAATTGCATTTGGGTCCCTACCTGCTGTGTGCTTTGTTTTTAATCAAATAACTACCAAATTAACTCCAAAAATCCCATAAAAATTATTGTTAGCTCATGCTAACACGTAACATTTATGGTGATTTTTGTGAATTAATTTAGTTTTATTTGATATTTTGTAAAAATAAAAAACCCATAAAAAGTATCAAAAAAATATAAAAATTGTTTCAAAAATTACAAAAAATTAGTGTGTGCTTATTTCTGTGTTTTAATTTCAGTAGCATTTTTGTTCTTAAAATCATTGTAAAACCCTAAAAATCTAAAAACTCTAAAAACTTATAAAAATCATTAAAACTTCTAAAAAAATCAAAAAAAATATTATTTCAATTTCTGTAGTTAGATATTTTTATTTACTTTTTCATAAAAATCACATCCAGGATATTAGGGCATTTTTACTATTTTAAATTTGCCTTTTAGTCCAGGCTATACACTAATTTCTTTGCTTGCCTTTGTTTGGTTTTTATAAAATCATATAAAAATTGGAAAAATCTTATAGAATCACCAAAAAACATCTAAATATTTGAAAAGCATAAAAATATATTTATTTCTTATTTTTGAGTCTTTTTAGTCTTATTACAAATTGTTGAAGTCGCTTGTTCCTTATTTCTTTCTCTTGTTCCCTTATTTTGAAAGTATAACAAAATTGCAAAATAAAAACAAATAAAAATTAGCTTTTATTTCTCTGATTTCGACTACTTCGTAGGTTTCACTCGTGCTCCTTGCGTTAGACCCTGATTGTTATACCGGGTTAAATAAATAGCAGAGACTGCTAACATTGGATTTTGTGCTTTGATTGTCTTATTTGTTTGGTCTTTATTTTTCTTGATTGACCGAAGTCCATCTTAGCCGATCTCAATCTTCGTGTCATCACAACTACCGTCGGATGATAATGCGCCTCCACCGTCCGATCTTCCTTTGAAGATCTAATCCAGACCGTCGGCATCGAATCGTCATCGACCGTCCAGATCATGACACGTGGCTTAAATGATCCATCAACAACCATCCTATCCTCCATAGGCATGGGTATTTTGCATAACTCGCCCTGCTATTTTTGTAATTTAATTAATAGTTCTCAAACATTCATCGATAGGTTTATATTTCTATGTAATTTGCAAATTGCCCCCAACATTCTTTGATTTGTGATTTGGTCCTTGCCAGCGAAGCTCACGTGCGTGTGCACGTGAGCTTGGCTATTTTGTAGGCAAGGGCCTGTAGTTTTGTGTATTTCGAATTAGACCAGAAACATTTTAATTAAGTTATAAATTTTTGGAAAAAATTATAGAATAGCCCCTGCCTTTTTGTATTGTTGCGTTTCGGTCCATGCTAGTGGTGCATGTGCTCACACACATGATTTTGGCATTTTTGCAGGAAGGCCCTTGGAGATTTGTTTATTTCTAATTGGTCCTGTAACTTTTTGAGCACGTTTAATATTTTTGTGAAAATCGCAGTTTGGCCCTCATACTTTTATTTATTTATAGAAACACCCCTTCTAGTATTACATTTTCCTTTTGTTGCCTCTATTTATTTGAAATATCTTTTAAACTCGAAAAAATCCCAAAAAATAGGTGTTTGCTCCTGATTGCATCCTCTCATGCCATACTTTTAATTTACAATTTAGGACTTTTAATTTTTTTTAAAAATAAAAAACCTCTATTTTTTCCCTATTTGCAATATAAAATCCATAAAAAATATAAAAACTTTTTTGAAAAATTCTCAAGAAAATATATTTCATTTATTTATGTGTTTCCCACTTCCAGACCAAAAACCATTAAAAAAATAAAAGAAAACTTAAAAATATTGAAAAACCATTAAAACCTTTATAAAAATATATAAAATTCTTTAAAAAAATCCAAAAAATGCATTTTCTATTTCTAGATTTTCTTTATGTTATTATTTATATTAAAAATTAATTTGGAGAATTTTTTATTCTATTTTATATTTTTAATCTCCATTTTAGTTTCAAGTATTTAATTATTCCCTGTTTTAGGTTTTATTTGACTTTTAAAATCTATAAAAATTAGCAAAAATTCCTAACAAAACACAAAAATATTAAAAAATTATTAAAAACCTAAAAATATTTTATTTTCATGTTTTTAATTACTTTTGTTAATTTTTATAATCAACCCTAGCTTATATTGTATATATATCTTATATATTGCTTATTATATATATAAGAATTAAAAAATATCGAAATGAAAAAGGAAAATTAGAAATTAAAAAATTAAAAATCAAAATATAAAAATATAGAAATAAAAATAAAATAAAAAATTTAAAATAAAAAAACTCATATTAAAAACATAGACAAATAACTTCACTATCAATCATTTGTGCTTCATCGCCCCGATCTAACCGTTTGCTCCCTATGTTCGACCTCTACATACTTGCACCTATACACATCCTTGTTGTAGAGTTATAATAAATTTTAACTCCACATATGCTTTTCATTGCTTGATTATCTGTTATAGGTTAATTGTTACTTAATCCTAATTTCGTGACAGTCACCTCGATGACTGTGTTCCTGCCTTGTGTGGAACATAAGATCACTCGATTTTTGGGTTAAATAAATGACGGCGTTGCCGGGGAGCAACAATGCTTAGATTGGCATTGCTTGATTAATTGTGATTATTTTCCTATTTTTTGCGCTTTTATTATTTTCTTTTTTATTTAATATAATTGTTTGAATTGTCTAACCACTCTCTTGGTTGTCTTTGTTGCAAGGAACAAAGATCGAGGTGGAGGTCGTCTTTGGATCACCTGCGCACCCACATGAGGCGGCTTTGACCTAGCACCAAGGAGGACTTAGAGTTTTTGAAGACAATGATATTTTGAGCATTTTATTTGCTAGTAGTAATTTAAATGAAAGAGAGACACTTATTGTAATATACAGGACTCTCCAAGGCACTTCACACTTCACGAGGTCCAATGCCCGAGGAATTGTTCCTTTGGGGGCCTCGTCGGATTTTTCATGGTTTTCTTCGCATTTTTTTATTTTGTTTTGCAATTTTCTTTTCTTTCTTTTGTGTGATTGAGCCCTTAGTTGTAGGAACTTCATGTCGATAGTATTAGGTCCAAACACCTAATTATATTTGCATGTGCCTATAGTCTACATTTGGATCTAGTCAAACTATAAATTGCTTCTTATTTGGATTTGAAATCGAGTACCGTGAGAAGTTCTATACATCGCTTGCAGGATCCGCTGTGGCGGACACCGATGCACTTTAGAGACCAGACATTTGGATCTCTCTTCTAGATATTTAGCATCTGGTTCTTCACGTTAATAACAGTTTCTCATCTTAGGGTGATTTCATCAGTTTCATTTGCATATAGATAAGTTTCAATTCTGTTGAGCATCTTTCCAAGGTGAGCATTTCTCTTTAGCATCTATCATTGATTTGTCGCTTGCATTGCTTTTCCGACTCTCCCTCCGATTTTGATCACTTAGGTGCTTAAAGGAATTGATTCCCCGCTAGGATTTGTGCATTCTTATTAAAAATCCAAAAAAGTTAAAACAAATAAAATCTGTTAACATTACTCGACCCTAAAATCTACCAAAATAATCTTGCTTTAGGGCGAGTAATCCCCTCATTGTCTTTGCTTTTTTTTTGCTCGTGTACACACTAAGGATTAGTGCCAAAATCCTATTCAGCCTCCTAAGTGATTGTGCAACTTTTTGACTTATCACCTAACTCTAAAACATACAAGATAAAAAGACCACACTTTTGCGATCTTCACCGAGTCGAGTAGGTGAATTGAGGGGCGTGTTTGATTTATGTGAGTTTGTTTGTGATTGTTTGTGTGAATTCTAGATCGCCTATTCACATTTGCGCCTTTTTCTTCACGTCTCTTTATTTGACCATCGTGCTCTCGATGAATCTCGTATTCATCATGCTAAAATTGGTCAATTAGGCTCTGTCCCCAAAGATTCACATGCCTTTAATCATTAATAGAGCATCATTAGCATTCATACATGTGTAAATAATATTTGCATTTCATCATGCATAATTGCATTAAAAAATTCCATTTGTAAATTAGCCCAAAAAAGCACTAACTTCTCATATTTTTAGTTAATTCATCCTAACTCCATTGACCCTAAATCACCTCCATTGTGTAGATATTACTAACATTATTAAATAAAAAGTACAAAAACATTACTAACTCCAATAAGTATCTAATAATCCCAAAGTCTAGTTTCACATCTGACGGACTAAAACAAGCATATCTCCCTCATACAACGTCCGTTTTTGGTCTACTCACTTTTAAAGTACTCCATTTTCACATACCTTCAAAATAAGACTAATTTCGTAAAATTCGGAGCTCATATGTGAAAGTTGGGTTTTGGGCCTCTTTTGCGCATTTTTACTTTTTGCTATTTTGACCTGAGTTTTTATGTACATAATTATCCCTTTTAATTTTATTTCTTCTTCATTTGTGTTCTTTGATGAAAGTTTTATTAAGCAACACAAAAATTCAAATCTAGAATAAAACTGAAATCAAAGAAACTGACTGAGTCCAAGTGTCCGTTGTGAGTCTGTACAAAAATTATGTGTTTTATACTCCTATTTTATTTTCCTATTTTCTTATTTATTAAAAAGGTAAAAAAATCAGATTAGTGTGTAATTAAATTTCTTGTATTATATCGTATTTTTCTAGATTTTTATCCTCTCTAAAACCACCAAAAAATTTACAAAACCCCAAAAAGCTGGTTTTCTATACACATGGAGAACCACCAAAAATACCACTTCACACATGTGATCTCTTTTGCTTCCGAGTCCTTCATGAAAGTTGTAGATCTCGTCGAGACAAATAACTTTTGTGAAGGAAATTTTTCGATCCAAGGTCTTCTCTTATTTCTTTTTCATTTTTGTTTCTCTTTAATTTTGAAAATTTTTTGGGAGTGTCACGTGGCAGCTCCAAGGCGTGCCACATGGCACCCCCACCTGCTGCACTTCTCTCTCCTCTCGCACGTGCCATGCACGTGCCTCCTTCTCCTCCCACGTGCACGTGCGCGGCACGTGACTAACCCCCTCCCCTTCCTCGCAGGCATTTCGCCCTTCGCCCTTCCGCCATGCTTCTCCGCCTCCTTGTAACGGTAGCCTCCGACCGTTACGAGACCAATCGCTCAACGCTCCATCTCGCCCTCCCATAAATCTCCACTCCTCACCGGCGTTCTTCCCATCCGCTATATTCCAATTCCACTCGAAGGGGGAAAGAGTTAGAGGACAGGGGGTGGTGACAGCACCCCATCCTCGTCGACGATGACATCCCTACAGCGTGATCCATGGGTCTGGTCCTTGTGCATCCGCTCTTCCGTGAGCAGCAAAGCTTCGGAGCCCTCTACCGCCTCCTCGAAGTGATCATCGGAGAACCACCGCTTCTCCTAATTTCCAGGCAACACAAGCACCCTTCCTTGTTCTTCCTTCTTCCGTTATAGGTGCATCATCAACCACGGTGCCCCTCCGTTCCACTTCTGCTTCTCCGACCTCCACGCCCACACCATCGTCTCCTCCAGTCGTCAAACACCATCAACGGAGCCCCCTCTCCTCCGCATCTCCGCTGCCCAAGATCAGTCGCCACCGTCACCCCCGAGCACCTTCGTCTCGTCCCCGCCAGCTGCTTCGTCTCCACCTCTGCCTGCCACGGTGGTCAAGCTCCTCTGCCCCGTTGACCTGGCTTCAGCCTCCGCTCGCCTGCTAGGCACCTCCGCCCTCTGAGCGCCTCGACCAGCGACCGCCACCGCTCTTCCGCCCAACCTTGCTCATCCTACAGCTGCCATTGGATCAGGGCCAACCCTTGATCCAACGACCCTGATCAGGCTACGAACGCCGACCCAAACCTCGGCCCCAGCCTCGAGGCTCAGGTCACCCGAAGCAACATCAGCTTGCCACGAAGGCTCAGGCGTCCGATCCTGAGCCCCTCCAATCGAGCCTTAGATCCGGCTTCAAGCAGTAGGCTCACCGCCCGAGCCTCCACTTCGCCACACGTGCCTCTGCCTCGGGGTCCCCGATCCTCCACTAGTCACCACCTAGGCTCGGGACCCCCGAGCCTCTGCCTTACCATTCGAGCCTCCAAGCGCACGCACGACATAAGTGCGCTTAGTGGAAAATTGCATAAACGTCCCTGCAGTTTCTTGAAATTACAAATATACCCCCGCCAGGGGTAAATTACAGAGGGGTCCCTCCAGCTTTGTGAAATTATAGATAAGCCCCTCCAGGGACCTTTTTGAAAGAAAAAATTTATTTTATTTACATTTTAGTCCCTGCAACTTCATTTTACCATATCTTTCTCATACGAACTCCGTTTTTAGCACATAATATGTCATTTCGAAGCTCTTTTCATGCTCTATCACTTGGTCTAATTTTGGACAAATCTGAGGTTGCTTAATGATAATGATTATTTGATGATCTCTGTTGACTTGTGCAAGCGAAAAATTGACATATGAGTGCTACTTTATTGAGAAAAGTTGATCTAACTTTCCGGAACCCATTTTCGAAGATCTTGTCTGATTAAGTCTCTCTTGATTATTTATCATCTTAATTAATTGAGGTGAAATTAATCTAATTTCTTGATACTTTATTTGAGGAGTTGTTAAGTTGGTTGATCCGCTAGAACGTTATTTTCAAGGAATTCGATCTATTGTTGAATTCGTGATTCACCTGATATTCGATATAAGGCTATTATATTTGAGAGGTAATTTATAGGGAAATAAAGGGGCCGAGTATCTTGAGAAATTCTCGCAGTATAAAACTTTGATACTTTGATCTATTTGACCTGTATCTGAAATATTGATTGCTACATATTTATGGACTTAATCTCTTTCGATCTGTGATGATTTTTAAGGATTAAGAGATCAAATTATTTGAGAATTGAATCGTATACTTCACAGATCTTGAGCATAATCTTCTCTGTTTATTTCTTTGCATCATAGTTTCATCATTGCATTGTATTATATTGTCCCTACACAAAAATTAATCAAACATTAATTAATTATTTAATTTAATTTAAAACCACGCAACTAAGAATCACCGTTCCCTGTGTTCGACCTTGGTAGACTTGCCAAGTATAAATGCTCCACAACATTCAAACGTGTGTGGTTTTTGACAAACCAAATTTGTCTCCTATACTACGACAATTATCTATTCTTAAAGAGGCAAATTTAACGTTCATCAAATGGTGCCGTTGCCGGGGAACGACGAATTTTTAGGGTTTTAAATTATTTTTGTAATTAATTTTGTGAAAATTATTTTTTGTCATTTTTTCTTTTATGCATCTTATTTTGCATTTCTCTCTTACTTTTGATACTAATCGCAATTTCACTCTTTGCATACTACTGGGAGCAAAATTTTGGAAGTTAAATCAAGGATCTGAAAGGATAGAGATTGAATTTTAATTTTTTTGAGAGAGAGTTAGTCTAGTTTAACTGCATTATTCATAGGGTCCCTCTCTCTTTGTACCATGTCAATTTGTAATATTCAGGACTGGACTCTCTGGGGCATGACGTAGAATTTAAGAAGCACATACGCTAGGATAGAATTATTTTTGCTCGTGCTCGTAAATTTTAAGACACACATCATTCTTTAACTTGACGCACTGGTAGATCATTCAACTTAGCCAAAATTCGAAATCAATTCTTCCTGCTAATAGAACTATCTGCTTTGGGCGTCTTTCATCTGTGCATATCATTTAGTGTATTTTTTAAAAAATTCCTTGTATTGCATCCCGCATGAAGAACGCGAGGAGCCACTGTAAGTCTTCTTCTTAAGCATGCATCATTGATTTACGTTTGCATTGGCTTTTTCGATTCTCCTTCCTCAAAGTTTTACAACTTAGGAATTAAAGGAATTGGGATTGCTCGTTAGATGTAAATTTTTGTGCTCACGTAAACTTCAGTGATAACCTTAATCTAAAGCTAGGACTGCTAATCAAGGTGATTGTAAATAAAATCGACATTAACCTATGTTTGATGGAGAGGAACCCACTCATTGTTTGTGAGGACCATAACACACACTTAGGACAGAGCCCAAATTGAGAAATTTCACTCAAACTACTGATTTTAAAAACAATTATCTACTTTTCAATGAGGGTCTCGGGTAGCCATTTTACGGTCCGACTTCCCTTAGAAGAGTAGGTGGTTTATAGGACACTGCGGAATGCTCCATCCTCAAGTATCACGGGTAGTCGTTTAAACGGTCCGTACTTACACCTATAGTGACTGAAAGTAGGTGTAACTAGTTGTATAAACTCGGGATAGTCTTTGTGAAATATTTCATCACCTAATAGCTCTGCTTTATTTTCAAAAATTATTTTGTCATTAACTAAAATTGAAAATATAAGCGGCCGAACCCTAACGTGCCTTCACCAGTGTTGAGTGGGTGAATCTAAATGTTTATTTTGTGTTTGATTTGTGTGCGTCAAAGGCCTTGCAATCGCAAGCAAATCGTGGTTCGCTGATCATTCCATTGCTCTTGAGAAGTTTTCGGCACAGTGGTCTTCTTACCCGATCTCCACGACCATGTTCCGATATCCTTCTTCTCACACTCCTCAGGGGAACCGGATCTTCAAATCAAGTCCCCCTCAGCCATCATTCTCTTCCCACCCATACATCCCACCCTATGACCACACTTCTTCTTGGAATAGCCCTCTCTCACATTCTGACAATATTATGGACATGAGAGAGAGACCACAATTGAGGATGAACAATAGAGTGACCGATATTGATAATAGAACATGATTTTCGGTTACTATGATCCCACAACCTCTTGAACCATCCCCTACTCAGGATGACTATCCTCTTGAATACAATCAATTTTCCTTCAATAATCCACGAGAAAACTAGAGTCAAGGGAATATAACTCATGACCAGACCATAATGATTATGAACAATCAATACTCTACTCGAAGTTACATGCCAAAATCACGATACATGGAGAATGATTATCCAATCACTAGTCATGAGACGTTCGAGGATGAGATTGCTCGGATTAATCATAGAGCATACACTTCAACTGAGAAAATATACGATCTCATCCAGTCTATGCAGAATTCAGAAGAAATGAGGCCACCACCTTGTGAACCACTAAAGTAACTCACAATCAGACACAACCACTGACCTATGACCCCCTACTGACCATATCACAGAAAATATTAAAAAATGAAAAATTTGAAAATTCAAAAAAATTGGACAACTCTGAAATGGAAGCATTTTGCAAGAGTCTGATCTTATAGCTTCCTTTGATCAAAGCCATAGACTATGTGCCCGATCTTAAGAGATTTGTGAAGAGTCGACTAAACCCCAAAAAGACGGGCAAGAAAAGATCAAGGACTGAATATCATATCGTATTTATGGCCAACTCTTTGGTGATGAATCATAAAATCAAAAGCCGTAAAGTCAAGCGGTTGACTCGGATCACATGTGAAATTGAGGATACCTTATTCACTCATGTTCGGTTAGACGATGGCTCTACTTTAAACATCCTCCCGAAGTCCGTCTTTAATCAACTCGAACTCGGACAACCCAGAAAGACTAGGGTGATCATTCAAGTACCCATTCGATCTACCAAAAGACCATGGGGGATCGTTTCTGTCATTGTAAATTTCCGAGGTAAAGAACATAAAGTGGACTTTATTGTCCTTGACATTGAGCACCCTGAAAGGTTGTCTGAGTCTCCTATCATTTTAATAAGTCGTTCTTAGCCTCCTCTAAGGCGATCGTCGATTGTGAGACTCAAGAAATCAAGTTCCCGAACTCAAACCACAATGAACAAACCCCCAATGACATGACCTGCTCTGAGGAAAACCAACTTGAAATCGACAGATGTGATCAGGAGACAAATATTTCACATTATCAGACATCTCTGCATGGCACACAGATACAAACCCTAGGAGAGTCACCTGAAAGACTGATTGTTGGACAAACCTCGGATTCTCACAACCCTATCACTGCTCCTAGGAAGAATCAAGATCTTGGAGCTCATGAAGAATTGGACCATATTTCTGAGGAATGTCACGATTATTTAAGTGGTCTAATTTTCAAGTCGGCAGTAATTCACGAGATACTTGAACCATATAAGGAACCGACTCCAGAAACATCCGATGTCACCAAAATTCACGATCATCCGGAAGTGACATCAACACCTCCAGCCATAACACACAAACCCACTAGGAACAATATCTCTCAACCGAAGAAACGTATGACACTACAAGAATTGGTCGACTTTTACGGGGATTCATCTGATAAGGAACTCACGAATTCCACATCGGTTACTCAAGACAAGAGATGAAGACTGTCCAACTTCCTCCTAATACTTCTCAAGGAAACAAGCCGACCAAGAAAGTCACCTTTCATCTTATACACTAGGTGATTTCTGAAGAGTCATTATCTAGTACCGAAGTGGTTCATCAAGTAAGTGCAATATGTGCAGCTCTGATCTAAGGGCAGTTACCTCTGATCGACAATAGTTGGAGATCCTCTGCATATGACTACTATTCTCTTGAGAACGACTCCGACGATGGTTGGTCTTCTTCATCGACCCCCTCTTTATCACCCTCCACATCTCCATACTATCTCCCTCCACACTCCCGCAAGAAGGTCCGTCGCAAACCTCCTTGATCTTGTATACCTGCAAATCTACCCGGTTCCCCATATGTAATTATGCGATTATACTTAGGCTGACCTGAGCCTAAGTATAGGGGGACCGGTACCGATGTTTATACATCACTTCTCTTCTTTTATTTTGACCCATCTATACTTAGTACGAGCTATGTCTATATTTCACTTTGTGCCATGAAGACATAGCACACGCTAAGTATAGGGGGGTGTTTGTATATATTCTATCTACTTTATCCATAGCTCGTACTTTAATCGTTTTTATCTAACATCGGGGATGGGTACAAGTAGTGTATATTATGTATATAATACCCGTTTAAAAAAAACTAAACAAAACAAAACAAAAAACAAAAAAAACTTTTTGCATAAAAAATCACTCATAATCTTGCATTTCATCAAGCATTTCATGCATTCCTTGGTTGATATATCCCTGACACATTCACTATCACTCAAGGCTTGAGGATTTTTGAGGACATTTGATTTCTGAGATCTTGAGATTCTGAGTTTGCCAACCTTACTCATTAGGGTTTTGAACTTAATTATCCACACTTCCCTAGTTTGAAAGATTTGAGCGCTATATTTCACTCTTCATCTCTACCTTCAAAAAGAATATGATCATCACAATCACTTTCACAACTGCATGATTGATGAGATGAGTTGAGATATCACTTGAGGAACTAGGACTAGAGATTTGAGTTTAGACTCGATCTAATGATATTCGAGGATGGGATAAAGTTTAATGAAGGCTTCTAGAAACCTGAGTGTCAGCAAAACCATAGCTAGTATGTGAACAAGATTCATATGCTATCTCTTTGATATCTACCTATGTACCAGGGTGTGATGAAACTTAATGAAAATTGTTTATCAGTGTGCGCTAACTTTTGGTAAAAGCAGTGGAGCTAGCCAACAAAAGAAAAGAAAAAGAAAAGTCAAAGAAAAGCTCTATCATCCAAAGTCAAATTCCAAATGAGCTGCCACCAATGGCGAGCGCTCCCAAACATTTTCAAAGTGTCCACTTGAACCAAGCGCTAGTTAGGACCAAGGAGATGGGCTGACACCTGATGAACCGCAAAATCGACTCTTTAATAGTGCGGAATTAACATTTCAACATGTCGTAGCAGTCGGGCCGATTTTGGTCATCAAAGAGACCATCTCATTGATATATGTCAAATAAGAGTGCGATGGTCATTATTTTTATTTTTACTTGGCAAGAAACCAAGGTCGAACTCAGGGACACGAGCCTCTCTCGTATTAATCGAGTTTAAGTTTATTTAATTAAGTGCTGAGTTAAAGGCATATAGGTCAAAATCATGCAAAGACACTACAACAATGCATTAAGAAAAATAAACATGCATTTTTTTATCCATTTTTATAATGCAAATAAATGCCATGTAATGCAATTAAAATATGCCCTAGGTGAAAATAATGAGCAAAAATAAATAAGAGTTAATTTCGAGTTCAATTAAAAAGGCAGATGTGATGAACAATGTTAAGCAAGGCATCAGTGCAAGTTCAAATAGACACATGACTATAAAATAATTCATAAGACTCATTGTGTCCAAGACAACAACTAAGCATGCCATTAGAAAGTACATCGAACAAGCTCTCAAACAAAACTGAAATCAACCAAAACAGAGGTACGGTGCTCAAGATATGCATAAAAGAAGCCAGGGGCATAGATGCGATAAAAACATGAAAAGATAATTGCAAACAGATCCGTGGGAGGGGCCTAAATGTATCAAAAATAAATTACGGGGCCTTCCCTGTAATTAAACCATACGCACGGGGGCATATTTGCAATTATTTAAACCCGCAAGGGTATGAATGCAAATATCCCCAGGCGCGCAGGTGCTGCACGTGCGTCAGGACCTGTTTGCAAATCTGGAGAAGATACGGGCGTCTCTGCAAAATTCCCAGATAGCACGTGCGTAGCACATGCTATCAAGGCTCGGACGGAGGCTCGGGCAAGGCAGAGGGTCGGACTGCTTCGGCGTAGCTTCGGACGTTTGGCTCGGAAGTCACGAAGCGCTGATGAGGCTTGGAGCAAGCTCGGAGGAAGCGAGCCTCCAGGCTTGGGTTCGGAGGTTCGGTGAAGACAGGTGGCTGAAGAAGAACCATGAGATCAACATGATCCGATGGCTTGGATGAACTCCGCTGTAGGCGACGTGGCCTCTTCTGGGCCGTTGGATGGTCGCTAGAAGGGGACCATCCAACGGTGGCAGTGCTTTCTTCCCACCTTCTCCTGGCGGCGCTTCTGGAGCTTCGGCAAAGGAGCTCCTCCTCCGCCGCTCCATTATGGGCCCGGTGAACCTCCCTCGAGCTCACGGAGAGCTCGTCGATGAAGCTGTGAGCTCGAGGGATGCGTCTGACGTCTGGGTTCGGGTCGCCGGAGCTCGGATGTTGAGGACGACCGTGACGAAGTTGGGCCCGGCGAGGCTCCGGCCATTGCATATTTGAAGTACCTGCGCTGTTAGGAACGAATAGCCGAAGCCTAAAGAGCGTGCGTGAGTGAAGTGAGAGCTCAGGTGGGCGGAGAATGTGGAGAGCTCGAAGCTCCTCCGCCGCGAGGGTGGAGGAGGTGGGTCGGAGGGGATACAAGGGTTTGGAGGAGGGAGAAGGTGAGCGGAAGCGTGCACGTGAGAGGGTGAGTGATGGCGAAGCTAAGAGGGGGGTCATCAGAGGGAGAAATGGGATTAAGCGACCTAGAAAATCAAACGAAATTAAGAGAAAATGCGAGAGAAGAGGAAGAAGAGAACTTACCGGCGATGGGGCGGAGCGGAGCTTGGGGGCGAGCTCGAAGTTAAGCTCTGGTCGTCGCTGGACGTCGTCAGCCACTCGACGCAGCTCGGGCGGTCGCAAGGAGGCGCCGCAGCTCCGCTATTCAAGGCGGAGGGTCTCACCGGGGGATGGGTCGTCTTCGCTCGATCCTTCGCCTCCCCCTATCACAGGGAGGCGGAGGAGGGCTGGGCCCCTCCCCGCGTAAAGATGGACGGGGGTGAACGGAGGAGGGTACGGTGTATTTGAAGAAGTGAAGGCCGGTGATGGTGGTGGCGGTCGTGTGTTTCGAGGCGAAGATGGGGCGAGTGGAGAGGATATCGGAGTTAGTGGGGTGATGCGCGAGGTAGAGGGATGTCTGGGGAACGTCGTGGGGCAACTGGCGAAGGGAGATGGAGTCGGGGAAGACGAGGGAAATAGGAAGGGGAAGAGGGTTTCGCGTGGTGGAGAACGTGGGCGAGTGGGCTGCTGGAGGTTGACGATGACCTGTAGCCGTTGAATCTGGAGATCCAACGGCTGTTGTTGAGGCGCGAAGGGATGGTCGCGATCAAATCGATGGCGATGGGATCGAAGGCAACTGGGTTGCCACGTGTCGGATAGAGAGAGCGGCGCGAAAGGACGGTGATGATGAAAAGCTCAGGTCGATCGAGCGGATGAGGAGCGTCATAGGAATGGGCGGCTGAGATGGATTATCAGGATTGCGATCAGAGGGCATCGGTCGCGCCACGTGGCACGCTCTGGTGAGAGCGCTCACGTGCGGTGTAGATTAAGTGCGGGTCTGATCGAAGGGTTGAGGGAAAGCAGCTGGCGTGGAGAGATGGGAGCCGTTGGATCTCAGGAGGAGATCTGACGGCCCAGATCGCAGGCGGGTTGGATAAGGTAAGCGGGCCACGTGGCTCACCCAGATTGGGCCACGTGGCCCAATCAGATTATTGCAAACTTCAAGATGAAATATGAAGGTCAAGATGGCCGAATTTGAGAAAACTCAAAACATGAAAGTTGTAGATCTTGATGAGATCTACAGTTTTCATGTTGGCCAAAACTGGAGATGAAGTAACACAAAGGCCCGAAATGTTTTTGAGGGTATTTTTAAGTCTAAAAATACCACGAATTTTTGTTTTGTCATTTTTTTGCGATTTTTAATTTATTTAGGACTCTGTTAATTATAGGACATTAACTGGGTTTTATTGACAAAACTTTAAGCAAGGGGGTTAATTATAGAAAATAAAGATGATGAAACTGAGGTTCATCACCCCCTATACTTAAACTATGCTCGTCCTCGAGCATCAAAAAGAATGACTAAGTTGGATTAACCCCCTTGTGCATGTGAATACAGGATCCAATCTGATCAAGTCGACTCAACTTTAGAGATCCAAAATTATAGAGTTCAACCCAGCCTTAAATCAAGAGGCTTCCAATTCCTCTACTTCTCTAGACTCTCTCTGATGTACGTATAAGCTAAAGGATATGAAATTTAGTGTTGACTGCAATTCTGAGAGTAGAGTCAATTCGTCACCCAAAATCTTGGTCCGAGAAAATCTCCTAAGGACCCAATCCTCAGCACTAGGGAATAAATCAAATCTTGCATTCAGTCCACCGTCTCTTTAGTTGTCAGACTTAGAAAATGTAGATGGCAGGACAGAAATGGAGGGCATGGGATTGTGTCAATTCTTCTCTCCCTCTCATTGGAACAAGGATTCTCTCTAGTGCCTTTTACGCAACACAATTTTTTTGGTGTTGATCAGTGCGTCCGTCAAGAGAAGTTGGAGCCGTCTGCACTTGTTTTCCTGGGAATACACCGGGGTGTGTCTCTTTTGAGTACCTATCGTACCTTCGACACCCAGACTTGTAGCATTTACGATTCAGAGCCCTTTTTTGGTGCATGCCCGACTCCTGGTCCTAATAGCGGTGGTCCAAGTGGACACTTTGAAAAGTTTGGGAGCGCTCGCCTTTGGTGGAAGCTCTTTTATATGTAACTTTGTGGAGTGAGAGCTTTTCTTTGAAATTTCATTGCTTTGTAGTATTTTTGGCTAGCTCCACTGCTTTTACCAAGAGTAGGCGCAAACTGATCAACAATTTTTTATTTTATCACACCCTGGCACTTAGGTTAATATCAAGAGATTAGTATAAGAACCAAGTTCTCATACTGGCTAATATTGCTGACACTCAGGTTTCCTGAAGCCTCCAAAGATTTTATCCCATCCTCGAGCATCATTAGATCAAATCCAAACTCGACTTCCTCATCCCAATCCCTCAGGTGAAAAATCAACTCATCTCATCAAAAACCGCAGTCGTGCATGTGATGTGCTGATCATATTCTTTCTGTCTGAGACTAAGCATGGAATATAGCATGCAAATCTAGAAACCTAGGGGAATGTGGATGATTAAGTCTAAGACCCTGATGGCTAAGGCTGGTTAACCTAAAATCTCAAAGACCTCAAAAAAGCTAAGTCTCCTTGACCAATTCAGATCCTGGGTGAAAGTGTAAGTGTAGAGGACTAATCCAACTTCTTCATTCAAAAACAAGACACATTTTTTTTAACTTCAAGAGATATTAGAACTGTCTAAACTCAATTGAGCAACTGCGATTCAGCCAGTATGGATGTAAGTACAGGCCGAAGCCCGTTGCTTGAGGACGGGGCCTTGCACGATGTCCTCTAAACCATCCAATCTGCTAAGGGCGAACCCTCACTGAACGCGGCTGCCTTAATTGGGTTTAGTAGTCACCAATGACTCAAAGGATTTTTAGGATTTTTCTGATTTTTATGGATTTTAATTAGAGAGTTAAAACACAAGTTAGACTCAACTTTCGTTGAAAAGAGAAGGCGATTTTTTCAAAACTATGTCACACAAAATAAAAAAGTTTTCAAAACATTTTCAAAAATCATTTTTGAAAATATTTTTATAAAAATAGCGTAACATAATATCGAAAAGCCGCGAAATCATTTGAGTTCTCTTAGTTCAAAGAATTTTACCTTAGCCAAAAAGTTTTAAATTTTTCAAATTTTTCAGATTATAGCTAAAGTAAATATACGGTATATACGGTATACCCCCTATACTTAAACTTTGCTATGTCCTCATAGCACTAGATGTTACAAGTACATAGGTCCATTTAAATATAGAGAAATATACGGGAGCTAAGAGGGGCTCCCCCTATACTTAGGTTAGAAATAACCTAAGTATAAAGGCAAGGATAAATGAGTAGAGAATAATCACGGGGACTCGGGTCCCCCCTATACTTAGGCTGAGATTAGCCTAAGTATAAAGATGGGAATTGATGTTGGAAGGGACCCAAGGTGAACGAAGAAGAGGAATGGATTTACAAGTGAGCGGTTGAATCTTTGGAGATGAAATGGAGTGACTAAGGTTTTAGGGTTGTGTAGCAAACATGGCTCAATTCAAGCAAGAAAAACCCTTAGTTTCACCAGCTCACACATGAAACCAACCGAAGTTGGTATATTATCTTGTCAGTTTTATTGGTGATAAAGCATTAGATATTTACGCGAAGAAAATGTGAAATGAAAATCAAGGCGTATGCGCGGGTGTTTCTCTCCCAAAACCGAATTTTACTTCATTTTTGGTTGACTTGCAATTAAAAGTCCCAATTTTATTTTAGGTTATCACTGAATTATGGTTAGCACAAAATCAAGAAGTCATCGTCCACCGTTCATTCCCTTTTTCTATTTAACCTAGGTGATCAAGCTAGGAAAACGAAACCGAGAAAAACATGTATTCGATAAAAACCGCGATCTAGGCTAAGCGATAAATCATGCAGTGATTTGACGATAACTCCGTGAAAAATTAGGGCCGTTTTGAAATCCAAATTCAACATGTATGCAAGTCGAAAAAGCCGCACCTAATCATTCATCTATTAGCGGTAATTGATTTTCATTAATTTTAGCAAGTGATGCGAGATTATGTGCGTATATCATTTAGTGTGTCCTACCTACGATCAAGCACATAAAAATATGAAAATAAAATGAGCTCGGAGAGCCGCGTGCCTTGTCCTAGGTCGACACTCAAGTGGGGACGATCCCCACACAACCACATTCGTTCGATTACACACGCGAGTCTTCGATCGAAGACCGCTGTAAAAGACGAATTATTATAAGCAAAAAAAATAAAACGCAACACATTTTTTTTCTTTCTTCCCTATTTGCTCCATGCATGTTTTGCGGCTCCTCGCAACGGGAAGCGTCCTGCTCCTCGCCTCCTTGATACGTCAAGGGCCCTGCCACAAAAACAATGGTTAGAGATCAAAATAAGAAAGAAAATTTTTGAATGCAAAATAAAAGGATGAACTAATTGACCTATAAAAGAAGCACGAAATTAAATAAACAAAATTCCAAAAAAAAATAAAAGAAATGAACCGTGTCCCCGGCAACGGCGCCATTTGATGAACTGCAAAATCGGCCTTTTAATAGTGCGGAATTAGCACTTCAACATGTCGTAGCAGTCGGGCCGATTTTGGTCATCAAAGAGACCATCTCATTGATATATGTCAAATAAGAATGCGATGGTCATTATTTTTACTTTTACTTGGCAAGAAACCAAGGTCAAACTCAGGGACACGAGCCTCTCTCGTATTAATCGGGTTTTAGTTTATTTAATTAAGTGCCGAGTTAAAGGCATATAGGTCAAAATCATGCAAAGACACTACAACAATGCATTAAGAAAAATAAACATGCATTTTTTATCCATTTTTATAATGCAAATAAATGCCATGTAATGCAATTAAAATATGCCCTAGGTGAAAATAATGAGCAAAAATAAATAAGAGTTAATTTCGAGTTCAATTAAAAAGGCAGATGTGATGAACAATGTTAAGCAAGGCATCAGTGCAAGTTCAAATAGACACATGACTATAAAATAATTCATAAAACTCATTGTGTCCAAGACAACAACTAAGCATGCCATTAGAAAGTACATCGAACAAGCTCTCAAACGAAACTGAAATCAACTAAAACAGAGGTACGGTGCTCAAGATATGCATAAAAGAAGCCAGGGGCATAGATGCGATAAAAACATGAAAAGATAATTGCAAACAGATCCCTGGGAGGGGCCTAAATATAATAAAAATAAATTACGGGGCCTTCCCTGTAATTAAACCATACGCACGAGGGCATATTTGCAATTATTTAAACCCACAAGGGTATGAATGCAAATATCCCCAGGCGCGCAGGTGCTGCACGTGCGTCAGGACCTGTTTGCAAATCTGGAGAAGATACGGGCATCTCTGCAAAATTCCCAGATAGCATGTGCGTAGCACGTGCTATCAAGGCTCAGACGGAGGCTCGGGCAAGGCAGAGGGTCGGACTGCTTCGGATTAGCTTCGGACGTTTGGCTCGGAAGTCACGAAGCGCTGATGAGGCTTGGAGCACGCTCGGAAGAAGCGAGCCTCCAGGCTTGGGTTCAGAGGTTTGGTGAAGACACGTGGCTGAAGAAGAACCATCAGATCAACATGATCCGATGGCTTGGATGAACTCCGCTGTAGGCGACGTGGCCTCTTCTGGGCCGTTGGATGGTCGCTGGAAGGGGACCATCCAACGGTGGCTGTGCTTTCTTCCCACCTTCTCCTGGCGGCGCTTCTGGAGCTCCGGCGAAGGAGCTCCTCCTCCGCCGCTCCATTCTGGGCCCGGTGAACCTCCCTCGAGCTCACGGAGAGCTCGTCGATGAAGCTGTGAGCTCGAGGGATGCATCTGACATCTGGGTTCGGGTCGCCGGAGCTCGGATGTTGAGGACGACCGTGACGAAGTTGGGCCCGGCGAGGCTCCGACCATTGCATATTTGAAGTACCTGCGCTGTTAGGAACGAATAGCCGAAGCCTAAAGTGCGTGCGTGAGTGAAGTGAGAGCTCAGGTGGGCGGAGAATGTGGAGAGCTCGGAGCTCCTCCGCCCCGAGGGCGGAAGAGGTGGGTCGGAGGGGATACAAGGGTTTGGAGGAGGGAGAAGGTGAGCGGAAGCGTGCGCGTGAGAGGGTGAGTGATGGCGAAGCTAAGAGGGGGGTCATCGGAGGGAGAAAGGGGATTAAGCGACCTAGAAAATCAAACGAAATTAAGAGAAAATGCGAGAGAAGAGGAAGAAGAGAACTTACCGGCGATGGGGCGGAGCGGAGCTTGGGGGCGAGCTCGAAGTTAAGCTCTGGTCGTCGCTGGACGTCGTCAGCCACTCGACGCAGCTCGGGCGGTCGCAAGGAGGCACCGCAGCTCCGCCATTCAAGGCAGAGGGTCTCACCGGGGGATGGGTCGTTTTCGCTCGATCCTTCGCCTCCCCCTGTCACAGGGAGGCGGAGGAGGGCTGGGCCCCTCCCCGCGTAAAGATGGACGGGGGTGAACGGAGGAGGGTGCGGTGTATTTGAAGAAGTGAAGTGCGGTGATGGTGGTGGCGGTCGTGTGTTTCGAGGCGAAGATGGGGCGAGTGGAGAGGATATCAGAGTTAGTGGGGTGATGCGCGAGGTAGAGGGATGACTGGGGAACGTCGTGGGGCAACTGGCGATGGGAGATGGAGTCGGGGAAGACGAGGGAAATAGGAAGGGGAAGAGGGTTTCACATGGTAGAGAACGTGGGCGAGTGGGCTGCTGGAGGTTGACGACGACCTGTAGCCGTTGAATCTGGAGATCCAACGGCTGTCGTTGAGGCGCGAAGGGATGGTCGCGATCAAATCGATGGCGATGGGATCGAAGGCAGCTGGGTTGCCACGTGTCGGATAGAGAGAGCGGCGCGAAAAGGACGGTGATGATGGAAAGCTCAGGCCGATCGAGCGGATGAGGAGCGTCAGAGGAATGGGCGGCTGAGATGGATTATCAGGATTGCGATCAGAGGGCATCGGTCGCGCCACGTGGCACGCTCTGGTGAGAGCGCTCACGTGCGGTGTAGATTAAGTGCGGGTCTGATCGAAGGGTTGAGGGAAAGCTGCTGGCGTGGAGAGATTGGAGTCGTTGGATCTCAGGAGGAGATCTGACAGCCCAGATCGCAGGCGGGTTGGACAAGGTAAGCGGGCCACGTGGCTCACCCAGATTGGGCCACGTGGCCCAATCAGATTATTGCAAACTTCAAGATGAAATATAAAGGTCAAGATGGCCGAATCTGAGAAAACTCAAAACATGAAAGTTGTAGATCTTGATGAGATCTACAATTTTCATGTTGGCCAAAACTGGAGATGAAGTCAAACAAAGGCCCGAAATGTTTTTGAGGGTATTTTTAAGTCTAAAAATACCACGAATTTTTGTTTTGTCATTTTTTTGTGATTTTTAATTTATTTAGGACTCTGTTAATTACAGGACATTAACTGGGTTTTATTGACAAAACTTTAAGTAAGGGGGTTAATTATAGAAAATAAAGATGATGAAACTGAGGTTCATCACCGATGAACCGCAAAATCGGCCCTTTAATAGTGCGGAATTAGCACTTCAACATGTCGTAGCAGTCATGCCGATTTTGGTCATCAAAGAGACCATCTCATTGATATATGTCAAATACGAATGCGATGGTCATTATTTTTATTTTTACTTGGCAAGAAACCAAGGTCGAACTCAGGGACACGAGCCTCTCTCGTATTAATCGGGTTTAAGTTTATTTAATTAAGTGCTGAGTTAAAGGCATATATGTCAAAATCATGCAAAGACACTACAACAATGCATTAAGAAAAATAAACATGCATTTTTTATCCATTTTTATAATGCAAATAAATGCCATGTAATGCAATTAAAGTATGCCCTAGGTGAAAATAATGAGCAAAAATAAATAAGAGTTAATTTCGAATTCAATTAAAAAGGCAGATGTGATGAACAATGTTAAGCAAGGCATCAGTGCAAGTTCAAATAGACACATGACTATAAAATAATTCATAAGACTCATTGTGTCCAAGACAACAACTAAGCATGCCATTAGAAAGTACATCGAAAAAGCTCTCAAACGAAACTGAAATCAACTAAAACAGAGGTACGGTGCTCAAGATATGCATAAAAGAAGCCAGGGACATAGATGCGATAAAAACATGAAAAGATAATTGCAAACAGATCCCTGGGAGGGGCCTAAATGTAATAAAAATAAATTGCGGGGCCTTCCCTGTAATTAAACCATACGCGTGGGGGCATATTTGCAATTATTTAAACCCGCAAGGGTATGAATGCAAATATCCCCAGGCGCGCAGGTGATGCACGTGCGTCAGGACCTGTTTGCAAATCTGGAGAAGATACGGGCGTCTCTGCAAAATTCCCAGATAGCACGTGCATAACACGTGCTATCAAGGCTCGGACGGAGGCTCGGGCAAGGCAGAGGGTCGGACTGCTTCGGCGTAGCTTCGAACGTTTGTCTCGGAAGTCACGAAGCGTTGATGAGGCTTGGAGCAGGCTCCGAAGAAGCGAGCCTCCCGGCTTGGGTTCGGAGGTTCGGTGAAGACACGTGGCTGAAGAAGAACCATCAGATCAACATGATCAGATGGCTTGGATGAACTCCGCTGTAGGCGATGTGGCCTCTTCTAGGCCGATGGATGGTCGCTGGAAGGGGACCATCCAACGGTGGCTGTGCTTTCTTCCCACCTTCGCCTGGCGGCGCTTCTGGAACTCCGGCGAAGGAGCTCCTCCTCTGCCGCTCCATTCTGGGCCCTGTGAACCTCCCTCGAGCTCACGGAGAGCTCGTCGATGAAGCTGTGAGCTCGAGGGATGCGTCTGACGTCTGGTTTCGGGTCGCCGGAGCTCGGATGTTGAGGACGACCGTGACGAAGTTGGGCCCGGCGAGGCTCCGGCCATTGCATATTTGAAGTACCTGCGCTGTTAGGAACGAATAGCCGAAGCCTAAAGTGCGTGCGTGAGTGAAGTGAGAGCTCAGGTGGGCGGAGAATGTGGAGAGCTCGGAGCTCCTCCACCGCGAGGGCAGAGGAGGTGGGTCGGAGGGGATACAAGGGTTTGGAGGAGGGAGAAGGTGAGCGGAAGCGTGCGCGTGAGAGGGTGAGTGATGGCGAAGCTAAGAGGGGGGTCATCGGAGGGAGAAAGGGGATTAAGCGACCTAGAAAATCAAATGAAATTAAGAGAAAATGCGAGAGAAGGGGAAGAAGAGAACTTACCGGCGATGGGGCGGAGCAGAGCTTGGGGGCGAGCTCGAAGTTAAGCTCTGGTCATCGTTGGACGTCGTCAGCCACTCGACGCAGCTCGGGCGGTCGCAAGGAGGCTCCGCAGCTCCTCCATTCAAGGCGGAGGGTCTCACCGGGGGATGGGTCGTCTTCGCTCGATCCTTCGCCTCCCCCTGTCACAGGGAGGCGGAGGAGGGCTGGGCCCCTCCCCGCGTAAAGATGGACGGGGGTGAACGGAGGAGGGTGCGGTGTATTTGAAGAAGTGAAGGCCGGTGATGGTGGTGGCGGTCGTGTGTTTCGAGGCGAAGATGGGGCGAGTGGAGAGGATATCGGAGTTAGTGGGGTGATGCGCGAGGTAGAGGGATGACTGGGGAACGTCGTGGGGCAACTGGCGATGGGAGATGGAGTCGGGGAAGACAAGGGAAATAGGAAGGGGAAGAGGGTTTCGCGTGGTGGAGAACGTGGGCGAGTGGGCTGCTGGAGGTTGACGACGACCTGTAGCCGTTGAATCTGGAGATCCAACGGCTGTCGTTGAGGCGCGAAGGGATGGTCGCGATCAAATCGATGGCGATGGGATCGAAGGCTGCTGGGTTGCCACGTGTCAGATAGAGAGAGCGACGCGAAAGGACGGTGATGATGGAAAGCTCAGGCCGATCGAGCGGATGAGGAGCGTCAGAGGAATGGGCGGCTGAGATGGATTATCAGGATTGCGATCAGAGGGCATCGGTCGCGCCACGTGGCACGCTCTGGTGAGAGCGCTCACGTGCGGTGTAGATTAAGTGCAGGTCTGATCGAAGGGTTGAGGGAAAGCAGCTGGCGTGGAGAGATGGGAGCCGTTGGATCTCAAGTGGAGATCTGACGGCCCAGATCGCAGGTGGGTTGGACAAGGTAAGCAGGCCACGTGGCTCACCCAGATTGGGCCACGTGGCCCAATCAGATTATTGTAAACTTCAAGATGAAATATGAAGGTCAAGATGGCCGAATTTGAGAAAACTCAAAACATGAAAGTTGTAGATCTTGATGAGATCTACAATTTTCATGTTGGTCAAAACTGGAGATGAAGTCAAACAAAGGCCCGAAATGTTTTTGAGGGTATTTTTAAGTCTAAAAATACCACGAATTTTTGTTTTGTCATTATTTTGTGATTTTGAATTTATTTAGGACTCTGTTAATTACAGGACATTAACTGGGTTTTATTGACAAAACTTTAAGCAAGGGGGTTAATTATAGAAAATAAAGATGATGAAACTGAGGTTCATCATCACCATAAAAGGGCTCTATATCGTAAGAGATACAAGTCTGGGTGTCGAAGGTATCTTAGATACTCAAAAGAGACACACCCCGGTTTACTCCCAGAAAAATAAGTGCAGACGACTCCAAATTCTCTTGACGGTTACATTGATCAACAAAATAAAAATATACTTGTGTCGAGTAATAAGGCACTCGAGAGGCACCTTGTTCCATTGTGAGGAAGAGAAAATCAGACAGAATCCTATGATCTCCATCATCTGGCCGTCCATCTACACTTTCAAGTCTAACAAACTAATGAGACGGTTGACTGAAGCAAGAATAGACTTATTCCCTAGTGTTGAGGATTAGGTCTGGAGGAGAGTCTCTTGGATTAAAACTTTGGGTGATGTCTCGACATGACTCTCACGAATGCAGTACACTAAAAATCATATCCTTATATTATATGTAAACAGAGAGTCTAAAAATTAGAAAAGTTGGATTCCTTCGGATTAAAGCATGGTTGAGCCCAGAATTTTAAGATCACTCAAATTAAGGGTCTTCTATGAATCGAGCCTTGAAATCTCACATGCACAGTATAGGATGTATTCAACTAAGACATTCATTCATTGATGCTCGGGGACGAGCATGGTTTAAATATAGGGGTATGATGAATCTTGTATTCATCATGCTAAAATCGGTCAATTAGGATATGTCCCCCAAGATTCACATGCCTTTAATCATTAATAGAGCATCATTAGCATTCATAAATGTGTAAATAATATTTGCATTTCATCATGCATAATTGCATTAAAAAATTCCATTTGTAAATTATCCCAAATAAGCCGCTAACTTCTCATATTTTTAGTTAGTTCGTCCTAACTCCGATTGATTCTAAATCACTCCATTGTATAGATATTACTAACATTATTAAATAAAAAATAAAAAAATTACTAACTCAAATAAGTGTAAATTATCCTAAAGTCTAATTTCACATCTAACAGACTAAAAGAAGCATATCTCCCTCATACAACGTCCGTTTTTGGTCTACTCACTTTTAAAGTACTCCATTTTCAAATACCTTCAAAACAAGACCAATTTCGTAAAATTCGGAGCTCACATGTGAAAGTTGGGTTTTAGGCCTCTTTTGCGCATTTTCAATTTTTTCTATTTTTAACCAGAGTTTTTATGTATATAATTAACTCTTTTAATTTTATTTCTTCTTCATTTTTGTTCTTTGATGAAGGTTTTATTAAGCAACATAAAAATCCAAATCCAGATTAAAACTGAAATCAAAGAAACTGACTGAGTCCAAGTGTCCATTGTGAGTCTGTACAAAAATTGTGTGTTTCATACTCCTATTTTATTTTCCTATTTTCTTATTTATTAAAAATAGAAAAAATCATATTAGTATGTAATTAAATTTCATGTATTTTATCATATTTATAGATTTTTATTCTCTCTAATACCAGCAAAACAATTACAAAAACCCCAAAGCCAGTTTTCTATACACATGGAGAACCTCAAAAATACCACTTCACACAAGTGATCTCTTTAGCTCTCGGTTCCTTCATGAAAGTTGTAGATCTCATCGTGACGAATAACTTTTGTGAAGGAAAGTTTTTGATCCAAGGTCTCCTCTTATTTCTTTTTGATTTTTGTATCTCTTTAATTTTGAAAATTTTCTGGGGGTGCCACGTGGCAGCTCCAAGGCGTGCCACGTGGCACCCCCACCTGCTGCACTTCTCTCTCCTCTCGCAAGTGCCGTGCACATGCCACCTTCCCCTCCCACACGCACATGCACGACACGTGACTAACACCCTCCCCTTCCACACAGCCGTTTCGCCCTTTGCCCTTTCGCCATGCTTCTCCGCCTCCTTGTAATGATAGCCTCCGGCCGTTACGAGACCAATCGCTCAACGCTCCATCTCGCCCTCCCATAAATCTCCACTCCTCGCTGACATTCTTCCCATCCACCATCTTCCAATTCTACTCAAAGGGGGAAAGAGTTAGAGGACTGGGGGTGGTGACAACACCCCATCCTCGTCAATGACGACATCCCTACGGCGTGATCCACGGGGTTGGTCCCTATGCAACCGCTCCTCCGTGAGCAGCAAAGCTTCGGAGGCCTCTGCCGCCTCCTCGAAGCGACCATCGGAGAACCACTGCTTCTCCTAATTTCCAGGCAACACACACACCCTTCCTTGTTCTTCCTTCTTCCATTGTAGGTGCATCATCAACCTACGACGCCCCTCCGCTCCACTTCTGCTGCTCCGACCTCCACACTTACACCGTCGTCTCCTCCAGTCGCCGAACGCCATCAACGAAGCCCCCGCTCCTCTGCATCTTCGCTGCCCAAGATCGCCCGCCACCGTCACCCTCGAGCACCTTCGTCTCGTCCCCTCCAGCTGCTTCGCCTCCACCTCTACCTGCCACGGCGGTCGAGCTCCTCTGCCCCGTCGACTGGGATTCAGCCTCCGCTCGCCCGCTCAGCGCATCCGCCCTCCGAGCGCCTCGACCAGCGACCGCCACCGCTCTTTCGCCCAACCCCGCTTGGCCTACAGTTGTTGTTGGATCAGGGCCAGCCCGTGATCAAACGACCCTGATTAAGCTTCGACTGTTGACCCGAGCCTCAACCCTAGTCTCGAGGCTCGGGTCACCCGAAGTGACATCAGCTTGCCACAAAGGCTCGGGCATCCGAGCATGAGCCCTGCCACCTGAGCCATAGGTCCGGCTCCGAGCCGTAGGCTCGCCACCCGAGCCTCCCTTTGCCACACGTGCCTCCGCCTCGGGGTCCCCGAGCCTCCACCAATCGCCACCTAGGCTCGAGACCCCCGAGCCTTTGCCTTGCCATCAGAGCCTCCAGACGCACATGCGACGCGTGTGAGCTTGGTGGAAAATTGCACAAACACCCATGTAGTTTCCTGAAATTACAAATATACCCCCGCCAGGGTAAATTGCAAATGGGCCCCTCCTGCTTTGTGAAATTATAGTCTAGCCCCTCTAGAGACCTTTTTGAAAGAAAAAAATTTATTTTTTTACATTTTAGTCCCTGCAACTTCAATTTAGCATATCTTTCTCATACGAACTCCGTTTTTAGCATATAATATGTCATTTTGAAGCTCTTTTCATGCTCTATATTTGGAGTTCAGCTGTGTCCCTCGGACTTTCAGCTGATTGCTTACCTTTCTGCATTCTCCTTGTGCTTGACTTTTTCCATAAAACGAAGAAGCTAGTTATACATGCGAAAGCTTGTAGGTAGTTATTAGTTCGCTTTCGAAAATCTTGTATATAATTTGAGCGCTTTAATTGGTATAATTTGTGGAAAAATCTGAGGTTTTTTTGATAATTGATGAGCCGAAAATCTAGCCTTGTTAATGTCGTATAATTGACTAGTGCGTTGCAGTCGGACAGATCCACATCGATCAAAAATTACCACACAACTCGATGAATCGTCGAATTAAATTAATATGCGGTTTGATGTTTGTTTAACCAGGGCAAGCCCCAAGGTCGACTCAAGGAGGCAAAGGAACAACTCGGGATCAAGTTAGATGAATTAGATTGTGGTTTTCCTAGTGGAATTTTTTTGATATTTTTTTATGCAGGACACATGAAAAATCAGGCCAGATTATGAGTTAAATCAGATATATGATCAAATTAATTCTAAAAATTATGAAACTTGGCCAGATTATGAAATGGGATGAAATTAAGCAACCCTAATTTTTTTAGAATTTTCTAATGCACGGATAATAAAATATGTAGATTTTAGTAAAAATTACTAAACCAATTTTAATAATTACCAAACGATGCTATTTCTCAGAAATAAAATTAATCCAAATAGGCCTAGTTAAGAGCTATCCAAATCAACTTGAACTTCGTTAAAACACTTCACGGTTTATTAATTAAAAATTGATTAAGGTTTTCACTAAATAATTTTTCTAGGACAAACTATATATGCAAATGGGATGATTTTTGGATATGTTGTAGCATAAACTTAGATCTACAATGATGATTTTTTAGAGATTTTTCGATAAGCAGACAATGCGCAATAAATTAATCAATCAACATGGGCAAAATATTGCAATTTTCACCAAATTAATTTCCATAAATATTCTGCAAATCAGAAAAATACAAATAAATGCTAAAATGGTAGAACAAGAGTTATACTACACAATACAATTTTCAGAATTAAAAATGGATGACAGAATGATGACAAAATAAACGTGCAAATGCAGGGGTATGAGTGCAACACCGAAAATGAAATAAACAACTTAAAATATGCACCAGGGACACATTTGTAAATAGATAAACTTACAGGAAAGAAAATGTAATTTTCACAAAATAAAAAAAATTAAAGTGACCTTTCTCTTTTCTTCTCCTGCAAGCAGGCACACAAATTGAAGAGGGCGGCTAGGGCACGTGGGACGGCGGGACGGCGCGCTTGGAGGTGGGCGGCGGAGCTCGGCCGCGCGGTCACGGCGGCAGCGCATATCATGCGGTGGGCGGGCGGAGCGAGGGACGGTGCGCGTTGAGGGCGCACGGCCTGGAGGCGCAGGCGGCGGTGCGCGCTGCGCGTGAAGGAGCTGAGCGGCTCGTAGCCACGATGACTGGCGGGAGCGCGGCGCATGATGCGCGCTGAAGGCTGGAGCGGGCGGGAAAGGAGGCGTGGGGTCGGGTGCGGCGGTGCCACGTGGCTGGACGACATGTGGTCGGCTGGACGTGCTGGGAGGTGCGGCGCTAGCGTCAAGGGAGGCGGCCTGGAGACGAGGGGAAGGCCGCCTTGGAGGGCGGTGTGCTCGCGGCGGCCTGGAGCGGAAGGAGGGCGGTGCGCGAGGGCGCGCTGGGCACCTGGGGGGACGGCCGTGGGGCCGCGTGCGACCTGGGACTGGAAGGGAAGGGCATGCAGGGACCGGCCAGGAGGAGGGTTTTCTCCACCTCCGTCGACACACGACGTGAGGTGGAGCTGGTGGGCTGCAGCGCGGCCGCACGGACGGGGACGAGCGGCTTCGAGGTGGAGGGCCGCGGCTGGGAGGTGCTACCGGCGCACGGACGGCCGTGCAGGGATGGGTGGCCTGCACTTTTTTTTTGATTTTTTTGTTTTGTTTTATATTTTTTTGTATTTTCCTTGTAAACAGTGATGAAAATGAAATAAAAAAGTGGTGAATGATGAATAATGATAGTGGTGGTGGTGGTTTTTTTATGATGATTTGTGTGTGATGAGGATAGATGATGATGGTGGTGTAAAAAAATGCAATGAAGATGTATGTAAAAAAATGAATGAAATGATGTTGGTGAATGAAAATGTTTTGGTGGTGATAAAAATGAGGTGATGTGGTGAATGAAATGATGTGAAAATGTGGTTGTTTATGGATTGTTTTGGTGACACACAAGATAAATTGTTAGATAAAAAAAATGAAAAGGAAAAAGTCGAGAGATACTTACCTGTGATTCGCCGAAAATGGAGCTGCGTCGTGCGGCTTCCGTCGTGGCCTCGAGTCGATCCGAGAAAAATCGAAGAAGCTCAGTTGTGATCTGAAGTGATGCACAACGACACGAGGAGGAGTCCTCGTGGATCTCGCCTTGAAAACCGTCGTTGCTCGACCGGAAGATGCTGAAGCTGTCACCGACAACACCCGGGGGCTGGTAGTCTCTCCCTCTCAATTGAAGAAATGGCGGATGGAGAAAAATGGTGGAGGATGATGTGAATATAAAGGAAGAGGAGAGGGAAGTTGGAGAAGGATGGAGAGAGTGGGGTAGTGGGGAAGGTGGAGGCTTGGAGTAGGGAGTAAGAAAAGAAGTGGTAAAAGGGGATAAAATAAATAAAATAATATAATAATATAGTAGGCTACTTAAAATAATTAAAATAATAATAATAAGATAATAATAAAAATAAATCCAAAAATAATAAAAATAAATCCAAAAATAATAAAATAATGAGATGATATGTGGCGGCTACAGGAGCTGCCACATGTCACTCCTTGAAAATTCAAAAATTAAATATAAAAAAATTCAAAAAGAAATAACAAAAGGGATTAAATCAAAAAGTAGTCAACTCAGAAGTTGCTCGTCTTGATGAGATCTACAACTTTCGTGAAGGGCCGAAAATCAAACGAAGTCATCTGTACAAAAATGTATTTTTGGGTGGTACCTTATAGATATAAAATACCGCATTTTATCTTTTGTAATTTTTTTTGTCATTTTTTAAAAGAGAGAAAAATCAAAATAAAAATAGAGAAAATATGAGGAGAATATTTACAACTTAATCTAATTTTTTTGGATTTTTAATAATGAAGAAAATAAAATGATAAAATACAGGGGCAAAAAGGTCAATTTGTACAATATACAAAAGGGGCCCAAAATCCAAGTTTTGCATACGAGCTCCGATTTTAGTGAAATTGGTCTTGTTTCGAAGGTCTCTGAATGTATATTACTTTAAAAGTGAGTAGACCTAATTCGAAGGCTGTATGAGAGAGATATGCTTTTTTTAAGGTTCCTAGTCTCAAACTTGGATTGGGGTTTTATTGGTCAATTTTGCAAGTTAGTATTTTTTAGATATTTTTCCTTTATTAGTGTTAGTCATATATACACTATGGAGTTGATTTTATTGGATTCGGAGTTAGTATAAAATAAATACAAATAGGTGAAATATGGTGAATATACAGGTGATTTGTAGAAGTGAAATTTGGCTTCTTATTTTATGCAAATATGAATGCTAAAATGCAGATGTTATCAATGCATGCATGAATGCTAATTATGCAATATAAGTGGAAATATGCAGCTATTTACTCGGGAACAAATCTCTATTTTCGACTTTTAGAGTGATGAATCACAGATTCATCAACCCCCTATACTTAAACCTTGCTCGTCCCCGAGCAACTAAAATGAAATGCAAGAGTGAAATGATTTTGGGTTCCATACCAAGGTCATGAACAAAAGTTGAAAATGGAGCTTGACTCGACCTTTGGATTAATTGTGTGGCGGAACCTTATTGGGATCTGAATTAAAGACCTAACAGACTTCAAGTTCCACAAGTCTTCTATTCAAGACGCCTCAACAATCAGGTCAGAACAAATCCTCAAATGTAAATTTCTGATGATTATGATTCTTACTTGTATTGTGTAAGTGAAATGTAACTCTCCACATCAGAAATGGCTCAGAAACAATCTCCTCTAAAAAGGTAACTCAAATAACTCGGTCTAGTAACTCTTTCCTCGAGGAGCGGGGTATTCCCTTCTAAGTTCAAGTGCGACCAGCTCAAGAGGAGGGGGTAGAGAAAAGAATGGATGGTAGCCAGTGTAGCTACCTATCCTGGGATGCCTGACCAGTGTACCCAAGTCATCCAGCTGCATTTTCTTTGCTAATATACATACTCCGACAGGTTTTTTTTCTTTCACTTGGACCTGTCTGATTTTTTTGGAGCTTTTGCATTTTTTATTCTTTTTTTTGAACTATATACAAGGTGAAGCATGTACATCAGGAGTTTTTCCTCTTGAGCCAGTAGACTATCCCTCTTTTGAAGCATTATTGCAACTCTCAGCATCCCGTCCTTAGATGTCAACACCACCAGACTAGGTTGAGATGCACTACCCTCCCTAGAGGAGGACGGATGTTTCCACCCGTGTGCTACTCCAAGCTAAAGGATTCTACCTCCTCACCACCTCATCAATGAAGAGCTACGTGCATTGTGCTTGTCCAAGTTAGGTCATTATCTAAAAGAATCCTGCGTATGCACGAGATATTCTACTTAGACTAATCAAGATGACATGTGAACATAGACTTGCAGACTCAAAGAATTAAGTCACTTGACCTGAGAAATCTTAACTCCAGTTCCTATAAGGTTCCTCTGAAATTAGGTGGATTAAGGTCAAATCAAGTCCATCCTCAATATCTACTCATAACTTGGTTCAGAACCCACTAGCTTTCCACCTTGCATATGCAAGATATGCAGATGAGAGGTGCGGATGACATGCTATGAATGAAATGCAAGACATTTTTTTTTGAAATGCAAGGATGATATGCAAGAGTAAATAAGAAGCCTTATTGGTAATAAAAATTTTTATTATTTACATTAAGTTTGTAGTTTACACATAATATACATAGTATACAAGTTTTTTTGGTATACATCCTATTTTACAACAAATTTTACAACTTCTTTTACAAGCATTATACAACAAGTATAATTTTTTTTTCAATTTTTACCCACCCGTAATTATTACAAAATAAATACAAAAGTATGCGAAAATACGTGAAAGTACGAGCTAAGGGTAAAGTATATATGTAATATATACACGCCCCCCTATACTTAGCGTGTGCTATGTCCTCAGAGCACGAAAAGCGAGGAAAAAGACATAGCTCGTGCTAAGCGTAGGAGAGCTAAAATAACAAAAAGTATAGAAGTCGTCCCGCCCCCCTATACTTAGGCTCTGGCAGCTTAAGTGTAGAAGAAGATCAAAAAGTGGGGCGGACGAGGTCAAGGAGAGAAGTGGATGAATATACAATGCGGGCATCGGTCCCCCCTATACTTAAGCTCAGGTTAGGCTAAGTATAGGACGGAAGTGAGTATGAGGACCAATGTAATCTGGAGAATGTACAAAGAACCGACTCAAGTGACTCCTCCCCCCTATACTTAGGATCTGGTCATCCTAAGTATAGTCCAAGATAGTGATGTAATGAGACGGGGATGAGTTACTAGAGTCGCGAGAGAAAGGATAGGTTGTACAAGAATGATGATATATACAGATGAGTCGGTCTGAATCTTTCGAGATGCTGCGGATGGCTGGAGTTCACTGCTGCAAGGTCTCATACGCGGCTCGAGGTGTATCTGCTGTATCTATCTCACGCATGAATACAATCTCCTCAACATGGACTAACTGCTCATTGGATTCGACGATGTGCTTTAACAGCTGTCCATTCACTAGGAATGTAGGTGCGTCATCTGCGAGATCTGAGATCTCGACACATCCACTGTCATGCACCGTACGAACGACAAATGGGCCTATCCACTTAGACTTCAACTTGCCTTGGAATATCTTCAGCCTAGCATTGAACAACCATACCTTCTGTCCAGGAACAAAGGTCTTTCGTCTGATATATCTATCATGCCAACGCTTCACCTTGTCCTTGTACACCAAACTGTTGTCGTATGTGCGGTTTCTGACTTCTACAAGCTCATTCAGATCCATGTCTCTCTGCTTCTGTCCCAGGTGCGTGTTCCAGTTGACCTTCTTGATTGCCCAATCTGATTTGTGCACTAACTCTGCGGGCAAATGGCATGGCTTTCCGAATACCATTCGGAATGGGGAGGTGCCTAACAGTGTCTTGTAAGCTGTCCTATACGCCCAGAGGACTTGATCCAAGATCTGAGACCGGTCCTTCCTGTCCGGGCGGACAAGCTTTTGCAATATGGTTTTCACCTCCCGATTCGACACCTCAGCCATACCATTGGTTTGTGGGTGGTAAGGACTTGCGACACGGTGTTCGATGCCGTTGTCCTTCAGAAGTTTCTTCACCTCCCGATTCACAAAGTGGCTACCCCCGTCTGATATCATCATTTGGGGGATCCCGAACCTAGAGATGATGTGCTCTCTAATGAATTTACAGACAGTTCTGCTGTCTGCAGCTTGGGTCGGGATAGCCTCCACCCATCTGGATAGATAGTCTACCGTAAGAAGGATATATTCGAACCCGTGGCTAACAGGGAATGGGCTCATGAAATCGATGCTCCAGGCGTCAAAGACATCACAAATGATGACCGGATGCATTGGCATCTCATCCTTGGAACCGACGGTTCCTCCCATTCTCTGGCATACTGGGCACGACTTCACGAAGGCGGTGGCATCGTGAAACAAAGTCGGCCAGTAGAAGCCACATTGAAGTACCTTCCATGCGGTCCTCTTCCCGGAGTGGTGTCCTCCTCCCTCTAAGCTGTGGCATAAAGAAATGACACTCTGGTATTCCTCCTGAGGAATACATCATCTCCAGACACAATCCGGTCCTTCAAAGAAAAGGATCGGATCCTCCCAATGGTAGTGTCTAGCATCCGACTTCAGTCGGTCGATTTGGCTCTTGGGCCAATCTTCGGGAACTTTCTTGGAGACAAGATAATTCACGATATTGGCGTACCATGGGAGTGAGTCAATAACAAAAATCGACTCGTCAGGGAAGGAGTCTCGAATTGGTGAAACCTCGAAAGTATTAAGATCTTCGAGACGAGAAAGATGATCGGCCACTACGTTTTTCTTTCCAGGTTTATCACAGATGTCCAAGTCAAAATCCTGGATAAGTAAAATCCATCGAAGAAGACGCGCCTTCGTGTCTTTCTTCTCCATCAAGTACCGTAGTGCCGTATGTTCAGTGAACACAGTTACCTTGGATCCGATTAGGTGAGATCTGAATTTGTCCAAGGCAAACACTACCGCAAGCATTTCCTTTTCCGTAACTGTATAGTTATGCTGAGCAGTATCAAGCACCTTGCTTGCGTAGTGAATTGCAAACGGGACGCCATCTCTTCTTTGTCCCAACACAGCCCCTACAACATAATCTGAGGCGTCCGTCATGATCTCAAAAGGTAGAGACCAATCTGGGGCTTGTAGGATGGGTGCGTCCATAATCATTCCTTGCAAAAGCTTAAAGGCCTCAAGACATTTGTGATCAACAACAAACTCCATGTCTTTTCCTAAAAGCTCAGTTAGCGGTCGGGCAATCTTAAAAAATCCTTAATGAATCTCCGATAAAATCCAACATGCCCGAGGAATAACCGCAACTGCTTTACGTTGGTTGGTGGCTGGAGTCGTCTGATCACATCCACCTTGGCAGGGTCAACCTCCATTCCTCTCTTGGAGATGACATGCCCCAACACTATGCCCTCCGTCACCATGAAGTGACTTTTCTCCCAGGATAGCACCAGATTAACCTCACAACATCTTTTGAGGACTCGGTCCAGGTTCCTAAGACAGGAATCGAAGGAATCGCCGTGGACCGAGAAGTCATCCATGAAGACTTCCAGGAATTCACCGACCATTTCGGCGAATACAGCAATCATGCACCTTTAGAAAGTACCTGGAGCATTGCATAGCCCAAAAGGCATGCGCCTGAAAACATAGTTACCAAAGGGGCATGTAAACGTGGTCTTTTCCTGGTCCTCTGGAGCTATGGCTACTTGATTGTAGCCCGAGAACCCATCTAAGAAGCAGAAGAACTCTTTCCCCGCTAGTCTCTCTAAGATCTGATCAATGAACGGTAGTGGGAAATGATCCTTCTTCGTCGCGGCATTCAGGCATCTGTAATCCACACAGACGCGCCATGACGTGGGTACTCGCGTCACGATCTCCTCTCCGTCCTCGTTGGTGGTCGTCTGAATTCCCGACTTTTTCGGGACAACATGGATTGGGGCCACCCACTTAGAGTCGGAGATTGGGTAAATGAAACCCGCGTTGCACCATTTTTCTATCTCCTTCTTCACGACCTCTCGTAAATTTGGATTCAACCGGCGTTGGAATTCACGAGAGGGTTTGGCTTCATTCTCCAAGTAAATATGGTGCGAACACAGAGCAGGATTTATCCCGTGGAGATCGGAAATACTCCAGCCTATTGCCTTGCGGTTTTTCTCCAGGATCTCTAGCAAGCGAGATTCATGCTCCTCGGTCAATCGCGAACTGATGATGACCGGAAATTTCTTGTCCTAACCCGCAAGGAAGGCGTATTTTAAGGTTGTGGGAAAGGGTTTGAGCTCAGGAATAATGTGATCGTCTAAGAAGTCTGGCTCAACCTGATCTGGTTCAGTGTTGGAAGTGGCTGGATAATTCTCTGTGATAGCTGCCACCAAGTTCAGCTCTGGAGTCGGATCGTCAAAGGTCTCCATACGATCGGCAAACGCCTCGTCCGACTCATCATCCTCATCTTCCGATTGTCCTAGAGATGTAAGGACCGACATGCCCAATTGGGCCTCTACGTCATCGAAGATGTAGGGCGATGCAGGCTCAGAGCTGTACTCGTTCCTGAGGATCTCGCAGACTGACTCATGCACTGGATCATCTTCGGAGGAGATGAACGCATCGGTGCTGGCTGGGTTCTGTCTCCATGGCCCAACTAAGTCTACATGCTCGCAGTCTGTTCCGGTAGAAGAGTACTCGGTGCTAGATTCTGAATCCGGTCTCTGCCATCTTGTTTGCTTCATTTCAATTTCCTCATCTCCGACTGGAGTTTGGAACTGAATTTTCCCGATCTTATAGTCAAATAAGGCCCCTGCTGTTCTGAGGAAGGGCCTACCTAGAATGATCTGGGAATCTCTCCAATTACGAGGGGTTTCCATATCCAGGACAATGAAGTCCACCATATATTCTTTCCCCTCGACTTTGATCACAATGTTCCTTAACTCTCCTTGGGACCTCTTGGTTGATTTATCAGCAAACTGTAGAAGAGCTCTAGATTTCCTAAGAGGTCCGAGATTAAGCCGCTCATAGAGGGTTGTAGGCATCAGTTGATTGAGGAACCATTGTCCAGGAGAGTGCGTGCAAACGCGATGTCGTCAACATGACTCACTACATAATGTGCACCCATGTCTCTTCGTTTCCTTGGAAACAAGTTCTTTATTGCACAAGTCGTGGCTATTGATAAAACGTGTTTCTCAGCACGGCTTTTGGTCTTCCTACTAACCCTAGTAGGTGTGCATCTCACCTTAAGGTATTTTTGGAATGCAGGGGTCATTTCCACGAACTTGTCAAAGGGGATTGTGACCTTGATGTGTTTATTGTAGAACTCTGCCATCTCAGGGTCATCTTTTTTGATTTTTTTGGTTTTCTTCTTTCCACTCTTGAGAGCTCGGGGGAAAGGGATTATTGACTCTAACTCATGTTCGGAAACTGAAAGATTTTCATTAACTTCTGGAACTGAGTTCTTTACGTGACGCTGACTCTGAAACAAACTAGAACTCTGACTCTGACTGAAATGAAAATGCTGGGGCGAAACCGGTGATGCTTCTTCCGCGACTGCTGGACGATCCTCCTCAGATGGAGGTGCGGGCTCTTTATCGGTTTCGTCGGACTCCATGCGGATGCGAGAATGCTGCTTTGAGGACTCAGATGTCCTCTTCTTCTGCCGGTGATGGTGGTGGTGATGCTCCTCCTTTTCTTCCTCCGAGTTCTCCTCAGGCAGAGTCTCGGAGGCTCCTTCCTTCTGCGCCCGTGCCCGATCAGGTATGGTCACGGTCCTTCCGCTCCTGAGGGACATATGATTTACATTATCGTACGAAAGGATCTCATGTTCAGATAAATAATTATCTGAATAATATACCTGATCTCGAGGTCGGTTCTGGCCATGGTGTAAGCTGTTCGGGTTGGCCTGAACCTGTGCGGGAATTGGGGTCTTTGGCGCCATCTATTGGTCCTGGGTATGAGAGACCCGATTGATATCGTTTCTCATGTCCAGGTAGTCATTCTGCATCTGTTGGACCCTATCAGACAGGGTCTGGATCGCCAAGGTGAGAGACTCCAATTTGGTGGGCTGGGCTTGCTGCTGTGCGGACGAGGTTCGGTAGTGGCCCTGCTGGCCATGCCGATACTGCTGTTGCTGGTGGGACTGTGCTGGACCCTGCTGATATGTGCGCTGCTGCTGGTGCTGCTGAGGCTGGTACACTTGTTCTGGCCTGGACTAAAAGCACGGTGCAGGGACGGAGCTGGTTGCTTGGTAAGCTGGGGAAGGTCGGTGAGGCTGACCATTCCCCATCCCCGACTGTCTACTGACGGGGTCGCGGCTGTACCACAACCCGTTAATCTCGAACACCTGCGGAGGGTCCTCGTATCCGTTCTCTGCTTGTGGGGGTGCATGCTGGTCCTGCTGGGTGTAAGTCTGATCCTCCACCCAGCCACTGTGACGCCCCGGTGCCTGCTCCTGCACAAGATGGACTCGATGCACATGTGCAGGTGGCGCAGAAGGGGCAGGTAGCTTCATCTTGGCTACCTTCTCAGTGAGTTCCTCCACTTGCTTCGGTAGACACGAGAGAGACTCAAGGTCAGTGACCCTCTTGTGGATCTGCTCGACCATGGTAAGCTTGTCGGCAATCGTCCCCATGCTGGGGATGAGGTCCTCGGTCAGATCCGCTACAGTCCTTCGGGTTGTCTCATTGGATAGGATTGAGGGAGACAACGTGTAGGCCCTAGTGGCCTGTGACCTGCCGGTTTCCGCCATTTGCTCCAAGATCTTCCATACTACGTGCTCGTTTTTGTTCAGATAGCTTCCTCCACAGGAGGCACTGACTAACCCCTGCATCTCCGGGGTTAGACCACAGAACAAGGTCTGGACTAAGATCGCCTTCGAAATGCCATGGCAGGGGCATTTCTGCACTAAGTCATTGAACCTATCCCATGCGTCATGGAAGGGTTCACTAGGTCCTTGGGAGAAACTGGCGATCTTCGTTCTCATTTGATTAGTCCTACTGAGAGGGCAGAACTTTTTCAGGAAGAGGTCCTTGAACTGCATCCAGGTAGTACATATCACCCCTAAGTTCTTCAGCCAATGAGCAGCCATATCTCCTAAGGCAAAAGGGGTGGCCTTCAGTCGAATATAATCTTGGCCAACATTGGGATGGCTAAGATTGTTGCAAACTAGCTCGAAGTCACGGAGGAAAGTGTATGGTTCTTCATTTATGTTTCCATTGAACTTCAGAAGCATACTAAGGAAGTGGGGCTTCGGCTCAAATGCCTGGGCGGGAACCATTGGTGCTAACAAATTCTGAATCTCGTTCTCCACCGGGTTGTAGGTATCGACCATTGGTCGGTCGATTCCTCCAGCTACTATAATCTGTCCCATCTGCGCTGTGAGATTTGCATTCTTCTGTTCAGCTTTGGCAAGACGAGCAAGAATCTGTCGGATTTGTTCCTCATCCGGTGGCATCTTTGGTAGCATCTTGTCCTCTAGTCCTGGGTGAGAAATGAGATTGGTGTCAGAGGACAAATCAAGGAAGGGATTACCGAGGTAATGGTCTTCCTCGGTAATCACGGAGGAGATGAAAGGGTTGGTTTGAGAGTAATCGCCCTGATGTGAGGGAACCAAGACTCAAGAGGGTCATGAGTCCTTGGTGGTCCAAGGTGCGCTTGGACCGATGAAGATGAGTTACTTGGGGGACTCATAGAGAGATCGGTAAATAACGCGTTGAGATCTCCCCAGTTGCTCATCTTGATATGGCGAGAAGAAGATAGGATTTTACTCCTACCTGAAGCAAACAAATCAATCCAAGACCCTGGGTTCACACTCATCACAGTGAAGGACACGAAATCAAGTCCAATTAATCTTATGGTTTTTTAGTGTGATTTTTCAAGCAAAAATAGCAAGGATTATGCGGCCTATAGGGAAGTCGGCTCAGAGCCGGATGTGTCTTCCCTGTTTAACCTATCGCCTATGATACCGCCGGTCCTTCCTTTCTTCGCTCCTATCCCAAGTCGATGGATTCAATGACCACACCCCTATCTACCTGCAAGCAGGCAGAGGCAGACAAGGCCGGAACTTCACCCCGGGGGGTTACTGGCAACTTGTCGCAAAGTACCGCAATTTCGCCCCTATCTACCTGAGACAGGCGGAGGCTACTTGGTACTAGTCAATGAATCTAAAATTATTCGACTTGTGATATTTGCTAGGATCAGTCAGAACGTGATATGGAAGGCGGGGATTTGGGCTCTACCTTAAGGTGTTCACACACACTCAAGTACCCTCACTCAGCCTGAAAATAAGGTCGGGGATTAATCTCCCGCAAATAATTTTCAAATTTTATTCCTTTTTTTGTCAATAATGTTTAGCAGTCCCGGTTTTAAGTTAGGTTCTCACTGATTAAGTCCAACCACACAGCACGCCCATCGGACAGTCCCAATTTCCGTTTAATTAAATGTGATAAAATCAGAGGGAGAAATCGAGAAAAGCCGATGCAAGTTAAAATAATGATGTTATGCTGAGTTCAGGAGACTTACAGTGATCCCTTCGCTTTTTTATGCAAGATGCAAAACAGAATTGAAAACTTTATCTAAATGCAAATGCAGGCGATGAAAGCCGCTCCTAGACAAGCAGTTCTATTAGCGTGAAGAACATGTTATTTTGGCTAAGTCCTGCGGTCTAAGTGCGTCTTTTAAGTGAGTTGTGTGGTCCTAATGATTACGAGCACAAGCAATTCCTAGATTGGCTTGGGGAGCCGCTAGTGCAAGCTAATTTACATTCATCCACACAGCACACAGGGACACAGTTCCACTATACTTACACGCGCGAGAACCCAAACGGGAACCGCTATAAATGCAGACAATTTTTACAAGTTAAAAAAAATGAAAAATCCTTCTGGTGTCTCAACAGCCGACTTAATCCACGAATAGTCAGCCTCCGATGCACTTCGAGATGCGTCGACTTCAAGATAGACGCTCCAAGTCCACCGGGCCCTCGCACAAAAAGATAAAATTATGTCAGAGAGATATATATACAAAAATGGTTAGAAAAACAATTAAAGAAAAAAATGGATAATTACAATGCGGCTCGGGGGTCAGACTACCCAAGTGAATGGAAAATGTAAACCTAACTTTCTAAAGTGATCCTAAGCTGTTTGCCTCCCCGGCAACAGCGCTATTTTGATAACCGCCCCGCACCCTTAGTTAATTCGAGCAAATTAATTGTCCAAATTAAGTTAAAGTTGTTCGTTGCAGTTGGATACGAGAGGGCTAATAAAAAACCACCGGTGAATTTTTTTTACTTGGTGAAGTCCAAGGTCGAACTCAGGGAGGCATCTGTCTCCTTAGGTGAATTTTAGCAGAGATCAAGTGTTGGATTTTCGAAGAATTATTATTTTTTTTGTTCTTTTTCAATTTCTACCCACCCGTAATTATTACAAAATAAATACAAAAGTACGCGAAAATACGCGAAAGTACGAGCTAAGGGTAAAGTATATATGTAATATATACACGCACGCCATTTGACGAGGCGAAGATCTACCCTTTTAATGTCGTATAATTGACTAGTGCGTTGCAGTCGGATAGATCCGCATCGATCAAAAATAACCGCACGGCTCGATTAATCGTCGAATGAATTAATATGCGGTTTGATGTTTGTTTAACCTGGGCAAGCCCCAGGGTCGACTCAAGGAGGCAAAGGAACAACTCGGGATCAAGTTAGATGAATTAGATTATGGTTTTCCTAGTGGATTTTTTTTATATTTTTTTATGCAGGACACATGAAAAATCAGGCCAGATTATGAGTTAAATCAGATATATGATCAAATTAATTCTAAAAATAATGAAACTTGGCCAGATTATGAAATGGGATGAAATTAAGCAACCCTAATATTTTTAGAATTTTCTAATGCACAGATAATAAAATACGCAGATTTTAGTGAAAATGACTAAAATAATTTTAATAATTACAAACGATGCTATTTCTCAGAAATAAAATTAATCCAAATAGGCCTAGTTAAGAGCTATCCAAATCAACTGAACTTCGTTGAAACACTTCACGGTTTATTAATTAAAAATTGATTAAGGTTTTAACTAAATAATTTTTCTAGGACAAACTATACATGCAAATGGGATGATTTTTGGATATGTTGTAGCATAAACTTAGATCTACCAATGATGATTTTTCAGAGATTTTTCGATAAGCAGACAATGCGCAATAAATTAATCAATCAACATGGGCAAAATATTGCAATTTTCACCAAATTAATTTCCATAAATATTCCGCAAATCAGAAAAATACAAATAAATGCTAAAATGGTAGAACAAGAGTTATACTACACAATGCAATTTTCAGAATTAAAAACGGATGACAGAATGATGACAAAATAAACGTGCAAATGCAGGGGTATGAGTGCAATACATAAAATGAAATAAACAACTTAAAATATGCACCAGGGACATATTTGTAAATAGATAAACTTACAGGAAAGAAAATGTAATTTTCACAAAATAAAAAAAATTAAAGTGACCTTTCTCTTTTCTTCTCCTACAAGCAGGCGCACAAATTGAAGAGGGCGGCTAGGGCACGCAGGACAACGCGCTTGGAGGAGGGCGGCGGAGCTCGGCTGTGCGGTCACGACGGCGACGCAGATCGTGCGGAGCGGGAGAAGAAGGGGAACGGAGCGGGGGAGGTCCTGGAGAAAGGGAAGAGGTTCGGCGAGGTCGCTCGTGGCGTGGCGAAGATGGTGAGTTGATCAGACAAGGGAGAAGGTGGCTGAGAAGGGCGTAATAAATCGGAGAAAATTCGACAACAAACAAAAAAAAAGGTACCTCGCCGGAGCGAGGTATGAGCGGAGGCATCGGCTTGGGCTGAGCACCCTGGAGGTGCTCCGATCGTCGCCCAGCTGGTCAGCCTTCTCCAGCGAGCTCGGAGGGGGCAAGAGCCACCAATACACGGCGGAACAGGCCGTGGGTCAACACCAGACTGCCACCGTCGTCGCCTCGACAATTCCGCCCCTCCGCTGTCACCGGAGGGGCGGAGGAAGCTAGGTGGAGGCCCCACAATGGTGGACAAGGTGCAGCGGTGGCGGAGATGGTGTTTTATAGGCGGAGGTGGTCGGGGGTTACGGTGCTGGAGAAACGTTTTTGAGCGAGGTTTTAATGGAGATGTGGTAACGGTAGAGGGTGCTGATGGTGGCGCGAGGATGACGGAAGGTCAGGGTTCATGGAGGTGGCGTTAGGAGCTCGAGGGGATGGTCGGGGTGACGGCCAAAAAAGGAAGGGTGTGATGGGTTTGCGAGATGAAACGGTCGGGGGGAGGTGCGTTACGGAGGAGGAAGATAACTTTCTGACCGTTGGATCATTGATCCAACGGTTAGGATGCGATCGCGAGAGGTCGGCGAGGATCAGATCCTGCCATCTGAGCGAACGGCTGAGATGGGAGTTATGATGAGCGGTCATGATGAAGAGATGGGTGAGATCCAACGATAGTGGACAGAAGGGCGACGTGGAGCAGGGAGAGGCGTTGGATGAAGATGAGATCGAAGGGCTGAGATTTAGGCACGAAGTAGCGGCCGAGATTAGATCTGGAAGATGGATCCAAGGGCTGAGAAATGAAGCGGGATAGACGGTTCAGATGCAAGCAGGGGAAGGGGATCTAACGGCCCAGATTGGGCGCCAGATGGCGGGAAGGAGAGTGGGCCACGTGGGCGGCCCAGAGGGCGCCACGTGGCCCAATCAGAATAATTCAGAAATAAAAACAAAGAAAAATATAAAAGAAATAGTTAGAGGCCGAATTTGAAAAAAGTCAAAACATGAAAGTTGCTCGTCTCGACGAGATCTACAACTTTCATGTTGGGCAAAAAGCCAAAAGAGGTCATCTGTACAAAAGCTATTTTTGGGGGGTATTCTCAAGGGGGTAAAAACACCAAGTTTGTGGTTTTGAGATCTTTTTGTATTTTTTATCTTTTTAAGGGTCAGTGAATTATACACAACTTATCTACCTAATTTTTAGGGTTTTTTGAGTGACAAAATAATTACAAAAAAATAAGAGCAATTAAATACAAATAATTAAAGGCTAATTATACACAATATGGTACATGATAAAAATAGAGATTTAGAGGATATTTTTATTGGTTTGTTTAAGCAGGGATTTTAATAAGGAGTTTTTAGCATGATGGATACGAGATTCATCAGCGGGCGGAGCGAGGGACGGTGCGCGTTGAGGGCGCACGACCTGGAGGCGCAGGCGGCAGTGCGCGCTGCGCGTGAAGGAGCTGAGCGGCTCGTAGCCGCGATGACTGGCGGGAGCGCGGCGCACGATGCGCGCTGGAGGCTGGAGCGGGCGGGGAAGGAGGCGCGGGGCCGGGTGCGGCGGCGCCACGTGGTCGGCTGGACGTGCTGGGAGGTGCGGCGCTAGCGTCGAGGGAGGCGGCCTGGCAACGAGGGGAAGCACCGCCTTGGAGGGCGGTGCGCTCGCGGTGGCCTGGAGCGGAAGGAGGGCGGTGTGCGAGGGCGCGCTGGGCACCTGGGGGGACGATCGTGGAGGTGAACGGCCGTGGGGCCGCGTGCGGCCTGGGACTGGAAGGGAAGGGCACTCGGGGACCGGCCAGGAGGAGGGTTTTCTCCACCTCCGTCGACACACGACGTGACGTGGAGCTGGTGGGCTGCAGCGCGGCCACGCAGACGGGGATGAGCGGCTTCGAGGTGGAGGGCCGCAGCTGGTAGGTGCTACCGGCGCATGGACGGCCGTGCAGGGGATGGGTGGCCTGCACTTTTTTTGATTTTTTTGTTTTGTTTTATATTTTTTTGTATTTTCCTTGTAAATAGTGGTGAAAATGAAATAAAAAAGTGGTGAATGATGAATAATGATAGTGGTGGTGGTGGTTTTTTTATGATGATTTGTGTGTGATGAGGATAGATGATGATGGTGGTGTAAAAAAATGCAATGAAGATGTATGTAAAAAAAATGAATGAAGTGATGTTGGTGAATGAAAATGTTTTGGTAATGATAAAAATGAGGTGATGAGGTGAATGAAATGATGTGAAAATGTGGTTGTTTATGGATTGTTTTGGTGACACACAAGATAAATTGTTAGATAAAAAAATGAAAAGGAAAAAGTCGAGAGATACTTACCAGTGATTCGCCGAAAATGGAGCCGTGTCGTACGGCTTCCGTCGTGGCCTCGAGTCGATCCGACGAAAAATCGAAGAAGCTCAGTTGTGATCTGAAGTGATGCACAACGACACGAGGAGGAGTCCTCATGGATCTCGCCTTGAAAACCGTCGTTGCTCGATCGGAAGATGCTGAAGCTGTCACCGACAACACCCGGGGGCTGGTAGTCTCTCCCTCTCAATTGAAGAATTGGCGGATGGAGAAAAATGGTGGAGAATGATGTGAATATAAAGGAAGAGGAGAGGGAAGTTGGAGAAGGATGGAGAGAGTGGGGTAGTGGGGAAGGTGGAGGCTTGGAGTAGGGAGTAAGAAAAGAAGTGGTAAAAGGGGATAAAATAAATAAAATAATATAATAATATAGTAGGCTACTTAAAATAATTAAAATAATAATAATAATAAGATAATAATAAAAATAAATCCGAAAATAACAAAAATAAATCCAAAAATAATAAAATAATGAGATGACATGTGGCGGCTCCAGGAGCGGCCACATGTCACTCCTAGAAAATTCAAAAATTAAATATAAAGCAAATTCAAAAAGAAATAACAAAAGGGATTAAATCAAAAAGTAGTCAACACGGAAGTTGCTCGTCTCGATGAGATCTACAACTTTTGTGAAGGGCCGAAAATCAAACTAAGTCATCTGTACAAAAATGTTTTTTTGGGTGGTACCTTATAGATATAAAATACCGCATTTTATCTTTTGTAATTTTTTTGTCATTTTTTAAAAGAGAGAAAAATCAAAATAAAAATAGAGAAAATGTGAGGAGAATATTTACAACTTAATCTATTTTTTTGGATTTTTAATAATGAAGAAAATAAAATGATAAAATACAGGGGTAAAACGGTCAATTTGTACAATATACAAAAGGGGCCCAAAATCCAAGTTTTGCATATGAGCTCCGATTTTAGTGAAATTGGTCTTATTTCGAAGGTCTGTGAATGTATATTACTTTAAAAGTGAGTAGACCTAATTCAGAGGCTGTATGAGAGAGATATGTGTGTTTTAAGGTTCCTAGTCTCAAACTTGGATTGAGGTTTTATTGGTCAATTTTGCAAGTTAGTATTTTTTAGATATTTTTCCTTTATTAGTGTTAATCATATATACACTATGGAGTTGATTTTATTGGATTCGGAGTTAGTATAAAATAAATACAAATAGGTGAAATATGGTGAATATACAGGTGATTTGTACAAGTGAAATTTGGCTTCTTATTTTATGCAAATATGAATGCTAAAATGCAGATGTTATCAATGCATGCATGAATGCTAATTATGCAATATAAATGGAAATATGCAGCTATTTACTCGGGAACAAAGCTCTATTTTCGACTTTTAGAGTGATGAATCACAGATTCATCAACAATAATTATTTGAGGATCTCTGTTGACTTGTGCAAGCAGAAAATGACATATGAGTGCTACTTTATTGAGAAAAGTTGATCTAACTTGTAGGAACCCATTTTCGAAGATCTTATCTTATTAGATCTCTCTTGATTATTAATCTTCTTAATTAATGAATTGATCTTTGTAGGGGTATGTATGAGGAGGTGAAATTAATCTAATTCCTTGATACTTTATTTGAGGAGTTGTTAAGTTGGTTGATCCGCTAGTGCTTGAACGTTATTTTCAAGGAATTCGATCTATTGTTGAATTCATGATTCATCTGATATTTGATATAAGGCTATTATATTTGAGAGGTGATTTACAGGGAAATAAAGGGGCCAAGTATCTTTAGAAATTCTCGCAGGATAAAACTTTGATATGTTGATCTGTTTGACCTGTATCTGAAATATTTATTGCTACATATTTATGGACTTAATTTCTTTTGATCTATGATGATTTTTAAGGATTAAGAGATCAAATTATTTGAGAATTGAATCGTATACTTCACAGATCCTGGGCATAATCTTCTCTGTTTATTTTCTTTGCATCGCATTTTCATCATTGCATTGTATTATATTGTCCCTACATAGAAATTAATCAAACATTAATTAATTATTTTATTTAATTTAAAACCACGTAGTTAAGAATCACCGTTCCCTGTGTTCGACCTTGGTAGACTTGCCAAGTATAAATACTCCACAACATTCAAACGTGTATGGTTTTTGACGAACCAAATTTGTCTCCTATACTACGAAATTATCTATTCTTAAAGAGGCAAATTTAGCATTCATCAGCTCTCCCGATTACTTTTCTTTTGATTTGAGATGGCCGACTGGAGCAATTTTTATCCAGACTTTGTGGACTCCTCCTGCCCTCCAGCTGGTCCACCTCCCTTTTTTCCATGAGGACTTTGCTCCTGATTTTTGTACATATATGCCTCAGCCACAATATCAGACCTCGGACTTCTATCCACATCCACCACCACCTTTACATTTTCAACCTTCACAGCCACCCAAGACTGATCTGTTGGAGTCACCTTTCATGGAGTCCACCCTTGAGCACTTGACCCAGATGACAGAACATATGAGACAGAGGATTGATGACCTCAATGGTATAAATAAGAACCATGATGACACCATTTGATGATATGGGTTCATTTGAGGATTCCTATGAGAGCTTGCAATTGCCAAAAATACAATAACATGAGAAAATTTTAAAAACACAAAAAGAATTCGGGAGACCTTTGGTCGATTCAGACTGTGAGGAGAGGTACCATATGCCATATCATTCACCCACATATTCATTCACATCTAGTCCAATCTCTGACTTCGAGGATGCCATTGTACACTGCTCTTGGCTGTCCTCGTGTATATGATGATTCTGATCTTCTCCCTTATAAGAAGGAGATCCAAAAATTCAAAAAATGTTGACTGAACCCAAAGTGGTGGCCGCTATTCATGAGATCATCGATGGCCCACTTCGCCACGCCATGACCCAATTATCTGCTCCTCAACACAATAAGAGAAAGCAGTGGAGCATATTTGAGTGTCGTATCTTGTCCATGGCCACTTCCCATGCCATCACACATTGTCCCATTCCTAGGAAAAGGAACACAGCTACACCTTTCATTATCTGCACCATCTTTGACCATACTTGTGATCACACTCTCCTGGACGGCGGTGCATCGATCAATATAATACCTTCTCATTAGTACAATCTATTTATCTTGAGCCTCTCAAGAAAACCATGATGATCGTTCAGTTTGCTTATGGATCTATTAAGAGGCCGAAGGGTATCCTTGAAAATGCCATCATCTCGATTCGGGGCATGAGCTACAGTGTTGATCTTGTCGTATAGCCCATGGAGACCTCCGCAGGGGAGCACTCTTCAGTCCTCCTGGGACGACCATTCTTCGCCTCTACGAGAGTCGTTATTGATTATGGATCATGAGAGATTTGCTTCCGTCTTGTTGACGAAAGCGAAGTGATCATCACTGCACCCACTTCCGATCAGAGACCTGCACCTGATGTGATTTCACTAATCTTAGCTGACCACGATGACCATAACCTTGATGAGATGATCAGAAACTTTTGTTGTATGCTGGATTCCACTTAGACTCGAGAGTTCCTCCCCATGGAGGAAGACTCAGAAAGCACAGACCTCGGAGTTCCTTCTTCTGGTGTTTGGCGATGCATTGATGCCATCCACAGGATTTACATGATTGACACTATTGAGCGGAGGGCAGATTCAGAGACTAGACAGGATGAACATGGCTTGACTCCTTTCACTGATGAGTCCATTCTTGTTCACTTAGATTAAGATGAAAGGCTGAATTTGATCTTGTTGCATTTATCCAAGAATTCATACCTTTTGATGTAGATGATGATCCAGTTGAGACTGTAAAGGATGAACATGATTCGACTACTTCCTCTCTTGAGTTCGTCCCTTTTGGTTTTGACTTAGGAGAGACCTCGCAGGATGACCTTGACTCTACTTCTTCCAATGATGATGAGTTCGTCCCTTTTCACTTTGATATCAGCAAGACCCCCAAGGCCAGACTTAGCCATACTACTTCCACTGACCCGTCTATTCCTTTACACCCTAGGACCACTGAGGATATTCACCAGGTCGATCCCGATCATCTTCCGTCCACTATGGACCCAGATATCGACCTCCATTTTGTCAGATCCATTCCTCAACAATCCTGCAAGAAGGTTTGCTTTCAACCTTCTTAATCCTCTGTACATCTACTATGTTGTATATTCACTTCGTTTATCTTTGTCCATCTTTTGTATTACTCATCCACCCCATTCTCGTGTGTGCCTTGCTTAGGACGTACTTTGTCACCAGTATGGGGGGATGGACGAGCTGAGTGTTCTTCGTTCTGTTTCATCACTCTTGTTGTTGCCTATACTTAGGGCTTCTTTTACCCTAAATATTGAGGGAGTGGTGTGTACATCCTCTTCTATCTTCTTCCATCTTTAGATCTCTTTTCTTATTTTCCTTTTTCTTTTTGTTTTTCTACTAAAAAGGTGTCACCCCATTTTGTCAGTCTTCTATACTTAGGACGTACTTTGTCCTAAGTATAGGGGGTGGGCACCTCGAGTTGTTTCATTTTTCGATCCTCACCATAATCTCCTCTCCTTGACTATGCTTAGGCATATCTTACCCTAAGTATAGGGGGAGACAATATGAGTACGATCTGTTCATTCCCACCCTTGACCCTCCCTGCTTTGTGTACAGTCTATTATACTTAGGACTATTTGATCCAAAGTATAGGGGGGATGGTCAACTTCTCATTCGTTCATTCATCTCTCTATTCGTTTATTCATTAGACTTTTCTATACTCAGTACGAGTTATGTCTTCTCTTTTCTCTCTGATCTATGAGGACATAACTCAAGCTAAATATAGGGGGTCGTATATACTTCGTATATACTTTAGCCATAGCTCGTACTTTCATATTTTTCTTAATAATTATGGCTAATAATACTGTAAAATTTATTAAAATCAGTTAATAAAAAATATCTATTATTCCGCAGATTCTTTCTGTTTTTACTAATTAATAAATCAGCTGAAAATATATTTTTTGCAAAATGTTTGAAAATAGTTTGAAAATCCTTTCGAAAAATCTATTGAAAACTATTTGGAAAACATTATGTTCAATATTTTCAACCTTTGTAAAATTATTTTGTTTTGAAATTTCTTTTATTTGTGTGAAATAAAAATGTTTGAAAAATGATTTGCAAATGATTTGGAAAATGTTTGCAAAAATATTTTGAAAATCTATACATACTGCTTGAAAAACCTTTGTAAAATGATTTTCAAATGTGTGTACATGTTTGTAAAAAAGTTTGTAAAAAATTATTTTGGACTATAGTTTTCAAAAATTGTTTGAAAAACCTTTTTCAAATAAGTTTGAGGAATATATACATCACCTTAAATTTTATTCTTTATATGTCTATAAAAATGACCACTTACCCCATGTAAATTCTTAAAATTTAACTCTTGTAAATATAAGATGCATCCCTATGTAAATAATTTGACCTAGTTTTTATCCAAAATATTTTGTTTTGAAAAAATCACAAAAACATTTGCAAAATTAAAATACCAAAAACATTTGAAAAATATTCTTAAAAAATAAAGAGAATGTATATGCATCATCATTTTCAAAAATCCATAAAAAGTTCAAAATCTTTGAAATTGCATCACAAAAATATTTTCTACATTCTGCATAGCATTTGCATTTTTTCAGATTGAGTTTGGTAATTGATCAAGTCTAAGTAAAATCCGAAAATTAGAGCTTGGCTGGACCTTAAAATCTACCTAATAACATGAAGCTTATAGAAGCTGGAATTGAGGTACTTCAGTTCTAGTTGACTGAATTCTTTAAGGATCACGAGACTTGGTTCAATGGATTCTTTGCTGCCTAAGGAGAGTATTTCGGAGCACAAACATGACTCTTGTTGATAATGACCTAACTTGGACACCTGCACCTTTCACTTGGCTCAACTCAGTTGGAGTGATGAGAAATTCGATTTGCCGGTATGAGAGGCACAGAAGTGGAAACATTTGTCCTGGTCTAGGGAGGGAAGTACACCCCAATTCATCCAGTGGCATTAATGTTTAAAGATAGGAGAGTGTGGGTTGCAATAATGCTTCAAAAGAGGGATAGTCTACTGGCTCGAGAGGAAAAACTCCCAATGTAAATGTTGTTGTATATAGTATTTCAAAAAAAAACCTCCAAAAAAGTGGACCGGCGGGATTGAAAATAAAATGCCTGCCGGAATGTATATATTTGTATAGTCAATAAGCAAGCTTCAACTTCAAAGTCAAATCATGTGAACCTGCAATTGGATGACTTGACTACACTGGTCTTGCATCTGAGGATAGGTAGCTACACTGGCTACCGTCTATTTTTCTATTCACCCCCTTTTCTTGAGCTAGTTGTCACTTGAACTTAGAAGGGAATACCCCGCTCCTCGAGGAAGGAGTTACTGGATTGGGGAATCGTTGAGTTGTCAAGCTGGAGAAGTCAGTCTCTTTGTCATTTCAGTTGAGGAGAGCGACTATCACTTACATTGTACGAGTCAGATTCATAGTCATAAGGTTTTGCTTATGAGTTGAAATATTCTGACCTGGCTATTTAGGAGACTTGACCAGAGTTTTGGGATTCTCGAAGGTTATTGGATTTCTATTGATGAACAAATAAATGGGTTTTTTTTGATTTATTGGCCCTTATTGATGAATCTCTGTTTCATCACTTTTATTCTATCATTTTGGCCTTAAAAACCCTAGTAAATGTGTGTAAATACCCTAAATTCATGTATTTTAGCATTTATGCATTTTGTGTACAAAATGTGTATAAAGTATTGTTTTTAATGCCAAAATTATAGAATAAAGAAAAGAAAAAGAATAAAATATTGAAAATATATTATGACCCTAAACCCCGAGACCTAGGCATCTCGATGAGTAGGTCGACAAGGAATAAAGTAAGGGAGATAAGGGCCAAAATACAATTAAAATCCATTTTATTTTATTCAGATTTATTCTTTTTTGGGACCTATTTTTAGTTTCACTTTTTATACTTCAAATAATGAAATTTTATACATGAAAGTTGTAGATAATATTCAAAATTAATTTTATACAAAACTATTATACAGATAAAAAGTTATGCTCAGCATAATTTTCCAAAGTCTCAACTTCCCAGAACCATATCTCTCAAATAAAAATTCAAAATATATAAAAATCACTTTAATTATATATAACTTTTAATAATCTATTTAATGAAGGTGGTTTCATATTTTTTGGGATTACAGTGTGAAAGTTAGGTTTTGGACCCCTATTGTATAATTTACCTGATTAAAATATTTATTTTATTTATTATTCAATATTTTTATAATTTTATATTTTTATAATTTTGTATATATTATTTATAAAATAGGTACTATTAAAATAGGAATAAAATGATAAATAAAACATTAAAATAAAATACTAGTATAAAATACATAGATAAAATACCTATATCTATACCTATATAGATAAACAACTATTTATTTAAGTGGATATAGTACATCAGATAAATAAAATAAAAATATATTTAACTCTATAAAAATAAGTTATAAATATATAAAATAATAAATTAAAATAATAAAAATAAAAAATTACAAAATTAAAATAAAATACTCAAATACATAGATGGATATACCTATGTATAGCCCTTAAAAACCTCTACAAAATAAATAAAAATCATTATAAAATACTTTAAAAAATAATAAATTTTTTTCATTTTATAACCTAAAATTAATTAAAATGATTTGTTATTTTTAATCGAATTTCGAAATATGTTTTCCAAGATTTTTCTGGTTGGTCCACGTTGACCAACCAGATTCTTCCGTTTATTGACCTCGATCAACTCTCTGACCGAGGTCTGCCCCCTATCAGACATTGTTTTGTCCCATTTTATCGGAATTTTCGAGGTCGCATCTTTCTCCCTTCTGCGTCGCTTCCTTCTTCACTTTTTCTCCTCGAAGAGCCCTCTTACACGCCCAGGGTTTGCTTCGGGTATTGGGGCAGTGATATGCCCCATCTCCTTCGATCTTCTCTCCATGTTGATCAACTTTGTACAAAAACCCACCCTCTCTTTCCATTCATTTTGGAACTCCCTTTTGACCTATTTGGCTCCTCCTTTCTTGTGCTTCGGAACAGTGGTGGTGATAGGGCCACCTTCAGCCGATTGGGGCGGTGTCAGGCATGTCTTTGGCGTGCTTCCATCATCTCCGACGACCACCTCCATCGCGAGGTCCATCTTCTTGGTTCAGGCTTAGTTGAGGTCACTTTTACTACATTTTAACCTAGTTTTAATCAATGTATTTGATTTATACCCTTAGATTATTTTTTCACCGCTCGCATTAGCCGTAGATCCATCATTCGAAGTTCACCGGAGCTTCGCTCCGGTGAACCTCCACCATTGTGTTCCCACCTTATTCCGCCACCTAGAGGGTCGAGGCATTTTTCCCTCGACCCTACTAACATCTTATGCAAGTACTGAAAAACGATAAAGCGAGAGCCACTAATTAGTGGTCTGACAACTCAGACTCACTGTCGCTGATGCGACTACTCAAGCCTTCCCGTTCGTCATTCGTCAACAATTAACCCACATAATCAATCAATCAATCAAAAGCAAGGATTAAAATTTATTATACCCTACTACAAATGTATAATGGCAAGCAAGTAGGGGTCGAACACAGGAAATAAAGGTGCAGAGTATAGACAAAAGTCCAAACCTAGGTCTAATAAACAATTTAACCAATCTATTTTTTGTTGGTTTTTAATTAATTTTTTATTTTTTTTATTTAATTTTTAATTTTTAATTTTGTGTTTTGATTTTTAATTTTCTAATTTTTATAATTATATATTTTATATTTTTTTCTTTTTCAATATTGGAAAATATAAGCAAGGGAATAAAAGAGGTGCTACACTATTTATAAAAATATGCAAAAAATATCCAAAAATTCAGGAATAAAATCTTTTTGGGATTTTTATAATTTTCTACTATTTTTGTGATTTTTGGGTATTTTTTAGAGTGTTTTTGGTATTTTTAAATACTGAAATAAAGCAAAACAGTGACTTAGTTACTGGCCGGGGGTAAAATGGGAATTAAAAATATCGACAACCACAAAAAATTTCAAAACTAATTTTCAAATAAAGATAATAAAAACAGGAGACTACAGAACTTGAGTTTACAATTTTTGGGATTTTCTACAATTTTTTATATATATATTTTGAAGTTTTTAAGTATTTTTGAATTTTTATGGTTTTTCTTTTGAAAATTTTAGTGGTTTTTGGATTGAAACTAAAGTAGGTCAAAATACACAGTAGGGAATATTTTTGGAATTTTTTAAGTCCTTTTAATATTTTTTTGGTATTTTCTAAGCTAGACAGTGCTGAAATAACATGTTTTTGATTTTTAATAAATATAAAAATGCAATAAAATCCAAAACTAAAAATATGGCGTTAAAGTACAAGCATACATGAGCTTAAGTCTAATTTTTGAGAATTTTTGGAATTAAAATGATGCGTGAAATAAATAGATCAAGCACACAAAAATGCTAAGCCTGGTAGGGGTATATATGTAATTATAAAAACATACAGGGGCTTAGGTGCAAATTTCACCAAAAGGCACGCGCTCATTCACAGAGGCATTTTTGTAATTACTGAAAACCGGCAGGGAAACCATGCAATTTTTCCAAAAACATATTTAATTAACTACGCACATGGGTATAACTGCAAATACCTAAAAGTTCGGGACCAAAAATGCAAAATGCCCAAAATACACGCGCCCCAGTCACGTGAGGTGACGTGACGAGGACTAAAGTACAAATAAAATAAGTGTGGGGGCCTAAGTGCAATTATTACAAAAAATTTTAAACTGGAAATAAAAGTTCTAGGGCTAAAACGTAAATACAAAAACACGTGGGTTAAAATGCAAAATACCCACGGGGCGGATCGTGCGGCCGATGGAGATTCACTTGGACACGTGTCAACTCAGGGACGTGCGATGACGCTTCGGCTGGGACGACTAGGATTAGATCTTGGCGGTGCGATCGGACGGTGGTGAGCGACCAAGATCCAACGGTGGCTGTGACGTCTGGAGGAGCTCCTTATCCAACGACGGGGAGAGGGTCACGAAGAACACCTCCCCCGGCAAGCTTTGGCTAGCGATTGTGGCCGACACACGGCCGCTCCGGCCCTAGGATCAAGGGCAAAATGCTCCTGGGGCCTCTCCGCATGTGATGGTGGCCTCCGGCGAGGCGGAGACGGCGTGGGGAGCTCGGACGGTGAAGGAGACCTGGGCAGCTGCTCTTGGGGTCTTCGAGGGTCGATGGAGCCTTCTCTTTGGCTCAGACCTGCATGGTTAGGAGCGCAAAATCCAGGCGAGCAAAAAGGAAGGTGCTGATGGTTCGATGGAGGCGGAAGGTAGCTCGGGCGTGGAGCTCCAGCGAGCGGCGAAGAGAGGAGCTCTGTTGACTCGATCTAGGAGAGATCGAGATGAATGGAGGGGTGGAGCGAAGCGACAGAGTGAAGGGGAAGAAAATGGGGGCGACAGGTGGTCGGATAGATGCGGGGTACGACCGACAACGGCGGGCGGAGCTCAGCTCCGCCGTGGGGTTTGATCGAGGATTCACGGCGCTTAACGCGATAAAAATCAAAACTGCTCCTAGGCTAATCTATGCTACGCTAGAGCTACAAGAAAAAGGAAGAAGAAGAGGGAGAAGCTCACTGGAGACGGAAGTGGATAGCTTCGGGCGGAGCTCCGGCGAGGGTTGGATCTCTTCGATTCGACGCCAAACGACTCAAACCCAGGCTCGATTCGATGCCTGCTGTCACCAGGAACACGAAGGGCTAGGGGTTTTAGGGTGGAAATGGCGGAAGAAGGATTAAACTTCAAATCGAAGTCTGGGGTGCCCTTTTGAAGGGTTGACGGGCGGCGTGGAAGATGAGGGTCAAACGCCTCGATCAGTGGTCCTCAGCCCAAGAAATCACTTGGGCGTGATTCACCACTAATCGAGGAGCAAAAACTCAGGAGGCGTCGACATGATTCGGTGCAAGGTCAAACCTAGAAAATGGCGAGAAGTCAAGACAAAAATGCATCTGACAGTGGGCACAGGGGCGGGTCAGACAGTTGACCGGAGTCAACTGTCCAAGCCCTCTGGTTGGTCCACGTGGACCAACCAGAAAAACCCCTAGAAAAAGATTTAAAAATGATTTAAAAATACTAAATGACCTTATTATAATCAGGTCATAAAATAAAAAAAATGTTTATAAATTTAAATTTTTTTATTATGAATTTTAATTATTTTTATGAGATTTATTTTTATAAGTTACTTATTATAGCCTATATAGGTATAATATCTACATATTTTGTTCTTTTATTTTTATTTTGTGTATTTTAATTTTATTATTTTTATTTATTATTTTCTAAAATTATAAAATACTTTTATGTACACAAATATATTTTTATTCTATATTTCTGAGGTGTTTTGCATATTAAATAAAATATAAGTACATATTGTATAGGTTTGTACATAGGTATAATACATGTGTATTTTATTTACATTTATTTTTATTTTGAGTTTTATTTGGGTTTTTATTCCTGTTTTAATGTTCATAAGTATTATAAGTAATATTCACAAAATAATAAAAATATAAAAAATACAAAAATAATGATTAAAGAATAAATTGAATATTTTAAGATGTGCAGGTATACAATGTGGGTCCAAAACTCAACTTTCAAACCGTAGCTCCATCAAATGCGAGACAACATTAAATAGATTATTTTATTCTATATACAATTAAAGGTGAGTTTGCTGCATTTGGAGTTTTCTTTTGTGAGATACAGGTCTGGGAAGTTGGGATTCTGGATTTTTATTCAGACCATAACTTTTTATCTGTACATTATTTTTATGTGAAATCAATTTTGTATTTTTTTATTTTATTATCTACAACTTTCATGTACAAAGTTTCTTTATTTGATGTATAAAAAATGGAACCAAAAATAGGTCCCAAAATGAATAAAGAATGAATTAATAAATATAGGTATTTGGCCCTTATCTCCCCCTACTTTATTCCTTGTCGACCTATTCATCAAGATGCCTAGGTCTCGGGGTTTCGGGTCATAAAATATTTACAATATTTTATTCTTTTTCTTTTCTTTTATTTATTATATAATTTGGGCTTTAATTACAGTATTTTATACACGAATTGGATGCACATGCATGAATGCTAAGATGCTATATTTAATGCTATTTGCAGGCATTTGCTAGGGTTTTTGATGCCAAAATGATAGAATAAAGATGATGAAATGTGGATTCATCATCCCCCTATACTTTACCTTTGCTAGTCCCTAGCAAACACTTATGCAATAAGTGCAAAAAGAAAAGAAAGAAAAGAAAAAGAAGAACTTGGATCTTAGTTGATTATCAAACCCGTCTTCACAAAATCAAAGTTTGGAGCTTAAGTCAGACCTTTGGAATTTTAGTGCGGGCGGAACCTTAGTGAGAACCACATTTGAAATCCAACAGTCCTTGAGAATCCCAAAACTCTGTCCAAGTCTCCTCAATAGCCAGGTCAGAAATACTTCAACTCATACGCAAACTCTTACGACTATGAATCTGACTCGTACAGAGTAAGTGATGGTGGCTCTCCCCAACTAGAATGACAAAGAGACTGACTTCTCCAGTACGACAACCCAATCATTCCCCAATCCAATAAATCCATCCTCGAGGAGCGGGGTATTCCCTTCTAAGTTCAAGTGGCAACCAGCTCAAGAGGAGGGGGTGAAGAGAAGAATGGACGGTAGCCAGTGTAGCTACCTATCTTGGGATGCAAGACCAGTGTAGTCAAGTCATCCTGCTGCAGGCTCACATGATATGACTTTGGAACTCAAGCTTGCTTATTGGCTTTACAATCATTTGTACATACTTTGCAGGCTTTTATTTTTGTACATGCCTGAACATTTTTTTAATACTATTCACAGCAGCATTTACATAAGGAGTTTTTCCTCTTGAGCCAGTAGACTATCCCTCTTTTGAAGCTTTATTGCAACCCACAGCCTCTTGTCTTTAGACTTCCTAATCACTGGACGGGTTGGGGTGCACTTCCCTCCCTAGAGGAGGATAAATGTTTCCACTTGTGTGCGTCTCATACCGGCAAATCCAATCCCCTCACCACTCCAACTGAGTTGAGCCATGTGAAAGGTGCAGGTGTCCAAGTTAGGTCATTATCAACAAGAGTCGTGCGTGTGCTCCGAAATACTCTACTTAGGCAGTCAAGAATCCATTGAACCAAGTCCCGTGGTCCTCAAAGAATTAAGTCAACTAGTCCTGAAGTACCTCAAACCCAGTTCCTATAAGGTTCCTGTTATTAGGTAGATTTTAAGGTCCAATCAAGCTCCAATATCCGGATTTTACTTAGACTTGTTCAACTATCAAACTCAATCCGAAAAATGCGAATGTTATGCAAATGCGATGCGGAATGTAGAAAATATTTTTGTGATGCAATTTTTCAAAGATTTTGAACTTTTTATGGATTTTTGAAAAGATGATGCATATGCCTTTTTTTGTATTTTTCAAAAGATTTTTTCAAATGTTTTTGGATTTTACTTTTGCAAATGTTTTTGGGATTTTTGAAATCAAAAAGTTTTGGCTAAAAACTAGGTGAAAAATATGTACACGGGAGCGCTTCTTTATATACAAGAAGTGGATTCTACGAATTTACAAGGGTAAGTTGTCAGTTTTATACATATATATATAGTGGATTTTGGTGAGATGTAAGTATTCCTCAAACTTATTTGACACAAGCTTTTTCACACAATTTTTGAAAACCGTAGTCCAAAATAGTTTTTACAAACATTTTACAAACATGTACACACATTTGAAAATCATTTTGCAAAGGCTTTCAAAACAGTATATATAGATTTTTCAAAACATTTTTGAAACCATTTTTCAAACCATTTGCAAATCATTTTTTCAAGCATTTTATTTCACACAAAGAAAAGAAATTTTACAAACCACACATTTTTACAAAGGTTGAAAACATGTAACAAAATATTTTCAAAATAGTTTTCAATAAATGTTCACAAAGATTTTCAAACTATTTTTCAAACATTTTGCAAAAAACATTTTCACCTGATTTATTAATCAGTAGATACAAAAGAATTTGAGGAACAAAACACCTTTTTATTAAGGTTTTTAATGAATTTTAATGAATGATTAGCCATATTATTAGGAAAATACGAAAGTACGAGTTATGGATAAAGTATATACATCGTATATACGACCCCCCTATACTTAGCTTGAGCTATGTCCTCATAGATCAGAGAGAAAAGAGAAGACATAAATCGTACTGAGCATAGGAAATTCTAAAGAATAAAGGAATACAGAGATGAATGAACGAATGAGAAGTTGACCGTCCCCCCTATACTTAGGATCAAATAATCCTAAGTATAGCAGACTGTACACAAAGCAGGGAGGGTCAAGGGTGGGAATGAACAGATCGTACTCAGGTTGTCTCCCCCTATACTTAGGGTAAGATATCCCTATGTATAGACAAGAAGAGGAGACAATGGAGAGGATCGAGATAAATGAAAAACTCGGGGTGCACACCCCCTATAGTTAGGACAAAGTACGTCCTAAGTATGGATAACTGTCTACAAGGACGACACCTTTTTGATGCAAAAAGAAGATAGAAAAGGAAAAGAAGAAAAGAAGAAAAGAAGAAAAGAAGAAAAGGGATGAAAGTGGATATGAGCAACTCGGGATGCGCATCCCCCCTATACTTAGGATAGAGTACATCCTAAGTGTAGCAATGATGAAAGGGATGGCATCAATTCAGTAGAAGAGGATAAAAGAAATTGAAAAGAAGAAAAGAAGAAAAAGAAAAGGATGAAAAATCATTTAAAAATGTTATGTTGTGCTTCGCTTTTCTCTGCCTCTTTGGAGATACTCAGCTCATCCTCATAGATTACTTGAACTGAGTCAACGACAGCCATGAATGTATCATGTTCAAGGTATGGCTTCAGAAGCTGTCCATTGACTACAAATGGTTGTGCGTCAACTGACAGATTGGATATCAATACACTTCCGTTGTCACGCACCTGCCTAACCAAAAACGGCCCAATCCATTTGCTCTTCAACTTGCCTGGAAAGATCTTCAATTTCGCATCGAACAACCACACCTTCTGACCTGGATCAAAGGACTTGCGACGGATATGCTTGTCATGCCATGTTTTGACCTTCTCCTTGTACATCAGGCTGTTGTCATATGCATAATCTCTGAATTCCAGTAATCTGTTCAGATCCAGTTTTCTGTTCTTTCCTGCTTGCTTGGAGTCCAGATTACAGATGTTAATGACCCATAAAGATTTGTGAATGAGTTCCACGGGCAAATGACATGGCTTGCCATATACAAGGCGATAGGGAGACATTCCCAAGGGTGACTTGTACGTTGTTCTATAAGCCCAAAGAACGGAATCAAGCAGCTGAGACCAGTTCTTGCGATCTGGACGCACAAGCTTCTGTAAGATTGTCTTGATCTCCCTGTTTGAACATTCAACTAAGCCATTGAACTGCGGGTGGTAGGGTGAAGCAACACGATGCTCAATGCAGAATTCTTGGGTCAGCTTCTTCACCTCTCTGTTTATGAAATGACTACCCCCGTCAGATATGAGAATCTTGGAAATCCCGAACCGTGCTATGATGTGATCTCTCAAGAATCGACAGACAATCCTACTATCGGCGGCTCGGGCGGGAATAGCCTCCACCCATCGACTGACATAATCGACAGCAAGCAGAATGTACTCATAACCCTGTCTGTTGGGAAACATGCCCATAAAGTCGATGCCCCATGCGTCAAAGACGTCTGAGATCTGAATGTATTTCAGAGGCATCGTGTCTCTCATTCCTATGGTTCCGCCCATCTTCTGGCAGTCAGTGCAGCATTTGACATACTCATCTGCATCCTTGAATAATGAAGGCCACCAGAGGCCACTTTGAAGAACCTTTGCTGCCGTTCGTTTGCCTGAATGATGTCCTCCAGAATCTTGGTCGTGACATAAAGCGAGGACACTTGGAACTTCCTCCTGAGGAATGCACTTTCTCCAGATACAATCTGCTCCCTCACGAAACAAGTACGGGTCTTCCCACTGGTAGAAATGGATTTTAGACAAGAACCTGTCTATTTTCAATTTAGGCCAGTCCTGTGGGATTTTCTTGGCAACCAGGTAGTTCACGATGTCCGCATACCAAGGAAGTGAGGTAACAGACAGAATTGCCTCATCTGGAAAGGTCTCTGTGATCGGTTGCAGGTTCAGCTCAGGAGACTCTGGTTCTAGAAGCCTTGACAGATGATCGGCCACTACATTCTTTACCCCAGGTTTATCTTTGATTTCCAAGTCAAATTCCTGGAGGAGAAGGATCCGCCGAATGAGACGTGGTTTGGTGTCCTTCTTATGCTGTAAGTACCGAATGGCCGAATGATCAGTGTAAATGATTACTTTGGACCCAAGGAGGTATGATCTGAACTTTTCCAAGGCAAAGACTACCGCTAGCAGCTCCTTTTCAGTGACAGTGTAGTTTTTCTGGGCTTCATCGAGTGTTCGGCTAGCGTAGTGAATCGCAAATGGTACATTATCTTTCCTCTGTCCCAGTATAGCTCCGATGGCATAATCTGACGCGTCGGTCATGATCTCCAAAGGCTGAGTCCAAATCGGTGGCTGTAAGACAGGAGCCTGAGTGATGAGTTCTTTCAACTGATTAAAGGCAAGGAGCACACGATCATCTACAATGAATTCATTGTCCTTGCCGAGTAACTCAGTCAACGGTCTGGCCAGTTTACTGAAATCTTTGATGAATCGTCGGTAAAAACCGACATGGCCCAAGAATGACCGGAGTTGTTTGATGTTTGTAGGTGGCTCAAGTTTTGAAATCACGTCCACCTTGGCTGGGTCAACCTCCATTCCACGCTTAGAAACAACGTGACCCAGCACAATTCCTTCGGTCATCATGAAGTTGCTCTTTTCCCACGAAAGCACAAGATTGACTTCGCAGCACCTCCGTAGAACTCGGTCTAAATAATCCAGGCATTGGTCGAATGAATCTCCGTAGACTGAAAAATCGTCCATAAAGACCTCGAGAAAGTTGCCCACCATATCGGCAAATACTGCAAGCATACACCTCTGAAATGTGGCTGGGGCATTACAAAGCCGAACGGCATCCGTCTGAAGGCATATGTGCCAAAAGGACAGGTGAACGTGGTTTTCTCTTGATCTTCAGGAGCTATAGCAACTTGATTATACCCAGAGTAGCCATCCATGAAGCAGAAATATTCCTTCGCGGCCAATCTCTCCAAGATCTGGTCGATGAAGGGTAGAGGAAAATGATCCTTCTTGGTAGCGAGGTTAAGTCTTCTGTAATCCACGCATACTCGCCAATAAGTGGGTACTCTGGTTGCGATCTCCTCTCCTTTGTCATTCTTCACAATGGTGATCCCTGATTTCTTGGGCACAACCTGCAGAGGACTCACCCATTTGCTGTCGGAGATGGGATAGATAAATCCCGCATCACACCATTTCTGGATCTCTTTCATAATGACCTCCCACAGGTTTGGATTCAATCTTCTCTGCAGTTCTCGAGAGGGCATGCAATCTTCTTCCAGAAAGATGCGGTGCGAGCAGAGTGACAGATTGATCCGATGGAGATCAGAAGTTCGCCATCCTATCGCCTTGCGGTAACGTTCAAGAACCTCCATCAGACGAGATTCTTGGTCTTTGGTCAGATGGACATTGATGATGATCGGGTACATATTTGGTTTTCCCGCAAGGAAGTCATACTTCATATTGGAGGGCAAGGGTTTTAGCTCTAGCGGGGTCTGACCTGCTTCAGTGGTGACCTCAGCTATTAGTGCAGGTGGTGATTCATTCAACTGTTTGGTGTCCACCATATTCTGATTTGCTTCTTCTCTCAGATCCTGACAGAATTCCTCAATGATGTCTTCTTCATCGAAAGATACTTCAAATTTCTGCTCTTGATTTTGAAGGCACATCACTCCCACGGCAGTCTCTTGCAGCACATCAACGAGTTCCTCATCCTGATCGATAAGGGGAAATTCGACTGCGGTCTCCACTTCATCCTTGGGGCAGAGGAGTTCATGGATCTCATTGTCATCCAGAAATAAGTTGGTATCTTGAATTTCTGCAAGAAAGTCGCAGCCGTCAGCATACTCAATCACCCTTGCACATGATGTGGATGTCTGCTCGGTTGGTGTTCCCTCAGACAGGGTCTCTACTCTGATTATTTCATTGCCAGCGCCAAAAGTGATTTCTCCTGTACCATAATTCACTACTGCGTTTGATGTCCGCAGAAATGGTCTTCCAAGTATGATTGGGGTAAGGAGCAATGGAGAGGGGACGTCCATATCTAAGACCACAAAATCGGTCGGGAATGACTTTCCCTGAACCGTGACGATCACGTCCTCCAATAGGCCTCTAGGCCGCTTGACTGACTTGTCTGCGAACTGCAGAATCATCTTTGTAGGCTTGAGCGGTCCTAGCCTAAACTCCGTGAGTAGCGAGACTGGCATCAAATTGACAGAAGACCCACTGTCGAGAAGTGTTCGCTCAAACTCTTGATTAAACATCTGGCAACGTACAAGAGGTGCTCCCATATCTGGCTTTTTATCCGGGAGGTTGCTGATGGCGTTAACGGTGGCCATTGTGAGAATATGCTTTTCGGACTTGCCACCCTTGCTTCTGGAGTTGTGGGGATTTGTCCTGCGCTTGGTCGTGCATGCCTCTTTTAATCCTTTCTTCACGGCTGGCATGTACTCAAGAGCTTTCATCAATGGCATATTCATCACCAAATTCTGGATGATTTCTATAATGGCAGGATCAGACAAAGCATTTTTCAAAATTTTCATTTTTTTTTGTTTTTTTTCATTGCTTCAAGAAAAGGAATATTTACAAAGTCTTCACCAACTTCATTCAAAATAGTGTCCATATTGTTGTGTACAGGTAGATGGCAAAAAGGAATGGATTCATCTACAATTTATGGACCAAAAATGATAGGCTCGGCTTCTGGTGCTGGCGTTGGACTCGTTGTAGGTGTAGTGCTCCTCTTGTCAGGAACTGGCAGTGAGGCAGGTGCAGGCGTCTCCAATGCTAGTTGTTATCCACCGAGGTTGCTGCTATCTTTTTGTGTTTTGCTATTTTCTTTATTTTTTTGTGATTTTCTGAATACTGGTGCTGCTCCCAAAATGCTTCCTAGCCCTGGTGTCGGCTAGACTGACGATTCCCCGTCAGATGCAAGATGCTTTCCCTTCGCCGTCGCCGATGGCCGGAGTGTCCTACCGCTCCTGAGAGAAACAACATTAGATATAAAACAATTTAATTCACCTGATTCGGGTTGGACACTGTCGGCTACCTGCTCCTTGCGTTGGAAGTTGTTCGGGTTGGCTTCGACCTGGGCTGGTATGACACTCTTGGCTGCCGTCAGGTCGTCGATCTTCTGGTTCATCTCAGCCACATTCTTTATTAACTGCTCTAAACAGGCCAGGGCTGGATTGACCGGCACAATCTCAGAGGAGTCCCCCTGCTGGGGTCTAGAATGTTGATATGGTGGCTGAGATTGCGACTGATAACCTTGTGAAAATTAGTGAGGAGGAGGGTTGGAGGAATATTGTGCATTCTGCTGACTGTATTGAGCAGCCGGCTGCTGGTGATATCCCTGTCCACGGTATCCAAACTGCTGCGGACGGTGCTGGTAATTCTGGCTCCAGGAGTTTCCGTGGGATGGAGGCTGGTACTGGTAAGAGGGCTGGAAGGGTCTCCCACCCTGCTGCTGCTGCTGATAGGGCCTGTTGCCCATGTTCTGACCCTGAGAATGTCCCTGAGGACGGGTCAGCTGCGCTTCATTGTTCCATACGCCATTGATCTCCTGAATCAGTGGCGAGGGTGGAGAGAACTACTCGGAGTATGCTGGCTGGGGCTCCGGTTGATATACAACCATCTGTGTCTGGGGCTACGGGGGCTGCTCCAGGACCTGCACGTAGTACTCGTGCTGGACTGGCTGGGGCTGCGGTGGAGTCGGCTGAGGGTTTTGCTGCATTGTAGGCTCCTTCCTCTCAGCATTCGGCTCTGCAGAGGTAGACACAGCGTTGCTCATGTTTGCATTCAGTGCTCGAACGAGTTGCTCCAGCTGTTGGTAGATCTGGTCGAGCTTTTCCAGACCCTGGGTCCTCTTCTCAATGACAGCCAGTTTTTCGAGGTCCTGTGACCTCTTCTCAATGATATCCACCTTAGACAAGTGGCTCCCAATGATTCTCAGGTTAGAGCTCTCATCCTTGTCCTCGGTGTGAGAAGCCATGTTCACTGGCTTGCTGATGGCGGTCAGTGGCTTCATGTATACTCTGGACGAGGATTGGGCTGCTTCTCCTTCAGCCATTTCCTCGAAGACGTTCCATACCACGTCCTCATCCTTGTTGAAATGTGATCCACCGCAAGCTGCATCTACAAGCTTTTGGCTCTCAAATGATAGCCCCCCAAAGAAGTGTTGTACGAGACTGGTCTTTGGAATCTCATGGTGGGGTCACTTCTCCTGAAGATCCTTGAACCTCTCCCACACTTCATGGATGGTCTCGTGGGGCTGCTTGCAGAAACTGGAGATCCGAGCACGCATCTGATTCAATCGCCCGAGAGGATAGAATTTATGGAGAAATGCAGACTTCAGCTCCTCCCAGGTTGTGACGACCTTCCCAAGATGGTCAACCCAATAAAGGGCCTTGTCTTGAAGGCTGAAGGGAAACGCGATCATCTTGACTACCCCTAGAGGGATTCCGGGGTAGTGAGCAGTGGCACAGATGCGCCCAAACTTCTTGAGAAAAATGTACGGTTCCTCAGTGGTGTTCCCGTGGAATGTGGGAAGTAGCGACAGAAATTGCAGCTTCAGCTCGAAGTGGACGTGCATGCGTGGAACCTGAATTCACTCAGTGATGCGTCCCGCTCCTGGGTTGTATGTTTCCTTCAGTGTAGGCTTCGACTGCAGTGGATCTACTCCTACTGCTTCAAATTCGGGTCCTCCCACTGAGAATTCATCTCTGACTTCTTCAAAATTCAGCTCGTGGTTCGGATCATCCTCCTGTCAGCTGTCTCTTGCGTCGGCCCTCCTCCTCAGATCGTTCAGCATATCCTGGAAGACGGTCTGGGCAAGGGCCTGATTAGTCAACTGCTGCTGAATGGCTTGGATGGAAGCCAGCAGCTGACTGTTAACCTCGCCCTGCGTGGTGTATTGCCCTTCCCCCGGATTGATTTCAGGTTCAGGTGGGGCCTGTGGTCCTTTTCCTCTTCCTCCTGCCATCTCGGATTCTGTTTGGTTTGCTGGCTCGGGCTCTAAGTCTGCACATGGTAGAATGCCCCGATCTGTCTGAATTGCAGCACCAGATAGTGAGATACGATCTGTGTCAAGGTCAACACAGAATTTTGTTAAGGACGGCGATGTGTAAGGAGTGAAATCAATTGCCATCCAAAACGGACAGAATTCGGGACGAGAGTGATCCTGATTTATTGAAGAAGACAGGGAGTCTGGAGATCGGTTCACGGAGTTCGAACCGGGTCCTCGGGAATCGCCCTGAATTATTGGAGAGGGAGAGCGAATGGGACTGATGTGGGTGCCGACGGAGTCTCGACTAAACTGCCCATTCGTCGCCATCTCAAGGATAAAGAGGAAGATCGATGTGGATGAATGATATGGGTGTCAACAAGAAACAAATGGAATGTAAAACAGTAGAAGGCTCACACTGAGCAAGGGTCAACTAGATGGAGAACAAAGTTTGCGCAAAGGCGCGATATTTTTGATCTTGACCTAAATGTAACTAGCAATCAAACACAAAACAAGGGGATTCACCAACTCAACGTGTGAAGCTGTGAAGGTCCGACTTTTATCTTTGTAATTTTTATCTTAAATTCAGGAAGTTATCTTTCAACGAGTCCTTAGAGCGCTACGCCTATAGGAGCGAGAGTACTGCCGGAAAAGTATTCCCGTACTTGTCCTCCTCCTGTGTAACCTGTAGCTTGCGCTTTTTTAGGTCCTTGTAACCCTTCCTGGATCCCTACTCAGCCAAAGAAAAGAGGGAGGAAGCCGATAGGCGAAACCGATACTTCGGATCTCGCTCGCAACGGAATCACCCGTGAGTGTGCAAGATCCTACTCGGACGCAGACGGTGAGACAGACACACCCGTGAAGGCGTGGCCTATGCTCGGTACTTAGGACAAGGTCGATGCTCACACAATAGTGAGTCACCAATGGCGACCGAGCCCTACTCGCCTACGTACGATAGTAGCGCCAATACTTCGGAAATCCAGGCGATACACAAGGCAGCCACAAGCTGGGTTTTGAGCTCTAATCCTTACGAAGCACTCAACTCACTTGGAAGGAGACCTTCCCATGAAACCTGAATATAAGTGAGGGTGTTCCTCTCCCCAGTCAATGAATCTGATTACCAGTTTTATTTAGGTCAATGTTTCTTAGCAGTCTCTTTTTTAATTTTTTTGGTGTTATCTCTTCTTTTGAGTAGATTCAAACAAGCACCTAACGATTTTGTATTTTCTTGATCCTACTTTGTCCAAAAAGAGAGGGAGAAAAGAGTCAGGAAAAGCCAATGCAAGTCGGCACCAAGATGGAAATCTCACCTTTGTGCCTAGATGATGGATGCAAAGTAAGAAGACTTACAGCGAATCCCAGCTCTCTCCATGCGGGATGCAAAGCAGAAGTTATAAACCTAACTACATGCCGGTATGCAAGGCGGAAATCGTCCTAAGATAGGCAACTGCTAGCGTGAAGAACCACAAGCTAACCATTAATCTCCAATCCTAAGGTCAGGTCTAGGCTCACCCCTCCTTCTCTCGACACATCGAGTTTAGGAGAAGCGCTTGGCGGGATGATCTCGCGGCGCGCGGATCAAAGAAGAGTGAATTAGCTGTTTAATTAAACTAAGTCCAAGCACGAGCTATAGGTACATGCAATTGTTGTTAAGGTGTTTGGACCTAATCTAACCGATCAAGCAATACCTGGGTCTAAGGGCGCAATCCACAAATGAAATGGAAAAGAAATCAAAATCGGAAAATGACAGTCGAGAAACACGAGAAAACAACGGTGAGCCCCCCGGTGAACAAACACCCGGAAATTAGGCCCGAAGTGTCCGAGTGTCCAAGTCCTGTATTATTACAATTTAAAATGGCTCTCTCTCACAAAAATACAAAAAAGCTATTGTCTCTCTCTCTCTCAAGCTCTCATGCTCTCTCCTGCCGGCTAGGGTAGAATAGCCGGCTCCTCCTCCCAAGGATGAGCAGGATCCCCTAGGCGATCCTCCTCGGTCAGCGGTCCCTCGCAAGAAAACAAAAGAGGTATCAGACAGTTCAAAACAAATTATGCACAAGAAACAAATAATCAAAAATGGCTAAGCAGCTAAAAGACACCAAGGTACTGTACAAGCCGATGCTCCCCGGCAACGGCGCCATTTGAAAAATGATAAAGCGAGAGCCGCTAATTAGTGGTCTGACAACTCAGACTCACTGTCGCTGATGCGACTACTCAAGCCTTCCCGCTCGTCAACAATTAACCCACACAATCAATCAATCAATCAAAAGCAAGGATTAAAATTTATTATACCCTACTATAAATGTATAATGGCAAGCAAGTAGGGGTCGAACACAGGAAACCAAGGTTCAGAGTATAGACAAAAGTCCAAACCTAGGTCTAATAAACTACTTAGCCAAACTAATTTTTTGTAGGTTTTTAATTAATTTTTTTATTTTTTATTTAATTTTTAATTTTTAATTTTGTGTTTTGATTTTTAATTTTCTAATTTTTATAATTTTATATTTTATATTTTTTTCTTTTTCAATATTGGAAAATATAAGCAAGGGAATAAAAGAGGTGCTACACTATTTATAAAAATATGCAAAAAAATCCATAAATTCAGGAATAAAATCTTTTTGGGATTTTTATAATTTTCTACTGTTTTTGTGATTTTTGGGTATTTTTCAGAGTGTTTTTGGTATTTTTAAATACTGAAATAAAGCAAAACAGTGACTTAGCTGCTAGCCAGGGGTAAAATGGGAATTAAAAATATCAAACAACCATAAAAATTTTCCAAACTAATTTTTAAATAAAGATAATAAAATAAGAGACTACATAACTTGAGTTTACAATTTTTGGGATTTTCTACAATTTTTTATATTTTTTTGATGTTTTTAAGTATTTTTGAATTTTTAAGGTTTTTCTTTTGAAATTAGTGGTTTTTGGACTTAAACTAAAGTAGGTTAAAATACACAGTAGGGAATATTTTTGGAATTTTTTAAGACCTTTTAATATTTTTTGGTATTTTCTAAGCTAGATAGTGATGAAATAACATGTTTTTGATTTTTAATAAATATAAAAATGCAATAAAATCCAAAACTAAAAATATGGCGTTAAAGTACAAGCACACAGGAGCTTAAGTCTATTTTTTGAGAATTTTTGGAATTAAAATGATGCATGAAATATGTAGATCAAGCACACAAAAATCCTAAGCCTAGCAGGGGTATATATGCAATTATAAAAACATACAAGGGCTTAGGTGCAAATTTCACCAAAAGGCACGCGCGAAGCACGTGTTCTGTCATTCATAGGGGCATTTTTGTAATTATTGAAAACCGGCAGGGCAACCATGCAATTTTTCCAAAAACATATTTAATTAGCTACACACAGGGGTATAACTGCAAATACCTAAAAGTTTGGGACCACAAATGCAAAATGCCCAAAATGCACGCGCCCCAATCACGTGAGGTGACGTGGCGAGGACTAAAGTGCAAATAAAATAAGTGCGGGGGCCTAAGTGCAATTATTACAAAAACTTTTAAACTGGAAATAAAAGTTCTAGGGCTAAAACGTAAATACAAAAACACGTGGGATCGTGCGGCCGATGGAGATTCACTTGGACACGTGTCAGCTCAGGGACGCGCGATGACGCTTCGACTGGGACGGCTAGGATTAGATCTTGGCGGTGCGATCGTACGGTGGTGAGCGGCCAAGATCCAACGGTGGCTGTGACGTCTGGAGGAGCTCCTGATCCAACGGCGGGGAGAGGGTCACGAAGAACACCTCACCCGACGAGCTTTGGCTGGCGATTGCGGCCGACACACGGCCGCTCCGGCCCTAGGATCAAGGGCAAAACGCTCCTGGGGCCTCTCTGCGTCTGATGGTGGCCTCCGGCGAGGCGGAGACGGCGTGGGGAGCTAGGACGGCGAAGGAGACCTGGGCAGCTGCTCCTGGGGTCTTCGAGGGTCGATGGAGCCTTCTCTTTGGCTCAGAGCTGCATGGTTAGGTGCGCAAAATCCAGGCGAGCAAAAAGAGAGGTGCTGATGGTTCGATGGAGGCGGAAGGTGGCTCGGGCGCGGAGCTCCGGCGAGCGGCGGAGAGAGGAGCTCTGTTGACTCGATCTAGGCGAGATCGAGATGAATGGAGGGGTGGAGCGAAGCGACGGAGTGAAGGGGAAGAAAATGGGGGCGACAGGTGGTCGGATAGATGCGGGGTACGACCGGAAACGGCGGGCGGAGCTCAGCTCCGCCGTGGGGTTTGATCGAGGATTCACGGCGCTTAACGCGATAAAAATCAAAACAGCTCCTAGGCTAAGCTATGCTACGCTAGAGCTACAAGAAAAAGGAAAAAGAAGAGGGAGAAGCTCACCGGAGACGGAAGTGGATAGCTTTGGGCGGAGCTCCGGCGAGGGTTGGATCTCTTCGATTCGACGCCAAACGACTCAAACCCAGGCTCGATTCGATGCCTGCTGTCACCAGGAACACGAAGGGCTAGGGGTTTTAGGTTGGAAATGGCGGAAGAAGGATCAAACTTCAAATCGAAGTCTGGGGTGCCCTTTTGAAGGGTTGACGGGCGGCGTGGAAGACGAGGGTCAAACGCCTCGATCAGTGGTCCTCAGCCCAAGAATCACTTGGGTGTGATTCACCACTAATCGAGGAGCAAAAACTAAGAAGGTGTCGACATGATTCGGTGCAAGGTCAAACCTAGAAAATGGCGAGAAGTCGAGACAAAAATGCATCTGACAATGGGCACAGGGGGCGGGTCAGACAATTGACCAGAGTCAACTGTCCAAGCCCTCTGGTTGGTCCACGTGAACCAACCAGAAAAACCCCCTGGAAAAAGATTTGAAAAAAAGTTTTAAAAATACTAAATGACCTTATTATAATTAGGTCATAAAAAATGTTTATAAATTTATAAATTATTTTATTATGAATTTTATTTATTTTTATGTGATTTATTTTTATAAGTTACTTATTATAGCCTATATAGGTATAATATCTACATATTTTGTTCTTTTATTTTTATTTTGTGTATTTTAATTTTATTATTTTAATTTATTATTTTCTAAAATTATAAAATACTTTTATGTACACAAATATATTTTTATTCTATTTTTCTGAGGTGATTTGCATATTAAATAAAATATAAGTACATATTGTATAGGTATGTACATAGGTATAATACCTGTGTATTTTATTTACACTCATTTTATTTTGAGTTTTATTTGGGTTTTTATTCCTGTTTTAATGTACATAAGTATTATAAGTAATATTCACAAAATAATAAAAATATAAAAAATACAAAAATAATGATTAAAGAATAAATTGAATATTTTAAGCTGTACAAGTATACAATGTGGGTCCAAAACTCAACTTTCAAACTGTAGCTCCGCCAAATGCGAGACCACCACCATTAAATAGACTATTTTATTCTATATACAATTAAAGGTGAGTTTGCTGCATTTGGAGTTTTTTTTTGTGAGATACAGGACTGGGAAGTTGGGATTCTGGATTTTTATTCAGACCATAACTTTTTATCTGTACATTATTTTTATGTGAAATCAATTTTGTATTTTTCTTTATTTTATTATCTACAACTTTCATGTACAAAGTTTCTTTATTTGATGTATAAAAAGTGGAACCAAAAATAGGTCCCAAAATGAATAAAGAATGAATTAATAAATATAGGTATTTGGCCCTTATCTCCCCTACTTTATTCCTTGTCGACCTATTCATCAAGATGCCTAGGTATCGGGGTTTCGGGTCATAAAATATTTACAATATTTTATTCTTATTCTTTTCTTTTATTTGTTCTATAATTTTGGCTTTAATTACAGTATTTTATACACTAATTGGATGCACATGCATGAATGCTAAGATGCTATATTTAATACTATTTACAGGCATTTGCTAGGGTTTTTGATGCCAAAATGATAGAATAAAGATGATGAAATGTGGATTCATCAGGTACCTGGAGTGAAAGAATGCCTGGAGGCGATTTTGCCCCTCGTCGGAGTGACCTAAAGCCCCTCCTTGACCTCGCTGTCGTAGGAGAGTTCCAGCAGTCGTCGTCCCCTTTTGATGCCTCCGGATGCATGAGAACTATCTCAGGAGCATTGGGAACCATTTTGGAGCAGAAAGGAGCGTCGAAGAGGGGAGATCTCGCTGGGGAAACTTCGCATCGGTGGAGTTCTTCCCCATTCATCGACCTGCCCTCCTCGTCATTGGATCGTGAAGGTGCCCTAGATCGAGTAGCTGCCATCATAGGATGATGCGCCTCCACCGTCCGATCCTCCTTTGAAGATCTAATCCTGATCATTGGCAGTGAACCGTCATCGGCCATCCGGATCGTGACACGTGGATTAAGTGTGTTGGACATGCGAGCCCACAGTGAGCCATTATGCAATAAATGTTATTGCAATTCACTCCTTAATCTGAAATAAAGAGTACATGATTTGCATAATAGGTCCCTTAGTACAATTAGGGTTATGTACCATGGCCATCTTAATGATCATACAGCTGTTGATTCAATTATTAAATCATAGAGGCTGGTGCTTAGATGAATATCTAATGAGTTAGATTGAGGACGCATCAAGCACCGTCAAATGATTATTAAGAGATGATCTCCAGCCTGAGTAGGAGATGGCAATCCTTTCTCATTTAGGCTGATATCTGACCGACCTCTTGTTGCAGGTCCTCTGCATAGGAATAGAGATTCGGAGGTGTCAGATGAGTTAGGTCAAAGAGTTGACTTAACGAGATCGAGATAACCAAAGTCCTATATCATATACTGTCATGATATAGGCATGCATCCTCTGACCAGAGACAGATGTGTTACTATATGTCTGAGTATGTACATTTGGCAGACCAATAGGTTGATGACCTAATCAAGGTCTATACATCAGCGCGCTGGTGTACATATAAGGGCATATGAGTAATACGATCTCTCAAAGGGATCATACAGGTTCATTTACTGAACCGGAAGACATGAGCTCACTCATGAGATATTGGGAAGAATCAAATTCCATGCGCATGGTCGTCTCGCTTTGGAAGCTTGACTGAATTTGTAGGTTTGATATATACTTTTGGAAAGTATATGATCAAGACCTAGGTATGATATATGCTTTTGAAAATATATGATCGATACTGACTTCCAATGATCAAATGAGAAACTTACTGATGGAACCCTGAAGTAGACAGTGTAAAGTTGATCTAATACTTCGGGTTTATTCTGAGTCTTCCAGTATGCAGGATGTACAGGTATTGCGAATGCCTGAGGGTGATGTGATCATAAACGGTTGTATAACCATGACGCTTCCATTCCTAGGGAGTGATGAAACGGGTCTGAATTTTATTGACTCCTCTCAGTAGAGAAGTAATCTGATCTTAGTCCAAATGTTGGACATTAATCTGAATGTGATTCAGATTCAATGAGAAGATTAGATTTGCGGTCTTGATTTAATCAAGCATCTATGGGAGGCCCGAGATCTGGATTTGAGATGTGATCTCAATATCCATGTCACTATACGTGGAACAATACAATCGCCATGTCCTTGTCTCCAAGTATTCGCGGAGAAAGCGCATTATCCTTGAAAGAGTTCATGGATAATTCTATTGTTGATATATGTATCCGAGCATTGAGAAAATGGATAATTAAATGTGATTTAATCATCATGAATAATATGAATTTGATTCATATTATAAGGAGAGTTATCTTAGATAATTAAATGTGATTTGATTATCAAAGATGTAAATAATGTGAATGTGATTCATATTATTTGAGCACATGAGAATAAGTTATCCAATATAATTAAATGTGATTTAATTTTTATGGATAAGAATAATGTGGATAGTAATATCCAATTATTCATAGTATATTATAAATGTGATTTATAATGTATTAGAGAGAGAGCTAATTATAATTTATATGTGTTGATTAATTATTATGTGTATTGGATACACATTGTGTAATTAATTGACAATGTAAATTATATGTTGTTTTGGGTTGTGAATATGATTCACAATTTTTTCAATGGCAATATTGCAATGTCTACAAAATAATTGTGAATTATTTTTGTAGAATAATTTGCAACAAAAGTTGTTGTAAATAATGGAGATTGCATAAGAAATAAAATAGCCACCTTCCTCATGGAGGAGGGTGGACAGCCACCACTCCCATTAGGAAAGGGAGGCCGTCCCCCCTCTCCACATGGAAGGAGCCTTTTATCTCATCCATTATCTCCAAGTATTGGTGATTTAAATTTTTGATTAAATTGTGTTAGATTTATCAACATATATTTAATTTAAATTAAATTAATTGTTGTTGGTTTTACCAACACAAATCTTAGCCATTAAAAGAAACACAATCAATGAGAGCCATTGGATTTGTGTTGTCCCATGGATTGAGATCCATGGATCCCAAAACCCTATAAAAGGAGAGGCACCCCATTGCTCTTCTTTACACATAATGCTTGAGAAGCATCTCTCTCTCTCTCTTTCTCTCTAGACGTCAGCCCTCTCTCTCCCTCTCATGGCCGTCCACCATGGATGCCATGGAGAGGTTCTACATCGCCGCTGCATCGTCGTTATGCTGCCCGTTCTTCTGCTCATGGATCTCCGTCTCCTTTGGTGCGCCTCGCTCGTGAAGAAGACGTCGGATCTCGTGTGTCGAGATCAGGAGATCCGCCGCTTGGATCATCAACATGGATTGCGAGAAGCACGCGGTTCATCCCCGCGCTCGCAAGCGTCTCCTCCGTCAGATCGGACTTGAGACAGGAGGTCTCTTCGTTTAGAGACTCGATCGCAACCACGCTTCTAGAGGTAATCCTATTACTTGTTTGTGGTTTAGACAAAACGATCCGAGAAGTGTTCTTGGATCATGTGGTTTCGTCGTAAGAAAATTTTTTAAATTCCTCTGCATCGAGCAACTAGTGCGACTAGTCGCTCCTCGTCGTATTCGATACGACGCTCACGCTTCCATGATGCGCTTGAGGATCTAACCATATCCTTGAAGTGGTATCAGAGCCTTAGGTCGATGGTTTCGAATATGATTCGCTAACCAAGGACGACTTGGGTTCGTTAAGGTCGCGAAAGTTTTTCTTCGCATTTGATTTTGTAGATCTGTTTAGTAAATAAATTCGACACTGTTTAAATTGTTTAAACACGAATTTGATACTTAGATTTTGTTCCCCATTAAATAAGGAAACCATAGGATCTGAGTTTGTGTAAATCGGATTTCGTTTGCTCTAGATATGGTCGTTTTAATGAACATGTATTCACTGTTACGGGAACTGCGAATCTTAACGTAATTAAGGAGTTAATTACTGTTTAGAGATGCCTCGAAATGTGTGCAAATCACATAGGTTCTGTTGTAAATCAAGTTAACAAACTATGAAAACCTACTTTGCTTAATTTGGATTTAAATTGATTGAGATATGCTAATTTTAGTAAGTAGGGGTCACTGCTGAAATTACTTTCCTAATCAAGAACCATGTGATTGTCAATTAATGAAATTAATTGTTAATTTCGAGAAATAATTATGAAAAATATTTTGAGAAATATTGGAAGATGATTATTTCCTCAATTGACTTGGCCTCAACCAATTAATTGATTAGATTTGATCTAGATCATAATTGGAAACACGATCAACAAACTCCTTGCTTGAATAGGATTGGGAATTTGTCTAGCAAATTTCCTTATAATCAAAATTCTTTTGATTACTATATGGTATAATTTCGGTTGAAGAACCGATGATCATCTCAAGTACAAATTAATCAATTTGGCATTATCCTTTCCCGAGGCAGATATGGTGTCTAGTCGGGGATCACTGGGGTAGCGGGTTACAACGTATGCGGTCCATCCCACTCCCGCCGGTACTGGCCATGACAGCGGGTAGGGCCGGGATAATGTCTGAGGGATTAAGATGTATTTTTCTAATTATTAAAATGCGAATTAATACGTACTTTGAGAATAATACCATATATATTCAAGCATAACAATAAAGTTTGATTAATTGAATTGGATTGATAATTAATTTAATATGATTGAATTGATTATGTCCAATTATACTCTAATAAGATTAGAGTAAATAATTCCCTTGGAAGAATTAATTATATGAATGTGATTCATAGTAACTAATTAAATTTGAATAAGAGGTGGAGGATCACATAAGTGACATCCATGGTTTCCCGTCAAGGCGAAGGGTTTCCGTCACCAGGGATTGTATATAGGAGACGCATGTACGAAGTGACAGCTCCTATATACAAGCGCATCTGGATCGGACTCTTTGCTTCTCGAAAGAGTAAGGCCGTATGCGTAATGACCCCAATATCGGATCCTCATATTATTGGGGCGATATTGGATTGCGCATAGCGAGTTCTATTCCTGTTGACGGTTGGTTTAATTGATGACGGGTCAACATCACCTTAGGGGTGGTGGGCCCGGGCATTAAAGACCGAATTGGGAAATGCAAGTTGGACTTGCAAGGCGGAATGTGTTCCCGCTTCTCTTCATTGGAGTTGCAGTTTCTCATATTATTGGGATGTAACAAAGATAAAGAGGAGATCCAGATCTTGCTGAGATATATTGGTAAGTATATCTCTTACATTGAAAGTGATTAAGGGAATGAACTTTCAGTGTCTTTGACAAGGCAAGACAACTTTGATATAAAAAATTCCTAAATCAAAGTATAATATGTATATATATAAATATATACACTCATGCAAATTTCTTATTTCAGATAATCCTTCATTAAATCCACTCAATTCTATACTCTATAATAACCAGTAAAATGTCATGGATTGGACCCTTGATCCAGATATTATGCTTGCAATTGGACACATAATGTATGTTGTTGCAATGTGCAAGTTTCCTCATAATAATGAGGAATGACAATTAAATAGACAATGGGACTAAAACCCTAGGGTTTGTATGTCTCTATAAGTCTTGATCTCATCGAATGTACTTTGGAAGTGACATGTCGATGATGATCGCAATTGTCAAATAATCCTTATAAAATCAATAAAGATATTTTGGCATACATATGTGCTCTTGACATTTAATCATGAATGACATGGTTCTTTGCATCATGTAGAATGGTAGCTCTATGAGAGATGATGTATTCAAATTGTTTGAGTACCTACCTGAACCTATGTTTTAAGAGTTTAGATGGATGTAGTTGATGAGTGTCATCATTCTACTGTCTATACTCTAGTCATTCATGAAGCTTCATAATATTCATATTGTATGAATTGGGTGAAGCATGTATAAATGTCGAAATGCTCTCACATTAAATTCTTTTGAATTTAACATAAGAGGTCCTTAGTCTTAAGCAATGGTTGTTTAGAGATGAAGGGAGCACAGTGGAAGCATGGGTTGGACCCAAGTAAAAGGTATAGTCAAAGAGTTGACTGTACTTCTGTGGCTTCCATATGACATCCAAAGAGTTGGATGAATGCCAATACTGCAATAAGTTGATGTGTTGATAGTATGACTGTCAAATCTATCTAGAATCCTTAGAGAAGGAATCAGATAACACATCAGAATAACCTAGATATAATCATTGAAATTGACTTACTTATTTGATAAGGTAAAGTCTAATAATCGTATCTCAATCTTCTAATGACACTTGCAATTGGTTGCATATGTATTAGAATATTAGAAATTTGATCTTAAGGTTTATTGGTCATCCATGTTGAAAGTGATGCAATTGTTGCAACAAATTCCATGAGATCAATAGACTTCATATTTTCAGTGGGAGCCCTTAGTCTTAGAGAATGTCTCTATGTCCTAGATGTTAGAATACACTCATTATTTATTTCTAATTGTTGGATATAAACATGAATTCTGTAATAAATCTATCATAAAGAGTTATGATGGAGATATTTCATATAATAATCTAAAATCTACTGGACTCTATTAAATTAGAAAATTAATGAATGGTTCATTAAGATTTCTAATACTGAGAAATTAAACTTTTAAAGATCAATAGGAGGATAAAGATCATTTGACAATGATCTGGCATCAAATTTTGGACATATGTTTGTTGATGAAATCAATGGACTAGTAAGACATGATACTTTAGATTGTCTAAAGATTCAAATCTCACATACTTGTGAATATTGTATTCAAAGTAAAAATGTCCAATACACCCTTCTTTGGGAAAGGTGTAAGATGTTAAGGTATTCAAGATCTCATACATATTGATAGATGTGAATCATCTATATCAGAATAAACATTATGGATATGTGATATCTATTAGTGATTATTTGTGATATGAGATTTCTTCTCTTCACTTAGAAAACTTTGAAATGTTCAAAAATTCACAATTTTGGTTTAGGACCAAAGTTTGAAGGAAGATGAAATGAATTTGATCTAACCAAGGTAGCTTGTACCTATTAGATGAATTCAAGGAATACCTTATGGAGATGTGAATATCATTCCTTTCTCAATCCTCCTGATGAACCTTAGCTCAATAGAGTTGTAGGGAGATACAATTGATCATGTATGACATGATTTGATCAATGATTAATATTAGCATAATTATCTCTTAGTTTCCAAGGTATATATGTAGTAGAGACTACATTATATATTTAATAAGCTTCCATGCATGTAAGCTGGACTCTAGCACTAGAGAGTGCTACTTCATCAGGAAAATAAAGGATGGTATTGTATACCTACTTTATGACCTTGAGATTCTTAAAGGATCTCATCTCTGAGAATGTGATTCTTAGATGATGACTCTCTTAAGAATCGAGATAAAATGAAGTGAAGGAACTCATTTAATCTTGAGAAGATAATGAGGCTCCTGAAATTGGAAACTAAAAGGACAATTAAAGATGAAACACTAGTACATCTTCAAATGAGTTTGAGGATGTATTCCATGTGAAAATAATCAGACTTCATGTGATGAAGCTCCAGAGGATCATGACATGGAAAGATGGATGTTCGCAATAAAAGTCTAATGTAGACTTCATATACAAGTGTTGTATATGGACCCTCGAGGATTCACCTATATGGGTCCGGCCCATTAAGGTGTAAATGGATCTTCAAGAGAAAGAGGGAACCTGATGAGCACGGTTCGTAGTCATGAGCTACACACCAAAGAGAAGACATCGCTCGCGATGAGACTTGCTCTCCAGTGACCTTGCTTTAACCCATCAGAATATTGCTAACTGTAGCTACACAACTTGACTATGACTTCTTCATGATTTGAGTCAAGATTGCATTCCTCTATGAATACCTCTCTGAGGATATTCATATGAAGTAGCCCTAAGGCTTCAAGATTGAGGAAAGCAAGATGTGCTAGCTGAAGAACTCCATCTTTGGACTCCAATAAGTTTCTTGTAGTTGGAACATAAGATTTGATGAAATTATAAATGTTGTGATTTCAGATAAAATCTTGATGAACCATGTGAAGCTTAGTGGGAGTGCCATTGTGTTCATCGTGCTAAATGTAGATATTATTCTAATCATTTAAAATGATATAAGAATAAATAATAAGTGTTTTATAATTTGGTTGTTCCATACCTTGAGATACGATCTCAAGGATACCTCTTAGATCTTAGTTCTGAAGTTGTTCAGAAGCAAAGAGAAGAGGGTACTGGGACTGTCACGTTAGTAGTACACCTTGGACTTATTCTATTTTCTGGAAAATTCCAAGAAAGGCTTCCTTCCCTTAAGATGTGGTAGTGACCTGTCTAAAGGGATAGCACCTCAAAGAGTTGAGGAAGTGAATGCTAGAACTGCTTGCACTTGTGCATCAGTTACGAGAAGTTGAAGTGTATGCTAGATGTGTACAAAAGCCATATGTCTGCCATGCAGTGGAAGTAGTAAACTGTTACTAATCCTACTCTGGAGTTAAAACACTTGGTTGCAGTAATAACAATATCTTCAAAGATGATGATACTTAGAGATAGTGATCACAAAGTCTTATCTTCAAAAGTTTAAAACCTTGTAGATAATGATCTATAAGGATCTTAACTGTAGATACCTTAGGAGATAGAGATCTCCAGGAATGAAGGTATTCTAATAAGGATTATGGGAATACTGGTTATGATAAGTAATAAGATGTAGTGTCAAGGACACAATAACCGACAAAATTGAGTATTGGTTGCATAGGATGCAACATTCGCATTGGATGAGAGCGTTGTTACTAGGATATATGCAAGTGCCGTAAAAGGACTTGGCGTAGTCTCTTGGGAACAGAGTGACTGATCAGCTTACCTAGCTATTTTCTAAATAGCCTATGATTGTCACATGAGTGTGGGTTTAAATGATTAGCCCAATGGCTCTTTGGGCTAGTGGGAGATTGTTGGACATGCGAGCCCACGACGAGCCATTATGCAATAAATGTTATTGCAATTCACTCCTTAATCTGAAATAAAGAGTACATGATTTGCATAATAGGTCCCTTAGTACAGTTAGGGTTATGTTCCATGGCCATCTTAATGATCATACAGCTGTTGATTCAATTATTGAATCATAGAGGCTGGTGCTTAGATGAATATCTAATGAGTTAGATTGAGGACTCATCAAGCACCGTCAAATGATTATTAAGAGATGATCTCCAGCCTGAGTAGGAGATGGCAATCCTTTCTCATTTTGGCTGATATCTGACCGACCTCTTGATGCATGTCCTCTGCATAGGAATAGAGATTCGGAGGTGTCAGATGAGTTAGGTCAAAGAGTTGACTTAACGAGATCGAGATAACCAAAGTCCTATATCATATACTGTCATGATATAGACATGCATCCTCTGACCAGAGACAGATGTGTTACTATATGTCTGAGTATGTACATTTGGCAGACCAATAGGTTGATGACCTAATCAAGGTCTATACACCGGCGCGCTGGTGTACATATAAGGGCATATGAGTAATACGATCTCTCAAAGGGATCATACAGGTTCATTTACTGAACCGGAAGACATGAGCTCACTCATGAGATATTGGGAAGAATCAAATTCCATGCGCATGGTCGTCTCGCTATGGAAGTTTGACTGAATTTGTAGGTTTGATATACACTTTTGGAAAGTATATGATCAAGACCTAGGTATGATATATGCTTTTGGAAAGTATATGATCGATACTGACTTCCAATGATCAAACGAGAAACTTACTGATTAACCCTGAAGTAGACAGTGTAAAGTTGATCTAATACTTCGGGTTTATTCTGAGTCTTCTAGTATGCAGGATGTACAAGTATTGGGAATGCCTGAGGGTGATGTGATCATAAACGGTTGTATAACCATGACGCCTCCATTCCTAGGGAGTGATGAAACGGGTCTGGATTTTAGTGACTCCTCTCAATAGAGAAGTAATCTGATCTTAGTCCAAATGTTGGACATTAATCTGAATGTGATTCAGATTCAATGAGAAGATTAGATTTGCGGTCTTGATTTAATTAAGCATCTATGGGAGGCCCGAGATCTGGATTTGAGATGTGATCTCAATATCCATGTCACTATACGTGGAACAATACAATTGCCTTGTCCTTATCTCCAAGTATTCGCGAAGAAAGTGCATTATCCTTGAAAGAGTTCATGGATAATTCTATTGTTGATATATGTATCCGAGCATTGAGAAAATGGATAATTAAATGTGATTTAATCATCATGAATAATATGAATTTGATTCATATTATAAGGAGAGTTATCTTAGATAATTAAATGTGATTTGATTGTCAAAGATGTAAATAATGTGAATGTGATTCATATTATTTGAGCACATGAGAATAAGTTATCCAATATAATTAAATGTGATTTAATTTTTATGGATAAGAATAATGTGGATAGTAATATCCAATTATTCATAGTATATTATAAATGTGATTTATAATGTATTAGAGAGAGAGAGAGCTAATTATAATTTATATGTGCTGATTAATTATTATGTGTATTGGATACACATTGTGTAATTAATTGACAATGTAAATTATATGTTGTTTTGGGTTGTGAATATGATTCACAATTTTTTCAATGGCAAGATTGCAATGTCTACAAAATAATTGTGAATTATTTTTGTAGAATAATTTGCAACAAAAGTTGTTGCAAATAATGGAGATTGCATAAGAAATAAAATAGCCACCTTCCTAATGGAGGAGGGTGGACGGCCACCACTCCCATTAGGAAAGGGAGGTCGTCCCCCCTCTCCACATGGAAGGAGCCTTTTATCTCTTCCATTATCTCAATGTATTGATGATTTAATTTTGTGATTAAATTGTATTGATTTATCAACATATATTTAATTTAAATTAAATTAATTGTTGTTGGTTTTACCAACACAAATCTTAGCCATTAAAAGAAACACAATCAATGAGAGCCATTGGATTTGTGTTGTCCCATGGATTGAGATCCATGGATCCCAAAACCCTATAAAAGGAGAGTCACCCCATTGCTCTTCTTTACACATAATGCTTGAGAAGCATCTCTCTCTCTTTCTCTCTAGACGTCAGCCCTCTCTCTCCCTCTCATGGCCGTCCACCATGGATGCCATGGAGAGGTTCTCCATCGCCACAGCATCATCGTTATGCTGCCCGTTCTTCTGCTCGTGGATCTCCGTCTCCTTCGGTGCGCCTCGCTCGTGAAGAAGACGTCGGATCTCGTGTGTCGAGATCAGGAGATCCGCCGCTTGGATCATCAACATGGATTGCAAGAAGCACGCGGTTCATCCCCGCGCTCGCAAGCGTCTCCTCCGTCGGATCGGACTTGAGACAGGAGGTCTCTTCGTTTAGAGACTCAATCGCAACCACGCTTCAAGAGTTAATCCTATTACTTGTTTGTGGTTTAGACGAAATGATCCGAGAAGTGTTCTTGGATCATGTGATTTCATCGTAAGAAAATTTTTTAAATTCCGTTGCATCGAGCAACTAGTGCGACTAGTCGCTTCTCGTCGTATTCGATACGACACTCACGCTTCCGTGATGCGCTTGAGGATCTAACCATATCCATGAAAGTAATCCATCAACAACAATCTACTCTACTATAGGCATGGGTATTTTGCATAACTCGCCCTTTTATTTTTGTAATAGTTCTCAAACATTCATCGAAAGGTTTATATTTATGTGTAATTTGCAAATCACCCCCTAACATTCTTTGATTTGCGATTTGGTCCTTGCAAACGAAGCTCATGTGTGCGTGCACGTGAGCTTGGCTATTTTGCAGGCAAGGGCCTGCAGTTTTATGTATTTCAAATTAGGCCAGAAACATTTTAATTAAGTTATAAGTTTTTGGAAAAATTGCAGAATAGGCAAGCCTTTTTGAATTATTGCATTTCGGTCCCTACTAGTGGCACATGTGTTCACACACATGATTTTGGTGTTTTTGAGGGAAGGCCCTTGGGAGTAACTTTTTGAGCATGTTTAATATTTTTTGTGAAAATATTAATTTGCCCCTCGAACTTTTATTTATTTACAGAAACACCCCTGCCAGTATTGCATTTTCGTTTTGTTGTTTCTATTTATTTTAAATATCTATTAAACTAGAAAAAAATCCCAAAAAATAGATATTTCCTCTTGATTGCATCTGCTTTCACGCCATATTTTTAATTTGCAATTTTAGGACTTTTAACTATTTATTAAAAATCAAAACCCTCTCTTTTTCCCTGTTTACAATATAAAAACCACAAAAATATTTTTTTAAAAAAATCTCAAAAAATGTATTTGTTTATTTATATGTTTTTAACTTCTAGACCAAAAATCACTTAAAAATATAAAAGAAAACTCAAAAAAATTGAAAAACCATTAAAACCTTTATAAAAATTTATAAAATTATTTAAAAAATCCAAAATTTATATGTTCTATTTCTGAATTTTCTTTATGTTATTATTATTATTTCAAAATTAATTTGGAGAATTTTTTATTCTTTTTTATATTTTTAATCTCCATTATAATATCAGGTATTTAATTATTCCCTGTTTTAGGGTATGATTGACTTTAAAAATCTATAAAAATTAGCAAAAATTCCTAAAAAAATAAAAAAATCAGTAAAAATATTAAAAATCTCAAAATATTTTATTTTCTTATTTTTCATTATTTTTGTTAATTTTTATAATCAACCCTAGCTTATATTATATATATCTTATATATAACTTATTATATATATTAAAAGAAAAGGAATTAAAAAATATATATGGAAATATAATAAGAAAATTAAAAATCAAAAAATTAAAAATCAAAATATAAAAATATAAAATAAAAAATAAAAACCCACAATAAAAACATAAATAAATAACTTCGCTATCAATCATTTCTGCTTCATCGCCCCGATCTAGCCGTTTGCTCCTTGTGTTCGACCTCTACATACTTGCACCTATAATAAATTTTAACTTCGCATCTGCTTTCCATTGCTTGATTATTTGTTGTGGGTTAATTGTTGTCTTAATCCGGATTTCGTGACGTCACCTCGACGAATGTGTTTCCGCCTTGTGTGGAACATAAGACCGCTCGATTTTTAGGTTAAACACTTATCTTCCCCTATTTTATTCCTTGTTGACCATTTCAATTCTTAACTTAGTCTCTGGGTTTAGGGTCATAAAATACCTTTGGTATTTTAGTCTTTTTTCTTTTCTTTTTTATAATTTTATCTTTAAAAATAATATTCTATATACAATAAATAGTATAAATAATGAATATTAGTTTGTACAGAATAATGTTATTTACATGCATTTAGATAGGGGTTTTAAGGCCAAAATGATAGAATAAAGGTGATGAAATGGAGATTCATTACCCCCATACTTGCCTTTGCTAGTCCCTAGCAAACACTTATGCAATAAGTGCAGAAAATAAAAATAAAAAAAAGAAAAGGAAATAATTTGGATTGATTTTAACTTTCAAACTTGTCTTCATAAAATAAAAGTTTGGAGCTTAAGTCGGACCTTTAGATTTTAGGTGCGGTCAGAACCTTATTGGGAAATGGATTAGAAACACAACAACCTCTGAGAATCACAAAACCCTGCTCCAGTATCCTCAATAGTTAGGTCAGAACAAATCAACTCATATGCAAACCCTTATGACTATGATTCTATCTTGGACAGTGTGTGTGATATGTAGCTCTCCTCGGCTGAAGCGGTAAAAGTCAGTCTTCTCCAACATGGTGACCCCAATCCCCTAATCCAACAACTCTTTCCTTGAGAAACGGGGTATTCCCTTCTAAGTTCAAGTACAACCCGTTCAAGAAGAAGAGGTGGAGAGAAGAATTGACGATAGCCAGTGTAGCTACCTATCCTAGGATGCTTGACCAGTGTAGCCAAGTCATCCAGCTGCAGGCTCACAAATATATGACATTGAGGCTCAAGTTTGCCTATTGGATATATAAATATATACACTCCGATATGCATTTTATTTACAATCAGACCTATCCACATTTTTTAGTTTTTATTTTTATATTTTTTTGAATACCATATACAACAACATTTATATAAGGACTTTTTCTTCTTGATCCAATAGACTAGCCCTGTTTTGAAGCTTTATTGCAACCCACAACTTCTGCCTTTAGACCTCATGGCTACTAGATCGGGTTGGGGTACAATGGTCACAAATATGTGACTTCTGATGTTTCCATTGGCTTGTGTCTCATGCCGGCAAATCGAGCCCTCTACCACTTTAATTGATGTAAGCAAAGTGTAAGGTGCAGGTGTACAAGATAGGTAATTATTAATAAGAGTTATGAGTGCGCTCCAAAATATTCTACTTAGACAGTCAAGACGACACTGAACCAAGTCTCGTGATCTCAAAGAATTAAGTCAAGCGGACCTAAAGTGTCTCAATTCTAGTTGCTATAATGTTCATGTGATTAAGTAGATTTAAGGTCCAACAAAGCTCCAATCTTCGGAATTTACTTAGATTTGTTCAATTATCAATCTCAATCCGAAAAATACAAATGCGATGAACAATGCAAAGAAAATATTTTTGTGATGCAATTTTCTAATTTTGAACTTTTTATGGATTTTTGATAAGATTTTGCAAGTTTTTATGCAAATTTTCAAAAGGATTTTGCATATGTTTTTGGGAGTTTTCAAAATAAAAAGGCTTTTGGAATAAAAAAGGAGTATGTACAGATATTTACAAGGGTGTGCATCTATTATTTACAAGAATTGAGGTTTAGAATATTTACAGGAGATGTGTTAGTTGTTTTTATAGATATATATATATATATATACAATTGGTGAAAAATGTTTATTTGTTTGGATGATTTACATATTCCTCAAACTTATTTGAAAATAATTTTGCAAAAAATTTAAAAACTATATTTTAAAATATTTTTACAAATAATTTTTACAAATATATACAAACATTTGAAAATCATTTTACAAAGATTTTTCAAATAGTAAATAAATATTTTTCAAATATTTTTGCAATCGTTTTCAAAACCATTTGCAAATAGAATTTCAAAACAATTTTATTTTACACAAAGAAAAGCAATATTACAATCAAAATAATTATACAAAGGTTGAAAATATTTTACAAAATAATTTTCAAAACATTTTTCAAATAGGTTTCCAAACTATTTTTCAAATATTTTGCAAAACACTTTTTTCCTGATTTATTAATCAAGATATATAAAAAAAGAATCTGAGAATAATATACATCTTTTTATTAATTGAATTGATGAATTTTATAAGCATATATAGTATTTTAGCCATACTTATTGAAAATACAAAATTACGAGTTATGGCTAAAGTATATATAGAGTATATATGACCCCCCTATACTTAGCTTGAGTTATGTCCTCATAGATCAGAGAGAAAAAGAGAAGACACAACTCGTACTGAGTATAGAAAAGCCTATGCTACAACGATCGAATAAGGAATGAAAGAATTAAGAAATAAATGAATGAGAAGTCAAATGTACTCCCTATACTTAGGAGAAAATAATCCTAAGTATAGTAGACTGTAACCACATGCAGGGAGGGCCGAGTGTGGGAATAAATAAATCACAACTCAGTCTGTCTCCCCCTATACTTAAGGTAAGACATCCCTAAGTATAGCAGAAAAAATCAATAGGGGAGGAGAAAAGCGAGGGGATCAAAAAAGAAAAATATATTAGGTGAATGTACGCTTCACTTCCCCTATACTTAGGGTAAAAGAGACCTAAGTTTAGGTAACAACAAGAGGGATGAAACAGAATGAAGAAAGAACCACATAATAGATGCCCCCTATACTTAGGATAAAGTACATCCTAAGCATAGACACACAGATATGAAGAATGATCTGGGGTACACATGACATATAGGAGAAATAAGGAATGAAAAGATACCGCCTATATACACAAGTAGTAAAGAATGGTGAAGTGCAAGACGGTATATGACAGTCGAATATCATACTTTGGTCATCATTTCCCTATGAAAATGGTGACGCAATCAGAAATAGAAAGACACCCTAATATGCAATCAAGTGGGTGTCTACTACCGGGAAAAACATATCGAAAACTAAGCCATGATCCGGTAGCGGGAAGAAGAACATCGACTCATAAGAAAAGAGTGAGAGATCAAAGTTGATATCGTAATACATGGAGGAGGAAGGATCAGTACAGATTCCTCCATGTCACTCATAGTTTCAGGAAGATACGAAAAGTAAAGAATAAGAGACTCTCCACGTATCTCGATATCAGATGGACATGAGGTCAAAAGATCAAGAACACACCGAATATCACAAGACACAACTTAACCTTGCAAGGGTCGTCAAGGTGAGCAGACTCGAATGGGTCAGAGGTCTCAGAAAAATCAAAAGATTTGATCTTGTGATCTGATGAATCTACGTTTCATCATCTTTATTCTATCATTTTGGCCTTAAAAACCCTAGTAAATGCGTGTAAATAGCGTTAATTCATGCATTTTATCATCTATGCATTTGTGTATAAATTGTGCATAAAATACTGTTTTTAATGCCAAATTATAGAATAAAGAAAAGAAAAGAAAAAGAATAAATTATTGTAAATATTTTATGACCCGAAACCCCGAGACCTAGGCATCTCGATGACTAGGTCGACAAGGAATAAAGTAGGGGGAGATAAGGGCCAAAATACAATACAAATCCCTTTTATTTTATTCATTCTTTATTCATTTTGGGACCTATTTTTGGTTCCACTTTTTTACCTCAAATAAAGAAACTTTGAACATGAAAGTTGTAGATAATTAAATAAAGAAAAATACAAAATTGATTTTACTAAAAAATAATGTACAAATAAAAAGTTATGGTCTGAATAGAAATCTAGAATCCTAACTTCCCAGACCCGTATCTCACAGATGAAAACTCCAAATGCAGCAAACTCACCTTTAATTGTATATTGAATAAAATAAGCTATTTAATGGCTGTTGTTTCGCATTTGGCGGAGCTACAGTTGAAAGTTGAGTTTTGGACCCTTGTAGTAAACTTGTACAGATTAAAATATTCATTTTATTATTTATTCATTACTTTTATATTTTTATATTTTTATATATATTACTTATAATAATTATGTGCATTAAAATCAGAATAAAAACATAAATAAAACTCAAATAAAAATACTTGTATATATCATATACATAGGTATTATACCTATAAATATACCTAAACATTCTATACTTTTATTTATTAAAGTACAAAACATATCAGAAAAATAAAATAAAAATATATTTAAGTATATAAAATTATTTTATAATTTTATAAAATAATAAACAAAAGTTAAATAATTACACAAAATAAAAATAAGAATAAAATATATAGGTAATATACCTATAAGGGGTATAAAAGTAAACTAGTAAAAGTACACCTCATAAAAATAATTAAAAATCACTATAAAATACCTTATAAAATAATAATATTTTTTTTATTTAATACCCTAAAATTAATAACATTATTTACTATTTTAAAATGAATTAATAAAACATTTTTAGGGCCTTTTCCTGGTTGGTCCACGTGGACCAACCAGGTGACTTGGGAAGTTGACCCGCCGGTCATTTCCTGGTCCTAGCCCTGCGCCCTTGTCAGACCGCCTAGTAACCCTCTTCTCTCGATTTTTTCGCCATCAAACCGTTGCTCGAGGAAGAGTTGACTCTTCATGAGATTTGTTCACTGTAGATCCACGATTTTCGCCGGGCACTTGGATTGCTTTAGATTCGATTCTTTCGTGATGTACCTCACCTCGAAGGAAGCTCCATCAACACATTTTCAAAACCACCCAAAGCCTCCATTCGACACTTGAACCCTTTTGACCCGAGTTTCCCCCACGCCTTAGAGCTCTGGACCGGAGGTGGTGACAGCGCATCCTCCAGCTTCTTCGCGCGAGGCCAAGCGACGGCCGAGGAGCTTCCATCACCTCCGGTGGCCGCCGCCGTTGAGGTCCACTTCTTTGCTTCTATAGCCAATGGAGGTCGTTTTTGTTCCCTTTTTTCTGCCGTTTAGTTTAGATGTAGTGCTAGCTCTTATTTAGCGCTTCTAATTTGCCATTTAATCGAGTCATTAGCTTAGATCTCATCATCGAACACCTCGCCGGAGCTCAAGAGCTCCGACAACCACATCACCATCCACGCCGCCTCTGTTTCGCCAATAAAAGTCAGGCCTCTGCCGTTGTGGTTCCTGTCGATTTTCTCTTTCGTTTACAGGGCCTGAAGAGGGCTTCTGTGCCCCGGTTAGCACCTGGAGGTGGCCCCTGGAGCTGTAGGTCGTCTTTGACCTCGGGGCCGCGCATCGATGATCATCAAGCCATTCCGCCGCCTCCAGTGAGTAGAGAGCTGCCCCTGGACGATTTTTGCACTACCTGGAGCCTATGCAGACAGTCAGCTCGCGGGGATTCATCGTTCGAAGCTCGTCGGACAGTGGTTCCTCGCGTGTTCTTCCAGATGGCTCACAGCTGTCCGATTGAGCCCATCCATCCAGGCGCGCAGTGGCCGTAGGATCCAGCTCTGTTTCAACGTCAGATCCTTAGAGATCCATCTAATCTCAGCCGCAGGCTACGAAGGGGTATCGACGCGCCTCTGAGCGCCACGTGCATAAGTAGGGCGCGCTGCACCGTCTCATCTGCACCTAAGGTGGGAATTTTGCAAGCCACGTCCCGCCGGTTTTTGTATTTGATAATTAATGACAAAACTTTCCTCTTCTGTTTAATAGTTTGTAATATTTGCTAAAAACCCCCTGCTATTTTTTGTATTAACATTCTAGCCCTTGCCAGCTAGGCGTACGTGCGTGAGCACGTGCGTGTGGTTATTTTGCGTTAAGGGCTTGCTTAATTGTGTATTTGCTATTCGTCCAGAAACTATTTTCTACAGTTGTTTATTTTGTTGGAATATTGCACGTAGGCCCTCGCTTTTTATGATAATTTACACTAATGCCCCTGCATGCAGGTATTTTCTTTATGCTTCTAGCATTTAGTTCATGCATCTATTAAACCATAAAAAAATCCCCAAAAATCACTTTACATTCCTGTTGCATTGCACTTCCTCTCTATATTTTTATTTTTCATATTTTGCATTTCAATATTTATTAAAAATTAAAAATAGCCATTTTCAGCACTATTTGCATTAGAAAATCCATAAAAAATATAAAAACAACATAGAAAATTCCCCAAAAATATATTTTATGTCTTTTAGTGTCTTTTAACTCCAGCCCAAAAAATCACTAAAAATATAAAAGAAAACTCCAAAAAATATAAAAACTCTAAAAACCTTCATAAAAATATATAAAATTAATAAAAACTCTAAAAAATGTGTTTTCTTTTCCCAAATTTTCTTTATTCTATTATTTTTAATTTAAAATTAATTTGGAGAATTTTTGTTACTGATTTCTATTTTATTTCTCCATTTTAATTCCAGCCTTGTATTTTATTCACTGGTTTCTCTTATTTTCACCTTTAAAAATACTAAAAATATTCTGAAAATTCCCCAAAAATCACAAAAACAATAGAAAAATATACAAATACCAAAAACATTTCATTTCCTGATTTTTGAGTATTTTTACCAATTTTTTAAATACTCTATTCCTCTCTCTCATATTGTATATGTATTCCAATATTGAAAAAGAAAATATAAAAAATATAAAATATAATAATAAAAAAAATCAGAAAATTAAAAATCAAAATATAAAAATAAAAAATAAAAAATTAATTAAAAAAATATAAAATCCAAAAACCCACAAAAATATAGCATAGATAGACAACTTCTTACATTCACATTTTGTGCCATAGTGCCCCGTTCTACCTGTTTGCTCCCTGTGTTCGACCTCTACACATACTTGCACCTATACACATCTTTGTTGTAGAGTTATAATAAATTTTAACTCTGCACATTCACTTTGATTTCCTTATTTGATTGTTGTGGGTTAAGTGTTGATTAATTGAGGTTTCGTGAGCGGTCGCTCAGCGACATTGTGGTCCCGCCTTGTGTGGACTACTTTAGACCCTAACCAAATCTCGATTATCAAATGGCGCCGTTGCTGGGGAGCAACAACGCTTAGTTCGGGTTTGTGTGTGATTGTGATTGTTTGTCTATTTTGCGGTTTTTATTTTTTCTTATTTTTGCTCTCTTATTTTGATATATCATTTGAATTGTCTGACCACCCTCTTGTTTGACTTTATGCGACGTACGCAGATCGAGGGAGGCACTCCTTTCTAGGAGCGCAGGTGCAACCACGTGATGCAGCTTCGGCTTCGCACCAAGGCGGACTTGGAGGGAATTTTGAAGAAGATTTCTGAGCTTTTATTTTATTGCATTTTTTTGTAATTCAAGTGAGAGAGAGGCCACTTTATTATAATAATACAGGTACCCCTGGACATTTGAACTCTCGAGCCTAATTTCCAAGTGATTGTTCACTTGGGGGCTCACCGCGGCTTTCTCGCATTTTCATCATATTTTTCTACTTTGTTTTCCTATTTCGATTTTCTTTATTTTGTGTGATTGAGCCCCTAGTATTAGGATTGCTTGCGATAGTACTAAGGCCACACACCTAATATATTTGCATGTGCCTATAGTCTCGTTTGGACTTAGTCAAAATTTTAAACAGTTGATCACCATCTTCGAGCTGTCGCGCCGCGAGCTCTCCATGCCAAGCACTTCTCCTGAACTCGATTTGTCGAGAGGAGGAGGGGTGAGCCTAGACCGGACTCCTGGATTGAGGATCGGTGACCGACTTGTGGTTCTTCCCGCTAATAGCAATTTCTGAACTTAGGGCGATTTCATCGGTTGCATTTGCATATAGATAGGTTTCAATTCTGCCAAGCATCCTTGCATGTAGAGTGCTGGAGGCAAGGTGAGCATTTCTCTTTAGCATACATCATTGAATTGCCGCTTGCATTACTTTTCCGACTCCCCCCTCTGATTTTGCCAACCTAGGTGCTTAAAGGAATTGACTCCTCGTTAGGAACGTGCATTCTTATTAAAAAACCAAAAAAAGTGATAACCAATAAAATTGGGACTGCTAACATTACTTGACCCTAAAATCGATCAAAAAGAAAAATCTTGTATTGGGGCAAGTAATCCCCTCATTGTTTTAGCTTTTATTTGCTTGTGCACACACTAAGGTTAGTGCCAAATCCCATTCAGCCCCTAAATGTGTGTGCAATTCTTTGACTTCTCACCTAACTCTAAAACAGACAAGATAAAAAGACCACATTTTGCAGTCTCTACCGAGTTGAGTAGGTGAATTGAGGGTTTGTATTATTTCATTTTTGTTTGGGATTGTTTTGTGTGTATATTAGATCATCCCTGCGCATTTGCGCCTTTCTTCACACTTCTCTTGACTTGACCCTCGTGCTCTCCCGATCATTTTTCCTTTTTGTTTCGAGATGGACCCTTGGAGCATATTTATTCGGACTTTGTGGAATCCCTCGCTCACTCCAGCCGGTCTACCTCCTTTTTTCCAGGAGGACTTTGCTCCTGATTTTTGTACATATCCAACCAACCACTATTTCAGGATTCAGACTTTGACCTTCACCAATCATTTCCACCATCATCACCTTCACATTTCGACAACCCGCTCTTCCTTGAGTATCCTGATCCCGGATTGTGATTTTTGCCCACACCCACCACCCACATTCGACACACCCGATCTTGAGATTTTGGAGTCACCTTTCATGATGTCCACACTTGAGACCTTGAATCAGATGATGGAGCATATGACTCGAGGATGAGTGATCTATTTAGTGAAAATAAGAACCAGAATTGTTCGCTCCATTCTTTGAGGATGAGGATTCATTTGAGGATTTCCACGAGAGCTTGCAATCGCCCAAATACAAAAAAATGAGAAAAAATTAAAATTCCAAAAAGAGTTTGGGAGACCTTTGGTTGAGTCAGACTGTGAGGAGAGCGTTCACGTGCCAGATCCTTTGTCCACACATTCATTCACACCATGTCCCACCTTTGACCCCTTGGATGCCGCTGTACAGACTACTCTTGGCATTCCTCGTGTATATAATGATTCCGACTTCCTCCCTTGTATGGAGGAGGTCCAAAAATTAAAAAAATTATTGACTAAACCCGAAGTGGTGGCCACCATTCATGAGATTATCCATGCCCCACATTAACAAGCCATGACTGATTTATCTGCTCCTATTCCCAAGAAGAGAAAGCGGAGGAACATATCTAAGCATCATATTTTGACCATGGCCACTGCCCATGCCATCTTACATCGTCCCATTCCTCAGAAGAGGAACACTGCCACCCCTTTCATTAGCTACACATCTCTGACTTCACATGTGATCACACTCTCCTCGATGGCGGTGCATCAATCAGTATCATACCCTTCTCGCTAGTACAGTCTCTTCACTAGGGCCTCTCAAGAAAACCAGGATGATCGTACAGTTTGCTGATGGATCCATCAAGAGGCCGAAGGGTATCCAAGAAAACGCCGTCATTTCGATTCAGGGCATGAGCTACCATGTTGATTTTGTCATTTTGCCCATGGAGACCTCCACAAGGGAGCACTCTCCAATCATCCTGGGACGACCATTCCTTGCCTCTGCGAGGGTCGTTATTGACTATGGATCAGGAGAGATTCGCTTCCGTCCTGCTGACGAGAGCGAAGTGTTGATCACCGCACCCACTGCTGATCAGGGACCTGCACCTGATGTGACTACACCTATTCTGGCTGACCTCGAGGACCATGACCTTGATGATACTATCAGAGAATTTTTTTGTTTATTGGATTCCACTGAGACCCGAGAATTCCTCCCGGTTGAGGAAAACTCGGAAAGCATGGACCTCGACGTTCCTTCTCTGGGACTTGGCCTTGTGTTGATGACATCCGTGGGATTTACACGATAGACACCATTGAGCGGAGGGCAGATGTAGAGACTGACAGGACGGACATGTTTCGACTTCTTTCACCGATGGGTCCGTTCCTGTTCACATAGATACTGATGAGCTAAAGGCCGAATTTGATTTAGTTGCTTTTCTTCGGAAATTTGGGCCTTTTGATGAGAAAGATGATCCAGTTGAGATTATAGAGGACGAACAGAGTTCGACTACTTCCACTGATGAGTTCGTTCCTTTTGGTTTTGACCTGGACAACACCTCGCAGGATGACTCTGAGTACACTACTTCCGATGATGATGAGTTTGAACCATTCCATGTTGATATCAACGAGACTCCCAAGGCCAGACCTGACCGCACTTCTTCCACTCACCCGTCTGTGCCTTCACACCCTAGGGACCCTGAGAATCTTCACTCTGTCGACCCTGATCGGCTTCTGTCCACTGTGGACCCCGATGTCGACATGCACCATACCAGATCCATTCCTCAGCGATCCCGCAAGAAGGTCCGCTTTCAACCTTCTTGATCCCATGTATATCCACCTCTGTTGTATATTCTCTCCCGTGTATCTCTGTCTATCTTTCGTATTGCTCGTCCACCCATTCTCGTGTTTGCCTTACTTAGGACGTACTTTGTCTAAGTATAAGGGGGTGGACGAGCCGAGTGTTCATTCATCGTTCCGTCTTATCACTCGTGTTGTTGCCTATACTTAGGGTTTCTTTTACCCTAAGTATAGGGGGAGTGATGTGTATATCCTCTGATCTCTTCTTCATCTTCAGATCTCTTTTCTTCTCTTTTCCTTCTTTTCTTCTTTTCTTCTTTTCCTTTTCTATCTTTTGTATCTATCCAAAAAGTGTCGCCCCCTTGTAGATAGTCTTCTATACTTAGGACGTACTTTGTCCTAAGTATAGGGGGGTGTGCACCCCGAGTTTCTTCTATTCTTTTTGATCCTCTCCATTATCTCCTCTTCTTGTCTATAATTAGGGATATCTTACCCTAAGTATAGGGGGAGACAATCTGAGTACGATCTGTTCACTCCCACCCTTGACCCTCCCTGCGTTGCGTACAATCTGCTATACTTAGGATTATTTGATCCTAAGTATAGGGGGGACGGTCAACTTCCCATTGATTCATTCATTTCTTTATTCTTTAGACTTGCCTATACTTAGTACCGAGTTATGTCTTCTCTTTTCTCTCCGATCTATGAGGACATAGCTAAAGCTAAGTATAGGGGGGTCGTATATACTGCGTATATACTTTAGCCATTACTCGTACTTTCGTATTTTCTTAATAATATGGCTAATAATACTTTAAAAAATTCATTAAAAACCCTAATAAAAAAGATATGATTATTCCTCAAATTCTTTTGTATTTACTGATTAATAATCATGTGAAAATGTTTTTTGCAAAATGTTTGAAAAATAGTTTGAAAATCTTTGTGAACATCTATTGAAAACTATTTTGAAAATGTTTTGTTACATGTTTTCGACCTGTGCAAAATGTGTGGTTTGTAAAAATTCATTTTCTTTGTGTGAATAAAATGTTTGAAAAATGATTTGCAAATGGTTTGAAAAATTGTTGCAAAAATGTTTTGAAAAATCTATCTATATTGTTTGAAAACCTTTGCAAAATGATTTTAAAATGTGTGTACATGTTTGTAAAATTGTTTGTAAAAATTATTTTGGACTAGTGTTTTCAAAAATTCTTTGAAAAACATATGTCAAATAAGTTGAGGAATACATACATCACTAAAATCCATTATATGTATAAAATTGATCACTTCCCTGTAAAATTCTTAAAATCCATTTCTTGTATATATAGAAGCGCTCTCATGTAAATATTTTTCACCTAGTTTTCAGCCAAAAAACTTTTTGTTTTCAAAAATCCCAAAAACATTTGCAAAACTAAAATCCAAAAACATTTAAAAATTATTTCCGAAAAAGACAAGAAAATGCATCTACATATGCATCATCATCATCTTTTCAAAAATCAATAAAAAGTTCAAAATCTTTGAAAATTGCATCATAAAAATATTTTCTGCATTGCATTACATAGCATTACATAGCATTCGCACTTTTCGGATTGAGTTTGATAGTTGAACAAGTCTAAGTAAAATCCGGAGATTGGAGCTTGATTGGACCTTAAAATCTACTTAACAACAAGAACCTTATAGGAACTGGGTTTGAGGTACTTCAGGTCTAGTTGACTTAATTCTTTGAGGATCACGAGACTTGGTTCAATGGATCTTGACTACCTAAGTAGAGTATTTCGGAGCACACGCACGACTATTGTCAATAATGACCTAACTTGGACACCTGCACCTTTCACATGGCTTAACTCAGTTGGAGTGGTGAGGGGATTGGATTTGCCGGTATGAGACGCACACAAGTGGAAACACTTGTCCTCCCTCTAGGGAGGGAAGTGCACCCCAACCCGTCTAGTGATGAGGAAGTCTAAAGACAGGAGGTTGTGGGTTGCGATAAAGCTTCAAAAGAGGGATAGTCTACTGGCTCAAGAGGAAAAACTCCTTATGTAAATGCTGCTGAGAATAGTATTTCAAAAAAAAGTTCAGGCATGTACAAAAATAAAAAAAGCCTGCAAAGTATGTACAAATGTTGTAAAGTCAATAAGCAAGCTGAGTTCCCAAAGTCAAATATGTGAGCCTGCAGCTGGATGACTTGACTACACTAGTCTTGCATCCCAAGATAGGTAGCTACACTGGCTACCGTCCATTCTTCTCTTCACCCCCTCCTCTTTAGCTGGTTGCCACTTGAACTTAGAAGGGAATACCCCGCTCCTCGAGGATGGAGTTATTGGATTGGGGAATCATTGGGTTGTCATGCTGTGGAGAAATCAGTTTCTTTGTCATTCTAGTTGGGGAGAGCCACCATCACTTACACTGTACGAGTCAGATTCATAGTCGTAAGAGTTTGCGTATGAGTTGAGATATTTCTGACCTGGCTATTGAGGAGACTTGAACAGAGTTTTGGGATTCTCAAGGACTATTGGATTTCAAATCCGGTTCTCATTAAGGTTCCGCCCACACTAAAATTCCAGAGGTCCGACTTAAGCTCCAAACTTTGATTTTGTGAAGACAAGTTTAATAATTAAACTTCATCCATCTTTCTTCTTTTTCTTTTCTTTGTTTTTCTTTTCTGCACTTATTGCATAAGTGTTTGCTATGGACTAGCAAAGGCAAGTATAGGGGGATGATGAATCTACATTTCGTCATCCTTATTTTATCATTTTGGCCTTAAAAACCCTTGTAAATGCGTGTAAATAGCGTTAATTCATGCATTTTATCATCTATGCATTTGTGTATAAATTGTGCATAAAATATTGTTTTTAATGCCAAAATTATAGAATAAAGGAAAGAAAAGAAAAAGAATAAAATATTGTAAATATTTTATGACCCGAAACCCCGAGACCTAGGCATCTCGATGACTAGGTGACAAGGAAATAAAGCAGGGGGAGATAAGGGCCAAAATACAATACAAATCCCTTTTATTTTATTCATTCTTTATTCATTTTGGGACCTATTTTTGGTTCTACTTTTTATACCTCAAATAAAGAAACTTTGAACATGAAATTTGTAGATAGTTAAATAAAGAAAAATACAAAATTGATTTCACTGAAAAATAATGTACAGATAAAAAGTTATGGTCTGAATAAAAATCCAGAATCCCAACTTCCCAGACCCGTATCTCACAGATAAAAACTCCAAATGCAACAAACTCACCTTTAATTGTATATAGAATAAAATAAGCTATTTAATGGCAGCGGCTTTGCATTTGGCGGAGCTACGGTTTGAAAGTTGAGTTTTGGACCCTTGTAGTATACTTGTACAGATTAAAATATTCATTTTATTATTTATTCATTATTTTATATTTTATATTTTTATATTTTATAAATATTACTTATAATAATTATGTGCATTAAAATCATAATAAAAAACATAAATAAAACTCAAATAAAAATACTTGTATATATCATATACATAGGTATTATACCTATATATATACCTATACATTCTATACTTTTATTTTATTAAAGTACAAAACATATCAGAAAAATAAAATAAAAATATATTTAAGTATATAAAAATATTTTGTAATTTTATAAAATAATAAACAAAAATTAAATAAAATTAAAATACACAAAATAAAAATAAGAATAAAATATATAGGTAATATACCTATAAGGGGTATAAAAGTAAACTAGTAAAAGTACACTTCATAAAATAATTAAAAATTACAATAAAATACCTTATAGAATAATAAATATTTTTTATTTAATACCCTAAAATTAATAATATTATTTACTATTTTAAAATGAATTAATAAAACATTTTTTTAGGGCTTTTTCCTGGGTTGTCCACGTGGACCAACCAGGTGACTTGGGAAGTTGACCCGCCGATCAACTCCCTGGTCCTAGCCCTACACCCTTGTCAGACCGCCCAATAACCCTCTTTTCTCGATTCTTTCGCCATCAAACCATTGCTCGAGGAAGAGTGGACTCTTCATGAGATTTGTTTCACTGTAGATCCACGATTTTCGCCGGGAACTTGGATTGCTTTAGATTCGATACTTTCGTGTTGTACCTCACCTCGAAGGAAGCTCCATCAACACATTTTCAAAAACCACCCAAAGCCTCCATTCGACCCTTGAACCCTTTTGACCCGAGTTTCCCCCGCACCTTGGAGCTTTGGACTGGAGGCGGTGACAGTGCATCCTCCAGCTTCTTCGCGCGAGGCCAAGCGACGGCCGAGGAGCTTCCATTCACCTCCGGTGGCCGTCACCGTTGAGGTCCACTTCTTGGCTTCTACATCCAATAGAGGTCGTTTTTGTTCCCTTTTTTTCTGTCATTTAGTTAGATGTAGTTCTAGCTCTTATTTAGCGCTGTTAATTTGCCATTTAATCGAGTCATTAGCTTAGATCTCATCGTCGAACACCTCGCCGGAGCTCAAGAGCTCCGGCAACCACATCACCATCCCACGCCGCCGTTGTTTCGCCAATAAAGCCAGGCCTCTACCGTGTGGTTCTGATGAATCCACGTTTCATCATCTTTATTCTATCATTTTGGCCTCAAAAACCCTAGTAAATGCGTGTAAATAGGCGTAATATAGGCATTTTAGCATTCATGTATATGTATGTAAATATTGTATAAAATGCGGTTTTTAGTGCCAAAATTATAGAATAAAGAAAAGAAAAGAAAAAGAATAAAATATTGTAAATATTTTATGACCCGAAACCCTGAGACCTAGGCATCTCGATGACTAGGTCGACAAGGAATAAAGTAGGGGGAGATAAGGGCCAAAAATACCAATAAAATTCCTTTCATTCTATTCATTCTTTATTCATTTTGGGACCTATTTTTGGTTCCACTTTTTATACATCAAATAAAGAAACTTTGAACATGAAAGTTGTAGATAATTAATAAAGAAAAATACAAAATTGATTTAACAGAAAAATAATGTACAGATAAAAAGTTATGGTCTGAATAAGAATCCAAAATCCCAACTTCCCAGACCCGTATCTCACAAACGACAACTCCAAATGCAGCGTACTCACCTTTAATTGTATATAGAAGAAAATAAGCTATTTAATGGTGGTGGTTTCGCATTTGGCGGAGCTACGGTTTGAAAGTTGAGTTTTGGACCCTCAGTGTATACTTGTACATATTAAAATATTCAATTTATTATTTATTTATTATTTTATAATTTTATATTTTTATAATGTTGTAATTAATACTTATAATAATGATGTACATTAAAATAAGAATAAAAACCTAAATAAAAACAAAATAAAATACTTAAAAATAAAAGACATAGATACATTACCTGTACATATACCTATACAAAACATATTTGTATTTTATTCAATATACAAAACATATCAGAAAAATAAAATAAAAATATACTCAGGTATATAAAAGTATTTCATAATTTTATAAAATAAGAAATAAAAATAATAAAATTAAAAATCACAAAATAAAAATAAAGGAATGAAATATGTAGATAATATACCTATATAGGGGTATAATAGCAACTTGTAAAAATATACTTCATAAAAATAATAAAAATCGGAATAAAATAATTTATAAATTTATAAACACTTTTTTATTTTATAACCTAAATAAAATAGCATTATTTACTATTTTTTAAATAATTTTTTAGAGGTTTTTTCCTGGTTGGTCCACGTGGACCAACCAGGAGGTCTGGACAGTTGACCACAGGTCAACTGTCTGACCACCCTCTGTCAACATGTCAGAATGACTTTGGCCAATCTTTGCGGATTTTTGAGAACAGGTCTTGCGTTTTTTGGGGTCATTGTCTTCACGACTTTTGATCCTTGTTCAAAGGTCTTACACGCCCAAGGATCAGATGCGACTTTTGACCATCGATTCGCGAGCCACGCCTCATCGAAGGTGCCCTCTCGGCCAACTTTTCAAATAACGTCCAAACCCCTCCATTCCACTTTGACCACTCTTCCACCTCCAAATCCCTCCACTGGACCCCTAGCGTGGCTCTTGGTGACAGCAGGAGCACGGAGGGCGCTTCAACGGGACGATTCGGTGTCGAATCGAGGCAGGTCCCCTCACCGAGTTCTCGCCGGAGAACGTCCCTTGCACGCACGGGTGAGGCTTCTTTTTCCCTTCTTCTCTTCTGTTCTCCGATGTTCTGTGTTGCGACACCCCCGTAGAATCCACTCATTACGATTTTCCGTCCATCGATATTCACGTTCCTAGGTTTAGCCTCGGCCGGCATCGAGTCTCGCCGGTCGACGTCCTTGACTCTACGCAGTAGTATTCCCTAGCGAAACCTCCACGAAGTCAGGGCATTTTGCCCCTGACTTCTTAATCATCCTTTCTTGCAGGTCCCAGGAGAGGCCCTCGTGCCTCGTCTTTTGCCGTGAACGCCCAGGTGGCCGGAGAAGCCCGCAGCTTGGGGAGCTCGCCCAGCCGCTCCCCGGGCTCATTTGACGCCCCTGGATCGTTCGTCGGGGCTGCAGGTGCTTGGACGACGATTGGAAGGACGTGAGGAGGCCCGAGGAGCGTGCCGCGCCTCCGTGAAACTCGCCAGCGGTGAGTTCTTCCAGCCGCTCATCCAGACATCTCGCGTGTTCTTCCAGATGGCCTCTTAGCCGTCCGATCAAGGGCGCGCGTCCAGGCGAGCAGCAGCCACAGGATCTGATCAAGCTCCTGGCCGTCCGATCAAAGTCCCATCTTCTAATCCTAACCCATCGGCACCGAAGGGGCATCGCGCGTGGGGGGCCTGACACGTGGCGTAAGTGAGTTCTCATCTGTCGTCCGCCCGCGCTTCTTTTGTGGGGATTCTGCAATATCGCCCCGCACATTTTGTGATTTCTGTGTAGTATTCAAACTTCCGTAAGTTGTTTAAAACGTGGGCACATTTGCATCCCGCTCCCTGTCTTTTGTAATATTACAGAGGGTCTCTGCCAGGCCACGCGTGCTACGCGCGTGGGTTTTGGCCATTTTGCATGGAAGGACCCACAACTTTGCGTATTTACAATTGGTCCTGCAAGTGTTTGCGTCAGTAATATAATTTTGGTATTTTTGCATTCTGGCCCCCAGACTTTCCTAATATTACATAAACACCCCTGGCCGCATGCATTTTCTTTTTGTTTCTAGTAATTTTTGCACGCATCTCTAAAACCCAAAAAAAATCCCCAAAAATCACTGTAGCTTCCTGTTGCATCATATTATCACGGCACATTTTATTTTCCAATTTCATTGCATTTTAATGTTTTTAAAAATTCAAAAAACAGCCATTTTCAGCACTGTTTGCATCATAAAATCCCTAAAAAATATAAAAACACTCCAGAAATTCCAAAAAAAAATATATTGTTCCTTTTAGTGTGTTTTAATTTCAGACCAAAAATCATTAAAAAATATAAAACCAAACTCCTAAAATTTGCAAAACTCTAAAACCTTCATAAAATTTATAAAATCCATTAAAAATCCAAAATAGTGTTTTCTTTTCCTAAATTTTCTTGGTTTTATTATCTTTAAGTGAAAATTAATTTGGAGGATTTTTGTTACTGTTTGCTATTTTATTTCTCCATTTTAGTTCCAGCCTTGCGTTTTTGCCACTGTTTTCTTTATTTTGCTAATTAAAAATACCAAAAACATTCTAAAAATTACTCAAAAATCACAAAAACAGTAAAAAAGCATAAAAAGACTAAAAAGACTTCATTTGCTAATTTTTGGATATTTTTATCCATTTTTATAAATATCCCTTTCCCCATTTTATTACATTATTTTTATATTCCAATATTGAAAAAGAAAATATAAAAAAATATAAAATATAAAAAGAAAATAAAAATCAGTAAATTAAAAATCAAAATACAAAAATATAAAATTAAAAATTAAATAAAAAAATTATAAAACTAAAAACCCACAAAAATTCTAGATTGGCTGAGTTGCTTATCAGACCTAGGCTTGGATTCTTATCTATGCTCTACACCTTTGCTTCTTAAGTTCGACCCCTACTTGCTTACCGTTGTACATCTTTAGTAGGGTATAATAAATTTTAATCCTTGCTATTCATTCTCTTATTGATTGTGTGGGTTAATTGTTGAAGACCGAGGAAGTTTGAGCAGTCGCATCAGCGACAGTGAGTCTGACTTGTCAGACCGCTATTTAGCGGCTCTCGTTTTCTCGCTTTTCAAATGGTGCCGTTGCCGGGGAGCATCGCTTGTAGAGTGCCTTTGGGTCTTTTCAGTTACTTAGCCATTTTTGCTTACTTGTCTCTTGTGTATTATTTATTTTGAACTATCTGACATCTCTTTTGTTTTCTTGCGAGGGACCGCCGACCGAGGAGGATCGCCTAGGGGATCCTGAGCAGCCTTGGGAGGAGGAGCCGGCTATTCTACCCTAGCCGGCAGGAGAGAGCAGGAGAACTAGAGAGAGAGAGTTGCTTTTATTTTTGAGAGAGAGAGAGTATTTGAGTAATTTGTAATAATACAGGACTTGGACACTTGAACACTTCGGGCCTAATTTCCGGGTGTTTGTTCACCGGGGGCTCACCGCGGCTTTTTCGTGTTTTCTCGATCGTCATTTTCCGGTTTTGTTTTCTTTTTCATTTCTTTTGTGGATTGAGCTCTTAGAATTAGGTCCTGCTTGATTCGAGTAACCTAGGTCCAAACACCCTACTAACTCTTGCATGCTCCTATAGTTCGTATTTGGACTTAGATTAATTAAGTAGTTAATCATTGGCTCTTGATCCGCGCGCCGCGAGCTCACTCCACACAAGCGCTTTCTCCTAACTCAAATGTGTTGAGCAGAGGAGGAGTGAGCCTAGACCGGACACTAGGATTGGGAGTTAGCGGTTAACTCGTGGTTCTTTACGCTAGCAGTTGCCTGTTCTAGGACGATTTCCGCATTGCATAACCGGCATATAGATTAGGTTTATAAATTTCTGCCTTGCATCCCGCATGGAGAGAGCTGGGATTCACTGTAAGTCTTCTCACTTTGCATTCATCATATAGGCACAAAGGTGAGATTTCCATCTTGGTGCCGACTTGCATTGGCTTTTCCCGACTCTTTTCTCCCTCTGATTTTGGACATATTAGGATAAAGAAAATACAAAATCGTTAGCGCTTGTTTGAATCTACTCAAAAGAAGCGATAACACAAAAAAAAATTAAAAAAGGGACTGCTAAGAAAACTTTGACCTAAATTAAAATTGGTAACTGGACTCATTGATTGGGGAGAGTAACACCCTCACTTGTTTTCAGGTTGCATGGGAAGGTCTCCTTCCAAGTAAGGTGAGCGTTCGTAAGGATTAGAGCCAAAAACCCAACTTGTGGCTGCCTTGTGTATCGCCTGGATTTCCGAAGTATTGGCGCTACTATCGTACGTAGTCGAGTAGGGCTTGGTCGCCAGTGGTGACTCACTATTGTGTGAGCACCGACCTTGTCCGAAGTACCGAGCATAGGCCACGCCTTCACGGGGGTGTCCGTCTCACCAGCTGCGTCCGAGTAGGATCTCGCACGCTCACGGGTGATTCCGTTGCGAGCGAGATCCGAAGTATCGGTTTCGCCTATCGGCTTCCTCCCTCTATTTCTTTGGCTGAGTAGGGATACAGGAAGGGTTACAAGGATCTTAAAAAGCGCAAGTTACAGGTTACACAGGAGGAGGACAAGTACGGGAATACTTTTCCAGCAGTACTCTCAATCCTATAGGCGTAGCGCTCTAAGGACTCGTTGAAAGATAAATTCCTGAAATCAAGATAAAAATTACAAAGATAAAAGCCAAACCTTCACGGCTTCACACGTTGAGTTGGTGAACTCCCTTGTCTTGTGTTTGATTGCTAATCTCATTTAGGTCAAGATCAAAAATATCGCGCCGTTGCGCAATTTTGTTTCCCCTCCAGTTGACCCTCGCTCATTGTGAGCCTTATGCTGTTTTACATTCCTTTTGTTCCTTGTTGACCCCCGTATCTTTCATCCACATCGATCTTCCTCTTGATCTTCGAGATGGCGACGAATGGACAGTTTAGTCGAGGCTCTGTCGGCACCCACATCGGCTCCATTCGCTCACCCTCTCTAATAATTCAGGGCGATTCCCGAGACACCGGTTCAAACCCTATGAACCGACCTCCAGACTCCCTACCTTCTTCAATAAACCGGGACCACTCTCGTCCCGAACTCTGTCCGTTTTGGATGGCCATTGATTTCACTCCTTACACATCGCCATCCTTAACGAAGTTCTGTGTCGACCTTGACACAGACCGCATCTCTCTATCTGGTGCTGCAATTCAGACTGATCGGGGCATTCTACCATGTGCAGACTTAGAGCTCGAGCCAGTCAACCAAGCAGAGACAGAAATGGCAGGAGGAAGGGGAAAAGGACCACAGCCCCAACAGGAGCCTGAAGACAACGCAGCGGAAGGACAATATACCACGCAGGGCGAGGTTAACAGTCAACTGCTGGCTTCCATTCAAGCCATTCAGCAGCAGTTGACTAATCAGGCCCTGGCTCAAACAGCCTTCCAGGACATGCTGAATGATCTAAGGAGGAGGGCCGATGCGAGGGATGGCCGACGAGAGGAGGAGCCGAACTTTGAAATCAATGATGAGTTTTCAGTGGGACCTGACTTTGAAGCAGCAGAAGAAGATCCACCGCAGCCCAAGCCCACACTCAAGCAGACATACAACCCAGGAGCAGGGCGCATCACTGAGTGGATTCAAATTCCACGAATGCATGCTCACTTCGAGCTAAAGCCACAGTTTCTGTCATTGCTTCCACCTTTCATGGGAACACCACTGAAGAGCCATATATTTTTCTCAAGAAGTTTAATCGCATCTGCTCCACTGCTCACTACCCCGGAGTCCCCCTGGATGTGATCAAGATGACCGCGTTCTCTTTCAGCCTTCAGGACAAGGCCCTTTACTGGGTCGACCATCTCGGGAAGGTCGCACCACCTGGGAGGAGTTGAAATCCGCCTTTCTCCATAAATTTTATCCCCTGGGGAGATTAAATCAGATGCGTGCCCAAATCTCCAGTTTCTGTCAGCAGCCCCACGAGACTATCCATGAAGCGTGGGAACGATTCAAAGACCTCCAAGAAAAATGCCCCCACCATGAAATACCAAAAACCAGTCTCGTACAGCACTTTTTCGGGGGGCTATCATTTGAGAGCCAAAAGCTCGTGGATGCAGCTTGCGGCGGTTCCCATTTTAACAAGGATGAGGATGTAGTATGGAACGTCTTCGAAGAAATGGCTGAGGGAGAAGCAGCCCAATCCTCGTCTAGAGTTTACATGAAGACACCAACCGCCATCAGCAAGCCAGTTAACATGGCTTCTCACACCGAGGACAAAAATGAGAGCTCCAACTTGAGCATCATCGGGAGCCACTTGTCCAAGGTGGACATCATCGAGAAGAGGTCGCAGGATCTCGAAAAGCTGGCGGTTATAGAAAAGAGGACCCAAGGTCTGGAGAAGCTCGACCAGATTTCCCAGCAGCTGGAGCAGCTCGTCCGAGCATTGAATGCAAACATGTGCAACGCTGTGTCTACCGCTGCCGAGCCGAACGCTGAGAAGAAGGAGCCTACAGTGCAGCAAAACCCTCAGCCAATCCACCGCCGCCCCAGCCTGTCCAGCACGTGTACTACGTGCAGGTTCCGGAGCAGCCACCGCAGCCTCAGACGCAGATGGTTGTATACCAACCAGAGCACCAGCCCGCATACTCCGAGCAGTTCTCTCCACCCCTGCCGCTGATCCAGGAGATCAATGGCGTCTGGAACAACGAAGCGCAGCTGACCCGTCCTCAGGGACACACTCAGGGTCAGAACATGGGCAACAGGCCCTTCCATCAGCAACAGCAGGGTGGGAGACCCTTCCAGCAGCCTTACCAGTACCAGCCTCCCTCACACGGGAACACTTGGAGGCAGAATTACCAACATGGTCCTCAGCAGTCCGGATATCGAGGACAGGGCTACCACCAACAGCCAGCTGCCCAATTCAATCAGCACAATTCGCAGTACTCCTCCAATCCCCCTCCTCAACAATTTGCACAAGGATACCAGTCACAATCTCAACCGCCATATCAGCAGTCTAGACCCCAGCAAGGGGAATCTTCTGAGATCGTGCCGGTCAATCCGGCCCTGGCCTGTTTGGAGCAGTTGATGAAGAACATGGCTGAGATGAACCAGAAGATCGACGACCTGACGGCAGCTAAAACCGTCATACCAGCCCAGGTCGAAGCCAATCCTAACAATTTCCGACGCAAGGAGCAGGTAGCCGGCAGTGTCCAACCCGAATCTGGTGAACTTAATTGTTTTTTATCTAATGCTGTTACTCTCAGGAGTGGTAGGACACTCCAGCCATCAGCTACGGCGAAAGGAAAGCACATTGCATCTGACGGGGAATCGTCAGTCCAGCCAACACCAGGGCCAGCAAGCATTTTGGGAGCAGCACCAGCACCCGGAAAATCACAAAAAAATGAAGAAAACAGGAAAATACAAAAAGATAGCAGCAACCTCGGTGGAGACCGGCCAGCATTGGAGACGCCTGCACCTGCATCACAGCCAACTCCTGACAGGAGGAGCACAGCACCTGCAGCGAGTCCAACGCCAGCACTTGAAGCCGAGCCTGTCATTTTTGGTCCACACATTGTAGATGAATCCATTCTTTTTTGTCATCTACCTGTAAACAACAACACGGACACTATTTTGAATGAAATTGGAGAAGAGTTTGTAAATATTCCTTTTCCTGAAGCAATGAAAAAACACAAAAAAATGAAAAATTTGAAAAGTGCTTTGTCTGATCCTGCTATCATAGAAATCATTCAGAATTTGGTGTTAAATATGCCATTAATGAAAGCTCTTGAGTACATGCCAGCCGTGAAGAAAGGACTTAAAGAGGCATGTACAACCAAGCGTAGGCCAACTCCCCATAACTCCAGAAGCAAAGGTGGTAAATCTGAAAAGCACATCCTCACTATGGCCACCGTCAATGCCATCAGCAACCTCCCGGACAAAAAGCCAGATATGGGAGCACCTCTTGTACGTTGTCAGATGTTCGATCAAGAGTTCGAACGAACACTCCTCGACAGCGGGTCTTCTGTCAATTTGATGCCAGCGTCACTACTCACAGAGTTCAAGGCTGGGACGGCTCAAACCTACAAAGATGATTCTGCAGTTTGCAGACAAGTCAGTCAAGCGGCCTAGGGGTCTGTTGGAGGACGTAATCGTCACGGTTCAGGGAAAGTCATTCCCAGCTGATTTTGTGGTCTTAGATATGGACGTCCTCGCTCCGTTGCTCCTTACCCCGATCATACTCGGAAGGCTATTTCTGCGGACGTCAAACGCAGTAGTGAATTATGGGACAGGAGAAATCACTTTTGGAGCTGGCAATGAAATTATCCGAGTAGAGACCCTGTCTGAGGGAATGCCCGTTGAACCGACATCTGTATCGTGTGCAAGGGTGATTGAGAATGATGAAGACTGCGATTTTCTAGCCGAAATTCAAGACACCAACCTCTTCCTGGATGATAATGAGATCCACGGACTCCTCTGTCCAAGGGAGGAAGTGGAGACCGCAGTCGAATTTCCGTGTATCAATCAAGATGAGGAACTTGCTGATGCACTACAAGACACTGCTGTGGGGTTGATATGCCTTCAGAACCAGGAGCTGAGTTTGGAAGCATCTTCGGACGAAGATGAAATCATTGAGGAATTCTGTCAGGATCTGAGAGAGGAGACAGAGCAAATTATGGTGGACGTTGCACAGTTGAAAGAATCACCACCTGTATTAATAGCTGAGGTCACCACTGAAGCAGCTCAGACACCGCCAGAGCTGAAACCCTTGCCCTCCAATATGAAGTATGCCTTCCTTGCAGGAGAACCGAACATGTACCCGGTCATCATCAATGCACATCTGACCAAAGATCAAGAATCTCGTCTGATGGAGGTTCTTGAACGTAACCGCAAGGCGATAGGCTGGCGAACCTCCGATCTTCACGGGATCAATCCGTCACTCTGTTCGCATCGCATCTTTCTGGAAGAAGACTGCAGACCCTCTCGTGAACTGCAAAGAAGATTAAACCCGAACCTGCGAGAGGTGGTTATGAAAGAAATCCAGAAATGGTGTGATGCGGGATTCATTTATCCCATCTCCGACAGTAAATGGGTGAGCCCTCTGCATGTTGTGCCCAAGAAATCAGAGATCACCATTGTGAAAAATGACAAAGGAGAGGAGATCGCCACCAGAGTACCAACTTCTTGGCGAGTGTGCGTAGATTACAGAAGACTCAATCTTACCACCAAGAAGGATCATTTTCCGCTGCCCTTCATCGACCAAATCTTGGAGAGATTGGCCGCGAAGGAATATTTCTGTTTCTTGGACGGCTACTCTGGGTATAATCAAGTTGCTATTGCTCCTGAAGATCAAGAGAAGACCACGTTCACCTGTCCTTTTGGTACATATGCCTTCAGACGGATGTTGTTCGGGCTTTGCAACGCCCCAGCCACAATTCAGAGGTGTATGCTCGCAGTTTTTGCCGATATGGTGGGCAGCTTTCTCGAGGTCTTTATGGACGATTTTTCGGTCTATGGGGATTCATTTGATCAATGTCTGGATTATCTAGACCGAGTCTTACGGAGGTGCTGCGAAGTGAATCTTGTGCTCTCCTGGGAGAAGAGCAATTTCATGGTGACCGAAGGAATCGTGCTGGGTCACGTTGTTTCTAAACGTGGCATGGAGGTTGACCCGGCCAAGGTGGATGTAATTTCTAAGCTGGAGCCACCTACAAATATCAAGCAAGTCCGGTCATTCTTGGGCCATGTCGGTTTTTACCGACGATTTATTAAAGATTTCAGCAAATTGGCCAGACCGCTGACTGAGTTGCTCGGCAAGGACAATGAGTTCATTGTAGACGACCGTGTGCTCCTTGCCTTTAATCAGTTGAAAGAACTCATCACACAGGCCCCTGTCCTACAACCGCCGATTTGGACTCAGCCCTTCGAGATCATGACCGACGCGTCAGATTATGCCATCGGAGCTGTACTGGGGCAGAGAAAAGACAATGTACCATTTGCGATTCACTACGCTAGCCGAACGCTCGATGAAGCCCAGAGAAATTACACTGTCACTGAAAAGGAGCTGCTAGCGGTAGTCTTTGCTTTGGAAAAGTTCAGATCTTACCTCCTTGGGTCCAAAGTTATCATCTACACTGATCATTCGGCCATTAGGTATTTATAGCAGAAGAAGGATGCCAAACCACGTCTCATCCGGTGGATCCTTCTCCTCCAAGAGTTTGACATGGAGATCAGAGATAAACCTGGGGTAAAGAATGTAGTGGCCGATCATCTGTCAAGACTTCCTGAACCGGAGTCTCCTGAGTTGAACTTGCAGCCTATCACAGAGACCTTTCCAGATGAATCGATTCTGTCTGTCGCCTCACTTCCTTGGTATGCGGACATTGTGAATTATCTAGTTACCAAGAAAATCCCACAGGACTGGCCTAAGTTGAAAATAGACAGATTTTTGTCTAAAATCCAATTCTACCAGTGGGAAGACCCGTATCTGTTTCGTGAGGGAGCAGATTGCATCTGGAGAAGGTGCATTCCTCAGGAGGAAGTTCCAAGTGTCCTCGCTTTATGTCATGATCAAGATTCTGGAGGACATCATTCAGGAAAATGGACGGCAGCAAAAGTTCTTCAAAGTGGCCTCTGGTGGCCTTCATTGTTCAAGGATGCAGATAAGAACGTCAAAGGTTGCACTGACTGTCAGAAGATGGGTGGAACCATAGGAATGAGAGATACGATGCCTCTGAAGTACATTCAGATCTCAGATGTCTTTGACGCATGGGGGATCGACTTTATGGGCCCGTTTCCTAACAGTCAGGGTTATGAGTATATTCTGCTTGCTGTCGATTATGTCAGTCGATGGGTGGAGGCTATCCCCGCCCGAGCCGCCGACAGTCGGACTGTCTGTCGATTCTTACGAGATCACATCATAGCACGGTTCGGGATTCCCAAGATCCTCATATCTGACGGGGGCAGTCATTTCATAAACAGAGAGGTGAAGAAGCTGACCCAAGAATTCTGCATAGAGCATCGTGTTGCTTCACCCTATCACCCGCAGTCTAATGGCTTAGCTGAATGTTCAAACAGGGAGATCAAGACAATTCTACAGAAACTTGTGCGTCCGGATCGCAAGAACTGGTCTCAACTGCTTGATTCTGTTCTTTGGGCATACAGAACAGCGTACAAGTCACCCTTGGGAATGTCTCCCTACCGCCTGGTGTATGGCAAGCCATGTCACTTGCCCGTGGAACTTATTCACAAATCTTTATGGGCTATTAATATCTGTAATTTGGACTCCAAGCAAGCAGGACAGAACAGGAAACTGGATCTGAATAGACTACTGGAATTCAGAGATTATGCATATGACAACAGCCTGATGTACAAGGAAAAGGTCAAAACATGGCATGACAAGCACATCCGCCACAAGTCCTTTGATCCATGTCAGAAGGTATGGTTGTTCGATGCGAAATTAAAGATCTTTCCAGGCAAATTGAAGAGCAAATGGACTGGGCCGTTTTTGGTTAGGCAGGTGCGTGACAACGGAAGCGTCTTGATATCTAATCTGTCATCTGACGCACAACCTTTTGTAGTCAATGGACAGCTTCTGAAGCCATACCTTGAACATGACACATTCCTGGCCGTCGTTGACTCCATTCAAGTAATCTATGAGAATGAGCTGAACAGCTCGAGACAGGCAGAGGCAGGCGAAGCACATCAAAACATTTTTGAATGATTTTCCTTTTCGTCTTTTCTTCTTTTCTTCTTTTCAATTCCTTTTATCTTGTTCTACCGAATTGATGCCATCCCTTTCATCACTGCTACACTTAGGAAGTACTTTATCCTAAGTATAGGGGGGATGTGCATCCCGAGTTGTTCATATCCAATCTCATCTCTTTCTTCTTTTCTTCTTTTCTTCTTTTTCCTTTTCTATCTTCTGTATCTATCAAAAAGGTGTCACCCCTTGTAGACAGTTTTCTAAGCACTTTGTCCTAAGTATAGGGGGGTTGGCACCCCGAGTTTCTCTATTCTTTTCGATCCTCTCCATTGTCTCCTCTTCTTGTCTATACTTAGGGATATTTTACCCTAAGTATAGGGGGAGACAACCTGAGTACGATCTGTTCATTCCCACCCTTGACCCTCCCTGCGTTGTGTACAGTCTGCTATACTTAGGATTATTTGATCCTAAGTATAGGGGGGACGGTCAACTTCTCATTCGTTTGATTCATTTGTTCCTTTATTATTTAGATTTTCCTATACTTAGTACGAGTTATGTCTTCTCTTTTCTCTCCGATCTATGAGGACATAGCTCAAGCTAAGTATAGGGGGGTCGTATATACTACGTATATACTTTAGCCATAACTCGTACTTTAGTATTTTCTTAATAAATATGGCTTTAAAATTCATTAAAAATTCTTAATAAAAAGATGTGGTTATTCCTCAAATTCTTTTTGTATTTACTGATTAATAAATCAGGTGAAAATGTTTTTTGCAAAATGTTTGAAAAATAGTTTGAAAATCCATGTGAAAATTTATTGAAAACTATTTTGAAAATATTTTGTTACATGTTTTCAACCTGTGTGAAATTGTGTGGTTTGTAAAATTTCTTTTCTTTGTGTGAAACAAAATGTTTGAAAAATGATTTGCAAATGGTTCGAAAAATGGTTGCAAAAGTGATTTGAAAAAACCTATATATACTGTTTGAAAGCCTGTTGCAAATTGATTTTCAAATGTGTGTAAATGGATGTAAAATGTTTGTCAAAATTATTTTGGACTATAGTTTTCAAAAATTGTGTGAAAAGCTTGTGTCAAATAAGTTTGAGGAATACCTACATCACACCAAAAATCCACTACCTATATATATGTATAAAATGGATCACTTACCCTTGTAAATCCTTAAAATCCACTTCTTGTATATATAAGAAGCACTCCCGTGTACATATTTTCACCTAGTTTTTAGCCAAAACTTTTTGTTTTCAAAATTCCCAAAAACATTTGCAAAATTAAAATCCAAAAACATTTGAAAAATCTTTTTCAAAAAGACAAAAAAATGCATATGCATCATCATCATGTTTTCAAAAATCCATAAAAAGTTCAAAATCTTTGAAAATTGCTTCACAAAAATATTTTCTGCATCACATTCCATGGCATGAGCATTTTTCAGATTGAGTTTGATAGTTGAACAAGTCTAAGTAAAATCCGAAGATTGGAGCTTGATTAGACCTTAAAAATCTACCTAATAACAGGCACCTTATAGGAACTGGGTTTGAGGTACTTCAGGTCTAGTTGACTTAATTCTTTGAGAATCACGGGACTTGGTTCAATGGATTCTTGACTGCCTAAGTAGAGTATTTCGGAGCACACGCACGACTCTTGTTGATAATGACCTAACTTGGACACCTGCACCTTTCACATGGCTCAACTCAGTTGGAGTGGTGAGGGGATTGGATTTGCCGGTATGAGACGCACACAAGTGGAAACACTTGTCCTCCTCTAGGGAGGGAAGTGCACCCCAACCCGTCTAGTGATTAGGAAGTCTAAAGACAGGAGGCTGTGGGTTGCGATAAAGCTTCAAAAGAGGGATAGTCTACTAGCTCAAGAGGAAAAACTCCTTATGTAAATGCTGCTGTGAATAGTATTTCAAAAAAAAAAAAGTTCAGGCATGTACAAAAATAAAAAGCCTGCAAAGTATGTACATATGTTGTAAAGTCAATAAGCAAGCTTGAGTTCCAAAGTCAAATATGTGAGCCTGCAGCTGGATGACTTGACTACACTGGTCTTGCATCCCAGGATAGGTAGCTACACTGGCTACCGTCCATTCTTCTCTTCACCCCCTCCTCTTGAGCTGGTTGCCACTTGAACTTAGAAGGGAATACCCCGCTCCTCGAGGATGGAGTTGCTGGATTGGGGAATCATTGGGTTGTCGTACTGGAGAAGTCAGTTTCTTTGTCATTCTAGTTGGGGAGAGCCACCATCACTTACACTGTACAAGTCAGATTCATAGTCGTAAGAGTTTGCATATGAGTTGAAGTATTTCTGACCTGGCTATTGAGAAGACTTGGATAGAGTTTTGGGATTCTCAAGGACTGTTGGATTTCAAACACGGTTCTCACTAAGGTTCCGCCCGCACTAAATTTCCCAAAATCCGACGTAAGCTCCAAACTTTGATTTTGTGAAGACAAGTTTGATGATCAAATAAAATCCATCTTTCTTCTTTTTTTTTTCTTTATTTTTCTTTTTCTGCACTTATTGCATAAGTGTTTGCTAGGGACTAGCAAAGGCAAGTATAGGGGGATGATGAATCCACGTTTCATCATCTTTATTCTATCATTTTGGCCTCAAAAACCCTAGTAAATGCGTGTAAATAGGCGTAATATAGGCATTTTAGCATTCATGTATATGTATGTAAATATTGTATAAAATGCGGTTTTTAGTGCCAAAATTATAGAATAAAGAAAAGAAAAGAAAAAGAATAAAATATTGTAAATATTTTATGACCCGAAACCCCGAGACCTAGGCATCTCGATGACTAGGTCGACAAAGAATAAAGTAGGGGGAGATAAGGGCCAAAAATACCAATAAAATTCCTTTCATTCTATTCATTCTTTATTCATTTTGGGACCTATTTTTGGTTCCACCTTTTATACATCAAATAAAGAAACTTTGAACATGAAAGTTGTAGATAAATTAATAAAGAAAAATACAAAATTGATTTCACTGAAAAATAATGTACAGATAAAAAGTTATGGTCTGAATAAGAATCCAAAATCCCAACTTCCCAGACCCGTATCTCACAAACGACAACTCCAAATGCAACGTACTCACCTTTAATTGTATATAGAAGAAAATAAGCTATTTAATGGTGGTGGTTTCGCATTTGGCGGAGCTACGGTTTGAAAGTTGAGTTTTGGACCCTCAGTGTATACTTGTACATATTAAAATATTCAATTTATTATTTATTTATTATTTTATAATTTTATATTTTTATAATGTTGTAATTAATACTTATAATAATGATGTACATTAAAATAAGAATAAAAACCTAAATAAAAACAAAAATAAAATACTTAAAAATAAAAGACATAGATACATTACCTGTACATATACCTATACAAAACATATTTGTATTTTATTCAATATACAAAACATATCAGAAAAATAAAATAAAAATATACTCATGTATATAAAAGTATTTCATAATTTTATAAAATAAGAAATAAAAATAATAAAATTAAAATCACAAAATAAAAATAAAGGAATGAAATATGTAGATAATATACCTATATAGGGGTATAATAGCAACTTGTAAAAATATACTTCATAAAAATAATTAAAAATCGGAATAAAATAATTTATAAATTTATAAACACTTTTTATTTTATAACCTAAATAAAATAGCATTATTTACTATTTTTTAAATAATTTTTTAGAGGTTTTTTCCTGGTTGGTCCACGTGGACCAACCAGGAGGTCTGGACAGTTGACCACAGGTCAACTGTCTGACCACCCTCTGTCAACATGTCAGAATGACTTTGGCCAATCTTTGCGGATTTTTTGAGAACAGGTCTTGCGTTTTTTGGGGTCATTGTCTTCACGACTTTTGATCCTTGTTCAAAGGTCTTACACGCCCAAGGATCAGATGCGACTTTTGACCATCGATTCGCGAGCCACGCCTCGTCGAAGGTGCCCTCTCGGCCAACTTTTCAAATAACCTCCAAACCCCTCCATTCCACTTTGACCACTCTTCCACCTCCAAATCCCTCCACTGGACCCCTAGCGTGGCTCTTGGTGACAGCAGGAGCACGGAGGGCGCTTCAACGGGACGATTCGGTGTCGAATCGAGGCAGGTCCCCTCGCCGGAGTTCTCGCCGGAGAACGTCCCTTGCACGCATGGGTGAGGCTTCTTTTTCCCTTCTTCTCATCTGTTCTCCGATGTTCTGTGTTGCGACACCCCCGTAGAATCCACTCATTACGATTTTCCGTCCATCGATATTCATGTTCCCTAGGTTTAGCCTCGGCCGGCATCGAGTCTCGCCGGCCGACGTCCTTGACTCTACGCAACAGTATTCCCTAGCGAAACCTCCACGAAGTCAGGGCATTTTACCCCTGACTTCTTAATCATCCTTTCTTGCAGGTCCCAGGAGAGGCCCTCGTGCCTCGTCTTTTTGCCGTGAACGCACAGGTGGCCGGAGAAGCCCGCAGCTTGGGGAGCTCGCCCAGCCGCTCCCCGGGCTCATTTGACGCCCCTAGATCATTCGTCGGGGCTGCAGGTGCTTGGACGTACGATTGGAAGGACGTGAGGAGGCCCGAGGAGCGTGTCGCGCCTCCGTGAAACTCGCCAGCGGTGAGTTCTTCAGCCGCTCATCCAGACATCTCGCGTGTTCTTCCAGATGGCCTCTTAGCCGTCCGATCAAGGGCGCGCGTCCAGGCGAGCAGCAGCCACAGGATCTGATCAAGCTCCTGGCCGTCCGATCAAAGTCCCATCTTCTAATCCTAACCATCGGCACCGAAGGGGCATCGCGCGTGGGGCGCCTGACACGTGGCGTAAGTGAGTTCTCATCTGCCGTCCGCCCACGCTTCTTTTGTGGGGATTTTGCAATATCGCCCCGCACATTTTGTGATTTCTGTGTAGTATTCAAACTTCCGTAAGTTGTTTAAAAACGTGGGCACATTTGCATCCCGCTCCCTGTCTTTTGTAATATTACAGGAGGGTCCCTGCCAGGCCACGCGTGCTACGCGCGTGGGTTTTGGCCATTTTGCATGGAAGGACCCACAACTTTGCGTATTTACAATTGGTCCTGCAAGTGTTTGCGTCAGTAATATAATTTTGGTATTTTTTGCATTCTGGCCCCCAGACTTTCCTAATATTACATAAACACCCCTGGCCGCATGCATTTTCTTTTTGTTTCTAGTAATTTTTGCACGCATCTCTAAAACCCAAAAAAAATCCCCAAAAATCACTGTAGCTTCCTGTTGCATCATATTATCACGGCACATTTTTATTTTCCAATTTCATTGCATTTTAATATTTTTAAAAATTCAAAAACAGCCATTTTCAGCACTGTTTGCATCATAAAATCCCTAAAAAATATAAAAACACTCCATAAAATTCCAAAAAATATATATTTTGTTCCTTTTAGTGTGTTTTAATTTCAGACCAAAAATCATTAAAAAATATAAAACCAAACTCCTAAAAATTGCAAAACTCTAAAAATCTTCATAAAAATTTATAAAATCCATTAAAAATCAAAAAATAGTGTTTTCTTTTCCTAAATTTTCTTGGTTTTATTATCTTTAAGTGAAAATTAATTTGGAGGATTTTTGTTACTGTTTGCTATTTTATTTCTCCATTTTAGTTCCAGCCTTGCATTTTTGCCACTGTTTTCTTTATTTTGCTAATTAAAAATACCAAAAACATTCTAAAAATTACTCAAAAATCACAAAAACAGTAAAAAAGCATAAAAAGACTAAAAAGACTTCATTTGCTAATTTTTGGATATTTTATCCATTTTTATAAATATCCCTTTCCCCCTTTTATTACATTATTTTTATATTCCAATATTGAAAAAGAAAATATAAAAAAATATATAATATAAAAAGAAAATAAAAATCAGTAAATTAAAAATCAAAATACAAAAATATAAAATTAAAAATTAAATAAAAAAATTATAAAACTAAAAACCCACAAAAATTCTAGATTGGTTGAGTTGCTTATTAGACCTAGGCTTGGATTCTTATCTATGCTCTACACCTTTGCTTCTTGAGTTCGACCCCTACTTGCTTACCGTTGTACATCTTTAGTAGGGTATAATAAATTTTAATCCTTGCTATTCATTCTCTTATTGATTGTGTGGGTTAATTGTTGAAGACCAAGGAAGTTTGAGCAGTCGCATCAGCGACAGTGAGTCTGACTTGTCAGACCGCTATTTAGCGGCTCTCGTTTTCTCGCTTTTCAGGTTCCTTTCAATTTTCTCTTTCGTTTACAAGGCCTGAAGGGGGCTTCTGTGCCCCGGTTAGCACCTGGAGGTGGCCCCTGGAGCTGCAGGTCGTCTTTGACCTCGGGGCTGCGCATCGATGATCATCAAGCCATTCCGCCGCCTCCAGTGAGTAGAGAGCCGCCCCTGGATGATTTTTCCACTACTCGGAGCCTCCGCAGACAGTCAGCTCATGGGGATTTGCCGTTCAAGCTCGTCGGATGGTGGTTCCTCACGTGTTCTTCCAGATGGCGTCACAGCCGTCCGATTGAGCCCATCCGTCCAGGCGCACAGTGGTCGTAGGATCCATCTCTGTTTCAACCGTCAGATCCTTAGAGATCCATCTAATCTCAGCCGCAGGCTACTAAGGGGTATCGGCGCGCCTTTGAGCGCCACGTGCATAAGTAGGGCGCGCTGCACCGTCTGATATGCGCCTAAGGTGGGAATTTTGCAAGCCACGTCCGCCGGTTTTTGTATTTGATAATTAATGACAAAACTTTCCTCTGTCATTTAATAGTTTGTAATATTTGCTAAAAACCCCCTGCTATTTTTCGTATTAACATTCTAGCCCTTACCAGCTAGGCGCACGTACGTGACCACGTGCGCGTGGTTATTTTGCGGTTAAGGACTTGCTTAATTGTGTATTTGCTATTCGTCCAGAAACTATTTTCTACAGTTGTTTATTTTGTTTGAATATTGCACGCAGGCCCTCGCATTTTATGATAATTTACACTAATGCCCCTGCATGCATGCATTTTCTTTATGCTTCTAGCATTTAGTTCATGAATCTATTAAACCCCAAAAAATCCCCAAAAATCATTTTACATTCGTGTTGCATTGCACTTCCTCTCTATATTTTTATTTTTCATATTTATTGCATTTTAATATTTATTAAAAATCAAAAATAGCCATTTTCAGCACTGTTTGCATTAGAAAATCCATAAAAAATATAAAAACATCTAGAAAATTCCCAAAAAATATATTTTGTGTCTTTTAGTGTCTTTTAACTCCAGTCCAAAAATCACTAAAAAATATAAAAGAAAACTCCAAAAAAATATAAAAACTCTAAAAACCTTCATAAAAATATATAAAATTCATAGAAACTCTAAAAATTGTGTTTTCTTTTCCTGAATTTTCTTTATTTTGTTATCTTTAATTTAAAATTAATTTGGAGAATTTTTGTTACTGATTTCTATTTTATTTCTCCATTTTAATTCCAGTCTTGTATTTTATTCATTGTTTTCTCTTATTTTCACCTTTAAAAATACTAAACATATTCTGAAAATTCCCCAAAAATCACAAAAACAATAGAAAAATATACAAATACCAAAAACATTTCATTTCCTGATTTTTGAATATTTTTACCTATTTTTATAAATACTCTATTCCTCTCTCTCTTATATTGTATATGTAATCCAGTATTGAAAAAGAAAATATAAAAATATATAAAATAAAAAATAAAAAATCAGAAAATTAAAAATCAAAATATAAAAATATAAAATCAAAAATTAAATAAAAAAATATATAATCCAAAAACCCACAAAAATATAGCATAGATAGACAACTTCTTACATTCACACGTTTTGTGCCTTAGTTCCCCGTTCTACCTGTTTGCTCCATGTGTTCGACCTCTACACATACTTGCACCTATACACATCTTTGTTGTAGAGTTATAATAAATTTTAACTTTGCACATTCACTTTGATTTCCTTATTGGATTGTTGTGGGTTAATTGTTGATTAATTGAGGTTTCATGAGCGGTCGCTCAACGACATTGTGGTCCCGCCTTGTGTGGACTAATTTAGACCCTCGCCAAATCTCGATTATGATGATCCACCAAATAAGATACATAACCAGAGATGAGACCGAGTATACAAATTAGAAGACTCGGCTTCATGCTCCACTGGATCAGAGACACCAGAAATGAAGCTGAGTACCCAGAAAATGATGTATCCTCCCGCAGATAATCCCCGAGGAGTGATACATACTAAGCAATGAATAATCAGAACAGAACTCATCCTTGTGAGGGTCGTCAAGGAGAGCAAACTCAAAGGAGTGAAATCCATCAGACGGATCAACAGTTCCGGTATGCGACAGATCGGCTACCCATTAGAAGAGATCAAAAGACCTTGAATATGTCACAGTCTCTCGCAGATAACCCTCGGAGAGTACTACGAACTAAGAAGGGAATAATAAGAAGAATGTAACTCATCCTTGCGAGGACTGTCAAGGAGAGAAGACTCAAAGGAGTCCAATCAACTAGGATAAGTGGCCTCATGCTCTGGTAGATCGGACACATAATCATACAGTGAGTCCAACAACTCATATCAGACGTCTTGGTTTCGTGCTCCATCAATATGGACACACAAGCATTGAGTGAAATCGATTGTAAAGAAAATGTTGCATTCTCACACATATAGTCCTCGAGGAGTAATGCAAGCTAAGTCAATGAACATCAGGGAGTTTCTGGCATCGAGTCTTAGATCCTCAAAAGATAATCAATCTATCACTAGTAGGAAGGCATAAGGCTATGGGAGGGATAAGAGATCATCAGGGCAATGGCAATGCAGTCCCTCAAATCAACCGAATCAGCCGAGATGGATCAAGATGTCATATGGAGATTCTCTAAGTTCTAAATGGGGATAGGAGATCCAGGAAATGGAGGATGGATCAGTCAAGAATATGAGTGAAATCAGGTTGGTTCCAAGTATCATCTCTTTGAAGGACAGAAAGAGATCGCACATCAGGTGTATGAATCATGATGGGCGGAACTAGCTAGAAGCCACATTGTCAAATAATCAGAAATGGATCACATCCTCAATCTAGTGTATGAGATCAAAAATCCTCAATAAAGAATCACACATGTAATTGTGCCAAAATCAGAATTCTCAATAATATGCACATATCAAATTCAGATCCCCCAAAGACAGCACACCAATCTCAGCATCCTCAAATCTGCCCAACTTACTCAAATAATTCCTCCAATCAAAACCTCGATGTGGGTCTCATCTAATGGCACAGCATTCCCGGGTGAAAGAATAGATGACACTGAAGGGAACGAGGAGGGTGAGAGAGATTGGCAAAATGAAGGGAAAATTGTGGTCCAAGAAGAGAGTCTTCTTGAACAGGAACAAAGATATAGTGATATGGGCAGGGAGACAACCACAAAATCCGTCTACTAAAGTGAAGATCAAGACCCGATATCACGACTCAATAGAGAAGAAAATAATATAGACAAATACAGGGAGATGGAATCAATAAGAAAAAGAACTCAAAAAATCATGGATCTACCAACTCAAAATGTGATGAACATGAATGGACCCAAAATCACAATCAATGTACAAAGCAATCTCCATGTTAACCTACTCAACACAGTGAAGACCGAAGATGGCGGTCATTTTATCTTTTCCATTTAAGAGTTAGATGAGCTTAAAAATAATTGTACAAGCACGTAGGTAGGCCTGGGATTGTGGCACTAATCCTTAGTGTGCACGTGTCACATATAAAGTGCATAATACAATGAGGGGGTTGCTCTCCCCAAACAGTGAATCCATTATGTTTATTTTAAAAATCTGGTAGAGCTACCAGTCCCACTTTTATTTTTTATTATCACATTTTTGTTAATTTTCAATGCAACCGCCTAACAAGTTCCAATTCCATTAATATCCTACATGATCAAAATCAGAGGGAGGTCGGAAAAGCAGTGCAAGTAGTGAATCGATGATGCATGCATAGTCATAAGACTTACAATGCCTCCCATCTCTCTCCATGCTAGATGCATACCAGAATTGAAAGCTACCCTATATGAAATGCAAGCCGATGAAATCATCCTAGAATAGAATATGTTATTAACGTGAAGCACCAAATACTAATTATCTAGATATGAAACCTAAGATCTGGTCTTAAAGACTCCTTGGTGCCTGCCACAATGGGTGCTGCAAGCACTGTGTGGAGCCTCTCGCGGCATGTGGTTTCAATTTTAAATAATAAACAGTTAGATTTTACTAAGTCTAAGCACAGATCTATAGGTACATGTAACTTAATTAGGGCTTTGGACATTAATCTATCGCCAAGCAAATCGTAAGCTAGGGCTCAATCATGCAAAATAACTAAAAATAAAATTGGAAAAACAAAGAAAAAGAAAGCAATGAAAACATAAGAAAAACGGATGTGTCCCCCAAGTGAATAATCTCATGGGCAATGGACCTCATGAAGTAGCAGTGTTGGGGAGAGTCCAAATTATTATAATTATATGTATCTCTCCCACTTTAAATTACAAAATAGAATAAAATAAAAATAAAAATGTAAAGAGACTATCTTCCAAATTTCCTCCAAGTCTTCATTTGATGCTCTCTCCTGCCAGGTGAGTCAGAAAGTCGGCTCCACCTTGCTTAGGTGTACAAGTCCACCTAAGAAGTTATCCCTCGCATAGCGGTCCCTCACAACAAAGTCAAACCAGAAAGAGTGTTAGACAGTTTAAAAATAATATCAAAAAAATGAAGCATAAATAATACTAATAAATCTAGACCAGAGAGAAGAAACAAATAAATAGAATCTATGCAGAATTACTCCTCGCACACAGGTCAGAAATTATCCTCACGTAAAGAGAAGATAAATTGTCGCTGAGGTGACCCACAAGAAATCTCGAGTCAATCAACAATTAACCCACAAATAAATAAAGTAATGTAAAGCAAAACATGTGTATAATGTGTAAGCACGCGTAGAGGACGAACACAGGGAGCAACTGGTAGATTGGGCAATAATGCACAAAATTTTTCCTTTTCTTATCGTTTTATTTTCTTTTTGTGTGGGTTTGTAATTATGTATTTTTTTGGATTTTTATTTTTATACATTTTTTATGTTTTAATTTTATATTTTTAATTTTCTTTTTATATTTTTCGATTTTTAATTCTTTTTCTTTTAATATATATAATATAGGCTTGTAAAGAGCTATATATGCAATATCAGGTAATATAATTATAAATACTACTAAGAATAATCAAAATACAGAAAATAAAATGTTTTTTGAATTTATATTATTTTCTACTATTTTTAATTTTTTAAATAATTTTTATAATTGTTAGGTATTTTTAAAGTCAAAAATATCCTAAAACATGAATAAATAAATAGACCAAATTGATTTGAAGATAAAAATAGGAAATATAGTCCAAAATTCTCCAAATCAATTTTAATATGTAGATAATAATAAAAAAAGAAAATTTAGAAATAAAAAAATATTTTTAGATTTTTTAGTGATTTTTTATATTTTTACTAGATTTTGGAGCCTTTTAATTTTTAGTCTTTTTTCTATTTTTAGGGATTTTTGGTCTGGAAGCACAAAATACTAAAATACACAAAATATAGTTTTTCGGGAAATTTTCAATATGGTTTTACAGACTTTGAGTTTTTAAGTCAAACAGCATTAAAATCATGCTCTTTTGATTTTTTAATAAATAGTTAAAATGACTAATATATAATTAAAATAAAGATAGGGGTCATAGTGCAAATATCCCAAAACTTTACAATTATTATTCAAAATTTAAATACTAAAATACAATACAAAATGTCGCAAGGATGTACATGCAAAATGCCCAGATCAAGTGGGGCAACATTTGAGCTGAGCTAGACTGGACCCATATGCAATATCAATAAACTTAAGGGGTCTCTATGCAATATTTAAACATTCATTTGTACCACACATTATTTTTATAGGACCAAAAATGAAAGAAAATAAATGAGGGGTGTTTGTGCAATTTACCCCCTAAGGCGCGCAATAGGACGGTAATGAGCTTCTCACTTAGAGGATGGCTCATCCTCCTTGTGCGATGATGGTTGGGTATCAACGCTGAGATTAGATCCTGAGGGATTATTCAACGATCATGGCGTGGCTAATCCAACGTCTACTGTACACCTGGGTGATGGGGCACGATCAGATGGCTAGGATGGACCCTGGAAGAACATGGATGATGGTGCTTGCTAGGCTCTCTCGATCGGCTCTGGCTGCTTCCTCCAACCACCAATCAAGTTGCTGAAGTGCTCGAGAGTAAGCTGGAAGTGCTCTACATTGATTGACGGCCTCAAAAGTGTCTGGTGCTCGCTGACAGAGCCTTGGAGCTCAGATGTTCTTTGGAGATCTTTGAGGATTTCAATCGGGGCTCAGATGTCCCCTTCCAAACCTGCAAATGGGCTAAAAAGCACGACAAGGAATTGGCTACAAGGTTTGGGCTTTTATTGGTGGCTGTCGAGGATGGGATGATGGAGGGCGGCGAAGTCCGGTGAAGGATAGCAAAGGTGGACTTCGATTCACAGATCTGGGTTGGATCTGGTTGGCTGGCGACTGGGGTTAGATGGAGAAGTGAAGGGGCTGGGTAATGGGATGGTCACGGTGGTCGGAATAAGCGGAGTATGGTGAGAAACGATGGTCATAGCTCAAGAGCTCCGACGAGATCTAAATCATAATCTAAGCAAAAATGACTGATGAAAGCATAAAATTAAAGCTCAAAATGAAACCTAAGACTACAAGATACAAATAAATGATAAAATTACGTAGCTTGAACCTGATGGTTGACTAGGGAGCAGGACGGGCTGGAGCTCCATCGTGGGTCATCTCCTCTCGTCCTTCCGTCACGCCAGCACCTCAAGGGACGTCCCCCTATCACCAGGATGCACGCTTGTCCGAAGGTGGAGGGTTTTAGGAATAAAAAAGGGAACAAAAATGAAAGAATGAATGGTATCTTTATTTATAGAAAAGGTTCGATCGATCTTCGATTGAGATTTATTCGTTGCTCAATGCAGATCTAGCGAATTTAACGAGTACGCATGGGAGAAGTTGGTGATGGGATCAGGATCTAAGGACTCGAGGCGAATGCAGGCATAAGGTGGCTTGTAGAATGTAGAGAAGACACGATGCACGAGGTTTTGGCAAGGGTTAGATGCGGGGAAGGACAATTGACTTGGGTCGACAAAAGAATGTCTCTGGATGGTCCACATGGACCAATCAGAAAAATGCAAGGCAAAAATGCCTTGTAAAATGAATAATAAACATTAAATGTTTGAATTTTGGTTATAAAATAAAAACATTTATTATTTTATGTAGTATTTTATTATGAATTTTATTTATTTTTTTCATTTATTTTATTACAGGTTATTATTTACAATTATACTTATAGATATATTTACCTATATATTGTATATTTTAATTTTTTTATATTGTATTTTTTATTTTATTATTTTATTCTCATAATTTATATATTAACAACTTATTTAAATATACCTAAATATTTTTTTGATATAAATTGTACACTTAAATTAGTAGAGGTATATATTATATAGGTATAAGTATAGGAATTTCATCTATGTATGCATATAGACTATTTTTATGTTTTCTTTATGGTTTTATTTTATTCTAAATATGAATGTATATTATAAATAATAATTACAAAATTATAAAAATAAAAATTATAAAAATTATAAGAATAAATAAAATAAATATTTTATTCCGGTATATTATACAATAGGGGTCCAAAACCTAAATTTTACATCTTAACTCCAAATTAAGTGAAACTACCTTCATTAAATAGCTTATTGAAACAATTAAAGTGATTTGATACATTTTGAGTTTATACAGAGAAGATATGTGTCTGGGAGGTTTGGGTTAATGTACACTGCGTATTATTTTTGTGTTAAGTAAATTTTGTCTTTTTCTATATATTTTTATATACAACTTTCAGGAAAAAAGTTTCTTGATTTGATATAAATAATCACGAATAAAATGGGTCCTAAAAATGAATTATTGATGAACAAATAAATTGGATTTTATTGAATTATTAGCCATTATGCCCCCTACTTTATACTTTGTCGACCAATTCAATTTTTGACTTGGTTTCAGGGTTTAGGGTCATAAAATACCTTTGGTATTTTATTCGTTTATCTTTTCTTTTCTTTATTTTATAATTTTGGCATTAAAAATAGTGTTTTATATACAATAAATATAATAAATGATGAATATAAATTTGTACGAAATAACACTATTTACATGCATTTAGCTAGGGTTTTTATGGTCAAAATGATATAATAAAGGTGATGAAATGGAGAATCATCATTGACCAAGAGGAGAGAGTAAGGGAAAGAGAGAGACGAATTTAGCATAGATTTTATTTTATTTTTGTGAGAGAGTGCATTTATTAATTTGTAATAATACAGGTACTTGGACTCTTGAACACTCGGGTCTAATTTCCAAGTATTTGTTCACTTGGGGGTTCACCAGATTTTTCGTGATTTCTACCGTCTTTATTTTCCTTGTTTCCCGTATTTTGAGTTTTCGCCTTTGTTTTATTTATTTATGTGATTGAGCCCTTAGATCTAGGTGTGCTTGCATGGTATCTAGGTCCACATCCATACGGCAATTCATGTTCCTATAGATTACATTGTGATTGAACTTAGCTCAAAAGTTAATTGTTAAATCTTGAATTGATCATCGAGCATTGAGAGAGGTACCATACAACACTTGCAGGATCCATTGTTACCTATATATACATATTTACAAAATACCTTTATTTATTTCAGTGTGCATATTATATCAGAAAAAATACAACAAAAATTTATTTATGTGTATGTAAGTAAGTTATAAGTATATAAATTATGCTTGTAAAATAATAAAATACAAAATAAAATAAAATACCTAAAATATAGGCAAATATATTTATAAATGAACAATTAAAAAGTAACCCATAATAAATTAACTTGTAAAAATAAATAAAAATCACAATAAAATACTACATAAAGTAATAAATATTTTTTTATGTCTTAAAAAAATTAAAGAAATCATTTACTATTTAATTTCTATTTATTTTATCTTTTTATTTTTTGTTTTGTCCTCTTGTGGATGGTGTGGCCTAATCAGAGCCCGTCACCCGCTGACCTTGGTCAACTCTCTGATCGAGGCTCTAACTTGCGTCAGACTCCGTTTGACCCCGACTTCCTCGGATTTTCACGTCCGATTCTTACCCCCATTTTGCATGATGTCTTCTGATCTTTTGACCATCGATGCTTGCACTATCACACGAGGATCATTCCTCAGTCTATGGTTCGTTGAATCAGGTGCCATTCCCCGATGTACCCAAGCATGTACATATACCCCCAGACGAGCATCCTGGTGATAGTAGGGTCCTTGAGGGAGGTTCAACTAGCCATTTGGCATTGAATCGAGGTTGATCCAAGGTGTCGCCACCTTCTCTGCCATGAGCTCCACTCCGCACCAGTACAGGTCAGGTAAGACCTCTTTTCTTCATTCATTTGTTCCTTAGAATATCAGTAGAATAGAGTTGCTTCCCATTTCCTTACATTTCTTATAATATTTTCATAAAAATAAAAAAATCATCTCGTTGGAGCTCAGCCTCCGCCTCCTGTTTCCGATCACCTCAACCGACCTCCACTTTTGCTATCGCCTCCATCTCCTTCCCCTTCACCTTATCTTCTCCCCATGCATGATCACCCCTCTTGATCTTGCTCATATCAGGGAAACAACACTCCTCCTCCACCACTTGCTAGAGTTGTCGTCGCCTGCATTCACCTTCACTCATCCCGACCTCGTTAGACCACCCAAATCCACACTTTTTGCATGACTGAGCTTCCTACGGGATCTGGAGGTCCAAAGGACCCCTTGTAGGTCCAATTTGATAGAGCACAACTTACATATTGCCCACTCTCTTCTCTGACCTCTCTAGACTTTGTTAGAGCTCTAGGTTCCCATCTAAATCTTGCACTAGATTTAGGGCGCTTCCAGCCTTGTTTTGGGGCCTTCAGGACATCCTCAGTGGCCGGAGTCGGCCGGCAATACAAATCGAAGCTTGGAATGCATGGAGTTCTTCCATGTTCTTTCAAGCAAACTCCCCCTCGTCCTATCAGGAGCCACCACCAGAAGGAGCAGTAGTTGTTGGATGCCTAAAGCCCGTACCATTGGATCCCCATCTGGGATCTAATCCTAAGCATCCATCATCGAAGCGTCATCAGTCATCCACATCTTGAGATGTGGATAGGTGAAGATCCAGAGCCGTCGATCACACACGTGAAGGGTATTTTGCTTATACACCCACCTCATTTTTGTATTTTATTTTTAGTTCCTAATCATTCATCTGTAATTTAAATAATTTTGTAATATTTGCATTTCAGCCCATGTACTTTCTTTAATTGCATTTAGGTCTAAGCCACGTCACCCACGTACCTGTGCACGTGAGGGGACTAGGATTTTTGCACCTAAGCCCCTTGGCTTTTTATATTTCACTTCAGTCCATATTTTAAAGAAATGGTGTAATATTCTCTATAAAATTAGATCTGCCCCCTGACTTTGTATTAATTACACAATACCTCTCTGGGTATTATTTATTGGATATTTTGGGAAAATTACAGATTTGGCCCTAAGATTTCATTTGGTGTTCGACCAAGGTCTTAAAACTTTAAATATTTTCATAAATACCCTTGCTAGTATGTATTATTTTTATAGATTTTATGTAATTAAAATTATCTCTAGGTCCTTAAAAATTCGTAGAAAATTTTCATAAATGCTTGATATATATTTATCACATATATTTTTGGTTGGTATTCAAGGTCTATTTTCTATTTATTAAAAATAAAAAAGAGAGCTTCTACTCTCTGTTTGCTATACAAATTCCAAATAAAATATAAAATCGTGTTTAAAAATTCCAAAAATTAATGTTTGTTTATTATTGTATTTTAAGCCTACAGACAAAAAATCACTAATATAGAAAAAGAAAACAACTAAAAATTAAAAAGCTCCAAAATCATTATAAAATTATAAAAAAATTTGAAAAATTCCAAAAATATATTTTTCTGTATATGAAATTTATTTAATATATTTATACCTACTAAAAATAATTTTGGAAAATTTTGAGCTAATTTGATATTTTTAATCACTGAAACCTTTTGGTATATTTATCTTGTTCACTCTTTTACCTTATTTATTCAACTAAAAATATTAGAAAATAGTAAAAAAGTTAAAGAAAATACTCAAAATAGAGAAAAACTTTAAAAATCCAATAATAGTATTTTTTTCTGGACTTTTTGGTTATTTTAAGTTGTATTAATGATTATATTACCCTATATTGTATTATATATGTCAATATAGTTATATATTTAAATAATATAGTAAAAAGAAAAAGAAAATACAAATCAGAAGTTTATAAAAAAACAAAAATTATAAATAAAAACAATTAAAAATATAAAAACCAAAAACTCAAAAAAAAACTAATTAGAAAGACCCACAAAAATCCAAAAATACCTTAAAAATCTCAAAATCATTTATTAACTTTTTTAGCCAATTTTGATTGTCTATCATCCATTATTTCCTGTATTCGACCCCTAATGTACTTGTCCATTATACATCCTATTGTATGATATAATAAATTTTGACCATTTGCTTGAGTGATTTATTTCATATGTGGGTTAATTGTTGATTGACTGTGTGGTCTTGTGAGCAGTTGCCTCAGCGATATTTTATCTTCGCTTTTCAATAAGGATAATTTTTAGACCTCGCAAAACCCGTGTCATCAGGACTATGTTTTGGGATTGTGTTGTTAAACCTCTATATCCGGAGCTTGTACTAGAGGCTGATATTTTGTATGAAGAATTTATAAAATCATTCAAAGGTAAAGATTATTTGAAAGGTTTAAGAATCATGATCTGACTTTGAAGTCAAGGAATGATCCAAAATAGGTGTCTGATTTTAATACATTGGCATTATGGGCATTTTCATTTGCTCACTATTATCATGGATATATGTTGAATGCGTGTATTAAAGCCACTAATAATGGTCTGACAAAATCAGACTCACTGTCGTTGAGTCACTGCTCAATACTCGTGATCATACAACAATTAACCCACACAATAATTAAGCATTTAATCTGATTGGGCTAAAATTTATTATACCCTACTAAATATGCATAGGGACAAATATGTAGGGGTCGAACACAGGAAACAAAGGTGTAGAGCAAATGAGATAGAAGATCAACACACAAATTTGTCTTTTAAACAAAACGAAATTGTGATTGTTGTAGGTTTTTAATCTATATTTTTTTCATGGATTTTAATTTTTTATATTTTTACTTGTTTTAATTTTATATTTTTTTATTTTTATATTTTCCGATTTTTTATTTTTTTTTAAAATATGTAATATAAGAATATATAAAGCTATATATACAATGAAAGGTAATATAGTTATAAATACTTATAAAAATAATATAAAGAAAATATTTTTGCATTTTAAATAATTTTGAATATTTTATGTGATTATAGGCTAGATTGATTTGGAATTAAAAAATAACAAAAATCATCCAAAATTTTCCAAATCAATTTTAATATATAAATAATAATATAAAGAATTAAAAAATAGAAATGAATATTTTTAGAGTTTAGGGGATTTTTAATTTTTTATTAAAGATCTTGGAGATTTTTTAATTTTTATGAGTTTTCTTTTTCTATTTTAGGGATTTTTGGTCAGGCACTAGAAAATATAAAATAAAAAATGTATTTTTTAAGAATTTTTCAAAATGTGTTTATATTTTTAGGGTTTTATTTACTGCAAATAGGGACTAATAGCCTAGTTTTTGAATCTCTATAAATAAACAATAAACTCAAGATGCCAAAAAAATATATAAGATATAAATATATGTGAGGTATTTAGGGAAATTTTCCACAAGTTTTATTGACACTGAGCTATTTTTCACAAAATAAAAACTACAAAAAGAAAATGCATACTAACATGGTCATATTTGTAAATATTTAAAGTCTTACGACTAATCCTGAACACCTTAGAAAAGTACGTGGAGCAAACATACAATTTTTCTTAAAGTGCTTAATAATATATACTCGGGATGGTATTTTTATAATTAATACAAAGTACCAGGATCCAGATGCAAAATGCCTAGAAAAATATTACACTAATTTGCCAAATTAAATGACTGAAATGAAATACACAAGCAAGAAGGGTATGTGTGTAAAATCGTCAAACACACGTGGATGGCCACTTGAGCCTCGCTGGCATTGACTAAAGTACAAATACTAAAGAGTTTAAGGGTCACTTTATAAATATTACAAAACTTTTTTAAAAGGTAGATGAAAGTTTGCAGACCAAATATGAAATAAAAAATGTGTGGGGATAAAGTATGCAATATACCCTCGTATTTGCAGATCCACGTCTGCTAGGCTCCACAAAATGGTTGAACACTGCCGAAGATTCTCTGGCGAAGCTCGGCGCCTGGAGGCTCTGTTTAAACTTCGAAAACCCCTACAAAGGTGACTCTTTACTCTATTTCCTACAGGAATGCATTAGAGGCAAAAGGTGAAGCCAATGATGGCTTCTAGGGGTGGAATGGATACGAGATGCGGTAATGCGGGTATCTCCGGCGATGGGAGGAAGATAGAGACCTCACTCCTCAATTTATGCAAGATCGAGGTGAATGGGATGCTCGAGGTGATCAGAAGGAGAAGAGGTAGATAATGAGGGTGAAATGCGAGGTAGAGACAGTCGGGTATGGTCAGGAGCAGGCGATGGAGTTGTAGCTTCGGTGAGAGATGGATTTCATTTTTATAAAATTAAAGACAACTTTAACTTAAATAAAAACCTAACCTATACTATGGCTAATCCTAAGAATTGGAAGACACCAAGAAAGGGGAAGGAGCTAACCGGGGACACACCTGAAGAGAACTTCGGGCGGAGGAGCTCTGGCAAGCTGGACCACCTCAATTCGATGCCCAAAACACCATGTTGAATGGCTGAGCATACTCCTGCTGTCACCAAGAAATTTGCTTGAAGCTTAGGATTAGGTTTGAACGGCAGAAGAGGCATCAAATTTGAATGGAAGCTCGAGATGATACTACATAGGAGGCGACCTTTGACAAAGAAGATCTCTCGAATCCTTGGACCAAAGCCCAAGGAATCAAGTGCGTGTGTAAGTTCAAGGAACGAGGATCAAAAGTCTAGAAGATATCAAGCTCAAAAATGCAAGGTTAGGTCAGAATCGAGGCGCCAAATCGAGGAGGTTAGAGACCCGACGTAGAGAACCTTGGGGGGCAAGAAGTTGACCAAGATCAGCTCTAACTTGCACCCCATTAGTCCACGTGGGTGCACTAGCGGACAAAATAGGCTAGAAAATAAAATTAATAAAATATTAAATAATTGTATTGGTTTTTTATTAAAACTAAAAAATATTTATTTTTTCTGAAGTATTTTAATATGATTTTTATTTATTTTTATGGGCTTATTTATTTCAAGTTAATTTTTAGTGTTTATTTATCAATATATTTACCTATGTTTTGTACATTTTATTTTTATTTTTATTTTTATTTTGTATTTTTGTATTTTTTTATTTTATTTTAATATTTTATATATTTATACCTTATTAACTTATTTTTAAATGCATAATATATTTTCGTTTTATTTTTTGATGCATTTTTTACATTTAAATAAAGAGAGGTATATATTATATAGGTATAAGTATATGTATATCATCTATGTATTTTTATATTCAGTTTTATTTTTGTGTTTTATTTATGGTTTTATCCTATTCTAGATATGTACATATACTATAAATAATATCTAAAAAATATAAATGTATAAAATTATAAAAATAATAAAGAATAAATAAAATGAATATTTTATGCGAGTATCTTATACAATAGAGTTCCTAAATCTAACTTTTGCTTCTTGAATTCAAATTAAATGAAACTGCCTTCATTAAATAGCTTATTAAAATTTATATACAATGAAAGATGATTTTGATGCATTTTGAGTTTATATGGAGAAGATACGGGTCCGGGAAGTTTGGGTTTTGGCTTTTTATTTTGAGTATAAAAAGTACACTGCATATTATTTTTTTATGTGAAATAAATTTTGTATTTTTATTTGTATTTTTATCTACTAATTTTATGTACAAAATTTCCTTATTTGAGGTATAAAGAACAGAAAATAAAATAGGTCCAAAAAGGACTTATTGAAGAATAAATGAATGAAGATTTTATTGGATTTTTGACTCTTATCTCCCCCTACTTTATTCCTTGTCGACCCAGTCATCAAGATGCCTATGTCTCAAGATTTAAGGTCATAAAATACCTTTAACATTTTCTTATTTTTCTTTTCCTTTTTTTATTCTATAATTTTAGCATTAAAAACTATAGATTACATATAATAAATGGACTAAATGATGAATGTTAATTCGTACAAAATAATGTTATTTACATGCATTTAGCTAGGGCTTTTAAGGCCAAAATGAAAGAATAATGGTGATAAAATGGAGATTCATAAATATATAATCAATGTTTACAATTTCAAAAGAAGGAATGATGAAGATGATCGTTTAACATGTGCTTATGAGAAGAGTGTTCTGAGATCAAGATGCGAAGGATATTATGTTATTATAATTGAGATTGTGGAAATATTCATCGGTCAAGATCATCATATTATTCTATTTAAATGTGATTGCTTTGATGTATTTAATGAAGTTGTATTTAAATAGGATCCCCGACACGAATATATTAGTCTAACTAAAAGGCATATAAGACTTCATAATAAAGGAAACATAGATATGTCTTCTCATGTTGATCAATATTTTTCTTCTTGATAATAATAATCATAGATGAGTGATTCCTATTAAAACAGTACCTAAAGGGGGATATGATGTAGAAACTGAGTCTAAAGATCAACATGACGAAGAGTTTGCTTGTTAAAATGTTGTTGATTATGATGTAAGGATTTAATATTTTTTAAAAAAACTCACTTTCTTTGAAGATCTTTTAATGTTATTATGTTGTAATATTTTCAAACATATAACGAGACTGCCCCCTAAAAAGTAAGGTTCAAATTTCTCTTTGAGGAGGGTTGCGTCAGGTGGCCAGCATTCAACGTAAAAAATAATCAAATCTTTCAACATGGATTTGATAAGAATCCATGTAGCCCACCCTACTTAAAGTTAGAGAATGCATTTCCAATTTTTATATGGAGACTAGACATTTTACAACTCGACGAGGTGAGATTGCAAAGGATTAGAGAGCAAAGTTGACAACTTGGGAAGATGCCACAGACAAGATGGTAGAGGAGGTAGTTGAACTAGAAGCAAAACATGATGTTGCGAATCAAGATCCACCCTGTCAATAGTGTCATTTGATGATCTCAAGATCGACCTAGGGTTCCTAACAAGGCTGGAACCCTAATCGCTGCGGCAATCAATCTCAAATTCAATCAACAATTAACCCACGATTATATGATGAATCAATAAAAATCAAGGTGAGTTACAATTTATTGTATTTAACTCTAAAACTTATGTGTATAGTATAAGTATGTAGGGTGTTGAACCACAAAGACAATAGGGAGTAAGATAAAACATTATTAGTAATTGCTTAATAAAATTTTTTATGTTCTTTTTATATTTTTTATGTCTTTTTCTTTTTGTAAAATTTTGGGGTTTTTAATATTTAAAATTTTTGGATTTTTATATTTTTATTTTTTTTGATGTTATAATTTAAAAAAATTAATTTTTAATTTTGAAAATAAAAATGTAATAATAAAGATAATAAATATGTATATAACTATTATAGAGAAAGGAAATGTTTCTGAATTATTAAATAAGATCAGTAAAGTCAAAATACAATGAATGGAATATTTTTGGGTTTTATATAATTTTCTCCATTTACGATGAATTTTAGAGGAATTTTTATTATTTTTATGGGTTTTTAAATGTAAAAATCAATCTAAATAGTGAATATAATAAATCAACAACTTCGTTTTAGGTTTTAATAAATGAATACAAAATAATTCTAATCCAATTTTAACATATTCTATATATAACAAAGAATCAAAAATAGAAAAATATTTTTTGGATTTTTCTATAACTTTTTGCAAAATTTTATAAGGTTTTTAGGTTTTGTAATTTCTAGGAGTTTTACTTTATATTTTCAAAAATATTTTGTTAGAAGAGGCAATATAACTAAATAAACAAACATTGATTTTGTCAGAATGTTTCATTTTTTTAATTTATAGATTTATAAATGGCAAACATGATAAAATGCATTTTTTTAATTTTTATAAATAGAAATAAATTTAAAATACCTCACGACAAATATATGTGTTCAAATAGGGTTCCAAGCACTTAATGTAATTTTCCTACAACTGCTGGATGTAAATTTTTTTATAATAATTAAAATGCAAGAAACAAAATTAATACAATGGAAGGGACCTAAGTGTAATTTTAGATAGCTATAGAGCATTTAATATACACTCATAAAGTCCAGGGCATACATGAAATATTCACGAATAAAAATACAAAATATCTACCTAGCATGGTGTTTTTGTAATTAAAATAAAAATAAATTATAGGAGCAAAGATGCAATTTGTACAAAACCATTACACTAATATTACAAACTTTGGTAGTAAATGGAAATGTCAAACCCCGTAAGGGTGTCCCTACAAAAAGCTGAGGTGCCTCACGTAGAACGTCATGTGAGGTGACCAGGCATTTGACATAAGTGCAATAAAAGAGGTTTGAGGGTCCTTAGTTCAAATATTACAAAATCTTTACAAATACGAAAAAGTTCAAATATTGAAAATAAATTACAAAAAGTGTGCAGGTTGAATATGCAATATACCCGATTGCAGGATGATCAATAGTGGTGGACGCTCCACATGGCTGCACTTAAGTGCCGACGATCCAGACGACTACGTACCCCTTCACAGATGGAGGGTAGAGATTAGATTTCAGATCTGATCTGACAGTGCATGCCCCTCTCGATCTGTTGGCTGGGATCAAAACTAGGGGTCCACGTTGATCTAACTGTATCTTACACACCATGTAGAATAGGGAAGAGCGACATTCTTCCCGGAGTTCGATTTGCTCCTGCTTGAGGCTCCGGTGCCTCTCCTGACACTAATGGGTTATACAAGTTCCTAGAAATCTTGCATGTCCACTAGAGATCTCTGATGGGTCCAGGCCTCATTGGAGGAGGCCTGGAGTTTGATGTCAGCACGGTGCACCTGAGAGCTTTGTCTCCAGGGGAAAATACCTCCAAAGTGGTTACTTTAGGGCCCAGAAACTTGCACATAATGAATCCTGACTCGAGGGCGAAGCCCTCATTCCAAAAATTAGGTGAAATGGATGAGGGATGTAGTGAGGCAGAGGTTTCCGGCGAGGAGATGGACTTGGAGACCTGATTTCATTATCTAAGCAAGATTAGGTTGAGAGAGATGAGCAGGATGAGTAGAGCGTAGGGGGACATGTAGGGGTGTTCAATTAGTTTGAACGAAGGCATAAACATATGGAATGGTGGCCAAAGCCTAGATCTCTGATGAATACATTTTTGGATTTTTTAATCTATAATATATGAAATTAAACGAAATGAAGTGCATATCTAGGTTACAAAACTATGTGCGAAATTAAAACAGCAAAGATAAGTTCCTTACATGGTCTGAGGACCTGGGAAGCAAGAACCACCTGAGCTTCTCCGACGATGGGTGAATCTTGCTTTGAGCTCCTTCTCCTCACCTCGAATCACTAGGAACCTCTTCCCATCACAAAGGGCTTCCTCCTAAACTAGATTCTAGGGGTTACGACGCAAAGGTGTGGATTGATTTTAAAAATTGGGAGGAGACGAGACTATATACAAGTTGACAAGAGGGCTCTCTTCACCTAGGGTTTTCACGTCGATCGAAGGTTGACCATGGTGAAGCTTGGATCCATGTGAAAGTTGATCACGTATTGAAGAGATTACATGAAGAAGTCAGGGGTAGAAGGGGTCAGGAGCTATGCAAAAAAATGGCGAAGTTGGGGAAATAACAAGGCTCGAACTAGTCCATAGAAGGGGCGAGGCAATTGACCTGGGTGAACTATCACCGCCTTCTCATTGGTCCACGGTAGCCGCTAAGAGAAAAAAAATAGAGCAAGAATAGAAATAAATAGTAAATAAAATAGAAAACGATTTTATTAAATAGTTCTTATAACATGAAAGTTGTTTCTTATTTTATGTATGATTTTAGGTGATTTTATTTATTTAGATCTACTTATTTATTATGTGTTAGTTTTAACAAGTTTAATTATACATATATTTACCTATGTTTTATGCATATTAATTTTTATTTTGTATTTTATATTGATACTACTATATTTATATATTTTATATTTACAATATCATTTATTATGTATTTACATATTTTTATTTTTATTATTTTGTATTTTATATACATATTATTATATTATATTATATATATTTATAATATCATTTATTTTGTATTTACATGTTTTTTATTTTTATTGTTTTGTTTATGCATGTAATTAATTATATGTATACATATTGTATGTATAGTACACATGTGTATTATACTTATTTTGAATCTAGTTTAGATGTTTTAATTATGTTTACATTTTTAATATATTATGTAAATTATATACATATAATTGAAATTATAAAAAGGGTAATATAAAGAATAATTAGATACAGTATAATATACAGATGCTCTAGTATAATGGTACCCCAGAAAAGTGATTTTTGTAAAAGTATCTTAACTCTAATTTAAATAAAACTACCTCCGTTAGATAGATAATTTAATTTGAAATACAATGAATGAGTTTGCAAAAGTTTGAGTTCATATGGAGAAGATATTGATCAATGAAGTTCTATTTGTGGCTTTTTCATTTGTGTATACCATGTGCACTATGCCTGATTTTTATTGACTATTAGTTTGTATTTTCTATACATTATTATGCACAAGTTCCATGTTGGAAAATTTGAATTTTAAGTGTATATGAGTGTGAATGAAATAGTGCAAAAATAGGGTATAGAAAATATGTTGAACACCTCGGGTTTCCGAGGTTATGTGCATCTTTGTATGTATTATTTGTCCTTATCTCCTCTCACTTTATTCCTTACCGATCTAGTCAATATTGACTTATTATCGGGGTTTAGGACCATTCAATATTTACAATACTTCCTTTATTTCTATTTTTTGCTTTATTATTTTATTTTGGATATAAATACAAATATTTATATACTATTACATACAATAGTTAATGTGTTAATTTGCACATGTTAGATGTATTTACATGTATTTATCTAGAGATTTAAAGATAAAATGAAGGAATAAAGATGAATGAATGTGTATTCATCAGTGACTACACATTTTACTACTCGATGAAGTGAGATTGCGAAGGATGAGCGAGCAAATTTGACAGCTTTGGAAGATGCCGCAAACAAGATGGTAGAGGAGGTAGTTGACCTAGCAGCTAAACATGATGCTGCGAATCAAAATCCAGTAATGCTAGAGTCAAGTGGTATAGTTTTTATATATTTATTATTAATATTATTCCTCAATAGCGTTTGCTGAAATTTCTTAAATTGGATGTTTAGTGTGGCGATGTTTAATAGCTTTATGGTTCTGAATGTTGGCCTGTGAACCATAGACATGTGCAGAGAATGGTTGTAGCAGAAATGAAAATGCTAAGATGGATGTGTGGACATACACGTAAAGATCGGATTCGGAATGATGCAATCAGAAAGAAAGTTGGTGTAGCTCCGATCGAGGATAAGATGCGAGAAAACCGCTTAAGATGGTTTGGTCATTTGCAAAGAAGGTCAACTGATGCACCGGTTAGGAGATGCGAGTGTTGGGATGTTGAGCCGGCTAAGAGAGGACGAGGACGGCCCAAGAAGTGTTGGAAAGAGACTATACGAAGGGATCTTAGTTTTTTGGATATAAGTCCGAGAATGACCCAAGATAGATCTGAATGGAGGCGAAGAATCCATGTAGCCGACCCTACTTAATTGTGGGAAAAGGCTTTGTTGTTGTTGTTGTTGTTGGATGTTTAGTGTGGCGCTAACCTATCTCGGGTACCTACTGGTCTATTAATATTTTCATGCAATTATATTAGGGTAAAATTGGGCTGCCCCCTTCAGGGGGAGCTAACTTGACTTCCTCTGCCCCATTTTTCCCATTATTTTATTTTATTTTTTGAAAATTTCTTCCGTGGATTTTCATCAATATATCCATATATTATGCTGTTAAAATTTCGTGCGAAACCGAGACTCCTACAGCCTCCACCCAAACATGGTCGTTTTTAGTAATTCTGTTACCGTTAAAAAAAGACTGTCTAGATGGAGGCCGTAGGAGTCTCTGTTTTGCACGAAATTTTAATAGCATAATAGAGGGATATAGTGATGAATATTCACGGAAGAAATTTCTAAAAAAAATAGGAAAAATAGGAAAAATAGGGCGGGGGAGCCAAGTTAACTCCCCCTTAGGGGCAGCCACATTAAACCCATTATATTATCTTTTAAACTGTTACATTTTTCTAATTTAGGCTTATAATCAAAACTAAATTTATAGGCCTAATCGTCAAAAATTAAAATCAACGGAGAAAAGCAATCAAGTCACATGCATGAGCAAGGAAGAAGGAGATCAGTTGAAATTAAATTGGGTAATTATTTATTATAATATATTATTAATGTAACAAAAATTAACTTCATATTTTTGTATAGACTCGGAAAAATATAGTAGTATTCCGTAATCATATCAGACCTCTGAACTCTAAAAGAGAAAAAGAGTAGTGTCGATGATCTCGTGTTTGATGTCAGGAGCTACAAGAAGGTGAATGCGAGTATATCCTTATAGATTATTTTATATTGATAATAAGAAATCGTTTACTTTTTTCATATCCTCAACGATCGCGACCTACGTAACCGATTTATAGTATTGTCGACGCACCCCTCCAATGACCGTCAAGGAGAAAATTTTATTTGTTTATAAAGAGTATCATGTGGACGTTCATAGTGGCAGTGCAGCAGTTACCATCGCCAACTGTTACGGGTGGGAAAGGTTGATAGAGATTAGTTCCGGAAAATGAATATTTATTGATTGAGTTGACGAGTACACATCAAATAATAGTAGATTTAACAGCTACTATTAATAGAAACTAGTCTAATGCCGGCTGCGATTCTTTTGTGTGTGTGTGTGAGAGAGATGCCTATTTTGACAAAATTCTCACTTTGTTTATTAGAAAGTTAATTTTTTGACAAATTTTTGATGAACAATTTAAAGTATTCATTAGAAATTATAATATTTTTTGTCAAAAACATATTATATAAAAAGTAAATACAGGGAAAAATATAAATTTAAATTTTATTATTTCTAAATAAAGTTTTAAAGTTTATACATGGATAAGGTGCTTTCTTGGAATGTGAGGGGGTTGGGTCGTCCCGAGAAACGACTAGGGGTAAAGAATCTAATAGGAGATGCTCATGCGGATGTTGTGTTATTGCAAGAGACGAAGATATCAAGGGCAGGGGGAGAGGCCTGGAGAGATTTGGGAGGTGGCTCTTTGTTTGATTTCGCAGAGGTTGAGGCTCAGGATGCAGCTGGCGGGCTCCTAACTGGTTGGAGGAGGCATGACTTCGAGAAGGTGGCGGAGAGAAGATCTTTGTACTCGTTATCTGTGCGTCTGAAAAGGAGGAAGGATGATGTCACGTTTATTGTGACCAATGTTTATGGACCTTCGAATTCAGCGATGAGTTCCTTGGCAGCAGGTATCTCCGAGGTGGGAGCGAGCAGAGAAGAGGGCATTTGGCTAATTGGTGGTGACTTAAATGTGACCCTATTGCCGGAGGACATGCCATTGAGGGGCGGTGGGCGTGATGCTGGTTCGGAAGATTTCAGGAATCAGATCATATTGGGGCTCACAGTTATTGATGCAGTGGGATGTGCCTACACGTGGCAGAATGCTAGATCGAGATCAAGGCTGGACAGATTTCTTCTTTCATCTGAGGGAGTGGAGTTTTTTCCCCTCTTACGGGCATGGTCGTTGCCTCGGAGTCAATCTGACCATACACCAATTCTATGGTCTTCAGAGGAACAACAACATCCCAGGTCTTTGTTCAGATTTGAACGAGCATGGTTGATGGAAGAGGGGTTCAGGGAGGAGGTGACCGCAAAGTGGAGAGGATGACAGGTGGAGGGGTCAGCAGTAGGGCGACTGGCTTCAAAATTAGCACTACTGAAGAGATTCCTGCTCGATTTCAGATGGAGTGTAAGGACGCAACGGAGGGAGAAAAGGCGGGAAGCTCAGCAGGGGGTCGTCCGACTGGATGGGCTAGAAGATCAGAGGGGCCTGAACCAGGATGAAGTAATGGAGCGGGCAAGGCTGCTAGAGGAGTTACTATTGGAGGACAAGAAAGAGGAAGTGGAATGGAAGCAGAGATCCAGGCATAAATGGCTGCGCGAGGGGGACGCGAACATGAGGTTTTTTCATTCGATGGCCTCAGGTAGAAGAAGGAGGAATTTTATTCATAGTCTCGAAGTTGGTGGGGAAAGGGTAGTGGGTGAGGCTTTGGTGGGAAGGGCTCTGAGGGGCCATTTTATGGAGATGTCGAAGAGAAGGAAACGTGAAGGATGGGGGTGGCATGGAGCAGGTGTTGAGTCACTGACATAGGTGCAGGCTTCTGGTCTGGAGGCGCCTTTTACGGGGGTGGCATGGGGGTTGAACGCAGATGGGGCGCCTGGCCCAGACGGTTTTCCGGTGTTCTTCTACAGGGAGTTTTGGGACGTACTGAAAGAAGATGTTATGGAAGTGCTCAATGAGTTCAGAGATGGCAACAGAGGATTCGAGAAGGTGAACCGGGCAATGCTCTTTCTTCTTCCCAAGAAGGAGAACCCGATCAGGGTGGAGGACTATAGGCCGATTGCGTTATCTAACGCAATCTACTTGATTGTCGCCAAGGTTTTAGCAAATAGGATCAAGCGAGTGCTGGGTGATGTAGTCCTACAAAATCAGACTGCTTTTATCCCAGGTAGACATATGGCAGACGGACTGGTTATGGCATCTGAGATTTGCCTTGCGTGGTGTCGGGAAAATGAGAAGGGATTGGTATGAAAGATTGACTTTGAAAAGGCATACGATTGTGTAGATTGGAGCTTCTTGTGGGAGTCGCTTCGTCGGCGCGGCTTCACCGACATCTGGATAGCCTGGATGAAGAGGTGCGTTACAACTTCATCGTATACAGTTTTGGTGAATGGGAGACCGGAGGGAGGTTTTTTCCAGCCGCAAAGGGGTGTACGATAGGGATGCCCGTTAGCACCAATGCTTTTCGTTCTGGTGGCAGATTCTTTGGCAGTAATGTTCAGGAGAGCAGTCAACGGAGGATGGTGTGAGGGATTCCGTAAGAGAACCATCTCTATTCCACATTTACAATATGCAGATGATATTGTGATTTTCTTGGGTGGTACGGAGGAAATGCATAAAAGAACGTGACAGTTAGTGGAGATTTTCAGCAGTATCTCTGGTCTCAGGATCAATAAAGATAAGTATGTGGTGATTCAGTTTGGGATGAATGAGGAGGGGAGTGAATCAAGGAGTATGCTTTTGGGCTGCCCCCTTGGGAAGTTGCCCATTCCTTACCTTGGGTTGCCGTTAGTAGCAGGGAGGTTAAGGAAAGCGGAGTGGGAGGTGGTCCTTAGGAGATTTGAAGAGAGACTGGCAGGTTGGAAGGCAGTCAATTTATCTAAAGGTGGGAAGTTGATACTACTTAAGCATGTGTTATCGGCTATTCCAATCTTTTTCTTTTCAACTCGGTTGATGCCAATAGGTGTAAGGAAGAAGATAGAGATAATGATGAGAAGATTCTTTTGATCAGACGGGAAGCAACAAAGATCAGGAATACCTCTGGTTGGTTGGGAGGAGCTCACGAAGAAGAGAAGCGAAGGAGGACTTGGAATTCGGGATATAAGTAGCATGAATAAAGCGCTTCTAGCTAAGTGGGTGGTACAAATTTGGGGTGGTACAGATAGATTGGCTATCCAGCTCGTACGAACCATCTATGACGTCAGAGGCTCAATGGAGGCAGACAGAGTGCGTTTTGAGTCTTCATTTTGGAGCAGGGTTCGTGAGGTTTTACCGCAGTTGAGGTCGAGAATGACACCAAAGTTGGGGGCTGGGGAGGTTTTTAGGTTTTGGCAGGACAACTGGACGGGGGAAGGGGCTCTATGTAATAGGTTCCCAAGATTATTTTCTCTGGCGGCAAGCAGGGGGTGTTCGGTTGCTGAAACTGGTTGTTCTGGTTCGTGGAACCCTACTTTTGTCTATGAGCTTTCGGGGAGAAGAAGAGACGACTTGGGCAGAATGAGGTCTGAACTACCTTCTACTAGTTGCTTATCTCACGGAAGAGATCGATTTGTATGGGAGGGAGAAAGATTCTCAGTGAAAAAGGCATACATAGTGTTCAGAGGGACAACGGAGGATCTTGACCCGGACCTGAAACAAGATATGAAGATTATTTGGGTAAGCAGGATTCCTTGTAGAGTGAAGGTCTTTCTCTGGTGCCTCAGAAGGGGTAGGATATGGGACAAGGAGAGAAGGAGCAGGTTGTTCGGTATTCTAGATGCTCGTTGTGACTGATGTGGTACGCAAGTGGAAGATGCGGAACATTTGTTTTTTACATGCCCTTGGTCGATGCAGGTTTGGAATGAGGTAGGACCGTCATCGGTGCAGCATGCTGGTTCCACCGATTTCTGAAGGTCGATAAGGCGGATGGGGATGAACTCCACGGATGATTGCTCTTTGCTGTTTGCGGTTCTTTGGACCATCTGGGGAGGAAGAAATGATGTAATTTTCAAAAATCAGAGGTTCTATCCGGAAAATGTAATAGCAAGTTGTCTTTCCCTTTATCGTTTTGGTCTTCAAGGTAATGTATCTTCTTATCAATTATTATAATGAATAGTTTTTGGCGGTGAATCCCAGCTCGGGATCTCACCCTCTTTCTTCTCAAAAAAAAAATTCAAAGTATTCATTCTAATAGTGACTGAAGTTTTTAAAACTTATTTAAAAATTCTTGCGAAATTTCATTTTTATTGTATAATTAAACTGATAGCGTATGCGTGACATGTCAATTATATAATAAAAAAACTATTATGCATTATGTGAATTTGGTCAATGCATAATACATCTTATCTAGCAAATGACCTGCGTTTCAATGCAGAAGATTGAAATTTGTTCTTAATTATTTATGGATTGAGGTAATAATTATTTCTATAGCAATTAATAAAGGTAAAATATACTTTGAAACATTAATTTTATGTATAAGATTTTTTCGATGGATACTAAATCGTATTTGAATATCATTATATATTGAGATTCTTAAAAGAAGATGTCAGAAAATATATTAATCTTTTGAAAGGAAATTTCATTATCATCTCTAAACTGATATCTTTTTAAAAAATTGAGCGGATTTTAAAATTTAAATGATGTAGACTCGTTGAATATCAATTTGGTAGACACATTTTGTCATCTCACTTTCAATTGTAACAACATGACAACGTTTCTAATAATAAAAATCATTCAACAAATATCTATTATTTTTAGACCTTGTCATAAAAATAGCCACCATATTAATTTTGATATATTTCTTAGATAATAGATGGATTCCAAAAAGGTACTTTTTATTTTATTTATATATTATAGGTATATGGATGTATGCGATGAGAATGATTTCTAGATCATGTATCTATTTTATAATTATCATAGAAAAAAGTCCACATTCATTTATTTTGCAATAAAGATAATACATAACTGATGGAATTAATGCTTAAAAAGTCAATATATATTGTAATTTCTTACGTAATATATATATATATATACATATATTATACAGGTATATGTATGCATCTGATGAAAATGAAGTTTGGACCACACATCTTTTATTTCATAATTATGAGTTATCTAATTGTCCGTAAACATTTATTTTGCACAAAAAATGTGTATATTTAATGGAAGTAATGCTACTGAATTCAATTTGTAATATAATATCTTTAAAATATGTATTACAAATTAATAAAGATATAATAGATGTTGAAAACTAATTTATACACTATTTTTATTCTCTCTTTCCATAATTGAAAATACATATTTATTTATATAAAAAATGAATTATATAAAAAAACATATGTATACATTATTAATCATAAATATTAAGGATACAAGTAGTAGGATTCACATAATTAGATTTTTTATATACAAACTTAACATGTATATAATAAAAGAAATTTTTTGTTGATATAAATAATTTTCAAGATTATATTCTAAAACAATTAATGGATGATATGACCTAAGTTAAAATGGTATGGATAAAATCCTAATTCTAAATATAGAATATATTTACAAAAGAGATAGAGAACGAAGAAGTACATAGAAAAAGAAGAAAGAATGATGGACGGTGTGTGTGAGAGAGAGAGGTGCACATATCACGAGAGGAAAGGGGAGAGCGGGAATGTGCAGGGCTCAGATGCTTTAGGAAGAAACGTGAAAAAAATCATAGTATGTGTTATAGTCTAGATGATGATGGACAGGACAACCTCTTTGCTGTCTCAATTTACGACAAATCTCAACTTATGACGAATCGGATGAGCCAACAATCACCTTATAGATCCTTCTCGTTCCCCTTCATTCCTATGGATGTACACTGATGGCATGAATATCATAAATGTTTGTTTGATGTTATTATTGGTGATTGATGAATAGCTGGCAGTGGTAGGTGATCATCAACAATTCAACATTGGCCTCCTTTATCTGCCAGCGTTGTATTGATAGCTAAGGATAGTGTGCACCGTCAACAACGAACGTTGTCAACAGTTAATGGCAATTGACCGAGTTAAAGAGACTGCAGAGGATATCGTTTAGTACCCGCCGGTAGCGATTTGTCGAACCATCGGGGATACATCCCCCAGTGACCGCGGTTTGTCGAACCACCAACGATATATATAATCCATATAAACGGAGGTTTTCAAACCGCCGTGAATAGTGACATGTCCGCCACCAGTACCGTTGACAGCACGACCTTTCTCGTCGGAGGTCAAGAGACGTTCACGGTGGCTTTTGGGGCCTACGATGGCGTTTTACAACTGTCGACGATGATCCGATTCTGTAACACCCCAACCCCAAACATAGTGCAATATCTTAAACTCACAAAGTATGAGTGTGGTATATAAGTGGTGGGGATTACTACTTGACAACTTGAGCTTAAGCATTTTGGGTGGTTGCCAACGAGTCCATCTGGGCCTGAACCCAACAAGTCTCAAGAGCAGTTTTCCTCGATAACGGATCGAAGACCAAAGCCCGAGACGTTACAGATCAGTGCAGTGTTTAGAGAGTAGCAAAGCAATCAAAGCAACGTGCATGCAATGCTACGTGTGTTTCCACCAGCACATACCTTTGACTCTTCCAAAATATTATTCTTGGTTACAGCTGCTGCATGTTAATCAGTTTTTTTGCAGGTCGGCGTGATTTTATCGACAAGGAATTAGAAGAAGTCCAAATCACTTCTCCTGCTGCTATTGTGTGCACCATGTTAGGCTATCAATCATAGGCAGGCATTGCCATCCTCAAATGTGGAGCGACTCTACGTGGGTTGCACGCTTGTGGACAACCTTAGTAGTATCTTTCGTTGCCAAACGTTGGACGTGACAACAGGAATCATGGCCTTTTGCTTCTCAATCAGTGACCTTGACGTGACTGGACGGGCCCTTTTGGCCAAACGTGCTGTTGCTCCTCGAGACTTGGCGAAGCACCACCGCTGTCACATGGAAGAGGAGCTTACACCCATCCCTTCATGGTGTTCTGCTTCTTGGAGCTTGTCATTGGCCATATATCGATGGGACAAGCTGGATCCGCATGGCCCCATACCTTCCCCATCTGTTGCTGTCTTCTTTTTATGCTCTGTTTTTTTACCATGATTCCAAGGGCTCGCAAGGAAATCAATGGGTTGTTCCACATTTTATCCTGTTTATCTTCACCCATTGATTCTTTGTTACTTGCTCATGCTTGGTGAGAGAAAGAGACTTTATATAACAACTCCTATATGTTGGAATGATCCTTCAGTCATTCAATCTTACTCAACAACAACTACAAATAATATGTATAATATATCATTGGTACAAGATCATGTTTTTATCATTTGTGGCCCTTTTAAATTCTGCAATATCAATTGTATTCCTTTTTTTTGATATAGGTTGTGATCTTGACTTCTTACAAAATTAACAGTGTTATCTTTTCGTTAAGGAAATCTAGGGACATAACTGATTTTACAAAAGGGTGAAACGGTGAATTTGTAAGAAGTTAGGGGCACAACCAATATTAAAAAAATTGAGGGGTATAACTAATGTTGCATAATTTAAGAAGTACAAAGTGATAAAACCCTACAAGATATGACTGATTTGATTTTTTTATTAAATTAAACAATAATCAATGCCCACAGTCACAATAGTAGAAGAGCATTGAGACACAATCTCAGTGGTGCTCCTCCCTGTCTATGGAATGAAGCAACCTGACCTCATACTGAATGCAAAACTATAAAGGAAAGTAAAATCAGAAACTAACTACAACTATACCACTTGTAGCTAATAAAACACTCCATGTATGTTGTGTGGCTATAGTTGTTAGGGGCTTAAACGAATCAAATACCTCTAAAATCCACCATGATGCAGATTAAATTTATTTTACGAGTTTCAATTCGGAACTCATATCAAATTTTAAATGAATTTGCTATCTTAAATTCAAATTCGTTTTATTTTATATCGAATTTGTAGTGTTATTTGATGTTTTAAAGCTTATATAAATAATTTTATACAAAGAATATAATAATTTTTTGAAGAAAAATATCAAGCATATAATATATAGTGGATAAAAATATCAAATTTTTACAGTTGTTGTATTTCTTTTACAATCTAAATGTACTTTTTTTATTTGATGAAGAAATATATGGATGCAATATTATTAAATAAAGCATGTTAGAGAGAACATTATTGGTGAAAAAGTTAAAGCATTATGATTACAATTGCATGTTAAAGCAAGACAAGATCAAGGTCATATAGAAAACTAATACAAACTAACATATTAAAATAATGAGAATAACAAAATATAACTTAGCAAGATAAAACCACTTCATTCGTTGTGAGGATCATCGATGTCGAAAAATTGAAGTCATGACATAAAAAATTGATATACAAAAACAAGTTACATTATATTAAGAAGAGCTTGTAAATTACTAATGTAATGACAAACAACGTCTTTGCATTGACAGCAATCATCATGGATTAGCACCATTGTTTGCACTAAGTTTGTGCGATCTTTTATCAATATTGAAAAGGAGAAGGGGAGGCAAGGTAGGAAATGCGATAATATGGAAATAAATATATGGCATGGAATTATAATAAAAATCATAAAAAGTTGTTCTTTCCTGGTAGTCGTCATCTGTAATATTTCCTACTATATTTATTTATATTGAATATTTAGTCTTGAACTAAAACGATTATAATACATAAATATTAAATTTGGAATGGCTTGGAGTGTTTTGTGATTTTCTTAATACCTTAAAATATCTGAATAACATACTAAGATTAATATCTATACTTATAATAAATAACTAACAATCAAGCTATGTCACTAGGCTAAAACATAAAATATAAATGAGAACTTCGATATTTTGCATTAATGATGCACGGATGACCATATAGATACATACGCACCTACACTTACAACATTTATTCTTTTGTTATCCTTCTTCCGGAAACATCTTTTGATTTGAAAAGAAGATTTGAAGACAATATATATTTGCAATCAAATTATATAGAAAAACATATGTCAAACCATTAACAGGTTGGTTAGATTATGTGGTTTGAATTAAATTAATCGATTTAATTGTCTATCTAATTACGTGTTATATAGCTTAGAATTATAGTGACACAAGATAGTGTGATAATGCCACAGCTTCTTAATGCATAAATGTCATTTTCTATCATACACGTCATTGCAAAATTCCATCTCTGATGAGATGGTACTATTTATCTCAGTAACGTATTCAAAAGATCATCATTTTAAGGCATTGGTTTTATCTTATGTAGCGTGCGTAATTCTCTCTTAAATGGTGGTCAAAATTAAATAATAAACAAATTTAATAGACGTGATGTTAGAGTTAGAATATCAATAATATATATGCCTCTGGCCTTTATACTAGTTGCATAAATAGGTTTTATCTTAGGTATCCCTCATTACATGTTTTAAATCCAATGCATTATATCGTAGAAGATTTAAGCTGATGTACTCCAAAATGATATTCGAAGACCACTACTGAGTGTGGGTCGTGTTATTTCTAACCTATTGCTTTAAAATCTGCATCGATTGATATAATAGAACATTAATTAAACAGTCATTTATATTATGCTGTGTGTACGTTCTATATATGAATCATTAAGTAGAAGATTATGGACAGTAGACTTATCTTTTTAAAAGTACTTTTTTTTTTGTTTTCGTGTATGGTATGAATGCGTAATAGCATGCATGTGTTTAATAACTTTATTTATGTTATGAAGATTTTAACGTTTGAGGTAATTCTTAACCTCTTCTTCCTATAACGTTTGAGGTAATTTTTAATGTGTCTGGGGCTGAATGCGGACGGTGTGCCAGGTCCTGATGGGTTCCCCGTCTTCTTCTACAGGAAATTTTGGGACTTGCTGAAGGACGAGGTGATCGCTATGATCAATGAGTTTAGGGAGGGTAACAGGGGTTTGAGAAAGTCAATAGAGCACTGCTTTTTCTTCTCCCCAAGAGTGACCATTCGCGAAGAGTGGAAGACTACATGCCAATTGCATTGTCCAATGCCTTATACTTGATTGTTGAGAAGGTTCTGGCGAATAGACTAAGGGAGTTCTTGACTCGGTGATTCTCCAAGGTCAATCTGCCTTCATACCCCGTCGACAGATGGTTGACAGTTTGGTTATGGCATCTGAGATCTGCCTTCAGTGGAGACGTGAAAAAAGAAGAGGATGATCTGGAAGATATACTATGCCAAAGCATACGACTGTGTGGACTGGAACTTTATGTGGCCGTCCCCGAGACATCGTGGCTTCCCAGATCAATGGATTTTATGGATAAAGAGGTGCGTCATGACTTCTTCTTATTCAGTGCTGGTGAACGGGAGCCCGGAAGGTGGTTTTATCCAACCTCAGAGGAGATTGCGGCAAGGTTGTCCATTGGCTCCGATGCTTTTTCTCTAGGTGGCGGATGCTTTGCGGTTCTATTTAGGCGCGCAGTGAGTGAAAGGTGGTGTGAGGGTTTTCGAAGTGGATCAATCTCTATTCCTCTCTTGCAATATGCGGATGATACGATGCTCTTTCTGGAAGGTTCGGAGGATGGTGCATATTGTGGAGGTCTTCAGTAGGCTCTCAGGTCTTCAGATAAACATACATAAGTCGGTTGTGATCCCATTTGAGATAAAGGAAGAAGAAGGTGGTGGAATGACGGATTTGTTGGGCTGCTCGATAGGGAAGCTGCTGATTTCTTACCTAGGCCTCCCCCTAGTGGCAGGAAAACTGAAGAAGTCGGATTCGGACATGGTCCTTCACAGATTTGAGCAAAGGTTAGCGGGCTGGAAAGCGGTCTCCCTTTCTAAGGGGGGAAAGCTGATTCTCTTGAAGCATGTCCTCTCAGCTATCCCAATTTTCTTTTCTCTACTAGAATGATGCTAGTAGGAATACACAAGAAGTTGGAAGCGATGATGAAGAGATTCTTCTGGTCAGACAGAAAGCAACAAAGAACTGGGGTGCATTTTGTTGGTTGGGAGGAGATGACGCGCCCGCAAAGCGAAGGTGGCTTAGGGATTCGAGATATGGCTTGTATGAACAAGGCACTTCTGGCAAAATGGATAGTTCAGATTTGGGGAGATTCGGATAGCTTGGCAGCCAGACTACTACGCGAGATCTATTGAGTCCGGGGCTCGCTTGAAGCTGGGAGAACAAGGTTTCAATCTCCTCTGTGGTGCGGTGTGCACGAAGTCTTACCTTTCTTGTCTCCGAACGCCTACATACTCCTAATCAGATAAGTCGTACCCGAAGCTCCTGTTCAAGAGTGAAGGATGATTCATAGGCAAAGAGCGAGGGTAGGCTTGATATCTTGGCCGCTAGCTGACAATCATTCCAGGGACCTAGGATGCCTTCCCTTCCCACCTATACCTCTTGCTGATGTGAGATTGACTGGTACTTTAGTCGACCGTCGATAGTGAGTTTTCAGAGATCAGAAAGGGTGCTGACTTCTCCGTAAAAAGACTCCACAGACTTTCAATCAGATGGCCTTTGACTAGTAAGAAAAGCAGCTTATAGCGTAGAGTCGACAGCTTATTTGCTTATTTTCCCAGCCATTGAGAACTATATCAAAGAAAAGAATTGATCGGAGCGCAGGTCTCTAGTCTACGTCAGGAGCGAATGAAAATACGGCTGAAGATCGGCAATGGGGAAGTTTTCCAGTTCTGGAGAGACGATTGGACAGGGGACGGGACACTATGTAGCAGGTTCCCAAGGTTTTTTTCTTTGGCAGCTATGAAGGAGTGTTCCGTGGCGCAGCAAGGGCTTCGGGGACGTGGGACATGTAGTTTTGGTCAGTAATCTCTTCTCACCGTTTGGATGATTTAACCAGGATGCGGTCCGAGCTGCCCACGCCAGATTGTTTTACAGAAGATAGAGACCCTTTTGAATGGGTTGGTGGTAGATTTTCGACAAAGAAGGCATATAGAGAATTCAAGGGGACTACAGTGGACATGGATATTGACCTTTGCCAGGATATGAAGATCATACGGGCTTGTAAGATTTCGTGCAGAGTTAAGATCTTCCTTTGGTGCTTGAGGAGGGAAGATTGTGCGACAAAGCAAGGAGGGAAAGGCTTTTTGGCATTGAGGACACTCAGTGCGACAGGTGCAGAGAACAAATTGAGGATTCAGATCATTTGTTCTTCAGGTGTCCAATGTCAGAACAGTTATGGCAGGAGGTAGGGGTAACTTGGGTTTCGACTGGAAGTGCAGTGGATTTTTGGAGATCAATGAGATCGGTAGGGGGAAGCTCAACAGATGACTGCACCCTACCTTTTGCACTCCCGATGAATACCCATTCATCACTCTTTATTCTTATATTTTAGCTACAAAAACCTTTGCAAATGCATGTAGATATGTGTAAATAGGAATAATTACCAAAAGCATGCATCGTGTAAAAACCTATAATTAGCATGTTTTTGTGCAAAAATAAAAGAATAAAGATTAAAAAGAAAAAGAGGGAAATATTTAGAATAAATATTGAGCAACCTAACCCAAGGGAGGGCTCAGCATGGGCCTGACCGCATAAAAGCCAAAGTAGAGGGAGATAGGGGCTCTTGTGTATATATCTATGTAAATAAATAAAAATATTTTTCCTCACCAAAAATATGCTTGTAAATACTTGTATATATCTATAAAATATAAAAACAAAATAAAAAGTTAAAAATCAAAAAGATCAAAAATACCTCCTTTCATCATGTACATAAACCACACCTATATTTATTTAGCTTTATAAATATATAAAAGTAATTTTTATAATTCTTGTAAATAGTCTATGTTATGTACTGTAAATAAATAAAATAAAAAGAATCAAAACCAAAACAAAATAAAAATAGAAAAATTAAAAATACAAAAATACAGTGTACATATACCATGTATATAGATGTAAATATCTATTTATTTTACCTATGTATATAAATAATAAAAATAAAATAAAAATACCTTTTTATTCCTTATTTTATTCTATAAATAAATAAAATATAAAATGGGAATAAAATTGTACAAAAATAATATATAAAAAATAAAAAAAAACCCTATATATATTGTATATACCTATATCTAGTACATATTATGTATATAGCCTATTTTTATTTCCAAAAATTAATAAAAAATCACCAAAAAATAGAAAAAAATAAAATAAAAATATTTCATGTTTGGAGTTTTTGCAGATTCGGCCCCTAGCTACCCCTATTTGTCACCTCAAGATCCAGCCACGTGGCCGAACCCCATTGGGTCCTGGGGATGTTGACCGCCCGGTCAACTAGCCCCCCCAGGACCACTTCCCACGGGTCTGAGCAGCGGACACGATTTCTCCAATTATTACCCGCTCAACCCGACACCCATCTCCTTATACCCCGGGTCCGAATCATTCCCCTTGCATCCGACATCCTCGCCGGAGCCGCTCTCTCGGGATCCGCGCGCTCCTGAGCTTGCCCAGACCCTTCCTTCTCGGACCCCTAATCGTATTTAGCTGCAGCTCCGCCACCTTCCCACGCCATCTTTGGCCATTTGCTTCATTCTCTAGTGAGCTCCAGAGAGAGAGAGAGAGTGAGGTGACAGCTCGCATCCCCGACCTGTTGCAGCGAGGAAAGCCGGCGAAACCATCGATCCGGCGACGTTGCCGCCGTAGCTCCGCCACCTGAGCGAGCTTCGAGCCTCGGGCCGAGACGACCCTTGAGGCGACGACCAGGAGCACCCCCTGCTCTTCCCCAGTCTCACCGTTCATCCAGGTAGTCCCGTAGCTCCGCTATTTCATTCGATTTTCGTTTACCCCCAATTTGCGCCGCCGTCGTCTTTCTTCGATTCACCCCGGTTCCGACCACCATCCGACCATCGGACCCAACCTTCACGTTCGCCTTCCTCCGCCGCACGTTCTCCACCCACACACGCAACCCAGCTCGCACATGAGTTGGGAACCGGGCTCCTCCGTCTACCACCTTCGCCGGAGCCCGCCACCCCGACGCACCAGCCACCTTCACATCGCCTAACCGGGTCGAGGCAATTTGCCCTCGACCCGCGAGTCTTTTGGTTCACTTTGCAGGTCAGAACGAGGGCCATCTGAGGCTCTCCGTCACTCGGCCAGAAGACCAGCTCCGCCGACCGCGCCTGAGCTCCTCCGAGCTCGATTCGATCATCGGAGTGTCGCAGCAGACGCAGGAGCGCACCAGCTTTCTTCTCCGATCATCAGAGCGCTCCGAGGAGGAGGCCAGCGCCAGCACGAGCCCGGCGAAGCTCGCCGGGGCCCAGTTCTTCCAGCACCCTCCGGCGTCGTTGGATCAGCCCCCAGCTCCAGACGCCATCCTGACCGTTGGTTCCTGGAGCTCCCCTCGACGTCAAATCTGAGGCGACTGATCCGGACCGTCAGATCCACACGTGTCCTGGCCTAGACCGTTGGATCGACCAGAGCAGACCCAGCGCTGAGAGCCGCCCTCGTTTGGATCGTCCGATCTCCACGTGGCAGTCATCCAGCCGCTCCGGTTAATAAAGGGTAAATTACCCTTAGGCCCTTATCTTTGTTTTAGTTCGCATTAGTCCTGTAAATATTAAAGTACGTTGTTTAGTTTTAGGTTTAATTGCATAGAGGACCCTGAGCTTCAGATATTTGCATTTATACCCCTGCCTGTGTGAGCCACGTGCTTCGTCACGTGTTATTTTGGTGTATTTGCAGTTTAAGCCCTTGTAGTTCTGGTTGTTATGAAATGAATGAAAGTTCTTAGTTAATTGCATTTATACCCCTGTGCGTGGTTTATTTCCGCATGTGCGATATTTTTTGGGTTATTTGCAACTAAGGCCCCTGGACTTTTGGTACGTGTTACCAATAAGTCCTCGGGACTTATTTTTGTTACATTTAGGTCCCTGAGTGCCCCAGGCACGTGCTTGGCGCGTGTTTTGCTGGGTATTTTGCACCGGGACCCCCAGAACTTTGGGTATTTGCATTCCAGTCCCTGTGCACAGTACCCTTTTGTTATTTTGGAATAAAATATCAAATCACCTCGAAATCTAATGAGAATTTGACACATGGCTCCTGCCATGGTGTAGGATTTTCACGGATTTTTGAGGACATTTCTGATTTTGTTTGCTATTTTTAAAAATTCGAAAACCTTAATTTTTGTTACTGTCTAGATTGAAAAATCACAAAAAATATAAAAACTCCCTTAAAAATTCCCTAAAAATTAGCTACTGTTTAGTTTAGTTTGTTTGATTTTCCAGCCAATTTTGGCTATTTTTCATTGCTTAAAAACCTTAAAAACTTAAAAATACTCAAAAAGGCCATAAAATTCTAGTAAATACATTAAAACCCAAAAATAATAAAATTGGTACCTAAATTTTCCTTGTTTCCTCTATTTTAGAGGAAAATTACCTCCAGGCCATTTTGAGGCCCTTGGATATTTTATCTAGGGCTTTTTGGCTCGGTTGGACAGTACCCTTTATTTTTGCCACTGTTTGATTTTTAGAAAATAAAATACACATCAGAAAATTATCAAAAATTCACCAAAAACATTAAAAATTATAAAACACATAAAAATATTTTTGTTTTGACTTTTGGCTGATTTTTGGTGCTTGAAATAATTTGTTGAAGTGAGCTTGTATTTGCTTTTCTTATTTTCTTCATATATTAAAAATCCAAAAAATATAAAAATAATTAAAAACACTAAAAAGATTTTATTTCTTTATTTTATTTGTTTTTACTACTTCGTAGGCCATCGGCCAATCCGTGCTCCTTGAGTTCGACCCTGGGTGCTATACCAGGTTAATCACATAGCAGGACCGCTTATTCGTGCTTGATTGATTTTTGATTTATTTAGTGGTTCATTTTTCTTGTTGACCCGAGTCTGAGTGATTGAGGTCTCAATGACCATATAGACACCTGATTGCCTTAGTCATTCGGATCGGTCATCAGAATGGCGCCGTTGCCGGGGAGCACGGCTTAGTAGTTGATTTTCTTTTCGTTTTATTTTCGCGGCTTTTCGCGGCTCTTCCAGAGCTCGCGGCTTTTCACGGTTTTTGTCCATATTTTCTTTTTGTTTTATTTTGTTGTGTTTTCTTTTTCTTTTATTTTTGATTTTATTTTTATTTTGTGTGTCTATTTTATTTTACATTTTTGCATATATACCCTTTTATTTTTATTTTCATTTCTTTTTCCTTTATTATTATTTGATTATTGGTTCTGACAACTCTGTTTTCTCTTGCGAGGGCCCGAGGACCGAGGCGGCTGATTTCGAGAAGCCGACGCAACCGCGGGGTTCGGAGGCGGCTCCCTTCTATACGGAGCCGCAGGAGAGAGTGAGAGAGAGTTGAGTGGGTGAGGATTAGGATAGACTTTTATTTTTATTCATTATTATTGTAATAATACAGGACATTCTCAAGACACTTGGACTATCTGCCGTAGTGGGTCTGTTTCGCCGAGCACCGGTGTGCTCGGGGGACCCTTAGGACCTTAGCGGTTTTTCGCGGTTTTTCGCAGTTTTATTTTATTTTCTTTCTGCCTTTTTCGGTGTTTACGCGGTTTTTGCTCGAGCCCCTAGACTTAGGAATTTCTGGTGACTGTGCCGTAATTAGTAGGATCCACACACCTAACTACTTATCTGTTCCTATAGATCGTTAATTGGATCTACTAAAAATAATTAATAAAAATAACCGACTCATTTGCCTTCATAGCCTACGTGCCGCAACCCGTCTTGTAAAGCGCTTACTCCTACCCCCGATTTGTCGGACAGAGGAGGGACGGGCCAAGACCGGACTCTTTGGCTTGGAGGTCGGTGACCGGTTAGACGGTTCTTCGCTAGAATTGCTCATCTAGGACTCGGCTTTCCCGTTGCATCATATAGGTAGTTTCCTTTCTGTCTTTACATTTATGCGCGGATCATATTGCATGTAGAGTGCTGGAGACAGGTACGCATTTCTTACTCAGCATGCATCATTGATTTATCGTGCATCGGCTTTTTCGTCTTCTCCCCCCTGTTTTGGACTTAATAACCAGGAGAACCGAAAAATTTGTTAGGACGTTTGTTTTTATTTGAAAAAGACTAAAAAGAGAAACCATAAAATTGGGACTGGCTAATACTATTGATCTTAAAATCCGCTCACCCTAAAAATTTTATCTTGGGGAGAGCAACCCCCTCATTGTATGGTTTGGATGCGCGAGAGAGTGACCCACACCCTAGGTAGAGCCCCCCGGTACTAGTCCCGACTGATTACCGACTTTTCCGTGCGGGCCAGTCGGTTGGGATAGCATCGGATATCCTAACAGGTCACGTAAGCGCTCTGATATTTTGTGTGTTCACCAAATAAAATTGACAAGATAAATTGACCGAACTTTCACGGTCTTCAGCTCGTGTTGCGTTGGTGAACCGGGGGTTTGTTTGTGATCATAGTTTCTCCAGATCTCATCCGTACTACTCGCTAGATCAAGATGATGGGTAGACGGTCTCTTAGGCAGCCTCTGGCTGCACCGCTTTCGGGCACGTCTACCTCATCATCTAGGTTGTCTCGCGAGAGCCGAGACCAGCTCTCCGAGCCCGAGTACGATTCCGCCCTGTTCCCCCTCGACCCCCTTTCTGTTCTACCTGAGAGACACGAGCCCGAGGAGAGACTGATTGATTTGACAGCACCTGAGTTGGGCTCGTTTGATTTTGCAGACGTCATGGCCGGAGCCGGCAGTTCCGATGATCACTCCCGTCAGCCCGAGCATTTTGTACTAGACCAGGGAGCGATCAACTCCACCCTGATCGCATCACTTGAGACACTCTAGCAGCAGTTACGCGATCAGGGGGCATTCATGATAGAGATGAGGCGAGAGTTGGAGAGGCTCAGAGCAGAGCGAGACCAGCAGAGCGAGCCTGAGGAGATACCTGATGCAGAGGCACGAGCCGCAGCAGCCGCAGCAGCAGCAGCAGCCGCAGCCGCCGCAGCGGGAGGCGCTGCGACAGGAGGACCACCACGACCGATGCGGGAGTTGCACAACCCCGGATCGACACTCATGCATCATTGGGTAGTAGTGCCAGCGATCGTGGGGGACTTCAAGTTCCCCCCGAACACCTTGCAGTTACTGCCCCGTTTCCACGGACTTGCCACTGAGGAGCCCCACCTCCACCTCCAGGAGTTTCTTATGATCTGCAGCACTGTCCACGATCGCCATGTGGACCAGGACACGATCCGGATGATAGCCTTCCCGTTTTCACTGGCAGATAGAGCAGCCACCTGGTTGAAGCATCTTGGGAGGTTTGTCTACACCTGGGAGCAGCTCCGCACCGAGTACTTGAACAAGTACTATCTACTCGGGCGGACGAATGCAGCGAGGGCCCTGATCAGCAACTTCTCCATGTTTCCCAATGTGCAGTTTTATGAGGCATGGGAGAGGTTTCGAGAGCTCCTAGACCGATGCCCGCACCACGACATCTCCAAGCCAAACCTAGTTCAGAGCTTTTTCAGCGGGTTGACGCCAGAGCTTCAGGGTCTGGTGAACACTTCTTGCGGCGGGTCCTACTTTGCCAAGGACCACGACCAGGTCTGGGCCATCTACGAGGAGATGGCCGAGAACTACATGGTGATGTCCCAGACCAGGTTGTATACTCAGAGACCCCAGCCACAGCAGCCAGGACCCGTGCAGTACCAGCGGATAGCACGGGTAGATACAGGTCCATCCAGTTCGTCCGTAGCCGCAGCAGCACAGGCAGAGTCGACAGCTGCGGACATGGGTATCATCAGCGAGAAGTTGGACCGCATGGAGCTGATTGAGAAGAAGCAGTGCCAGAGCATCACTCAGATGGAACAGATGGCACAGGTTCTGAGCGACATGAAGACACAGCTCATGTGTCTCCAGGAGGCACAGGCGGCTCCTCAGCCCCGTCTTCAGTCGCGAGGCGACTCCGGCAGCAGCAGCAGCTCGTCCCAGCGCTCCAGCACGCTTGTGCAGCCTAGACAGGTTCACCTTGTACAGGCGGAGCCGTACCAGCAGCCGCAGCCCACCTACCAGTCCCCACCATCTCCAGACATGCATATGGTGGTATACCAGCCGGACCAGCCTCTGACAGTACTCCCGCCAGCCCCCTACGATGCCGAGCCGTTGATGGATGTCAACGGGATTTGGTATGACCGCCCCCAGCCTGGGATCCGACGAGACCATCCCGGATTCAGGTGGGGGAGTGGTGGTACCCAGCCCCAGCAGCAGCCGTCAGGTCAGGGAGGGCAGTACTCCCAGCAGAGAGATCACCAGCCGCAGCAGCAGCCCCCAACATACCAGCAGCACCAGCCATCATCCTTCGGTCCTCGTCCCTATCAGCAGTAGGGACAGTCGTGGAGACGTGAGCAGCAGGCTCACCCAGTTCAGCAGCAGCACCCTTCCTCATACCCCTCTTGCCACCAGCAGCAGTTCCAACAGCCTCACCCCCAGAGAGGCTACCCGTCGGGCTCCCACGAGAGCCCCGCTTTCGATGACATCGCCCGCCTCGTCACGGACCAGCAGGCCACATTCAGACGGGAGATGGACGAGTTCCGCCAGGAGATGCGGGACTTGGTGAGAGGGAAGGCCGCCATTCCAGCCCAGATCGAGCCGAATCCGAATAATCTCAAGAGGAAATCTGAGCAGGTAGTACACACTGAGTTTGCCACTCCTAGTGACCCATTTGTTGATACATCTTCGGATCTATTTGATGCTGATTTTGTCACACTTAGGAGAGATAGGACCCCAGCAGGCGGCGGCGCCTCATCTGAGCTTCACCACGAGGATACTTCTGAGGCGCCACACGAGGAGGAGAGCGGTACTGAGGCCGCTCCAGATGATGATGGTGGCACTGATGCCACCAAAGATGCTGATCCCACCGGCGGTACTGAGGCCGCCGCTTCACCAGTTCGAGGAGGTGGTACTGATGCCACCCGTTTAGCCGAGCCAGCCCGCGGTACTGATGCCGCGAGACGTCTACCAACAGCAGCAGCAGCAGAGCCAACCCGTGGTGGTACTGAGGCCACCGGTGTTTGCGTTGAGAGAGATGTTGTTTTTCCTCGCCTTGATGTATCTCAGAACTTTGGTTTGAATAAAGGGAAAGGTTTAGTTTCTTCTGGTCCCACTGTGGTGCATGATGTATGTGTGGATCCGGTCGTCGAACCGTCTAGGCCTTTTCCTAGTCCTTCATCTGTGAAGGACCCTGTGATCCCCTTCCCTAGAGCCCTTCAGATGGGGAAGGGGAAGAAAAAAGAAAATCCAAAAAAGAGAGAGCTTGAGGAGTTCAGCCAGAGCATGATCGATCGATTCCACATCCAGCTGACCCTCCAGGAGGCTTTGCAGCACATCCCCCTCCTCCAGCGTTCTTTGAGAGACAGGACTACAGTCAGGAGGAGGAGGAGGAACCATACTTCAGAGATCAATGTGCTGACGAAAGCCACGTGTTTTGCGATCCAGAACCGACTGCCAGCCAAGAGGCCAGATTCAGGGGCCCCATATGACAGATGCCAGATTAGTGAGCAGAGGTTCGATCGCACTCTACTAGATAGTGGATCGTCGATCAACCTTCTTCCGGCAGCCCTTCTCGACCGCTTCGAGTTGGGCACTCTTCGACAGAGCAGGACAGTCCTTCAGTTCGCTGATCGATCTGTCAAGAGGCCGAAGGGGTTGTTACGAGACGTTATCGTCACGATTCAGGGCCTGAAATTCCCCGTGGACTTCGTAGTGTTGGACATGGAGATCCCTGAGTCAGTGGCCGATACCCCCATCATCCTTGGTCGCCCGTTCTTGGCCACAGCCAAGGCGGTGACTGATCATGATAGCGGGAAGGTGTACTTTCACGTCGAGGGCGAGAGTATACAAATAGAGACGGTCGAGGACTACAGAGCTAGAGAGAGAGCCCGCTCAGATGCGAGTACAGATTCAGAGCAGCTGACAGACGCAGAGCCAGACATCCACCAGGACTGTGATTTTGTGATCACAGATGATGAGGCAGTTTGGGCAGATCCTGCAGCCCAAACCATCCTCTCATATTCAGATACAGCTGATGCCGAGATGATAGCAGAGGAGAGTCTGGAGAGCACAGTCTTGGTTCAGGATACCACAGAGGCAGCAGAGCCGGTTCTTGATCGCTACACGGATTCCAGTGATGGTGGTGCTGAGGCCACCTTGCTTTACGGTGGTACTGATGCCACCGCGGTTGATACAGATCCCTCGGATTCAGAGTCTGATTGGGCCGATTGTGATGATCAGATGCCAGACCTGATTCCACCTGAGCCGACAGATGAGGAGGAGGCAGATGCTGTGCAGACCAGAGACAGTGCAGTTGAGCAGCCTTCTCCCGATCCAGTTTGCGAGAGTTCGCTTCACTTCTCCCAGGCAGATTTGGCAGACTTAGCAGCATTCAATCAGTTTCTTCCACAGCCAGATTTGCCAGCACCCAGCATTCCAGAGCTGAAGCCGCTCCCTACTTCGCTGAAGTATCGATTCCTTGCGGGCGAGCCAGAGATGCACCCAGTCATCATCTCCGCCGAGTTGACTAGAGAGCAAGAATCCCGTTTGATGGGGGTTCTTGAAAAGAACCGCAAGGCGATCAGATGGAGCGTAGCAGATCTCCATGGGATTAGTCCATCAGTGTACTCCCACCATATCTATCTCGAGGAGGGGGCGAAGCCGTCGCGTGAGTTCCAGCGGCGACTGAACCCCAACCTGAGAGAGGTTGTGATGAAGGAAATATCGAAATGGTGGAGTGCAGATTTTATTTATCCCATTTCCGACTCCAAGTGGGTCAGTGAAAAGCGAAAATGCGAGAGCCGCTAAATAGCGGTCTGGCAAGTCAGACTCACTGTCGCTGATGCGACTGCTCAAACTTCCTCGGTCTTCAACAATTAACCCACACAATCAATCAGAGAATGAATAACAAGGATTAAAATTTATTATACCCTACTAAAGATGTACAATGGCAAGTAAGTAGGGGTCGAACTCAAGAAGCAAAGGTGTAAAGCACGGATAAAAATCCAAACCTAGGTCTAACAAGCTACTTAGCCAATCTAAAATTTTTTGTGGGTTTTTGATTTTTATAAATTTTTTATTTAATTTTTAATTTTATATTTTTGTATTTTGATTTTTAATTTTCTGATTTTTATATTTTATATTTTATATTTTTTATTTCTTTTTCAATATTGGAGAATAAAGACAATATAATAAAAGGGCAAGCTAAAATATTTATAAAATGGTGCAAAAATAACCAAAAATTCAGGAATAAAATATTTTTGATATTTTTATGGTTTTCTACTGTTTTTATGATTTTTGGGAGTTTTTCAAAGTGTTTTTGATATTTTTAGATATTGAAATAAAGCAAAACAGTGGAAATAATGCTGGCTGTGGTAAAAACGGGAATTAAAAATAGCAAACAGCAACACCAAATTTTCACACTATTTTTCAAATAAAAAGAACAAAATTAGGAATAAACAGAACCTGAGTTTATAATTTTTGGATTTTTCTACTATTTTATATAATTTTTTGAAGTTTTTGGATTGTTTTTAAATTTTTACTGTTTTTCTTTTGAAATTTTTAATGATTTTTGGACTGACACTAAAATAGGATAAAATAGACACTAGATGATTTTTTTGGAATTTTTAGAGGTGTTCTAATATTTTTTTGGTATTTTCTAAGCTAGACAGTGCACAAAATAGATGTTTTTGATTTTCAATAAATATGAAAATAAAGTAAAATCAGAAACTAAATAGATGGCGTTAAAGTACACATGTCCAGATGCTTAAGTCTATTTTTGTGGAATTTTTGGGCTCGAAATGATAGGTCAAATAAATACAACAAGCATACAAAAATTAAAGGTCTGGCAGGGACCTATATGCAAATAGATAAAACTATGGGGGCACAGATGCAATTTCCACCACAAAATCACGCACAGCTCACGTGAAACACCATTCACAAGGGCATAATTGCAATTAAAGAGAACCGGCTGGGCATGCATGCAAAATTTCCAACAATATATTATATATCCTACGCACAGGGACGAAATTGCAAATACATAAAAGTCCTGGGCCTAACTTGCAAAATACCCAAAAGTCACACGCCAACGTCACGTGAGGTGACGTGGCGTGGACTGAACTGCAAATAGTGATAATGTGAGGGCCTGCGTGCAAATATTACAATACTTTTTAAACTACAAATAAAAGTTACTAGACTAGAAAGTAAATACAAAAAGGCGTGGGTTAAAAGTGCAAAATACCCACGGGGCTTGATCCTGCGGTCAATGGCAAGTCACTTGTCCACGTGGCGCCCATCCGACGGTCCATACCCCTTCGTCGCGGACGGCTGGGATTAGATCTTCGATGCTTGATCGGACGGCGGGGAGGTGCAGGAGATCGGACGGCTGATGACGCGTCTGGAGCGGGCTTCTGATCCAACGGCAGGGGAAGGTTCACGAAGAACACCTCCCCGGCGAACTTCGGCTGGCGAATACGGCCGACACACGGCCTCTCCAACCCCAGGATCAAGGGCGAAACGATCCTGGGGCACGTCCGCGTCTGTAGGAGGTCTCAGGCGAGCCTGAGATGGCTTGAAGCGGCCGGACGGCGGAGGTGGCCTGGGGAGCTGCTCCTGAAGTCTTCGAGGGTCGATGGAGCCTTCTCCTTGGCTCGGACCTGCGTGGTTAGTTGCGCAAAATCCAGGCGAAGCCGCAGGTGGGTTCCGATGGTTCCGATGAGGCGGAAGAGGGTGCGGGCGAAGAACTCCGGCGAGCGGCGGAGAGGGGAGCTCGATCGGCTCGATCTGAGCGAGGTCGAGGGGTAATGAAGGGTGGTGCGGAGTGACGGAGCGACGAGGAAGAAGATGGAGGTGGTCGGCGCGGCGGTCGATAACAGGAGTAGTCGGAAAATGGAGGCAGAGCTCAGCTCCGCCGTGGACTTTGATCGAGGATTCACGGCGATTGGGTGATCGAGGCTAAAAACTGCTATAGGTCTACACTAATCTACGCTACAACTACAAGAAAACGAAGAGAGAGGAGGAGGGGACTCACCAGAGACGTCGGGCGATGAAGCTCGGCGGAACTCCGGCGAGGGTCGGATCGACTTCGATTCGACGCCAGATGACGCAAACCCCGGTTCAAATCGACTCCTGCTGTCACCAGGAGCACAATGGGCTAGGGATTTTCGGGTGGATTTGGCGGAAGAAGGATCAAAATCAAATTGAAGTCGGGGGGTCCTATTTGAAGAGATGACGGCGAGGCGAGGAAGACGAGGCCTCAGAGCATCGGTCAGTGATCCACAACCCAAGGAATCACTTGGGCGTGAATCACCATTGACCGAGGAAAAGATTCCAAGAAGGAACCATCACCAAATGGTGATCGAGGTTCCCTCGAAAAAGGAGTGAACATAGGGTCAAACCCGACTCTGACAAGGGACAGACCTCGGTCAGGGAGTTGACCGAGGTCAACCAATAGAGCGTTCTGGTTGGTCCACGTGGACCAACCAGAAAATTCCTTGGCTAAAAACCCTTATAAAATGAATTAAAAATAGCAGACGAATTAATTAAATTTTAAGTATAAAATAAAAAATGTTTGTAATTTTATGAAGTATTTTATGGTGATTTTTGTTTATTTTTATGAGCTATATTTTTACAAGTTTGTACTTATACCCTTATAGGTATCTATATCTATGTATTTAAGTATTCTATTTTTATTTAGGTATTTTTAATTTATTTTATTTTGATTTTTATTTTCTAAAATTATAAAATACTTTTATATACACAAATATATTTTTATTTTAATTTTCTGATATATTTTATATACTTAATAAAATGAAAGTGTTATTTGTATAGGTACAGCTACATGTATTATACCTATGTATTATAATATATACAAGTATTTTTATTTGTATTTTATTTATGTTTTTATTCTGATTTTAATGCACATAATTATTATAAGTATTATTTACAACATTATAAAAGTATAAAATTTATAAAAGTAATAAATAAATAATAAATTGAATATTTTAATATGTACAAGTATACAATGAGGGTCCAAAAGTCAACTTTCAAACCGTAGCTCCGCCAAATGCGGAACCACCGCCCTTAATTAGATTATTTTCTTCTATATACAATTAAAGGTGAGTACGCTGCATTTGGAGTTGTCGTTTGTGAGATACGGGTCTGGGAAGTTGGCATTCTGGAATTTTATTCAGACCATAACTTTTTATCTGTACATTATTTTTCAATGAAATTAATTTTGTATTTTTCTTTATAAAGTTATCTACAACTTTCATGTACAAAGTTTCTTTATTTGATGCATAAAAAGTGGAACCAAAAATGGGTCCCAAAATGAATAAAGAATGAATAAAATGTATAGGTATTTTATCTGTGTTTTGGCCCTTATCTCCCCCTACTTTATTCCTTGTCGACCTATTCATCAAGATGCCTAGGTCTCGGGGTTTCAGGTCATAAAATATTTACAAGATTTTATTCTTTTTCTTTTATTTTCTTTATTCTATAATTTTGGCTTTAAAAACCGCAATTTATACAGTATTTACACACATATGCATGAATGCTAAAATGCCTATATTAAGCCTATTTACACGCATTTACTAGGGTTTTTAAGGCCAAAATGATAGAATAAAGATGATGAAACGTGGATTCATCATCCCCCTGTACATGCTATTGCTAGTCCCTAGCAAAACATTTATGCAATAAGTGCAGAAAAAGAAAAACAAAGAAAAGAAAAAGAAGAAAGGTGGACTAAACTTGATTATCAAACTTGTCTTCACAAAATCAAAGTTTGGAGCTTAAGTAGGACCTTTGGAATTTTAGTGCGGGCGGAACCTTAATGAGAACCAGACTTGAAATCCAACAGTCCTTGAGAATCCCAAAACTCCGTTCAAGTCTCCTCAATAGCCAGGTCAGAAATATCTCAGCTCATACGCAAACCCTTACGACTATGAATCTGACTTGTACGGTGTGAGTGATGGTGGCTCTCCCCAACTAGAACGACAAAGAGACTGACTTCTCCAGTATGAGAACCCAATGATTCCCCAATCCAGCAACTCCATCCTCGAGGAGCGGGGTATTCCCTTCTAAGTTCAAGTGGCAACCAGCTCAAGAGGAGGGGGTGAAGAGAAGAATGGACGGTAGCCAGTGTAGCTACCTATCCTTGGATGCAAGACCAGTGTAGTCAAGTCATCCTGCTGCAGGCTCACATGATATGACTTTGGAACTCAAGCTTGCTTATTGACTTTACAACATATGTACATACTTTGCAGGCTTTTTATTTTTGTACATGCCTGAACTTTTTTTTTCTTCTTCTTCCTTTTTTTTTTTTGAAATACTATTCACAGCAGCATTTACATAAGGAGTTTTTCCTCTTGAGCCAATAGACTATCCCTCTTTTGAAGCTTTATCGCAACCCACAGCCTCCTGTCTTTAGACTTCCTAATCACTGGACGAGTTGGGGTGCACTTCCCTCCCTAGAGGAGGACAAGTGTTTCCACTTGTGTGCGTCTCATACCGGCAAATCCAATCCCCTCACCACTCCAACTGAGTTGAGCCATGTGAAAGGTGCAGGTGTCCAAGTTAGGTCATTATCAACAAGAGTCGTGCGTGTGCTCCGAAATACTCTACTTAGGCAGTCAAGAATCCATTGAACCAAGTCCCGTGATCCTTAAAGAATTAAGTCAACTAGACCTGAAGTACCTCAAACCAAGTTCCTATAAGGTTCCTGTTATTAGGTAGATTTTAAGGTCCAATCAAGCTCCAATCTTCGGATTTTACTTAGACTTGTTCAACTATCAAACTCAATCCGAAAAATGCGAATGCTATGCAATGCAATGCAGAAAATATTTTTGTGATGCAATTTTCAAGATTTTGAACTTTTTATGGGTTTTTGAAAATATGATGCATGCATGTGCAGATGCAAATTTTTTTTTTGTATTTTTCAAAAAGATTTTTCAAATGTTTTTGGATTTTAATTTTGCAAATGTTTTTGGGAATTTTTGAAAATAAAAAGTTTTGGCTGAAAACTAGGTGAAAATATGTACACAGGAGTGCTTCTTATATATACAAGAAGTGGATTTTAAGAATTTACAAGGGTACGTGATCAATTTTATACATATATATATATATATACAGTGGATTTTGGTGAGATGTAAGTATTCCTCAAACTTATTTGAAAACAATTTACACACAATTTTTGAAAACTATAGTCCAAAATAGTTTTTACAAACATTTTACACACATTTGAAAACATTTTGCAAAGGCTTTCAAAACCGTATATATAGGTTTTTCAAATCATTTTTGCAACCATTTTCAAACCATTTGCAAATCATTTTTCAAACATTTTTATTTCACACAAAGAAAATAAATTTTACAAACCACATATTTTTACAAAGGTTGAAGACATATAACAAAATATTTTCAAAATAGTTTTCAATAGATGTTCACAAAGATTTTCAAACTATTTTTCAAACATTTTGCAAAAAACATTTCCACCTGATTTATTAATCAGTAAATACAAAAAGAATTTGAGGAATAACCACATCTTTTTATTAAGAATTTTTAATGAATTTTAAAGAATTTTTAGCCATATTATTAAGAAAATACGAAAGTACGAGTTATGGCTAAAGTATATACGTAGTATATACGACCCCCCTATACTTAGCTTGAGCTATGTCCTCATAGATCGGAGAGAAAAGAGAAGACATAACTCGTACTGAGTATAGGAAAATCGAAAGAATAAAGGAATGGATGAACAAACGAATGAGAAGTTGACCGTCCCCCCTATACTTAGGATCAAATAATCCTAAGTATAGCAGACTGTACACAACGCAGGGAGGGTCAAGGGTGGGAATGAACAGATCGTACTCAGATTGTCTCCCCCTATACTTAGGGTAAGATATCCCTAAGTATAGACAAGAAGAGGAGACAATGGAGAGAATTGAACAGAATAGAATCACTCAGGGTGCACACCCCCTATACTTAGGACAAAGTACGTCCTAAGTATGGAAAACTGTCTACAAGGGCGGCACTTTTTTCGGTAGATGAAGAAGATAGAAGAGGAAAAGAAGAAAAGAAGAGAAGAAGAAAAGAAGAGAAGAAGAAAAGAGATGAGATTGGATATGAACAACTCGGGATGCACATCCCCCCTATACTTAGGATAAAGTACATCCAAAGTGTAGCCGTGATGAAGGGGATGACATCAATTCGGTAGAACAAGATGAAAGAACTTGAAAAGAAAAGAAGAAAAGAAGAAAAGACGAAAAGGAAAATTATTCAAAAATATTTTGATGGGCTTTGCCTTCTTCTGCCTGTCCCGGGCTGTTCAGTTCATTCTCATATACTACTTGAATGGAGTCAATGACAGCCATGAATGTGTCATGTTCAAGGTATGGCTTCAGAAACTGTCCATTGACCACAAAAGGCTGTGCATCAGATGACAGATTAGATATCAAGACGCTTCCGTTGTCACGCACCTGCCTAACCAAAAACGGCCCAGTCCATTTGCTCTTCAATTTGCCTGGAAAGATCTTTAATTTCGCATCGAACAACCATACCTTCTGACCTGGATCAAAGGACTTGTGGCGGATGTGCTTGTCATGCCATGTTTTGACCTTTTCCTTGTACATCAGGCTGTTGTCATATGCATAATCTCTGAATTCCAGTAAACTGTTCAGATCCAGTTTCCTGTTCTGTCCTGCTTGCTTGGAGTCCAAATTACAGATGTTAATAGCCCATAAAGATTTATGAATAAGTTCCACGGGCAAGTGGCATGGCTTCCCATACACCAGGCGGTAGGGAGACATTCCCAAGGGTGACTTGTACGCTGTTCGGTAAGCCCAAAGAACGGAATCAAGCAGCTGAGACCAGTTCTTGCGATCTGGACGCACAAGTTTCTGTAGAATTGTCTTGATCTCCCTGTTTGAACATTCAGCTAAGCCATTGGACTGCGGGTGATAGGGTGAAGCAACACGATGCTCGATGCAGAATTCTTGGGTCAGCTTCTTCACCTCTCTATTTATGAAATGGCTGCCCCCGTCAGATATGAGGATCTTGGGAATCCCGAACCGTGCTATGATGTGATCTCGTAAGAATCGACAGACAGTCCGACTGTCGGCGGCTCGGGCAGGGATAGCCTCCACCCATCGACTGACATAATCGACAGCAAGCAGAATATACTCATAACCCTGACTATTAGGAAACGGGCCCATAAAGTCGATGCCCCATGCATCAAAGACGTCTGAGATCTGAATGTACTTCAGAGGCATCGTATCTCTCATTCCTATGGTTCCACCCATCTTCTGACAGTCAGTGCAACCTTTGACGTATTCATCTGCATCTTTGAACAATGAAGGCCACCATAGGCCACTTTGAAGAACTTTTATTGCCGTCCGTTTTCCGGAATGATGTCCTCCAGAATCTTGATCATGACATAAAGCGAGGACACTTGGAACTTCCTCCTGAGGTATACACCTTCTCCAGATGCAATCTGCTCCCTCACGAAACAGATACGGGTCTTCCCACTGGTAGAAATGGATTTTAGACAAAAATCTGTCTATTTTCAGCTTAGGCCAGTCCTGTGGGATTTTCTTGGCAACAAGATAATTCACAATGTCCGCATACCAAGGAAGTGAGGCGACAGACAGAATCGATTCATCTGGAAAGGTCTCTGTGATAGGCTGCAAGTTCAGCTCAGGAGACTCTGGTTCAGGAAGTCTTGACAGATGATCGGCCACTACATTCTTTACCCCTGGTTTATCTCTGATTTCCAAGTCAAACTCTTGGAGGAGAAGGATCCACCGGATAAGACGTGGTTTGGCGTCCTTCTTCTGCTGTAGATACCGAATGGCCGAATGATCAGTGTAAATGATGACCTTGGATCCAAGGAGGTAAGATCTGAACTTCTCCAAAGCAAAGACTACCGCTAGCAGCTCTTTTTCAGTAACAGTGTAACTTCTCTGGGCTTCATCGAGTGTTCGGCTAGCGTAGTGAATTGCAAACGGTACATTATCTTTTCTCTGTCCCAGTACAGCTCCGATGGCATAATCCGACACATCGGTCATAATCTCGAAAGGCTGAGTCCAAATTGGTGGCTGTAGGACAGGGGCCTGTGTGATGAGCTCTTTCAACTGATTAAAGGCAAGGGGCACACGGTCGTCTACGATGAACTCGTTGTCCTTGCCGAGCAACTCAGTCAGCGGTCTGGCCAATTTGCTGAAATCTTTGATAAACCGTCGGTAAAAACCGACATGGCCCAAGAATGACCGGACTTGCTTGATATTTGTAGGTGGCTCCAGCTTAGAAATTACATCCACCTTGGCTGGGTCAACCTCCATGCCACGTTTAGAAACAACGTGACCCAGCACGATTCCTTCGGTCACCATGAAATTGCTCTTCTCCCAGGAGAGCACAAGATTTACTTCGCAGCACCTCCGTAAGACTCGGTCTAGATAATCCAGACATTGATCAAACGAATCCCCATAGACCGAAAAATCGTCCATAAAGACCTCGAGAAAGCTACCCACCATATCGGCAAAAACTGCAAGCATACACCTCTGAAATGTGGCTGGGGCGTTGCAAAGCCCGAACGACATTCGTCTGAAGGCATATGTGCCAAAAGGACAGGTGAACGCGGTCTTCTCTTGATCTTCAGGAGCGATAGCAACTTGATTATACCCAGAGTAGCCGTCCAAGAAACAGAAATATTCCTTCGCGGCCAATCTCTCCAAGATTTGGTCGATGAAGGGCAGCGGAAAATGATCCTTCTTGGTGGCAAGATTGAGTCTTCTGTAATCTACGCACACTCGCCAAGAAGTTGGTACTCTGGTGGCGATCTCTTTTCCTTTGTCATTTTTCACGATGGTGATCCCTGATTTCTTGGGCACAACATGCAGAGGGCTCACCCATTTGCTGTCGGAGATGGGATAAATGAATCCCGCATCACACCATTTCTGGATTTCTTTCATAACCACCTCTCGCAAGTTTGGGTTTAATCTTCTTTGCAGTTCACGAGAGGGTCTGCAGTCATCTTCCAGAAAGATGCGATGCGAACAGAGTGACGGATTGATCCCATGGAGATCGGAGGTTCGCCAGCCTATCGCCTTGCGGTTACGTTCAAGAACCTCCATCAGACGAGATTCTTGATCTTCGGTCAGATGCGCATTGATGATAACCGGGTACATGTTTGGTTCTCCTGCAAGGAAGGCATACTTCATATTGGAGGGCAAAGGTTTCAGCTCTGGCGGGGTCTGAGCTGCTTCAGTGGTGACCTCAGCTATTAATACAGGTGGTGAGTCTTTCAACCGTGTAATGTCCACCATAATCTGCTCTGTCTCCTCTCTCAGATCCTGACAGAATTCTTCGATGATTCCATCTTCGTCCGAAGATGCTTCCAAACTAGGCTCCTGGTTCTGTAGGCATATCAACCCCACAGCAGTGTCTTGTAGTGCATCAGCAAGTTCCTCATCTTGATTGATACACGGAAATTCGACTGCGGTCTCCACTTCCTCCTCTGGACAGAGGAGTCCGTGGATCTCATTATCATCCAGGAAGAGGTTGGTGTCTTGAATCTCGGCTAGAAAATCGCAGTCTTCATCATTCTCAATCACCCTTGCACATGATACAGATGTCGGTTCAACGGGCGTTCCCTCAGACAGGGTCTCTACTCGGATAATTTCATTGCCAGCTCCAAAAGTAATTTCTCCTGTCCCATAATTCACTACTGCGTTTGACGTCCGCAGAAAAGGCCTTCCGAGTATGATCGGGGTAAGGAGCAACGGAGCAGGGACGTCCATATCTAAGACCACAAAATCGGCTGGGAAAGATTTTCCCTGAACCGTGACGATCACGTCCTCCAACAGGCCCCTAGGCCGCTTGACTGACTTGTCTGCAAACTGCAGAATCGTCTTTGTAGGTTTGAGCGGTCCCAGCTTGAACTCCGTGAGTAGTGAGGCTGGCATCAGATTGACAGATGACCCGCTGTCGAGGAGGGTTCGTTCGAACTCTTGATTGAACATCTGACAACGTACAAGAGGTGCTCCCATATCTGGCTTTTTGTTCGGGAGGTTGCTGATGGCATTGACGGTGGCCATAGTGAGGATGTGCTTTTCAGATTTACCACCCTTGCTTCGGGAGTTATGTGGGGTTGGCCTGCGCTTGGTTGTACATGCCTCCTTAAGTCCTTTCTTCACAGCTGGCATGTACTCAAGAGCTTTCATTAATGGCATATTTAACACCAAATTCTGAATGATTTCTATGATAGCAGGATCAGACAAAGCACTTTTCAAATTTTTCATTTTTTTGTGTTTTTTCATTGCTTCAGGAAAAGGAATATTTACAAACTCTTCTCCAATTTCATTTAAAATAGTGTCCGTGTTGTTGTTTACAGGTAGATGACAAAAAGGAATGGATTCATCTACAATTTGTGGACCAAAAACGACAGGCTCGGCTTCGGGTGCTGGCGTTGGACTCGCTGCAGGTGCGGTGCTCCTCCTGTCAGGAGCTGACTGTGATGCGGGTGCAGGCGTCTCCAATGCTGGCCGGTCTCCACCGAGGTTACTGCTATCTTTTTGTATTTTTCTGTTTTCTTCATTTTTTTGTGATTTTCTGGATGCTGGTGCTGCTCCCAAAATGCTTGCTGGCCCTGCTGTTGGCTGGCCTGACGATTCCCCGTCAGATGCAATATGCTTTCCTTTCGCCGTCGCTGATGGCCGGAGTGTCCTACCGCTCCTGAGAGTAACAGCGTTAGATAAAAAACAATTAAATTCACCTGATTCGGGTTGGACACTGCCAGCTACCTGCTCCTTGCGTCGGAAATTGTTAGGATTAGCTTCGACCTGGGCTGGTATGACGGTTTTGGCTGCCGTCAGGTCGTCGATCTTCTGGTTCATCTCAGCCATGTTCTTCATCAACTGTTCCAAACAGGCCAGGGCCGGATTGACCGGTACAATCTCAGAAGATTCCCCCTGCTGGGGTCTAGACTGCTGATATGGCGGTTGAGATTGTGACTGGTATCCTTGTGCGAATTGTTGAGGAGGGGGGTTTGAGGAGTACTGCGACGGGTGTTGGTTGTATTGTGCAGCCGGGTGCTGGTGATATCCTTGTCCACGATATCCGGACTGCTGAGGCCCATGTTGGTAATTCTGCCTCCACGTGTTTCCATGTGAGGGAGGCTGGTACTGGTAGGGCTGCTGGAATGGTCTTCCACCCTGGTGTTGCTGCTGGAAGGGCCTGTTGCCCATGTTCTGACCCTGAGAGTGTCCCTGAGGACGGGTCAGCTGCGCTTCGTTGTTCCAGACGCCATTGATCTCCTGGATCAGCGGCGGGGGTGGAGAGAACTGCTCGGAGTAAGCGGGCTGGTGCTCGGGTTGATATACAACCATCTGTGTCGGAGGCTGCGGTTGCTGCTCCGGGACCTGCACGTAGTATATGTGCTGGACTGGCTGGGGCTGCGGTGGAGTCGGCTGAGGATTTTGCTGCATTGTAGGCTCCTTCTTCTCAGCGTTCGGCTCGGCAGAAGTGGACACAGCGTTGCACATGTTTGCATTCAGTGCTCGGACGAGCTGCTCCAGCTGCTGGGAAATCTGGTCGAGCTTCTCTAGACCTTGGGTCCTCTTCTCTATAACTGCCAGTTTTTCGAGGTCCTGTGACCTCTTCTCGATGATGTCCACTTTGGACAAGTGGCTCCCGATGATACTCAGGTTGGAGCTTTCATCTTTGTCCTCAGTGTGAGAAGCCATGTTAACTAGCTTGCTGATGGCGGTTGGTGGCTTCATGTAGACCCGGGACGAGGATTGGGCTGCTTCTCCCTCAGCCATTTCTTCAAAGACATTCCACACGACATCCTCGTCCTTGTTAAAATGTGAACCGCAGCAAGCTGCATCCACGAGCTTTTGGCTCTCAAATGATAACCCCCCAAAGAAGTGTTGCACGAGACTGGTCTTGGGTATTTCATGGTGGGGGCACTTCTCCTGGAGATCCTTGAATCTCTCCCACGCTTCATGGATCGTCTCGTGGGGTTGCTGGCAGAAACTGGAGATCCGGGCACGCATCTGGTTTAATCTCCCCAGAGGATTAAATTTATGGAGGAAAGCAGATTTCAGTTCCTCCCAGGTGGTGACGACCTTCCCGAGATGATCGACCCAGTAAAGGGCCTTGTCTTGAAGGCTGAAAGAGAATGCGGTCATCTTGATCACATCCAGGGGAACTCCGGGGTAGTGAGCAGTGGAGCAGATGCGGTTAAACTTCTTGAGAAAAATATATGGCTCTTCAGTGGTGTTCCCATGAAAGGTGGGAAGCAGCGACAGAAACTGCGGCTTCAGCTCGAAGTGGGTGTGCATACGTGGAATCTGAATCCACTCAGTGATGCGCCCTGCTCCTGGGTTGTATGTCTGCTTGAGTGTGGGCTTGGGCTGCGGTGGATCCTCTTCTGCTGCTTCAAAGTCAGGTCCCACTGAGAACTCATCATTGACTTCCTCGAAATTGGGATCATCCTCCCGTCGGCCGTCTCTTGCATCGGCCCTCCTCCTCAGATCATTCAGCATGTCCTGAAAGGCATTCTAGGCTAAAGCCTGATTGGTCAACTGCTGCTGAATGGCTTGAATGGAAGCCAGCAATTGACTGTTGACCTCACCCTGCGAAGTATATTGTCCTTCTGCCGCATTGTCTTCAGGCTCTTGCTGGGGCTGTGGTCCTTTCCCTCTTCCTCCTGCCATCTCAGACTGCACTTGAATCTCTAACTCTTGATCGGGTTGAAGATCTGCATGACGGAGTAAACCCTGATCAGCATCTTCCTCAGCACCAACTGTTGAGATGAATCTGGGATTAAGGTCAATCCCAGAATGTTGTGAACGGAGCATATGATATTGACTGAAATCGACCTCCATCCACAAGGGGTTATTTCGGGGATAAGAGTAGTCTCGGTGTATTGAAAGGGGAAGAGCTAGTTCGGGTTGCGAGTCCATCCCGAATAGCGGGTTAATTGGAGAAAGGCAAGTATTGAAAGAGGCGAGAATAGGGGAGTCCAAAGAGACATCCGCAAGATCCGAATTAACTCTTCGGAGATCACCCCTCTTTATTGGAGACGTCGAAGGCACGGAATCGATGTGGGTGTCGGCAAGGTCCCGACTAAACCATCCGTGTACCGACATCTTGCGAAGATCAAGAGGAATGGATGTTGGATGAAGAGTACGAGGGTAACAAGAAATAAAGAGGATTGTAAAACAGTAGAAGGCTCACACTGAGCAAGGGTCAAATAGAAGGGGAGCAAAATTGCGCAAAGGCGCGATATTTTTGATCTTGACCTAAATGTGATTGGCAATCAAACACAAGACAAGGGAGTTCACCAACTCGACGCGTGAAGCCGTGAAGGTTCGGCTTTTATCTTTGTAATTTTTATCTTGATTTCAGGAATTTATCTTTCAACGAGTCCTTAGAGCGCTACGCCTATAGGAGCGAGAGTACTGCCGGAAAAGTATTCCCGTACTTGTCCTCCTCCTGTGTAACCTGTAACTTGCGCTTTTTAAGGTCCTTGTAACCCTTCCTGGATCCCTACTCAGCCAAAGAAATAGAGAGAGGAAGCCGATAGGCGAAACCGATACTTCGGATCTTGCTCGCAACGGAATCACCCGTGAGCGTGCAAGATCCTACTCGGACGCAGCCGGTGAGACAGACACCCCCGTGAAGGCATGGCCTATGCTCGGTACTTCGGACAAGGTCGGCGCTCACACAATAGTGAGTCACCAATGGCGACCAAGCCCTACTCGACTACGTACGATAGTAGCGCCAATACTTCGGAAATCCAGGCGATACACAAGGCAGCCACAAGTTGGGTTTTGGGCTCTAATCCTTACGAACGCTCACCTCACTTGGAAGGAGACCTTCCCATGCAACCTGAAAACAAGTGAGGGTGTTACTCTCCCCAATCAATGAGTCCAATTACCAATTTTTATTTAGGTCAAAGTTTTCTTAGCAGTCCCTTTTTTAATTTTTTGTGTTATCGCTTCTTTTGAGTAGATTCAAACAAGCGCCTAACGATTTTGTATTTTCTTTATCCTAATGAGTCCAAAATCAGAGGGAGAAAAGAGTCGGGAAAAGCCAATGCAAGTCGGCACCAAGATGGAAATCTCACCTTTGTGCCTATATGATGAATGCAAAGTGAGAAGACTTACAGTGAATCCCAGCTCTCTCCATGCGGGATGCAAGGCAGAAATTTATAAACCTAATCTACATGCCGGTTATGCAATGCGAAAATCGTCCTAGAACAGGCAGCTGCTAGCGTGAAGAACCACGAGTTAACCGCTAACTCCCAATCCTAGTGTCCGGTCTAGGCTCACTCCTCCTCTGCTCAACACATTTGAGTTAGGAGAAAGCGCTTGTGTGGAGTGAGCTCGCGGCGCGCGGATCAAGAGCCAATGATTAACTACTCAATTAATCTAAGTCCAAATACGAACTATAGGAGCATGCAAGAGTTATTAAGGTGTTTGGACCTAGGTTACTCGAATCAAGCAGGACCTAATTCTAAGAGCTCAATCCACAAAAGAAATGAAAAAGAAAACAAAACCGGAAAATGACGGTCGAGAAAACACGAAGAAAAAGCCGCGGTGAGCCCCCGGGTGAACAAACACCCGGAAATTAGGCCCGAAGTGTTCAAGAGTTCAAGTCCTGTATTATTACAAATTATCAAATACTCTCTCTCACAAAAATAACAACAACTCTCTTTCTCTCTCTAGTTCTCCTGCTCTCTCCTGCCGGCTAGGGTAGAATAGCCGGCTCCTCCTCCCAAGGCTGCTTAGGATCCCCTAGGCGATCCTCCTCGGTCGGCGGTCCCTCGCAAGAAAACAAAAGAGAAGTCAGACAGTTCAAAATAAATAATACATAAGAGACAAGTAAGCAAAAATGGCTAAGTGACTAGAAAGACCCAAAGATACTCTACAAGCCGATGCTCCCCGGCAACGACGCCATTTGAAAAGCGAAAATGCGAGAGCCGCTAAATAGCGGTCTGACAAGTCAGACTCACTGTCGCTGATGCGACTGCTCAAACTTCCTCGGTCTTCAACAATTAACCCACACAATCAATCAGAGAATGAATAGCAAGGATTAAAATTTATTATACCCTACTAAAGATGTACAATGGCAAGTAAGTAGGGGTCGAACTCAAGAAGCAAAGGTGTAAAGCACGGATAAAAATCTAAACCTAGGTCTAACAAGCTACTTAGCCAATCTAAAATTTTTTGTGGGTTTTTGATTTTTATAAATTTTTTATTTAATTTTTAATTTTATATTTTTGTATTTTGATTTTTAATTTTCTGATTTTTATATTTTATATTTTATATTTTTTATTTCTTTTTCAATATTGGAGAATAAAGACAATATAATAAAAGGGCAAGCTAAAATATTTATAAAATGGTGCAAAAATAACCAAAAATTCAGGAATAAAATATTTTTGATATTTTTATGGTTTTCTACTGTTTTTGTGATTTTTGGGAGTTTTTCAAGGTGTTTTTGATATTTTTAGATATTGAAATAAAGCAAAACAGTGGAAATAATGCTGGCTGTGGTAAAAACGGGAATTAAAAATAGCAAACAGCAACAACAAATTTTCACACTATTTTTCAAATAAAAAGAACAAAATTAGGAATAAACAGAACCTGAGTTTATAATTTTTGGATTTTTCTACTATTTTATATAATTTTTTGAAGTTTTTGGATTGTTTTTAAATTTTTAGTGTTTTTCTTTTGAAATTTTTAATGATTTTTGGATTGACACTAAAATAGGATAAAATAGACACTAGATGATTTTTTTGGAATTTTTAGAGGTGTTCTAATATTTTTTTGGTATTTTCTAAGCTAGACAGTGCACAAAATAGATGTTTTTGATTTTCAATAAATATGAAAATAAAATAAAATCAGAAACTAAATAGATGGCGTTAAAGTACACATGTCCAGATGCTTAAGTCTATTTTTGTGGAATTTTTGGGCTCGAAATGATAGGTCAAATAAATACAACAAGCATACAAAAATTAAAGGTCTGGCAGGGACCTGTATGCAAATAGATAAAACTATGGGGGCACAGATGCAATTTCCACCACAAAATCACGCACAGCTCACGTGAAACACCATTCACAGGGGCATAATTGCAATTAAAGAGAACCGGCTGGGCATGCATGCAAAATTTCCAACAATATATTATATATCCTACGCACAGGGACGAAATTGCAAATACATAAAAGTCCTGGGCCTAACTTGCAAAATACCCAAAAGTCACACGCCAACGTCACGTGAGGTGACGTGGCGTGGACTGAACTGCAATTACAATACTTTTTAAACTACAAATAAAAGTTACTAGACTAGAAAGTAAATACAAAAAGGCGTGGGTTAAAAGTGCAAAATACCCACGGGGCTTGATCCTGCGGTCGATGGCGAGTCACTTGTCCATGTGGCGCCCATCCGACGGTCCATACCCCTTCGTCGCGGACGGCTGGGATTAGATCTTCGATGCTTGATCGGACGGCGGGGAGGTGCAGGAGATCGGACGGCTGATGACGCGTCTGGAGCGGGCTTCTGATCCAACGGCAGGGGAAGGTTCACGAAGAACACCTCCCCGGCGAACTTCGGCTGGCGAATACGGCCGACACACGGCCTCTCCAACCCCAGGATCAAGGGCAAAACGATCCTGGGGCACGTCCGCGTCTGTAGGAGGTCTCAGGCGAGCCTGAGATGGCTTGAAGCGGCCGGACGGCGGAGGTGGCCTGGGGAGCTGCTCCTGAAGTCTTCGAGGGTCGATGGAGCCTTCTCCTTGGCTCGGACCTGCGTGGTTAGTAGCGCAAAATCCAGGCGAAGCCACAGGTGGGTTCCGATGGTTCCGATGAGGTGGAAGAGGGTGCGGGCGAAGAACTCCGGCGAGCGGCGGAGAGGGGAGCTCGGTCGGCTCGATCTGAGCGAGATCGAGGGGGAATGAAGGGTGGTGCGGAGTGACGGAGCGACGAGGACGAAGATGGAGGTGGTCGGCACGGCGGTCGATAACAGGAGTAGTCGGAAAATGGAGGCGGAGCTCAGCTCCGCCGTGGACTTTGATCGAGGATTCACGACGATTGGGTGATCGAGGCTAAAAACTGCTATAGGTCTACACTAATCTACACTACAAGGACAAGAAAATGAAGAGAGAGGAGGAGGGGACTAACCAGAGATGTCGGGCGATGAAGCTCGGCGGAACTCCGGCGAGGGTCGGATCGACTTCGATTCGACGCCAGATGACGCAAACCCCGGTTCAAATCGACTCCTGCTGTCACCAGGAGCACAATGGGCTAGGGATTTTCGGGTGGATTTGGCGGAAGAAGGATCAAAATCAAATTGAAGTCGGGGGGTCCTATTTGAAGAGTTGACGGCGAGGCGAGGAAGACGAGGCCTCAGAGCCTCGGTCAGTGATCCACAGCCCAAGGAATCACTTGGGCGTGAATCACCATTGACCGAGGAAAAGATTTCAAGAAGGAACCATCACCAAATGGTGATCGAGGTTCCCTCGAAAAAGGAGTGAACATAGGGTCAAACCCGACTCTGACAAGGGACAGACCTCGGTCAGGGAGTTGACCGAGGTCAACCAATAGAGCGTTCTGGTTGGTCCACGTGGACCAACCAGAAAATTCCTTGGCTAAAAACCCTTATAAAATGAATTAAAAATAGCAGACGAATTAATTAAATTTTAAGTATAAAATAAAAAATGTTTGTAATTTTATGAAGTATTTTATGGTGATTTTTGTTTATTTTTATGAGCTATATTTTTACAAGTTTGTACTTATACCCTTATAGGTATCTATATCTATGTATTTAAGTATTCTATTTTTATTTAGGTATTTTTAATTTATTTTATTTTGATTTTTATTTTCTAAAATTATAAAATACTTTTATATACACAAATATATTTTTATTTTAATTTTCTGATATATTTTATATACTTAATAAAATGAAAGTGTTATTTGTATAGGTACAGCTACATGTATTATACCTATGTATTATAATATATACAAGTATTTTTATTTGTATTTTATTTATGTTTTTATTCTGATTTTAATGCACATAATTATTATAAGTATTATTTACAACATTATAAAAGTATAAAATTTATAAAAGTAATAAATAAATAATAAATTGAATATTTTAATATGTACAAGTATACAATGAGGGTCCAAAAGTCAACTTTCAAACCGTAGCTCCGCCAAATGCGGAACCACCGCCCTTAATTAGATTATTTTCTTCTATATACAATTAAAGGTGAGTACGCTGCATTTGGAGTTGTCGTTTGTGAGATACGGGTCTGGGAAGTTGGCATTCTGGAATTTTATTCAGACCATAACTTTTTATCTGTACATTATTTTTCAATGAAATTAATTTTATATTTTTCTTTATAAAGTTATCTACAACTTTCATGTACAAAGTTTCTTTATTTGATGCATAAAAAGTGGAACCAAAAATGGGTCCCAAAATGAATAAAGAATGAATAAAATGTATAGGTATTTTATCTGTGTTTTGGCCCTTATCTCCCCCTACTTTATTCCTTGTCGACCTATTCATCAAGATGCCTAGGTCTCGGGGTTTCAGGTCATAAAATATTTACAAGATTTTATTCTTTTTCTTTTCTTTTCTTTATTCTATAATTTTGGCTTTAAAAACCGCAATTTATACAGTATTTACACACATATGCATGAATGCTAAAATGCCTATATTAAGCCTATTTACACGCATTTACTAGGGTTTTTAAGGCCAAAATGATAGAATAAAGATGATGAAACGTGGATTCATCAGTCAGACCCTTGCATGTGGTGCCCAAGAAGACGGGCATCACGACTGTGATCAGTGAGTCGGGAGAGGAGATTTCTACACGAGTACCCACCTCTTGGAGGGTTTGTGTTGACTACAGGAGACTCAACCAGGCCACCAAGAAGGTCCATTTCCCCCTGCCTTTTATCGACCAGATCATTGAGAGACTGGCAGGGAAGAGCCATTACTGCTTCCTAGATGGGTACTCGGGCTACAACCAAGTGGCCATCGCTCTTGAGGATCAGGAGAAGACCACCTTTACCTGTCCCTTCGGCACATATGCTTTTCGACGCATGCCATTTGGGCTATGCAATGCCCCTACGACTTTTCAGAGGTGCATGCTGTCGATCTTTTTGGACATGGTAGGGGAGTGTTTAGAGGTCTTCATGGACGACTTCTCGGTCTACGGCGACGGATTCGACTCCTGTCTTGATTGCCTAGACCGGGTACTCCAGCGATGTATTGAGGATCATTTGGTTTTATCTTGGGAGAAGAGTCACTTTATGGTGACTCAAGGGACGGTGCTTGGCCACATCATCTCCAACAGGGGCATGGAGGTTGATCCGGCCAAGGTTGATGTCATTAGGAAACTCGCACCGCCGTCCAATCTGAGGCAGCTACGGTCATTCCTGGGGCACGTTGGATTTTATAGAAGATTTATTCGGGATTTCAGCAGGATTGCCCGACCGTTGACTGACCTCTTGACGAAAGACACCGAGTTCCTTGTCGATGATAAGTGTCTTTCGTCGTTTGCGACTCTCCAGCAGTGTGTTATTGAGGCTCCTATCCTCCAGCCGCCCGATTGGTCTCTCCCATTCGAGATCATGACGGATGCCTCCGATTTTGCCGTAGGGGCAGTGCTGGGACATAGGAGGGATGGAGTTCCGTTTGCCATACACTACGCTAGCCGCACATTAGATTCCGCCCAGCGGAATTACACGGTCACAGAGAAGGAGATGCTAGCCGTAGTGTTCGCCCTAGATAAGTTCAGATCGTATATCATTGGATCTAGAGTGACTTTGTTCACAGATCACACCGCCATCAGGTACCTCATGGCAAAGAAGGATGCCAAGGCCAGACTGACTAGATGGATCCTTCTACTCCTGGAGTTCGATATTGAGATCAAGGATAAGCCTGGAGTCAAGAATGTAGTGGCGGATCATCTCTCCCGACTAGAGCAGCCTGAGGATTCTGAGCAGATTGACCCTATTAGAGATACCTTCCCAGATGAGGCGATCCTTGCTATCGCCTCACTCCCATGGTACGCCGATATTGTGAACTTTCTCGTTGCTGGGAAAGTCCCACAAGATTGGCCCAGGCAGAGGCTTGAGACCTTCCTCGCGAAGGCCAAGTCCTACCATTGGGAGGATCCCATCCTTTACCACGAAGGAGGGGATAGTGTATGGCGTCGGTGTATTCCTCAGGAGGAACATCATAGCGTCCTCACTTACTGCCACAAGCTTGAGGCAGGAGGACATCATTCTGGGAGGAGAACGGCACAGAAAGTGCTTCAATCCGGCTTGTGGTGGCCTACCCTCTTCAAGGACTCAGATGAGTTCGTGAAGAGGTGTACTGACTGTCAGAGGATGGGCACTTGTGGACAGCGTGATATGATGCCGATGCAGCCCATTCACTTCTGTGAGGTTTTTGACGCATGGGGCATCGATTTCATTGGTCCATTCCCTAAGAGTCAGGGATTCGAGTACATTCTGTTGGCCGTTGATTATGTGAGTCGTTGGGTGGAGGCTATCCCCGCCCGAGCCGCTGATGCGAGGACCGTTTGCAGATTTTTGAGGAAGCACATCATCACGCGGTTCGGGGTTCCACGAGTTCTGATTTCTGATGGGGGATCTCACTTCATCAACGACCAGGTGAAGGCACTTGCTAGCGAGTTCGGCATAGACCATCATGTTGCTACACCTTACCATCCACAGACGAATGGTCTAGTCGAAGTGTCGAATAGGGAGATCAAGACTATTCTGCAGAAAGTCGTCCGCCCTGACCGAAAGGATTGGTCACAGCTTTTGGACTCGGTCTTGTGGGCATATAGGACGTCTTTCAAGACACCTTTGGGCACATCTCCCTTTCGCCTCGTATATGGCAAGCCATGCCATTTACCTGTTGAGCTGAGGCACAAGTCACTTTGGGCAGTTACAGATATTTTGATGGATCCAGATGGTATGGGAGACCAGAGGAGGGCAGAGCTAGCTGCCCTGGAGGAGCTTAGAGATGCAGCTTTCTCAAGCAGCCTACATTATAAGGAGAAAGTGAAGGAGTGGCATGATTCTCATATCAGCCACAAGCATTTTGAGATTGGACAGAGAGTATGGCTGTTTGATGCGAGGCTACGATTATTTCCAGGGACCTTATCTGGTTAGAAAGGTACACGACAACGGTAGCATCGATATATCCGAGTTATCTTCTGAGAGTACCTTTCGAGTAAACGGCCAGCGGCTCAAGCCATTTCTAGATCATGAGCCGCGGGTCGTTGATCTTGCCCCTATTCATTTTGCGTGAGATGTGGTCTTTGACTCACATCTAATGCATCTCACGCCTGAGTTTCACTGATCTTCCGCTTTGTATAGATCCAGATGTCCATATCACTACATTCTTTAGTCCCACATCCCTTCCTTCATCTTGTGATTATGCTATACTTAGGGTGCACTTTACCCTAAGTATAGGGGGGATGTGAGACCTTCTGAGTATTTCTTTTGTTTCTGTTTACCCCAGCTTTTGTTGCCTATACTTAGGGATATTTCACCCTAAGTATGGGGGGGTAGACCCTGTACATTCTGCACTCAGGTTTTCCCTTAGTATACAGCCTGCTATACTTAGGATTATTTAATCCTAAGTATAGGGGGAAGACCTGAGAACCTCTTGACTTCTATCTTTTCTCTTTGTATAGCCTTCCTTTTCACTTTCCTATACCTAGCACGAGTTATGTCTTCTCCATCGCTCTTGACTCTGAGGACATCGTTCGAGCTAAGTATAGGGGGGTGTGTATATATTTCATATATACTTTAGCCATAACTCGTACTTTGTGTGAGTGTGTTAATAAATAAAATGGCTAAAAACCACAAAAATTAAAAATTTTTTCATGTACATAATCTTCTTTTATTTGCACATACATAGTTAGTGTACAAATTATTTTTGTAAAAATGATTTCAAAAATCTTTTGTGTAAAGCTTGTGTAAATATTTTTGTATCAAAAGTATGTATATAGTACAAAATTTTTCCAAAATGTTTTGAAAATCAAAAGTTTGCAAAAATCTTGTGTAAATGTGTGTAAATATCTTTTTGCAAAACTTGCACTTCATGCATCATTCATACATGATTTCAAAACATTTTTCAAAAATTTTGCATGCTTGTAAAATTTGTGTAAATAAGCATCTTTTTGTACATATGTATATAGTTTTTCTGGATGATAGTTGACATTTAAACTAGCCTGGAATCAAATTGAGAAATGGAGCTTGATTAAGATCTTAATCCACCTAATTTCTAAGAGGAACCTTATAGGGCTTAGGTTTAAGGCTTTTCAGGTCCATGGTGACTTAATTCTTTGAGTCCACTAGGCTATGATCACATGTCATCTCAATGAGCCTAAGTAGAGCACTTAACAACAACACATGACTCATATAGATTATGTCTTTACTTGGACACCAGCACTATGCACCGAGCTCTCTGCGGATGAGGTGGTGAGGAGGCAGTCTTCCTTGACTTGGGGTAGCATATGAGGGTAGTACTTCTAGGCGGAACCTCTCTTCTTCTTTTAGTGAAGGAAGTGCGTCTCAACTTTGTCTGGTTGCCATGAGGTCTAACGACGGGAGTTGTGGGTTGCAATAAAGCTTCAAAAGAGGGATAGTCTACTGGCTCAAGAGGAAAAACTCCTTGTATATATGCTGCACATGTATATGTTGTACAGATGCACTTGACAATAAAAATGTGCAAAAAGAAAAGAACTCCAAAAAAAGTTGTGGGTCTGAGAGAAAATGATAATCCCACCGGAGTATGTATATAGAGTGCAATAAGCAAAGCTTGGTTTCATGATCCACCTGTTGTAGCTTGCAGCAGGGAGACTTGGCTACACTGGTCAAGCTCCCAAGGGTACTTGGCTACACTGGCCTTGACCCATTCTCTTCTTCCCCCTCTTCTTGAGCCGGTTGAACTTGAACTTTGAAGGGAATACCCCTCTCCTCGAGGAAAGAGTGGCCAGATTGAGGTCATAGAGTTACCTTGTTAGGGAGGGTTGTCAAGTTGCCATTTCTGAGGTGGAGAGCTTAGACTTCACATTCACAGGACAAGAAAAGATTCATGGTCTTCAGGGTTTGTGATTGATGACTTGTTCTGATCTGGAGCATTGAGGAGTCTTGGTTATAGATTAGTGGAACTTAGAGGCTGTTAGGTTTTAAGCTTAAGTCTAAATAAGGTTCCGACACATTAATAATCCAGAGATCTGATCGAGCTCCATACCTCAATTTAATGAAGGCAAGTTTAATAATCAACCTTGATCCATGTACATCCTCTTTTTCTTTTTCTTTCTTTCTTTTTCACTTCTTTTTCAAACAAGTGTTTGCTAAGGGACTAGCAAAGTTAAGTATAGGGGGGTGATGAATACCCATTCATCACTCTTTATTCTTATATTTTAGCTACAAAAACCTTTGCAAATGCATGTAGATATGTGTAAATAGGAATAATTACCAAAAGCATGCATCGTGTAAAAACCTATAATTAGCATGTTTTTGTGCAAAAATAAAAGAATAAAGATTAAAAAGAAAAAGAGGGAAATATTTAGAATAAATATTGAGTAACCTAACCCAAGGGAGGGCTCAGCATGGGCCTGACCGCATAAAAGCCAAAGTAGAGGGAGATAGGGGCTCTTGTGTATATATCTATGTAAATAAATAAAAATATTTTTCCTCGCCAAAAATATGCTTGTAAATACTTGTATATATCTATAAAATATAAAAACAAAATAAAAAGTTAAAAATCAAAATGATCAAAAATACCTCCTTTCATCATGTACATAAACCACACCTATATTTATTTAGCTTTATAAATATATAAAAGTAATTTTTATAATTCTTGTAAATAGTCTATGTTATGTACTGTATATAAATAAAATAAAAAGAATCAAAACCAAAACAAAATAAAAATAGAAAAATTAAAAATACAAAAATACATTGTACATATACCATGTATATAGATGTAAATATCTATTTATTTTACCTATGTATATAAATAATAAAAATAAAATAAAAATACCTTTTTATTCCTTATTTTATTCTATAAATAAATAAAATATAAAATGGGAATAAAATTGTACAAAAATAATATATAAAAAATCAAAAATCAAAACCCTATATATATTGTATATACCTATATCTAGTACATATTATGTATATAGCCTATTTTTATTTCCAAAAATTAATCAAAAATCACCAAAAAATAGAAAAAAATAAAATAAAAATATTTCATGTTTGGAGTTTTTGCAGATTCGGCCCCTAGCTACCCCTATTTGTCACCTCAAGATCCAGCCACGTGGCCGAACCCCATTGGGTCCTGGGGATGTTGACCGCCCGGTCAACTAGCCCCCCAAGGACCACTTCCCACGGGTCTGAGCAGCGGACCCGATTTCTCCAATTATTACCCGCTCAACCCGACACCCATCTCCTTATACCCCGGGTCCGAATCATTCCCCTTGCATCCGACATCCTCGCCGGAGCCGCTCTCTCGGGATCCGCGCGCTCCTGAGCTTGCCCGGACCCTTCCTTCTCGGACCCCTAATCGTATTTAGCTGCAGCTCCGCCACCTTCCCACGCCATCTTTGGCCATTTGCTTCGTTCTCCAGTGAGCTCCAGAGAGAGAGTGAGGTGACAGCTCGCATCCCCGACCTGTTGCAGCGAGGAGAGCCGGCGAAACCATCGATCCGGCGACGTTGCCACCGTAGCTCCGCCACCTGAGCGAGCTTCGAGCCTCGGGCCGAGAAGACCCTTGAGGCGACGACCAGGAGCACCCCCTGCTCTTCCCCAGTCTCACCGTTCATCCAGGTAGTCCCGTAGCTCCGCTATTTCGTTCGATTTTCGTTTACCCCCAATTTGCGCCGCCGTCGTCTTTCTTCGATTCACCCCGGTTCCGACCACCATCCGACCATCGGACCCGACCTTCACGTTCGCCTTCCTCCACCGCACGTTGTCCACCCACACACGCAACCCAGCTCGCACAGGAGCTGGGAACCGGGCTCCTCCGTCTACCACCTTCGCCGGAGCCCGCCACCCCGACGCACCAGCCACCTTCACATCGCCTAACCGGGTCGAGGCAATTTGCCCTCGACCCGCGAGTCTTTTGGTTCACTTTGCAGGTCAGAACGAGGGCCATCTGAGGCTCTCTGTCACTCGGCCAGAAGACCAGCTCCGCCGACCGTGCCTGAGCTCCTCCGAGCTCGGGTCGATCATCGGAGTGTCGTAGCAGACGCAGGAGCGCACCGGCTTTCTTCTCCGATCATCAGAGCGCTCCGAGGAGGAGGCCAGCGCCAGCACGAGCCCGACGAAACTCGCCGGGGCCCAGTTCTTCCAGCACTCTCCGGCGTCGTTGGATCAGCCCCCAGCTCCAGACGCCATCCTGACCGTTGGTTCCTGGAGCGCCCCTCGACGTCAGATCTGAGGCGACTGATCCGGACCGTCAGATCCACACGTGTCCTGGCCTAGACTGTTGGATCCATCAGAGCAGACCCAGCGCTGAGAGCCGCCCTCGTTTGGACCGTCCGATCTCCACGTGGCAGTCATCCAGCCGCTCCGGTTAATAAAGGGTAAATTACCCTTAGGCCCTTATCTTTGTTTTAGTTCGCATTAGTCCTGTAAATATTTAAGTACGTTGTTTAGTTTTAGGTTTAATTGCATAGAGGACCCTGAGCTTTAGATATTTGCATTTATACCCCTGCCTGTGTGAGCCACGTGCTTCGTCACGTGTTATTTTGGTGTATTTGCAATTTAAGCCCTTGTAGTTCTGGTTGTTATGAAATGAATGAAAGTTCTTAGTTAATTGCATTTATACCCCTGTGCGTGGTTTATTTCCGCATGTGCGATATTTTTTTGGTTATTTGCAGCTAAGGCCCCTGGACTTTTGGTACGTGCTACCAATAAGTCCTCGGGACTTATTTTTGTTACATTTAGGTCCCTGAGTGCCCCAGGCACGCGCTTGGCGCGTGTTTTGCTGGGTATTTTGCACCGGGACCCCCAGAACTTTGGGTTTTTGCATTCCAGTCCCTGTGCACAGTACCCTTTTGTTATTTTTGAATAAAATATCAAATCACCTCCAAATCTAATGAGAATTTGACACATGGCTCCTGCCATGGTGTAGGATTTTCACGGATTTTTGAGGACATTTCTGATTTTGTTTGCTATTTTTAAAAATTCAAAAACCTTAATTTTTGTTACTGTCTAGATTGAAAAATCACAAAAAAATATAAAAACTCCCTTAAAAATTTCCTAAAAATTAGCTACTGTTTAGTTTAGTTTGTTTGTTTTTCCAGCCAATTTTGGCTATTTTTCATTGCTTAAAATCCTTAAAAACTTAAAAACACTCAAAAAGCCCATAAATATTCTAGTAAATACATTAAAAACCCAAAAATAATAAAATTGGTACCTAAATTTTCCTTGTTTCCTCTATTTTACAGGAAAATTACCTCCAGGCCATTTTGAGGCCCTTGGATATTTTATCTAGGGCTTTTTGGCTCGGTTGGACAGTGCCCTTTATTTTTGCCACTGTTTGATTTTTAGAAAATAAAATACACATCAGAAAATTATCAAAAATTCACCAAAAACATAAAAAAATATAAAACACATAAAAATATTTTTGTTTTGACTTTTGGCTGATTTTTGGTGCTTGAAATAATTTGTTGAAGTGAGCTTGTATTTGCTTTTCTTATTTTCTTCATATATTAAAAATCCAAAAAAATATAAAAATAATTAAAAACCACTAAAAAGATTTTATTTCTTTATTTTATTTGTTTTTACTACTTCGTAGGCCATCGGCCAATCCGTGCTCCTTGAGTTCGACCCTGGGTGCTATACCAGGTTAATCACATAGCAGGACCGCTTATTCGTGCTTGATTGGTTTTTGATTTATTTAGTGGTTCATTTTTCTTGTTGACCCGAGTCTGAGTGATTGAGGTCTCAACGACCATATAGACACCTGATTGCCTTAGTCATTCGGATCGGTCATCAACTCCTTTGGGCTATTTGGAGCGGAAGGAATGATGTCATTTAAAAAAATCAGAGGTTTTATTTGGAAAATATACTCGCTCATAGTAACTCTCTGTTTGGACCTCCAGATAGTGTACTCTTTCTTTTTTAAGTAATATATTTTTTTCCTGCGGTGAATCCCAACTCTTGATGTCACCCTAGCATTATTAAAAAAATGTTTGAGGTAATTAAGGGTAGATGATATTACAAACAAGTATAGGACAGTTTTTTTAGATACAGGGTCAGTCCCCTACTCCCCCCACAATACCTTTTTTTCTGGTATAATGGGGCGTTTGGGGGATTCGAATCTTAGTCTATAGTGTGGGTGAACCACTGCTCAACCACCAGACTAATTGGTTGGTTATAAACAAGTATAGGTTAATGAGGTAGGGATGGATGGATACTCGTTGTTGCTTGGCAGGAGTTGGTGCTGAGAGGATCATCTGTTGTAATCCTTACTGCAGTAGACTCTATTGTAGGGGCTACAGTCGTCTGATCATTTATCCCCCACCTCGAGATGCGAGTCCACTATCCCCAACCATCTAGGAGGCTCGTCGGATCCTCATCCGACGTTCCTCGTGCATTATAGCCCCTACTGTAAATGCCATTTACATTCGGTTCTTGTTGTAGGGGGGGGGGTGGTTTGGAGAGTGGTCACAACAAAGTTAGGGGATTTGTTTGTGTTGGTTTTGGATGAGGTGTTCATCCCATGGGGACATGTGTAGATAAATTGAAGAGTAATTTACAAGGAGGACCCCGAACCTTCTATCAAGTAACAATGTGGTCCTTAAACTTTCAATTGTAACGATTTGGTTCTCCAATATTGTTATGGTAACAATGTGGTCTCATGATTATTCGTCATGGTAAAACCAGCTGAACGTGTTTGTAAATTTACATGTTCGGACGAAAATACCATCCTTGCTTTCCCAAACCCATGGCTCACCTCCCTCCTCTAACCCTTTTCTTTCCCACAGCTCCCCTCCCTCCTCCACAAACACAATCCATTTGCAATCTACACTACTCCACACCTCCCCCATCCCACATCAACATATATCCACCTCTTTACTCCTTCCCCATCTTCCACCCCCCACGAAGGCGTTGGAAGCCATAAACGTGGGTTCCACAATGTATATCAAAGTGTCTGAAGTTATCTTGACAAATAAATGGAGTGGTTGTTGTGCTGCTTTACAACAAGGAGTTGAAGGCACATTCATCCTCACGAAAAAGGTGCTGAGATATGCTATCTTTCTCCAGCAAAAACCTCCAACACGCAGGAGAGAGAGAGACCTTCCACAACAAAAATAATTCCTCGTGAGTAAGAAGAAGAATCCAACGGGGTCCGGATGTCTGAAGACTCAGCCGAGCTGCAACCATGTTAAATGGTGCTCTTGAGATACTGGGAGGAGATTTGAGATAACTTATAGCAGATATCGTGCCAACCTTCGATTTTCGAAATTCAATACCAAAGAACTAGGTTTTACGATAGCTTTATCGGATCTGGAAGGCACCCACAACCGTATCCAGGTCATGATGGAGTTGTTCGGGAAATTTTTGAAGAACCATTAGCCGTCGAATGGCTACTCAATGCTTTTGACTAAACCAACCTCGCGAGATGGGGAAATAGGGATGAGATTCTAATCATGGTCTCGAGATAAAGTGGAATCAACATTTCTAAATTGGAGCATTGCAATTGCATCAAAGGAGTGGATGCATGACAGCTGTTGGAACTTAACTCGAAGCGGAGTGCAGGTGGGTTATTTTTACGGAGGGGAAGGGGAGCCATGAGAGAGGAAGGCATTTTCGTCAAATGCCTAAATTTTTGGGTAAATTACAGAAAATGGACTGATCTTTACGTCGAATCCTAAATTAAGGACTGATTTTTAGTTTGTAACAAATAAGGGACTAAAGTTTTACTTATCGTTCCAGTTTCCAACACTGTTAATGGACGGCTCGATGCATTATTTCACTGGACGAAATTACCCTTAACACCTCCTATTCAAGCCTCAAACAAACATACCAAACCAAAACCCCGGCGACATCTTCTTCTCCATCGTCGGCCACCGCCTCACTGTTGTGGGCTCTGGCGGGAACTACCTCAAGGCCTTCCCCACCAATTACCTACTCATAACCCCCGACGAGACCTTCGACGTCCTCCTCTTCGCCGACCAGTACCCCGGCCGCATCTACTACATGGCAGCCAAGGCCTACGACTCCAGCCACGGGAGACTGGAGTTCGACGGCATGACTGCCATCGCGACGCTCACGTACACAAATGGTGTAAGGTTGTTGGCATCGACGCCGCCTCTCCTCCCCAATCACAATGACACAGTCGCGGCATTCACTTTCGCCACGAGGTTACGTGTTGACGGCGGTGGCGCGGATGCAACGAGGGTACCATGGGGGTGACGGAGAAGATGTTCGTGACGGTGTCGGTGAACGAGCTGACGTGCATGAGCATGATCGGCGGCCCTTGTAGAGGCCCCAACGGGACACGCCTGGCCGCCAGGATCAACAACGTCAGCTTTGTGACGCCTTCTATGGACATCTTGCAGGCGTATTACCGGAACATCCGAGGTGAGGATTCTTCTTCTATTAATTATACGAAACACGTACGTGCTCATATATGTCACTTTATTTAATTATGGGTGTATGAAAACAACCTTCCAAACGAGCCACCTCTTCTCTTCTGACTTCACGGTGGGGGATCTACCTAGCAGCTTGCTCTTGCCAGAGGTGGGAACCCAGGTAAAGGTGTTCGAGAACAGCACTGCCGTGGAGATGGTGGTGCAGGGGACCAACCTTGCTGCGGCTCTTACGCACCCCATGCACCTACACCTCAAGGCAGAGGCAGAGCTGCCGTCATGATTTGGCATGTTTGTTTGAGGCTTGAATTGGGGGAAATTGAAAAGGTAAACCGTCAGGGGTAATTTCGTCCAGTGAAACCATGAATAGAGCTGTCCATTAACGGCGTTAGGGACTGGAACGATAAGTAAAACTTTAGTCCCTTATTTGTTACAAACTAAAAATCAGTCCCTAATTTGGGATTCGACGTAAAGATCAGTCCCTTTTCTGTAATTTATTTACTCCATTCAGTTGATTTTACCGCTAGGAAATGAGATCACATTGTTACCATAAATAAAGTTTGAGGATCAAATCGTTACAATTGAAAGTTTATGAACTATATTATTACTTTGTAGAAAGTTTGGGGACCTCCTTGTAAATTACTCTAAATTGAATGATTGGGCAACTTAGACATAGTCCTGAGGGAGGTCAAGGTTAGTGAAGCAAAAGGGTGATAGGGGTAGTGATGCATGCTTAATAATTTTTATTGTTGTCCACAACCCTAAAATACGTTCAAAACCAAAATTAACCTTTTGGTTTTTTATACTTGGTATGTGGATTCCAAGCGACGAATTCAAAGAAGAAATTTCTATGCGACAATAGAATATTAAATATATTTTGTATATAGATTTAGATTTTTCTTTCATGTATTTTATATTTTAATTTGATTTTATAAAGTATTCTTCACTAATATATATTTTGTCAATATGCTATTCATATAGAATTCTAAGAATTTTAATTGATATTCGTGATTTTTCACATTTAAATTTTATATTTAATTTTCATTTTCAATATTTTATGAATTTTAAATGGAAATAAGTTTTTGATAAAGGATTTTAATTTGTTTTTTATTTTTTTACTTAAATTGTGATATAATATAAATATAATTTTTATTTTATTTTTTTGTATATTTTAAATTCTTTTACTATTTTGTATAATATAAATGTAAGAACGAGGAAGAAGATGGTGCACCCTGATGAATATCCATTCATCACTCTTTATTCTTTTATTTTAGCTACAAAACCTTTGCCAAACACATGTACATTCTTGTAAATATTAATAATTATCAAAAAACATGCATTGTGTAAAAATGCATAATTAGCATGTTTTTGTGCAAAAATAAAATAAAGAAACAAAAGAAAAAGAGGGAAATATTTAGAATAAATATTGAGCGACCTAATCCCAAGGGAGGGCTCAGCATGGGCCTGACCGCATAAAATCCAAAGTAGACGGAGATAAGGAAGCTTATGTGTGTAAATATACATGTATATAAATAAAAATATTTTTCCTCTAAATAAAAATAAAAATGGGTTCTTATTTATTTGTAAATATTTGTAAATATAAAATTAAAATAAAATGAGAAAATAAAAAAGAAAATAAAATTCCCTCACCCTTGTCTATATTCATCATGTACATAAGACCACATACCTATTTATTTATCCCTATAAATAAATAAATTAAAATCTCATAAAAAATTGTATATATTCTATACTTCATAATGTAAATAAATAAAATAAAAATCACAAAACCAAAAATAAAATAAAAAGAACAAAAATAAAATCAATTTCCTATATTGTATATATACCATGTATATTAATGTACCTAAGTATTTATTTTACCCTTGTCAATAAATAATAAAAATAAAATAAAAATACCAAACTATTCCAAATTTTAATCTATAAAAAATTAAAATATAAAATTGGAATAAAAATGTATAAAAATAAATAATTAAAAATCAAAATAAAAAATCCAATATTGTATAAACCTATGTATATAATACTATATTGTAAATACTTAATTTTTATTTCAAAAAATAATCAAAAATCACAAAAAAAATAGTTTATAAATAAATAAACATTTTTCATATTTTAACTTTTCCTAAATCGACATTTATTATTTTAAATTGAATTTCCAAATCTTTTACACGTGGCTACGTCCCATTGGTCCACGGGGGATGTTGACCCCCCGATCAACTCCCCCCCTGGACCACAACCGGCGGGTCAAGTGCGCCCGACCCGATTTCTCGATATTTTCGCCACTCGATCCGACACCTAAAACCCTAAACCCCGGGTCCTATCTCTTCCTTGCAGATCCATGATCCACGCCCGGGGTGGGTATGAGGGGTCCGAGCTCCGATTTCCTCGCCCGACCATCACTTAGCCGGACACCTAGCCGTATAAATCATTTGCTCCGTCGCACGATTCACTCATCTCTGGTCCTCCCCCTCGACGTCAAGGAACTCCTCCACCTCGCCTGAGTGACAGCGGCGTGATTCGAAGTGGAAGTGAGGCTCGGGCAGCCGGGAAACCGTGGATCCGGAGGCTTCACCGCCGGGCACCGCCGCGAGCGCGCCCTGCCTCGGGACTCGACGCCCCCTTACAGGCAATGACCCCGGAGCTCCTCGAGCTCCAGCACAGTCGGATTCCTCCATTAGGTAACTTAGTTAGCCAGTAGCTTAGCTTAGATTTCAGATTTTAGTTTTAGGGTCTTGTAGCTCCGCCGCTTCCGCCCGTCGTCTCTGTCCAGCCATTTGCCCATCCGACCACGCCACCACCTTCACGAGCCTTCTCCGCACATTCTTCATTCAGCCACCCAACCCTGACTCGCCCTGGAGCAGGTACTTCGGTCCTCCTCCTCCGCCGCATCGTCGGAGGACCTCCACACTGCCGCATCCTTCATCCACCACGTGCGCTAACGGGTCGAGGCAGTTTGCCCTCGACCCCTCTTTCTTCCTGTGCAGGTATCAGGTCAAATCGACCTCATCTGGAGGTTGGAACTTCAGAGCACAGGCGCTCCAGTTCGTCACCGTCACCAGAGCTCTCCAGAGCTCCCCGCCATCATCGGAGCAGTCCATTGGCTGCGGACCACCGAGGCGATTCTTCTCAGCACCTCAGCAGCCTCTGAGGAGTCCCCACGCGCGAGTTTCAGGCCGGCGAACCTCGTCGGCCATCTGTTTTTCCTGCATCCTCCCCGTCCATCCGATCTTCCTCGACGCTCCAGATTAGATCAGAGCCATCCACTTGAGGAGCAGCCTTCACCGTCAGTTCTTTGAAGGTTTGATCTGGACCGTCAGATCAACAAGGGTTAGCCACGGCGTACAACAGTCGTTGATCTTCCACGTGGCTAGCTCTCCACCGTCAGATCAGAGCAGAGGCCCCTTCGTTTACCCACGTCGCATCGTAGCTGTCAGATACTCCATGTTGGAGGCCCTCAGCCGTTCGATCCGGCCCGCGTTTCTTCGTTGAGGTGCCACCGCTCCAGACCATTTGATCCTCCACGTGGCGCCACTTCAGCCGTTCGATCCGAGCCGAGGCTTCTTTGGCGAGGCGCAGCGCACCACCACCGTCAGATCCACCACGCGGCGCCATTTCATCCCTCAGATCGTAATAAGGGGTAATATCACTTAGGCCCCCTTTCTTTTTGTTTTTATTAAATAGTCCTGTAAATATTTTCGTAGTTTACTTTAGTTTGGAATATTTGCATAGAGGACATTCTACTTTCCAGTATTTGTTATTTAGTCCCTGTCTGTAGTGTCCACGTGCTTCGACACGTGAGGACGTGGTGAAATTGCATTATCTTCCTTGTATTTTTAGCATGTTATTGTTTATATCTTTTAAAATAGGAATGACATATTAGTCCTCTAGGACTGTGCCACGTGTGCCGTGCGTGGTTTCCTGGGACTTTTGCAATTAAGGCCCTAAAGTTTTCTGCCGTGTTACATTCTGGCCCTTGCAACTTATTTTTATTGCAGATAGGTCCTTGTGCATTGTTTGCCTGTTTTGGATTTTAATAAAATAGCAAAATTACTCCAAATTAAGTGAAAATTGGACACATGGCTCCTGCCACTGTGTAAAATTTTCACTAATTTTTGGAGACATTTTTGACCATTTTTTCTATTTTTAAAAATTCAAAAACCTCTCTTTTTGTCTCTTTCTACATATAAAAATCACAAATATTAAAACCTTCTCAAAAATTCTAAAAAATTCATATTTTGTGTGTTTTGGTTTGTTTGATTTCCTGACCAATTTTGGTCATTTTTGTACTTATAAAAAATATACAAATTGAAAAAACCCTAAAAACTCATAAAAATTCTAATAATTCATAGAAAAACCAAAAATTAATAATTCTTTTTTCTGATTATTCTTTTTTGTTCATAATTTACAGGGAAAATACCTCCAGTCTTGAATCAACCATTTAGTATTTTTAAATGGTTATAGAAGCCTAATTGGACAGTGACTTTGCTTTTCAGTTTTATTTTATTTTTCATAAAATTCCATAAAAATCAGAAAATTACCAAAAATTCACTAAAAACTGCAAAAATTAAAAAATTTCAAAAAATATTTTTGTTTGATTTTTTGAGCATTTTTGAGTGTTTAAATAATTGTTGAAAGTTGCTTGTTTCATTGTTTTTATTATTTTCTTTATAATTAAAAATTCCAAAAAATACAAAAATATTAAAAATCCACCAAAAATCCTTTGTTTTTATTTTTCTTTATTTGTGACTACTTCGTAGGCCACGAGGCCATCACGTGCTTCCTGAGTTCGATCCTGGGTGCTATACCACGTTAATATCATAACGAGACCGCTACTTGATTTTTATCGTGTTTCTATATTTATTTTGGTGGTTGATGAATCCACATTTCATCATATTTATTCTATCATTTTGGCCTCAAAAACCCTAGCAAATGCTTGTAAATAGCATTAATTATAGCGTCTTAGCATTCATGCATGTATCTGTAAATAGTGTATAAAATACTGCAATTAAAGCCAAAATTATATAATAAATAAAAGAAAAGAAAAAGAATAAAATATTGTAAATATTTTATGACCCAGACCCCCGAGACCTAGGCATCTTGATGAATAGGTCAACCCGGAATAAAGTAGGGGGAGATAAGGGTCAAATACCTATACTATTCTATTCATTCTTTACTCATTTTGGGTCATATTTTTGGTTCCACTTTTTGTACATCAAATAAAGAAACTTTGTACATGAAATTTGTATATAATTTAATAAAGAAAAATACAAAATTGATTTCACTGAAAAATAATGTACAGATAAAAAGTTATGGTCTAAATAAAATTGCAGAATCCCAACTTCCCAGACCAGTATCTCACAAATGAAAACTCCAAATGCATCAAACTCACCTTTAATTGTATATAATTCAAAATAAGCTATTTAATGGCAGTGGTTTCGCATTTGGCAGAGCTACGTTTTGAAAGATGAGTTTTGGACCCCTATTGTATACTTATACATATTAAAATATTCAATTTATTATTTATTCATTATTTTTGTATTTTTATATTTTTATAATTTTGTAAATATTACTTATAATATATATTTGTATATTAAAATTAGAATAAAAGCCTAAATAAAATACAAAATAAAAATACCTATATAAAATACACATGTATTATACCTATTTACATACCTATACAATACCTACTTATATTTTATTAAATATACAAAACACATCCATAAAATAAAATAAAAAGATTTCTAAGTGTATTATATAAATTTACAAAATACTAAATAAAATTAAAGAAATTAAAAATACAAAAATAAAAATAAAAGAATAAAATATACATGTAATATACCTATAAGGGGCATAATAGGCAACTCATAAAAATATATTCCATAAAAATAATTAAAAATCATAATAAAATACTACATAAAATAGTAAATATTTTTATTTTATAACCATAATTTAATAAAATCATTTTCGATTTTTTATTGAATTTATAAATCTTTTTCAGGACCTTTTTCCTGGTTGGTCCACGTGGACCAACCAGGGGGCAGTCACAGTTGACCTCGGTCAACTGTCTGCCCTAGGCCCTATAGCTGCTGTCAGACCTTGGTATGACCCCCTCTTTGTCGATTCTTCTAGCCTCCATCTTGCACTTTTTGAGATCGAGTCCTTCATGACTTTTGTCTCTCGAATCTTGGTCTATCACACCCTTGCGTTTTTTGGGGGACAGAGCCATCGATTCACCAGATCTGGTTCGATCTTTGGAGCACCTTGGTCATCCGGTCAACCAACATATATGGAGCCCTCCACTTTCCATTCGAATTTGAGTCCCTTCGGTCCACCCCTCACCACCTCTTTTGTGCTCTGTGGATTCTTGGAGGTGACAGCTCCACCGTGAGCCCCTCAACCAAGGCGTACGAGGTCGGAGGCGTCTCCACCACCTCCCCCAACTCCAGCGGTCGAGGTACACCTTTTCCTCTGGTTCCGGCCATTGAGGCCCCCCTCTCCCCCATTTTTCATTTGCATTATGTTAGCCATAGTCTAAATATCAAAACCCCTCAAAAAGATCGAAGTTTCATCGTGTGATTTGCCCAATCTCATTTCCTCACCAGAGCGCAAGTCCGACCGAGCATCACCCCATCGATTTTCGTCACGATTCCACCCCCTCAAGGTCCAAGCAGTTTGCCCTGGACTTTCTAACTATTTCTGCAGGTCAAAGAGCATTGACTTCCACCTGGAGACGATTTTGGAGCCTCGCCGGAGTTCACGGGGCTCTGTAGCTCCGCCGCCCTCCCGCGAGGCCCTCGGCCACCGCCGAGGTTTTCTGACGCCGCCAGCAGCTAGATGACGACCTCAGGAGGCCGCAGACCCATTTTGAAGCCCGAAGCTCGTCGAAGCGCGGAGATCTGGAGCGAGGAAGATCGCCTCGCCGGCGTTCTTCCTTGTTCTTCCTCTGTGCGCCTACACCGTTGGATCGGGGAGCGCCCTCCAGATCGCACAGCCACCGTCGGATGGAGTAGCCCCAGCACCGTTTGATCATCGTCCAGATTCTGATCCAGGCCGCACATCCACGAAGCGTCATCGCACGTCCAGGGAGCGCCACGCGTGAAGTGAACGGCTCTCAACCGTTCGATCTCCCTTACGAGGGGATTTTGCAAGTATACCCCTCGAGCTTTTGTAATTGTACTTTAGTCCATAAACTTTAATTCGTAGTTTAAAATTTATGTAATATTTGCAAAAAGGCCCCTCGAATTTAAGTATTTACACTTAGGTCCTCTACCACGTCACCTCACGTGACTTGTTCACATGAGATGTGGGCATTTTGCAAGGAGGCCCTCGGCCCTTTTATTATTTCGTTTCAGTCCAAGGAATTTTATATTAAGTGTTAACTTTTTGGAGAAATTGCAAGTTAGCCCCCAGAGGTTTCTGATATTACACTTAGGTCCCTACCAGGCGCGTGCAAGTCACGTGCCCTGGTGGACAGTTTGCGTCGCCACCCCTGTGGGTTTGAGGATTTGTAATTGGTCCATTAATTTGAATATCAAGTGTTATATTTTTGTGGAAAATTGCTTGTATGCCCCTGGACTTTTGGATATTTGCATATATACCCTTGCCAGGCTGTGATATTTTTGCGTACTTGTCTGAATTATTTGGAGCATCATTTCAATTCGAAAAATTCTCAAAAATTCAAGTTAAGCTCCTGTACTTTAACGACATATTTTTAGTTTTTTTATTTTACTACATTTTTAGATTTATTAAAAATCAAAAACTCCCCATTTCAGCACTGTCTATCTTAGAAAATACCAAAAAAAATAGTAAAATGCCTAGAAAAATTCCAAAAAATTAACTGCTGTGTATTTTAACCTATTGTAGTGTCAGTCCAAAAATCACTAAAAATTGCAACAAAAAAACCTTAAAAATTTGAAAATACTCAAAAACTTCAAAAAATATAGAAAATTATAGAAAACTCTAAAAAATGCAAACTCAACTCCTGTAGGTGCTATATTTTATCCTATTTATTTTAAAAATAGTTTAGAAAAATTTTGTGGGTGTTTGATATTTTTAATTCCCATTTTACTCCCAGCCAGTAGCTAATTCCCTGTTTTATTTTATTTTGCTATTTAAAAATACCAAAAACATTTGGAAAAATACCCAAAAATCACAAAAATAGTAAAAAATTATAAAAAGTCCAAAAATATTTTATTTCTGAATTTTTGACTATTTTTCACCATTTTATAATTATTTCATCATCTCTTTTATTACCTTGTTTGTATATTCCAATAATAAAAAAATTATAAAGATAAATTATAAAAATCAGAAAATTAAAAATCAAAATACAAAATTAATATTTAAAAATAAAAACAATTAAAAAATAAAAACCCACAAAAATCATTACATTGCATAGTGTAGATATCACTTCACTTTCACTCACACACACACACACTTGTGCATCTACCCTGCTTGCTCCCTGTGTTCGAACTCTCTGCATACTTGCTTGCTATACATCTTTTGTGCAGAGTTAAAAATAACTTTTAACTCCACATTTATTTCTTATTGCTTGATCTATAGCGTGGGTTAATTGCTGATTAAATACAGTTTATTGTGGGTCACCGCAGCGACCTAGGTTGTCTCCGCCTTGTGTGAGACATACGATTTAGACCTTCGATAAATTGTATTTATCAAATGGCGCCGTTGCCGGGGAGCAACAGCGAGTAGTTCATTATTTTGTTTGATTGTGTTGATTGTCTACCATTGCTACATTTTATTTCTCTTGCATTTTTGATATATCTTGTTGAGCTTTCTGACCACTCTTTTGTCTTCTTGCGAGGGACCGCGGAGCGAGGCGGATTGCCTTGGGGATCCGAAGCAACCACGTGAAGCGGAGCCAGCTTTTCTTATGCCAAGCCAGCAGGAGAGAGCAGGAGGAGTGAGAGAGTGCTTAGCTTAGCTTGCATTTTATTTTGTGAGAGAGTGACTATTAATTTGTAAAAATACAAGACTCAGACTCTCAGACACTTCAGGCCTAATTTCCGGGTGTTTGTTCACACAGGGCTCACCGTGGTTTTTATCGCGTTTTTCCGATTGTCATTTTCCGGTTTTGTTTTCATTTTCATTTCTTTTGTGGATTGAGCCCTTAGCTTTAGGCTTGATTGTTCGATTAGATTAGGTCCAAACACACTAATAACCTTTGCATGTTCCTATAGATCGTATTTGGAATTAGTTTAATTAAACAATCAATTCACTTTTCTTTGATCCACGCGCCGTGAGCTCTCCCTGCCAAGCGCTTCTCCTAAACTCGATGTGTCGAGAGAAGGAGGGGTGAGCCTAGACCGGACCTTAGGATTGGGGACTAGTGGTTGACTTGTGGTTCTTCACGTAGCAGTTGCCTATCTTAGGACGATTTCCACATTGCATATCGGCATGTAGTTAGGTTTATAAATTTCTGCTTTACATCCCGCATGGAGAGAGCTGGGATTCGCTGTAAGTCTTCTTACTTTGCATCCATCATTTAGGCACAAAGGTGAGATTTCCACCTTGGTGTCGACTTGCATTGGCTTTTTCGACTCTATTCTCCCTCTGTTTTTGGATAAAGTAGGATCAAGAAAATACAAAAACCGTTAGGCGCTTGTTTGAATCTACTCAAAAGAAGCGATAACACCAAAAAAATTAAAAAAAGGGACTGCTAAGAAAACCTTGATCAAAATTAAAATCGGTAATTGGATTCATTGATTGGGGAGAGTCACACCCTCACTTGTATTCAGGTTGCATGGGAAGGTCTCCTTCCAAGTGAGTAGAGTGCTTCGTAAGGATTAGAGCCCAAATCCCAGCTTGTGGCTGCCACGTGTATCGCCTGGATTTCCAAAGTATTGGCGCTACTATCGTACGTAGGCAAGTAGGGCTTGGTCGCCAATGGTGACTCACTATTGTGTGAGCATCGACCTTGTCCAAAGTACCGAGCATAGGCCACGCCTTCACGGGTGTGTCTGTCTCACCGTCTGCGTCCGAGTAGGATCTTGCACGCTCACGGGTGATTCCGTTGCAAGTGAGATCTGAAGTATCGGTTTCGCCTATTGGCTTCCTCCCTCTTATTCTTTGGCTGAGTAGGGATCCAGGAAGGGTTACAAGGACCTTAAAAAGAGCAAGCTACAGGTTACACAGGAGGAGGACAAGTACGGGAATATTTTTCCGGCAGTACTCTCTCTCATTTAGGCGTAGCGCTCTAAGGACTCGTGAAAAGATTAATTCCTGAATTGCAAGCTAAAACTGACAAGATAAAAGCCGAACCTTCATGACTTCATGTGTTGAGTTGGTGAACTTACCCCTGCTTTGTGTTTGATTGCTAGTTATATTTAGGTCAAGATAAAAAATACAGCGCAATTGTGCGCAATTTTGCATCTCATTTCTTCCTTCTTCCTTTGCATCCACCCTACTCTTCCCAATAATCAAGACGATGGGACGGAGGTCTCTTAGGCCGACCTTGTCGGCACCGCTATCCAGCACTCCTCCCCATTCATCTAGGACAACCTCGGAGAGTCCGCTCTCCGAGCCTGAATTCACATCCACCCTGTTCACCCTCGACCACCCTTCTCATTCCCCATCCATCAGTCCAAGAGTCTCAGATTTTAGTGCATCGCTGAGTTCGGAACATTTGACGGCACCTGAGATGGGTTCTTTTGCCTTTTCAGAGAGCCCCGACATGGCTGACAGAGGCGAGCACCCGGATGACCATGATCACCCTCCTTTCTTATTTGATCAAGCGGTCATCAACAATTCTTTGCTAGCATCCCTGGAGACAATGCAGAGGCAGATCCGTGATCAGGGAACCTTCATGGGTGATCTCATGCGAGAGATAGCACATATGAGAGAAAACCGACCTGGGGGCGGTGGCGGTGGAGGAGGAGGAGGACCTGATGCAGGAGGAGGTGATCCCGACGCTGAGAGACCGCCGCAGACTATCATGAGGGAATTACACAATCCAGCCGCATCCCTCACTCATCGTTGGATCAGACTCCCGCCGATCCATGGAGATTTCGAGCTTCGGCCCCATACCATTCAGCTTCTACCCAAATTCCATGGGTTGCCGATCGAAGAGCCGCACCTCCACCTCCAAGAATTTGAGATGATATGCAGCACGATCCATGATAGGTTGATGACTGAGGACACGATCAAGATGATCGCCTTCCCTTTCTCCTTGGTTGACAGAGCTGCATACTGGCTCAAACACTTGGGGCGATTCATCGATACTTGGGCAGATCTCCGGACCGCGTATCTGAAGAAGTACTACCCTCTCGGCCGGACGAATGCAGCTAGAGCCATGATCAACAACTTTGTCATGATCCTAAATGAACAATTCCATGAAGCCTTGGATCAATTCCGAGAGCTCATTGACCGGTGTCCACATCACGATATCTCCAACCCTAATCTACTTCAGAGCTTCTTTTGTGGGCTGACACCGGAGCTGTAGGGGCTTGTCAATGCCTCTTGCGGTGGGTCCTACTTTTTGAAGGGTGAAGACGACGTTTGGGCCATCTACGAGGGCATGGAAGAGAATTCAACTGTGATGGCTCAAGCCCGTGTTTACACACAGCAAGAGCCCCCGCAAGGAGTGGGATCATTTCAGAGGATCGCCCGCATCGATGCCGGTCCTAACACTTCGTCGGCAGCCACAACCCAAGCCGAATCAGCCGCAGCCGACATGGGCATCATTAGTGAGAAACTGGGCCGTCTCGAGATCCTTGAGAAGAAACAGATGCAAGGCATGGCCCAGATGGAACAGATTGCCAAGACAATGAGTGACCTGAAGACGCAGATCCTTTGCGTCCAGGAGGCACAAACTTCTTCCCAACAGTCTCCCAGGTCACGGGCTGACCCCAGCAGTAGCAGTTCCAACCAACCCTCTACCTCGTACCGCCAGGTCAACCATATACAGGCAGAGCCGGTTCCACTGCTACAGTATTACCCAGCGCAGCCGCCATCTCCAGACACTCAGATGGTGGTCTACCAGTCGGAGCAGCCACTGGCAGTTCTTCCTCCATCCTCCTTCGAGCAGGAACCATTGATGGAAGCCAATAGGATATGGTACGACCGGTACCCTCCGCCCGGGATTCGCCGCGATCACCCCGGATTCTGTTGGGGCTACGGTGGCTCCTCATCCCAGCAGCAGAATCCCGCTCAAGGACAGCAGAGCGGCCATCAACAACAACAGCAGCAGCCCCAGTACGCCCATTAGCAGCAATACCAGAGTGGTCCTCGTCCCGCCTATCAGGGACAGTAGTGGAGGCAGCTACAGCAGCTTCATCAATCATATTCCCATCCGACCCAGAACTATCCGTACCTGCAGCAGCAACAGCAACAGCCTCATTTCCAGCGGGGAAACCCATCCGATTCTCAGGCCCCGGCTTTTGAGAATCCAGCTTTAGACGATCTTGCCTGCTTGCTCTCCGAACAACGAGCATCCTTCAGGCAAGAAATGGATGAATTCCGGCAGGAGATGAGGGAGATCATCAAAGGCAAGGCCGCCATACCCGCTCAGATTGAACCTAACCCGAACAATCTGAAAAGGAAGTCTGAGCAGGTAGAGTTTACAGAGGATACCTCTCCTAGTGACTATTTGAGTGACATATCTCTTTCTTTGTATGATGCTGATTTTGTGACTACTAGGAGCGGTAGGATGCCAGCCGGCGGCGCCTCTTCTGAGCGACAACCACCAGCTGAACCAGGAGCGCCAGAAGAGCAGAGTAGCGGTGCTGATGCCGCTAATGATAGTGTTGAAGACGGTGGTGCTGAGGCCACCAATGATGGAGATCCAAACGACGGTACTGAGGCTGTCGTGATACCAGATACAGACGGTGGTGCTGATGCCACCATTTTGGATGCAGAGCCAGAGCGCGGTGCTGATACCGCGAAGACAGGTGCCGGTGGTGGCACTGAGGCCACCACTTCTACTTTTGTTGAGCGTCCCTCTGTGATGTTACCACCTTTTGTACCTATGGACTATGGTAACAAAAAGAAAAACAAAAATATGAATAAAGGAAAGGTTTCTGTTCACATTACAGATCCATATGTGTTGAATGATGATGATTGTATGGATTCTCCTCTTTCACATGCACAGGTACCTATTCCTAGTCCTCCATATGTGGAGGCCCCTACCATCCCCTTCCCTGAGGCACTCCGCCGAGCGAAGGGGAACAAAAGAGAAAATCCTAAAAAAGAGCAACAGGTAGAGTTCAACAATCAGATGATAGACAGATTCCATATTCAGTTGACTCTACAAGAAGCACTTGAGCACATCCCCCTCTTCAAAAAGAACTTGAAAGAGAAGACTACCGTCCGCAGAAAGAGGAGGAACCATAGAGATCAGATCCATGTGCTCACTCATTCCACTTGCTGCACAATTCAGAACAAGCTGCCAGCCAAGCGACCAGATGCAGGAGCTCCCTATGTCAGATGCGAGATTCAGGAGCAGCAGTTTGATCGCACTCTATTAGACAACGGCTCTTCAATCAACTTCCTTCCGGAAGCCTTACTCGACCGATTCGAATTTGGTCCTCTTTTTAGGAGCAGGACATTCCTTCAGTTTGCTGATAGGTCGACTAAGAGGCCGAAGGGGTTATTGAAAGACATGATCGTTACCATTCAGGGCCTGAAATTCTCCGTGGACTTCGTTGTGTTGGACATGGAGATCCCTGAGTCGGTAACTGATGCCCCCATCATACTCGGACATCCATTCTTGGCCACAGCCAGATCGGTGACCGATCATGATAGCGGGAAGGTATGTTTTCGCGTAGAGGGCGAAACCATACAAATAGAGACGATCGAAGAAACAAGAGCCGGAGAACTAGAATGCTCAGAGCAGTCCAGCGAAGCCGCGCAGATGACAGGGAAACAAGAGCCGGAGAACTAGAATGCTCAGAGCAGTCCAGCGAAGCCACGCAGATGACAGAGGAAAGCTAGACATGCACCAGGAGTGCTATTTTGTGATGAAAGATGATGAATCCAACTAGATAGATCCTGTAGCACCGACCCTCGCCTTGCCTACAGATTCACTATATCTAAAGCTCATAGCAGTCGAGAGCTGGGAGAGCACACCCCTGGACGAGGATACACCTGAGGCTGAAAGTATTGGGACGAGTGGTGCTGATGATTTTCAATCTTGTTAATCTTCTTCTGATCCCTCGGATTCAGACATCGATTGGGATGATTTCGATGACTATTTGCCTTGTCTGATTCCTTCTGAGCCAACAGCCATGACAGAGTGCGAGCCAATGCAGTTTATTGATGATTCAGCAGGCCGCCCTTCGTCAGAAAGCCATGCAGAGCGAGAGTTCTCCCTTGCAGACCTGGTCGCCTTCACATAGACATATTAGAAACCAGATCTGCCACCTCCCAACTGTCCAGAACTGAAACCTCTGCCGCAGTCGTTGAAGTATAGATTCCTTGTGGGTGAGCCCGATATGCACCCAGTCATTATCTCAGCAGGTTTGACTGGAGAACAAGAATCTCGTCTGATGGAGGTTCTTGAAAGAAACCGTAATGCAATAGGTTGGAGTATAGCTGATCTCCAGGGGATTAGTCCGGCTCTGTGCTCCCACCACATCTATCTGAGGATAACGCTAGGCCGTCGCGTGAGTTCCAACGACGGCTGAACCCGAATCTTCGGGATGTGGTCATGAAAGAAATATCAAAGTGGTGGAGCACCGATTTTATCTACCCCATCTCCGACTCTAAATGGGTTAGTCCGTTACACGTGGTGCCCAAGAAGATGGGCATCACTACAGTTGTCAATGAGTCCGGAGAGGAGATCGCTACCCGAGTACCCACTTCATGGAGGGTCTGTGTGGACTACAGACGATTGAATAAGGCCACCAAGAAGGATCACTTCCCGTTGCCATTCATTGATCAGATTATCGAGCGGCTAGCTGGGAAGAGTCATTACTGCTTTCTCGACGGGTATTTCGGGTATAATCAAGTGGCCATTGCGCCCAAAGACCAGGAGAAAACGACATTCACCTGTCCGTTTGGGACGTATGCTTTCAGACGGATGCCCTTTGCTCTATGTAACGCTCCGGCGACATTCCAAAGGTGCATGTTGTCCATATTCTCGAACATGGTGGGTGACTGTTTAGAGGTCTTCATGGATGACTTCTCGGTCTATAGCGATGGGTTCGATGCTTGTCTTGACTGCCTATACCGTGTGCTTCAATGCTGCATAGAGTTCAATCTTGTTTTATCTTGGGAGAAGAGCCACTTTATGGTGCCTCAAGGGACGGTCCTGGGTCATATCGTCTCCAACAGGGGCATGGAGGTCGATCCAGCCAAGGTGGATATCATCAGAAAACTCAATCCACCGTCCAACTTGCGTCAGTTGCGGTCTTTTCTGGGGCATGTCGGTTTCTACCGACGGTTCATTCAGGGCTTCAGTCGGATCGTTCGACCGCTTACTGATTTGCTGACGAAAGACACCGAGTTCATTGTCAATGATAAGTGTCTTGCATCTTTTGAGACTCTCAAAGATATGGTTGTTTCAGCTCCTGTCCTTCAGCTGCCTGATTGGTCTCTTCATTCGAGAGCATGACAGACGCTTCAGATTTTGTCATTGGGGCTGTGCTTGGACAGAGGAGGGATGGTTTACCGTTTGCCATTAACTACGCCAGCCGGACTTTGGATGCCGCTCAGCGGAATTACACTATTACTGAGAAAGAGATGCTGGCCATAGTCTTTGCTTTGGATAAGTATCGATCTTATATTCTCGGATTTAGAGTGACTATTTACACTGATCACACCGCCATCCGGTACTTAATGGCTAAGAAGGATGCCAAAGCACGTCTGACCAGATGGATCCTTCTGCTCTAGGAATTTGATAATGAGATTAAGGATAAGCCTGGAGTCAAGAATGTGGTGGCGGATCATCTCTCCAGATTGGAGAATCTTGAGGAATCTGAGCCCATCGCACCAATCGCAGAGACATTTCCAGATGAGGCGATCTTGGCTATCACCTTGCTCCCATGGTACGCCGACATTGTGAACTATCTTGTCGCCAAGACGGTCCCACAAGGTTGGCCCAGGCAGAAACTCGAGACCTTCCTGGCGAAGGCCAAGTTTTACCCTTGGGAGGATCCCGTCCTTTATCATGAAGGAGGGGATAGTATCTGGAGGAGGTGCATTCCTCAAGAAGAGCAGCATAGCGTCCTCACATACTGCCACAAGCTTGAGGCAGGAGGACATCATTCTGGAAAAAGGACAGCACAGAAGGTGCTTCAATCCGGCCTATGGTGGCCTACTCTCTTCAAGGATTCTGATGAGTTCGTGAAGTGATGTACTGACTGTTAGAAAATGGGAACCTGCGGACAGAGAGACATGATGCCCATGCAACCCATTCACTTTTGTGAGGTTTTTGATGCATGAGGGATTGATTTCATGGGCCCATTTCCTAAGAGTCAGGGATTCGAGCATATTTTGCTCGCTGTGGATTATGTCAGTCGATGGGTTGAGGCCATCCCCGTCCGAGCCGCAGATGCTAAAACCATATGCAAATTCTTAAGGAAAAATATCATTTCACGGTTCGGGGTACCGAGAGTCTTGATTTCAGACGGGGGGGTCTCATTTCATCAATGACAAGGTTAGGGCCCTTGCAGACGAGTTCGGCATTGACCATCAGATTGCCACACCTTATCACCCTCAGACTAATGGTCTTGCCGAAGTATCGAATCAGGAGATAAAAACAATCTTGCAGAAAGTTGTCCGCCCAGACCGAAAGGATTGGTCACAGCTTTTGGACTCGGTCCTGTGGGCCTATCAGACTTCTTTCAAGAATCCATTGAGGACATCTCCCTTTCGACTCGTTTATGGCAAGCCGTGCCATTTGCCAGTGGAGATCAAGTATAAATCCTTTTGGGCAGTCACTGAGTTACTGTTAGATCCCGAGAGCATAGGAGAACAGAGAAGAGCTGAGTTGGCAGCCCTGGAAGAACTGAGAGACACGGCTTTTTCAAACAGCCTACAGTACAAAGAGAAAGTAAAGACATGGCATGATTCTTATATCAGCCATAAACAGTTTGAACCAGATCAGAGAGTATGGTTGTTTGATTCCAGGCTGAAATTATTCCCAGGGAAACTATAGAGCAAGTGGAAAGGTCCGTATGTGGTTAGGAAGGTACATGACAATGGCAGTATTGACATATCCGAACCGTCATCTTCCTCTACCTTCCATGTCAATGGTCAACGCCTGAAACTTTATCTAGATCATGATCATCCGACCATTGACGTTGCCCCCATTCTTCTGGTATGAGATGTGTTCTTTGACTCATATCATCTGCATCTCATACATGATGAGCACTTCCATTTTTCCGCTGTACAGATCATCTGTCTATATCATGCTTTCATCTGTCAACCTCTTTTGTTCTTTTATTCTTTTCTTCTTTTCATCTTTTCCTTTTCTATTTTCTTTGTCTATCAAAAAGGTGCCGCCCTTGTAGACAGTTTTCCATACTTAGGACGTACTTTGTCCTAAGTATAGGGGGGTGTGCACTGATTTAGCCAAAATTCACGGAGTCTAAAAGTGGTGTCTCACACAAGGCGGAGATAACCGTCGCTGTGACGACTCACGATAAACTCTGGACTAAAATCAACAATTAACCCACACTAAAGATCAATAAATTAGAAATAATGTGGAGTTAAAATTTATTTTTAACTCTGCACAGATGGTGTATAGTGACAAGTATGCAGAGAGTTCGAACACAGGGAGCAAGCAGGGTAGTTCAAAATATTGTGCACAAGTGAGTGTGTGTGTGTGTGTGTCTACACTAAGCAAGCAAGCAAAGATGTTTTTGTGGGTTTTTAATTTTTATTTTTTTTATTTTAATTTAATTTTTATTTTTGTATTTTGATTTTTAATTTTCTGATATTTATAATTTTATATTTTATATTTTTTTAAATTTTCTTTTTCAATATTGGAAAATAAAGACAAAGTAATAAAAGACTAGATAAAGTACTTATAAAAATGTGCAAAAATAACCAAAAATTCAGCAATAAAATGTTTTTGATATTTTTAGATTTGTTACTATTTTTGTGATTTTTGGGGATTTTTCAAGGTGTTTTTGGTATTTTTATAGACTGAAATAATAGAAAACAGTGACAAAGTTGTTGGCTGGGGGTAAAACTGGAATAAAAAATAACAAACAGCAAAAAATTTTTCAAATTAATTTTAAAATAAAGAGAGCAAAATCTAGAACAAACAGAAACTTAGTTTGTGATTTTTGGGTTTTTCTTTGATTTTATATATTTTTTTTTGAAGTTTTTCTGTATTTTCTAATTTTGAGTGTTTTTCTTTTGAGTTTTTTTTTGTGATTTTTGGACTGACACTAAAATAGGTTAAACTAGACTCTAGGGATTTTTTTTGGAATTTTTAGAGGTGATTTAATATTTTTTTGGCATTTTCTAAGCTAGACAGTGCATAAAAAGCAAATTTTTGATTTTTAATAAATATAAAAATAAAACAAAATCAAAAACTAAATTGGTAGCGTGGAAGCACAAGTTAACAAGAGTTAAACCCTATTTTTGTGGAATTTTTGGACTTAGAATGATAATTTAAATAATTAGAGCAAGCATCCAAATATTAAACAGGCCTGGCAGGGGTATATATGCAATTTCTCAAACATCCAGGGGCTCACATGCAAATTTCCACAAATATTTGAACTGAATATTCAATTTATAGCACCAAAATTCAATTACAAAACTCGCCGGGGTGTCTTAGCAATTTTCCCACTAGGGCGCGTGACTTGCACGCGCCTAGCGAGGACTAAACTATAATTTCTCAAAAACCTGGGGGTTTACTTGCAATATTTCCAAAAATATAACACGTGAAGTTAAAGTTTTGGTACTAAAACAAAATACAACAAAGACCGAGGGCCCCTCTGCAAAATGCCCCCACCTCACGTGTACAGGTCACGTGAGGTGACGTGGTGAAGGACCCATACGCAAAAAAATAAACTACGGGGGTGTTTGTGCAAATATTACAAAAATATTACACTACAGACAAATGTTTCAGGACTAAAAGATAAATACAAAATGCGCGAGGGTTTAGTGTGCAAATTACCCTCAGCGCGCGATCCAACGGCGATGAAGAAGCCACTTAGACACGTGGCGCTTGATGGACGGCCGATGACGCTTCGCGGCTGGGCGGCTGAGATCAGGTCTCCAAAGACGATCAACGGTCGAGGCGCTTGGAGATCTGACGGTTGCTGCTTGATCTGGAGGGGGTGCCCTGATCGGACGGTGGCGAAGGCGGCTGGAAGAACAAGGCGGAGCTGCGGCTGGGCGAAGTTCCTCGAGCTCCTCCTGCCAGCTCCGGTGGCTTTTGAGCTTCAAAATCGGGCTGCTGCCTCCTCAGGTCCTCCTCTATCGTCTGGAGTCGTCAAAAAGCCACGGAGGTGGCCGTGGTGCTCGCTGGGGGCTGGCGGAGCTGTGAGGCTTCGTTGGCTCCGGCGAGCTCAAAACTCGAGCTCCAGGTGTCTTCACTTCAACTTTGACCTGCAAAAATGGTCAAAGGGTCCAGGGCAAACTGCCTGGACCCTTGGATGGTCGTGGAGAGGCGTAACACGCGGTGGCGACGAACGACCAGAGGTGCGCTCTGGCCACAGTGATGGATCGAACGATTGAGTCGACGGAACTCTAATTTTTTTGAGGGTTTTTCATCCTTAGGTTGACAGGAGTAAAATGCATGAAAGAAATAACGGGGAAGGGGCCCTCAATGGCCGGAGCCAGAGGGAAGAAAGTACCTCTACCGGCGTACTCGCGGGAGGTGGTGGAAGCGCCTCCGACCTCGGTTGCCTTGGCTGATGGCTTCGCGGTGGAGCTGTCACCTCCAAGAAGCTCTGGAGCTAGGATTAGGCGCGAGGGGTGGACCGAAGGTGTTTGAATGGATTTTGCGATTCAAAATTCAAAAGAGAGTTGGCTTTAGGTTTTAAAGGGTTGACGGTCAGAGGTGCAAGAACGAGGTCTAGCGGGTGGTGCAGCGATCCGCGACCCAAGAAAACCCCTGGGCGTGAATCCCTTGGTCAATGGAGAAGAAAAGTCAAGAAGATCGTAGCACGTTTTGGTGACAAGGGCGACCTCGAAAAAAGGTTGAAAACGAGCCAAAAAGCATCTCTGACAAGGTTGCAGGAGGAGGGTCAGACTGTTGACCTTGGTCAACAGTTCCAGCCCCCTGGTTGGTCCACGTGGACCAACCAGGAAAATCCGAAAAGAAATGCTTTCAAAAATCATTTTAAAATAGCAAATGTTAGTATTTTATTTAGGTTATTAAATAGAAAATGTTTAAATTTATGTAGTATTTTATTCCGATTTTTAATTATTTTTATGAGATTTATTTTTACAAGTTGCTTTTATACCTCTATATAGGTATATTATCTATATATTGTATTCTTTTATTTTTATTTTGATTTTATTATTTTTGTTTATTATTTTATAAAATTATAAAATACTTTTATAAACATACATATATTTTTATTTTATTTTTCCGATTTATTTTGTATATTAAATAAAATATAAGAGTGTTTTGTATAGGTATATGTATAGGCAGTATACCTATGTATTCTTTATACACGTATTTTTATTTTGTATTTTTATTTACATTTTTATTCTAATTTTAATGCACATAATTATTATAAATAATATTTACAACATTACAAAAATATAAAAATATAAAAATAATGAATAAATAATAAATTGAATATTTTATTCTGTATAAGTATACAATGAGGGTCTAAAACTCAACTTTCAAACCGTAGCTCCGCCAAATGCGAAACCACCGCCATTAAATAGCTTATTTTCTTCTATATACAATTAAAGGTGAGTATGCTGCATTTGGAGTTGTCGTTTGTGAGTTACGGGTCTGGGAATTTGGGATTCTGGAATTTTATTCAGACCATAACTTTTTATCTGTGTATTATTTTTCTGTGAAATCACTTTTGTATTTTTCTTTACAAAATTATCTACAACTTTCACAATGTTTCTTTATTTGACGTATAAAAAGTGGAACCAAAAATAGGTCCCAAAATGAATAAAGAACGAATAGAAATATAGGTATTTTCTCTGTATTTCTGACCTTATCTCCCCCTACTTTATTCCTTGTCGACCTATTCATCAAGATGCCTAGGTCTCGGGGGTTTTGGGTCATAAAATATTTACAATATTTTATTCTTTTTCTTTTCTTTATTTATTCTATAATTTTGGCCTTAATTACAGTATTTTATACACTAATATGATGCACATGCATGAATGCTAAGATGATGTATTTAAGGCTATTTACAGGCATTTGCTAGGGTTTTTGATGCCAAAATGATAGAATAAAGATGATGAAATGTGGATTCATCATCCCCCTATACTTTACCTTTGCTAGTCCCTAGCAAACACTTATGCAATAAGTGCAAAAAGAAAAAGAAAGAAAAGAAAAAGAAGAACTTGGTTTTTATCTGATTATCAAACTTGTCTTCGCAAAATCAAAATTTGGAGCTTAAGTCGGACCTTTGGAGATTTAGTGCAGGCGGAACCTTAGTGAGAACCGTGTTTGAAATTCAACAGTCCTTGAGAATCCCAAAACTCTGCTCAAGTCTCTTCAATAGCCAGGTCAGAAATATCTCAATTCATACGCAAACTCTTACGACTATGATTCTGACTTGTACAGTGTAAGTGATGGTGGCTCTCCCCAACTAGAATGACAAAGAAACTGACTTCTCCAGTACGACAACCCAATGATTCCCCAATCCAACAACTCCATCCTCGAGGAGCGGGGTATTCCCTTCTAAGTTAAAGTGGCAACCAGCTCAAGAGGAGGGGGTGAAGAGAAGAATGGACGGTAGCCAGTGTAGCTACCTATCCCGGGATGCAAGACCAGTGTAGTCAAGTCATCCTGCTGCAGGCTCACATGATATGACTTTGGAACTCAAGCTTGCTTATTGACTTGGTACATACTTGCAGGCTTTTTATTTTTGTGCATGCCTGAACTTTTTTTTTAAAATACTATTCACAACATCATTTACATAAGGAGTTTTTCCTCTTGAGCCAGTAGACTATCCCTCTTTTGAAGCTTTATCGCAACCCACAACCTCCTGTCTTTAGACTTCCTAATCACTGGACGGGTTGGGGTGCACTTCCCTCCCCAGAGGAGGACAAATGTTTCCACTTGTGTGCGTCTCATACCGGCAAATCCAATCCCCTCACCACTCCAACTGAGTTGAGCCATGTGAAAGGTGCAGGTGTCCAAGTTAGGTCATTATCAACAAGAATCGTGCGTGTGCTCCGAAATACTCTACTTAGGCAGTCAAGAATCCATTGAACCAAGTCCCGTGATCCTCAAAGAATTAAGTCAACCAGACCTGAAGTGCCTCAAACCCAATTCCTATAAGGTTCCTGTTATTAGGTAGATTTTAAGGTCCAATCAAGCTCCAATCTTCAGATTTTACTTAGACTTGTTCAACTATCAAACTCAATCCGAAAAATGCGAATGCTATGCAATGCAATGCAGAAAATATGTTTGTGATGCAATTTTCAAAGATTTTGAACTTTTTATGGATTTTTGAAAACATGATGATGATGCATATGCAGATGCATTTTTTTGTCTTTTTCAAAAGGATTTTTCAAATGTTTTTGGATTTTAATTTTGCAAATGTTTTTGGGATTTTTGACAACGAAAAGTTTTTGGCTGAAAACTAGGTTAAAAAATATGTACACGGGAGTGCTTCTTATGTATACAAGAAGTGGATTTTAAGAATTTACAGGGTAAGTGGTCAATTTTATAAGTATAAATATATAATGGGTTTTGGTGTGATGTATATATTCCTCAAACTTATTTGACACAAGCTTTTCACACAATTTTTGAAAACTATAGTCCAAAATAATTTTTACAAACATTTTACAAACATGTACACACATTTGAAAATCATTTTGCAAAGGTTTTCAAAACAGTATATATAGATTTTTCACAATATTTTTGCAACCATTTTTCAAACCATTTGCAAATCATTTTTCAAACATTTTATTTCACACAAAGAAAAGAAATTTTACAATCCACACATTTTTACAAAAGGTTGAAAACATGTAACAAAATATTTTCAAAATAGTTTTCAATAAATGTTCACGAGGATTTTCAAACTATTTTTCAAACATTTTGCAAAAAACATTTTCACCTGATTTATTAATCAGTATATACAAACAGAATTTGAGGAACAAAACACCTTTTTATTAAGGATTTTTAATGAATTTTACAGAATAATTAGCCATATTATTAAGAAAATACAAAAGTACGAGTTATGGCTAAAGTATATACGCAGTATATACGACCCCCCTATACTTAGCTTGAGCTATGTCTTTGATCGGAGAGAAAAGAGAAGACATAACTCGTACTAAGTATAGACAAGTCCAAATAACAAAGAATAAATGAATGAATCAATGAATGAGAAGTTGACCGTCCCCCCTATACTTAGGATCAAATAATCCTAAGTATAGCAGACTGTACACAAAGCAGGGAGGGTCAAGGGTAGGAATGAACAGATCGTACTCGGGTTGTCTCCCCCTATACTTAGGGTAAGATATCCCTAAGTATAGACAAGAAGAGGAGACAATGGAGAGGATTGAAATGAAAATGACAGAACTCGGGGTGCACGCCCCCTATACTTAGGACAAAGTACGTCCTAAGTATGGAAAACTGTCTACAAGGGCGGCACCTTTTTGATAGATAAAGAAGATAGAAATGAAAAAGAAGAAAAGAAGAAAAGAAGAAAATAAATTAACAGATGAAAGTGATATGAAAAGATGGATCTGTACAGCGGAAGATGGACTTGATTACCATGTATGAGATGCAGATGATGAGAGTCAAAGGACACATCTCATACCAGAAGAATGGGGGCAACGTCAATGGTCAGCGGATCATGATCTAGATATAATTTCAGGCGTTGACCATTGACGCGGAAGGTAGTAGAAGATGACGGTTCGGATATGTCGATGCTGCCATTGTCATGTACCTTCCTGACCACATACGGACCTTTCCACTTGCTCTGCAACTTCCCTGGGAATAATTTCAGCCTGGAATCAAACAACCATACTCTCTGATCTGGCTCAAAATGTTTATGGCTGATATGCGAATCGTGCCATGTCTTCACTTTCTCTTTGTACTGTAGGCTGTTCGAAAAGGCTGTGTCTCTAAGTTCTTCCAGGGCTGCCAATTCTGCTCTTCTCTGGTCTCCTATACTCTCCGGATCCAAAAGCAACTCAGTGACTGCCCAAAAAGATTTGTGCTTGATCTCCACTGGCAAATGGCACGGCTTGCCATAGACGAGACGAAAGGGAGTTGTCCCCAATGGTTTTTTGAAAGAAGTCCGATAAGCCCACAGGACCGAGTCCAAAAGCTGTGACCAATCCTTTAGGTCTGGGCGGACAACTTTCTGCAAGATTGTCTTTATCTCCCGATTCGATACTTCGGCAAGACCATTAGTCTGAGGGTGATATGGAGTGGCAACCCGATGGTCAATACCGAACTCGTCTGCAAGGGCCCTAACCTTGTCATTGATGAAGTAAGACCCCCCGTCTGAAATCAAGACTCTAGGCACCCCGAACCGTGAAATGATATTTTTCCTCAAGAACTTGCAAACGGTTTTAGCATCTGCAGCTCGGGCGGGGATGGCCTCAACCCATCGGCTGACATAATCCACAGCGAGCAGGATATGCTCTAATCCCTGACTCTTAGGAAACGGGCCCATGAAATCAATCCCCCATGCATCAAAAACCTCACAAAAGTGAATGGGTTGCATGGGCATCATGTCTCTCTGTCCGCAGGTTCCCATTTTCTGACAGTCAGTACATCTCTTCACGAACTCATCAGAATCCTTGAAGAGAGTAGGCCACCATAGGCCGGATTGAAGCACCTTCTGTGCTGTTCTTTTTCCAGAATGATGTCCTCCTGCCTCAAGCTTGTGGCAGTATGTGAGGACGCTATGATGCTCTTCTTGAGGAATGCACCTCCTCCAGATACTGTCCCCTCCTTCATGATAAAGGACGGGATCCTCCCAATGGTAAAACTTGGCCTTCGCCAGGAAGGTCTCAAGTTTCTGCCTGGGCCAACCTTGTGGAACCGTCTTGGCTACAAGATAGTTCACAATGTCAGCATACCACGGGAGCGAGGTGACAGCCAAGATCGCCTCATCTGGGAATGTCTCTGTGATAGGTGCGCTGGGCTCAGATTCCTCAAGATTCTCCAATCTGGAGAGATGATCCGCCACCACATTCTTGACTCTAGGCTTGTCCTTAATCTCGATATCAAATTCCTGGAGTAGAAGGATCCATCTGGTGAGACGTGCTTTGGCATCCTTCTTAGACATTAGGTACCAGATGGCGGTGTGATCAGTGTAGATGGTTACTCTAGATCCGAGAATGTAAGATCGATACTTATCAAGAGAGAAGACTACGGCCAGCATCTCTTTCTCAGTCACAGTGTAATTCCGCTGAGCGGCATCCAAGGTCCGGCCGGCGTAGTGAATGGCAAAAGGTAAACCATCCCTCCTCTGTCCAAGCACAACCCCAACGGCAAAATCTGAAGCATCCGTCATGATCTCGAATGGGAGAGACCAATCGGGTGGCTGAAGGACAGGAGCTGAAACAACCATATTTTTGAGAGTTTCAAAAGATTCAAGACACTTATCATTGACAATAAACTCGGTGTCCTTTGTCAGCAAGTCAGTGAGCGGTCGGGCAATTCGACTGAAGTCCTGAATGAATCGTCGGTAGAAACCAACATGCCCCAGAAAAGACCGTAACTGACGCAAGTTGGACGGCGGATTGACTTTTCTGATGATACACCTTAGCCGGATCGACCTCCATGCCCCTATTGGAGACGATATGACCAAGGACCGTCCCCTGAGTCATCATGAAATGACTCTTCTCCCAGGATAAAACAAGGTTGACCTCAATGCAGCGCTTGAGCACACGGTCTAGGCAGTCAAGACAAGCGTCGAACCCGTCGCCATAGACTGAGAAGTCATCCATGAAGACCTCTAAACAGTCACCCACCATGTCCGAGAAGATGGACAACATGCACCTTTGGAATGTCGTCGGAGCGTTACATAGACCAAAGGGCATCCGTCTGAAAGCATACGTCCCAAACAGACAGCTAAATGTCGTTTTCTCCTGGTCTTCGGGCGCAATGGCCACTTGATTATATCCAGAGTACCCGTCAAGAAAACAGTAATGACTCTTCGCGTCTAACCGCTCGATAATCTGATCAATGAAGGGTAGCGGGAAGTGATCCTTCTTGGTGGCCTCATTCAATCGTCTGTAGTCCACACAGACCCTCCAAGAAGTGGGCACTCTGGTAGCGATCTCCTCTCCAGACTCATTGACAACTGTAGTGATACCCGTCTTCTTGGGTACCACATGTAGCGGACTTACCCATTTGGAGTCGGACATGGGATAGATGAAATCGGCGCTCCACCACCTTGAAATTTCTTTCATGACTACGTCTCGAAGATTCGGTATCAGCCGTCGTTGGAACTCACGCGACGGCTTAGCATTATCCTCAAGATAAATGTGGTGAGATCAAAGATTTGGGCTCAGCCCCTGGAGATCAGCTATACTCCAACCGATTGCCTTGCGGTTTCTTTCAAGAACCTCCATCAGACGAGATTCTTGTTCTCCAGTCAAATCTGCTGAGATAATGACTGTGTACATTTCTGGCTCACCCGCAAGGAATCTGTATGTCATCGACAGCGGCAGAGGTTTCCGTTCTGGACAACTGGGAGGTGGCAAATCTGGCTTCTGATATGTCTGTGTAAATGCTACCAGGTCTACATGGGAGAACTCTCGCTCTGCATGAATTTCTGACGAAGGGCGGCCCGTTGAATCATCTATAAACTGCACTGGCTCGCACTCTGTCATGGTTGTTGGCTCAGAAGGAATCAGACAAGGTAAATAATCATCAAAGTCATCCCAGTCAATGTCTGAATCTGAGGGATCAGAAGAAGATGAGCATGATTGAAATTCATCAGCACCACTCATCACAACACTGTCAGCTTCAGATATATCCTCATCCAGGGATGTGTTCTCCCGGCTCTCGACTGCCATGAGCTTGAGATATAGTGAATCTGTAGGCAAGGCGAGAGTCGGTGCTACGGGATCTTTCCAGTTGGATTCATCATCAGTCATCTCAAAATCACAAACCTGGTGGATGTCTAGCTCCTCCTCTGTCATCTGCTCGGCTTCGCTGGATTGTTCTGAGCACGCCAACTCTCTGGCTCTGGTCTGGTCGATCGTATCTATTTGTATGCTTTCGCCCTCTACGCGAAAGCATACCTTCTCACTATCATGGTCGGTCACTGCCTTGGCTGTGGCCAAGAATGGACGTCCGAGAATGATGGGGGCATCAGTTACCGACTCAGGGATCTCCATGTCCAACACAACAAAGTCCACGGGGAATTTCAGGCCCTGAATGGTAACGACCACGTCCTTCAACAACCCTTTCGGCCTCTTAATCGACCTATCAGCAAACTGAAGGACCAATATGCTTCGAAGAAGAGGGCCAAACTCGAATTGCTTGAGTAAGGCTGCCAGAAGGAGGTTGATCGAAGACCCGCTGTCTAATAGAGTACGATCGAACCGCTGCTCCTGGATCTCGCATTTGACATAGGAAGCTCCTGTATCGGGTCGCTTGGCTGGCAATGTGTTTTGAATGGCGCAGCAAGTGTCGTGAGTGAGCATATGGATTTGATCGCTGTGCCTCTTATTCCTTCGGACAGTAGTTGTCTCTTTCAAATTCTTCTTGAAGAAGGGGATATGCTCAAATGCTTCTCGTAGAGTCAGCTGAATGTGAAATCTGTCAATCATTTCGTTGCTGAACTCTACCTGTTGGCTCTTTTTTGGATTTTCTTTTTTATTCCCCTTCGCTCGGCGGAGTGCCACAGGGAAGGGGATGGTAGGGGCCTCCTCAGATGGAGGACTAGGAATCGGTCCCTGTGCCTGTGAAGAAGGAGAATCCATACAATAATCATCATTCACCACATATGGATCCGCAATTTGAACAGAAACCTTTCCTTTATTCATATTTTTGTTTTTCTTTTTGTTCCCACAGTCTCTAGGTACAAAATGTGGCAACATCACAGATGGTGGCTCAACAAAAGTAGATGTGGTGGCCTCGGCACCACCACTAGCACCGGTCTTTGCGGCATCAGCACCGCGCTCTAGGTCATCATCCAAAATGGTGGCATCAGCACCACCGTCTGCATCTGGTATCACGACGGCATCAGCACCGTCGTCCTGGACTTCATCATGGGTGGCATCAGCACCACCGTCTTCAACATCGTCATTAGCAACATCAGCACTGCTATTCTGCTCCTCTGGCGCTCCTGGTTCAGCATCTGGTTGTTTCTCAGAAGAGACGCCTCCGGCTGGCATCCTACCACTCCTAGTAGTCACAAAATCAGCATCATTCAAAGAATAAGACATATCATTCAAATCATCGCTAGGAGAAGTATCCTCTGTAGACTCTACCTGCTCAGACTTCCTTTTCAGATTGTTTGGGTTAGGTTCAATCTGAGCGGGTATGGCGGCCTTGCCTTTTATGATGTCCCTCATCTCCTGCCGGAATTCATCCATTTCTTTCCTGAAAGAGGCTCGCTGTTCAGATAGCAAGCGGGCAAGATCATCAAGGGCTGGGTTCTCAAAGGCAGGACCCTGAGAACCGGATGGCTGTCCCTGCTGGAAATGAGGCTGCTGCTGCTGTGGCTGATACTGGGGGAAAGGATGGTGATAGGAGTGCTGAGGCTGTTGTCGCTGCCTCCACTGCTGTCCCTGATAGGAGGGACGAGGACCATTCTGATATTGCTGTTGCTGGGCGTACTGGGGCTGCTGGTGTTGCTGTTGTGGCTGGCTGTTCTGCTGTCCTTGGGCAGGGTTCTGCTGCTGGGAGGAGGATCCACCATTGCCCCAACGGAATCCGGGGTGATCACGACGGATCCCGGGCTAAGGGTACCGGTCGTACCAAATCCCATTGACTTCCATCAATGGTTCCTGCTCAAAGGAGGGTGGAGGAAGAACGGCCAATGGCTGCTCCGGCTGATAGACCACCATCTGCGTGTCCGAAGATGGCGGTTGAGATGGATAGTACTGCAACAAGGGAACCGGCTCTGCCTGAATGTGATTCACCTGGCGGTATGAGGTAGATGCCTGGTTGGAATTACTGCTACTCGGATCAGCATGTGATCTGGGAGGCTGTTGTGACTGAGTTTGTGCCTCCTGAATGCACAAGATCTGCGTCTTCAGATCACTCATGGTCTTGGCAATCTGGTCCATCTGGGCCATGCCTTGCATCTGTTTCTTCTCGAGGATCTCGAGGCGGTCCAGCTTCTCACTAATGATGCCCATGTCGGCTGCGGCTGATTCAGCTTGGGCTACGGCAGCTGACACTGTGTTGGGACCGGCATCGATGCGGGCGATCCTCTGAAATGATCCCGCTCCTTGCGGGGGCTTCTGTTGTGTGTAGACTCGGGCTTGGGCCATCACTGTGGAGTTTTCTGCCATGCCTTCGTAGATGGCCCAGACGTCATCTTCACCCTTGGAAAAAAAAGACCCACCGCAAGAGGCATTCACTAGCCCCTGCAGCTCCTGTGTCAGCCCACAGAAGAAACTCTGCACGAGATTGGGCTTGGAGATGTCATGATGTGGACACCGATCGATGAGCTCTCTGAATCGATCCTAGGCTTCATGGAATTGTTCATTTGGGATCATGACGAAGTTACTGATCATGGCTCTAGCTGCGTTGGTCCGGCCGAGAGGGTAGTACTTCTTCAAGTACGCGGTCCGGAGATCTGGCCATGTGTCGACGAATCGCCCAAGGTGTTTGAGCCAATATGCGGCTCTGTCAACCAAAGAGAATGGAAAGGCGATCATCTTTATAGTGTCCTCGGTCATCAACCGATCATGGATAGTGCTGCAAATCATCTCGAATTTCTGGAGGTGGAGGTGCGGCTCTTCGGTCGGTAACCCATGGAACATAGGTAGAAGCTGGATAGTGTTGGGCCGAAGCTCGAAATCTCCGTGAATGGGCGGGAGTCTGATCCAACGGTGGGTGAGGGATGCAGCTGGGTTGTGCAATTCCCTCATGATGGTCTGTGGTGGTCTCTCACCGTCGGGATCGCCTCCTCCTGCATCTGGTCCTCCTCCTCCTCCACCGCCACCGCCCCCAGGTCGGTTCTCTCTCATTTGTGCTATCTCTCTCATCAGATCACCCATGAAGGTACCCTGGTCACGGATCTGTCTCTGCATGGTCTCCAGGGATGCTAACAAGGAGTTGTTGATGGCCACCTGATCAATTATGAATGGAGGGTGATCATGGTCATCTGGGTGCTCGCCTCTGTCTCCCATCACTGGATTTTCTGAAAAAGCAAAAGAGGCCATCTCAGGTGCTGTCGAATGAGCCGAACTCTGTGATGCACTGAATTCTGAAACAATTGGACTGAGAGAAGGAGAATGGAAAGGGTGGTCGAGGGGGAACAAGGTGGATGTGAACTCAGGCTCGGAGAGCGGACTCTCCGAGGTATTCCTAGATGAATGAGGAGGAGTGCTGGATAGCGGTGCCGACAAGGTCGGCCTAAGAGATCTCTGTCCCATCATCTTGATTATTTGGGAAGAGCAGGGAAAATGCAAGAGAAGAAGAAGAGGAATGAAATGAGATGCAACAATATCGCGCACAATTGTGCTGTATTTTTGATCTTGACCTAAACAAATCTAGCAATCAAACGCAAAGCAAGGGGTAAGTTCACCAACTAAACACGTGAAGCCGTGAAGGTTCGGCTTTTATATTGTCAATTTTACCTTGATTCAGGAAGTTATCTTTTCACGAGTCCTTAGAACGCTACGCCTGAAGGAGAGAGAGTACTGCCGGGAAAGTGTCCCCGTACTTGTCCTCCTCCTGTGTAACCTGTAACTTGCGCTTTTTAAGGTCCTTGTAACCCTTCTTGGATCCCTACTCAGCCAAAGAAATAGAGGGAGGAAGCCGATAGGCGAAACCGATACTTCGGACCTCGCTCGCAACGGAATCACCCGTGAGCATGCAAGATCCTACTCGGACGCAGCCGGTGAGACAGACACACCCTTGAAGGCGTGGCCTAAGCTCGGTACTTCGGACAAGGTCAGCGCTCACACAATAGTGAGTCACCAATGGCGACCAAGCCCTACTCGACTACGTACGATAGTAGCGCCAATACTTCGGAAATCCAGGCGATACACAAGGCAGCCACAAGTTGGGTTTTTGGCTCTAATCCTTACGAAGCGCTCACCTCACTTGGAAGGAGACCTTCCCATGCAACCTGAATACAAGTGAGGATGTTACTCTCCCCAAGCAATGAATCCAATTACCGATTTTATTTTTGGTCAAGTTTTCTTAGCAGTCCCTTTTTTAATTTTTTTGGTGTTATCGCTTCTTTTGAGTAGATTCAAACAAGCGCCTAACGGTTTTTGTATTTTCTTGATCCTACTTTGTTCCAAAAACAGAGGGAGAATAGAGTCGGAAAAGCCGTGCAAGTCGACACCAAGGTGGAAATCTCACCTTTGTGCCTAAATGATGCATGCAAAGTAAGAAGACTTACAGCGAATCCCAGCTCTCTCCATGCGGGATGCAAAGCAGAATTTATAAACCTAATCTATATGGCGATATGCAAAAACGGAAATCGTCCTAGAATAGGCAACTGCTAGCGTGAAGAACCATAAGCTAGCCACTAACTCTCAATCCGAGTGTCCGGTCTAGGCTCACCCCTCCTCTGCTCAACACATTTGAGTTAGGAGAAAGCGCTTGTTCGGGAATGAGCTCGCGGCGCGAGGATCGAAAGCTAATAGCTAACTATTTAATTAGTCTAAGTCCAACAACGAACTATAGGAGCATGCAAAGGTAATTAGTGTGTTTGGACCTATTCTAATCGAATCAAGCAGGACCTATAATCTAAGGGCTCAATCCACAAAAGAAAGGAAAAAGGAAAACAAAACCGGAAAATGACAGCGATAAAACGCGATAAAAACCGCAGTGAGCCCCCGGGTGAACAAACACCCGGAAATTGGGCCCGGTAGTCTGAGTGTCCAAGAGTCCAATGTACCTGTATTATTACAAATTAATAAATCACTCTCTCACACAAAATAAAATGAAAGCTAAACTAATCACTCTCTCACTCCTCCTGCTCTCTCCTGCCGGCCTGGCTAAAGAAAGGCCGGCTCCGCTTCCCAAGGATGCTTCGGGTCACCTAGGCGATCCGCCTTGCTCCGCGGTCCCTCGCAAGAAGACAAGAAAGGATGGTCAGATAGCTCAATCAATATAGATCAAAAATGTAAGAGAGATGAAATGAAGCTATGGTAAACAACAAACACAAGTAAACAAAAATGAGCTACTCGTTGTTGCTCCCCGGCAACGGCGCCATTTGATTTACGCTAAATTCGAGGAGTCTAAAAGTGGTGTCTCACACAAGGCGGAGACAACCGTCGCTGTGACGACTCACGATAAACTCTGGACTAAAATCAACAATTAATCCACACTAAAGATCAATAAATTAGAAATAATGTGGAGTTAAAATTTATTTTTAACTCTGCACAAATGGTGTATAGTGACAAGTATGCAGAGAGTTCGAACACAGGGAGCAAGCAGGGTAGTTCAAAATATTGTGCACAAATGAGTGTGTGTGTCTACACTAAGCAAGCAAGCAAAGATGTTTTAGTGGGTTTTTAATTTTTATTTTTTTTTATTTTAATTTAATTTTTATTTTTGTATTTTGATTTTTAATTTTCTGATTTTTATAATTTATATTTTATATTTTTTTATATTTTCTTTTTCAATATTGGAAAATAAAGACAAAGTAATAAAAGACTTGATAAAGTACTTATAAAAATGTGCAAAAATAACCAAAAATTCAACAATAAAATGTTTTTGATATTTTTAGGATTTTTTATTATTTTTGTGATTTTTGGGGATTTTTCAAGGTGTTTTTGGTATTTTTATAGACTGAAATAAGAGAAAACAGTGACAAAGTTGCTGGCTGGGGGTAAAACTGGAATAAAAAATAACAAACAGCAACCAAAATTTTTCAAATTAATTTTAAAATAAAGAGAATAAAATCTAGAACAAACAGAAACTTAGTTTGTGATTTTTGGGTTTTTCTTTGATTTTATATATTTTTTTGAAGTTTTTCTGTATTTTCTAATTTTTAGTGTTTTTCTTTTGAGTTTTTTTGTGATTTTTGGACTGACACTAAAATAGGTTAAATTAGCTCTAGGGATTTTTTTTGGAATTTTTAGAGGTGATTTAATATTTTTTTGGCATTTTCTAAGCTAGACAGTGCATAAAAAGCAAATTTTTGATTTTTAATAAATATAAAAATAAAACAAAATCAAAAACTAAATTGGTAGCGTGGAAGCACAAGTTAACAGGAGCTAAACCCTATTTTTGTGGAATTTTTGGACTTAGAATGATAATTTAAATAATTAGAGCAAGCATCCAAATATTAAACAGGCCTAGCAGGGGTATATATGCAATTTCTCAAACATCCAGGGGCTCACATGCAAATTTCCACAAATATTTGAACTGAATATTCAATTTATAGCACCAAAATTCAATTACAAAACCCGCCGGGGTGTCCTAGCAATTTTCCCACCAGGGCGCGTGACTTGCACGCGCCTGGCGAGGACTAAACTGTAATTTCTCAAAAACCTGGGGGTTTACTTACAATATTTCCAAAAATATAACACGTGAAGTTAAAGTTTTGGTACTAAAACAAAATACAACAAAGTCCGAGGGCCCCTCTGCAAAATGCCCCCACCTCATGTGTACAGGTCACGTGAGGTGACGTGGCGAAGGACCTATACGCAAATAAATAAACTATGGGGGTGTTTGTGCAAATATTACAAAAATATTACACTACAGACAAAAGTTTCAGGACTAAAAGATAAATACAAAATGCGCGAGGGTTTAGTGTGCAAATTACCCTCAGCGCGCGATCCAACGGCGATGAAGAAGCCACTTAGACACGTGGCGCTTGATGGACGGCCGATGACGCTTCGCGGCTGGGCGGCTGAGATCAGGTCTCCAAAGACGATCAACGGTCGAGGCGCTTGGAGATCTGACGGTTGCTGCTTGATCTGGAGGGGGCGCCCTGATCGGACGGTGGCGAAGGCGGCTGGAAGAACAAGGCGGAGCTCCGGCTGGGCGAAGTTCCTCGAGCTCCTCCTGCCAGCTCCGGTGGCTTTTGAGCTTCAAAATCGGGCTGCTGCCTCCTCAGGTCCTCCTCTATCGTCTGGAGTCGTCAAAAAGCCACGGCGGTGGCCGTGGTGCTCGCTGGGGGCTGGCGGAGCTGTGAGGCTTCGTTGGCTCCGGCGAGCTCAAAACTCGAGCTCCAGGTGTCTTCACTTCAACTTTGACCTGCAAAAATGGTCAAAGGGTCCAGGGCAAACTGCCTGGACCCTTGGATGGTCGTGGGGAGGCGTAACACGCGGTGGCGACGAACGGCCGGAGGTGCGCTCCGGCCACAGTGATGGATCGAACGATTGAGTCGACGGAACTCTAATTTTTTTGAGGGTTTTTCATCCTTAGGTTGACATGAGTAAAATGCATGAAAGAAATAACGGAGAAGGGGCCCTCAATGGCCGGAGCCAGAGGGAAGAAAGTACCTCTACCTGCGTACTCGCGGGAGGTGGTGGAAGCGCCTCCGACCTCGGTTGCCTTGGCTGATGGCTTCGCGGTGGAGCTGTCACCTCCAAGAAGCTCTGGAGCTAGGATTAGGCGCGAGGTGTGGACCGAAGGTGTTTGAATGGATTTTGCGGTTCAAAATTCAAAAGAGAGTTGGCTTTAGGTTTTAAAGGGTTGACGGTCAGAGGTGCAAGAACGAGGTCTAGCGGGTGGTGCAGCGATCCGCGACCCAAGAAAACCCCTGGGCGTGAATCCTTGGTCAATGGAGAAGAAAAGTCAAGAAGATCGTAGCACGTTTTGGTGAAAAGGGCGACCTCGAAAAAAGGTTGAAAACGAGCCAAAAAGCATCTCGGACAAGGTTGCAGGAGGAGGGTCAGACTGTTGACCTTGGTCAACAGTTCCAGCCCCCTGGTTGGTCCACGTGGACCAACCAGGAAAATCCGAAAAGAAATGCTTTCAAAAATCATTTTAAAATAGCAGATGTTAGTGTTTTATTTAGGTTATTAAATAGAAAATGTTTATAAATTTATGTAGTATTTTATTCCGATTTTTAATTATTTTTATGAGATTTATTTTTACAAGTTGCTTTTATACCTCTATATAGGTATATTATCTATATATTGTATTCTTTTATTTTTATTTTGATTTTATTATTTTTGTTTATTATTTTCTAAAATTATAAAATACTTTTATATACACACATATATTTTTATTTTATTTTTCTGATTTATTTTGTATATTAAATAAAATATAAGAGTGTTTTGTATAGGTATATGTATAGGCAGTATACCTATGTATTCTTTATACAAGTATTTTTATTTTGTATTTTTATTTACATTTTTATTCTAATTTTAATGCACATAATTATTATAACTAATATTTACAACATTATAAAAAATATAAAAATATAAAAATAATGAATAAATAATAAATTGAATATTTTATTTTGTATAAGTATACAATGAGGGTCCAAAACTCAACTTTCAAACCGTAGCTCCGCCAAATGCGAAACCACCGCCATTAAATAGCTTATTTTCTTCTATATACAATTAAAGGTGAGTATGCTGCATTTGGAGTTGTCGTTTGTGAGATACGGGTCTGGGAAGTTGGGATTCTGGAATTTTATTCAGACCATAACTTTTTATCTGTGTATTATTTTTCTGTAAAATCACTTTTGTATTTTTCTTTACAAAATTATCTACAACTTTCATGTACAAAGTTTCTTTATTTGATGTATAAAAAGTGGAACCAAAAATAGGTCCCAAAATGAATAAAGAATGAATAGAAATATAGGTATTTTCTCTGTATTTCTGACCTTATCTCCCCCTACTTTATTCCTTGTCGACCTATTCATAAAGATGCCTAGGTCTCGGGAGTTTTGGGTCATAAAATATTTACAATATTTTATTCTTTTTCTTTTCTTTATTTATTCTATAATTTTGGCCTTAATTACAGTATTTTATACACTAATATGATGCACATGCATGAATGCTAAGATGATGTATTTAAGGCTATTTACAGGCATTTGCTAGGGTTTTTGATGCCAAAATGATAGAATAAAGATGATGAAATGTGGATTCATCATGCACCCCGAGTTTCTTCTATTCATTTCGATCCTCTCCATTGTCTCCTCTTCTTATCTATACTTAGGGATATCTTACCCTAAGTATAGGAGGAGGCAATCTGAGTACGATCTGTTCATTCCCACCCTTGACCCTCCCTGCGTTTAGTACAGTCTGCTAAACTTAGGATTATTTGATCCTAAGTATAGGGGGGACGGTCAATGTCTCATTGATTCATTCAGTTATTCCTTTATTCTTTAGACTTGCCTATACTTAGTACGAGTTATGTCTTCTCTTTTCTCTCCGATCTATGAGGACATAGCTCAAGCTAAGTATAGGGGGGTCGTATATACTAATTATATACTTTAGCCATAACTCGTACTTTCGTATTTTCCTAATAATATGGTTAATCATTCTTTAAAAAATCATTAAGACCCCTAATAAAAAGGTGTATTGTTCCTCAAATTCTTTTTGTATTTACTGATTAATAAATCAGGTGAAAATATTTTTTGCAAAATTTTGAAAAATAGTTTGAAAATCTTTGTGAACATCGATTGGAAACTATTTTGAAAATATTTTGTTACATGTTTTCAACCTTTGTAAAAATGTGTGGTTTGTAAAAATTTATTTTCTTTGTGTGAAATAAAATGTTTGAAAAATGATTTGCAAATGGTTTGAAAAATGGTTGCAAAAATATTTTGAAAAATCTATTTATACTGTTTGGAAAACCTTTGCAAAATGATTTTCAAATGTGTGTACATGTTTGAAAAAAGTTTGTAAAAAATATTTTGGACTATAGTTTTCAAAAATTCTTTGAAAAACCTGTGTCAAATAAATTTGAGGAATACATACATCTCACCAAAATCCACTATATATATAAAATTGAGCACTTACCCTATAAATTCCTAAAATCCACTTCTTGTAAGAAGCACTCCTGTGTACATAGTTTCCACCTAACTTTTAGCCAAAAACCTTTTGTTTTCAAAAATCCCAAAAACATTTGCAAAACTAAAATCCAAAAACAGTTGAAAAATCTTTTGAAAAATACAAAAATATGCATGCATCATATTTTCAAAAATCCATAAAAGTTCAAAATCTTTGAAAATTGCATCACAAAAATATTTCCTGCATTTTGCATAGCATTGCATAGCATGAGCATTTTTCGGATTGAGTTTGACAGTTGAACAAGTCTAAGTAAAATCCGGAGATTGGAGCTTGATTAGACCTTAATAATCTACCTAATAACAGGAACCTTATAGGAACTGGGTTTGAGGTACTTCAGGTCTAGTTGACTTAATTCTTTGAGGATCACGGGACTTAGTTCAATGGATTCTTGACTGCCTAAGTAGAATATTTCGGAGCACACGCATGACTCTTGTTGATAATGACCTAACTTGGATACCTGCACCTTTCACATGGCTCAACTCAGTTGGAGTGATGAGGGGATTGGATTTGCCGGTATGAGACGCACACAAGTGGAAACATTTGTCCTCCTCTAGGGAGGGAAGTGCACCCCAACCCGTCCAGTGATTAGGAAGTCTAAAGAAAGGAGGCTGTGGGTTGCAACAAAGCTTAAAAAGAGGGATAGTCTACTGGCTCAAGAGGAAAAACTCCTTATGTAAATGCTGTTGTATGTAGTTTTAAAAAAAAATGTTCAGGCATGTACAAAAATAAAAAGCCTGCAAAGTATGTACAAATGTTGTAAAGTCAATAAGCAAGCTTGAGTTCCAAAGTCATATCATGTGAGCCTGCAGCAGGATGACTTGACTACACTGGTCTTGCATCCCAGGAAAGGTAGCTACACTGGCTACCGTCCATTCTTCTCTTCACCCCCTCCTCTTGAGCTGGTTGCCACTTGAACTTAGAAGGTAATACCCCGCTCCTCGAGGATGGAGTTGTTGGATTGGGGAATCATTGGGTTGTCATACTGGAGAAGTCAGTCTCTTTGTCATTTCAGGTGGGGAGAGCCACCATCACTTACACTGTACGAGTCAGACTCATAGTCGTAAGGGTTGCGTATGAATTGAGATATTTCTGACCAGGCTATTGAGGAGACTTGGACAAAGTTTTGGGATTCTCAGGGACTGTTGGATTTCAAATTCGGTTCTCACTAAGGTTCCGCCCGCACTAAAATTCCAAAGATCCGACTTAAGCTCCAAACTTTGATTTTGTGAAGACAAGTTTGATAATTAAACTAAATCCAAGTTCTTCTTTTTCTTTTCTTTCTTCTCCTTTTTGCACTTATTGCATAAGTGTTTGCTAGGGACTAGCAAAGGTAAAGTATAGGGGGATGATGAATCCACATTTCATCATCTTTATTCTATCATTTTAGCCTCAAAAACCCTAGCAAATGCTTGTAAATAGCATTAATTATAGCATCTTAGCATTCATGCATGTATCTGTAAATAGTGTATAAAATACTGTAATTAAAGACAAAATTATAGAATAAATAAAAGAAAAGAAAAAGAATAAAATATTGTAAATATTTTATAACCCACACCCCCGAGACCTAGGCATCTTGATGAATAGGTCGACCATGAATAAAGTAGGGGGAGATAAGGGTCAAATACCTATACTATTCTATTCATTCTTTACTCATTTTGGGGCCTATTTTTGGTTCCACTTTTTATACATCAAATAAAGAAAACATAAAAGTTGTAGATAATTTAATAAAGAAAAATACAAAATTGATTTCACTGAAAAATAATGTAGAAAAAGTTATGGTCTGAATAAAATTACAGAATCCCAACTTCCCAGACCCGTATCTCACAAATGAAAACTCCAAATGCATCAAACTCACCTTTAATTGTATATAATTCAAAATAAGCTATTTAATGGCGGTGGTTTCGCATTTGACGGAGCTACGGTTTGAAAGTTGAGTTTTGGACCCCTATTGTATACTTGTACAGATTAAAATATTCAATTTATTATTTATTCATTATTTTTGTATTTTTATATTTTTATAATTTTGCAAATATTACTTATAATATATATTTATATATTAAAATTAGAATAAAAGTCTAAATAAAATACAAAATAAAAATACCTATATAAAATACACAGGTATTATACTTATATACATACCTATACAATACCTACTTATATTTTTATTAAATATACAAAACACATCCATAAAATAAAATAAAAATATTTCTAAGTGTATAAAAGTATTATATAAATTTACAAAATACTAAATAAAATTAAAGAAATTAAAAATACCAAAATAAAAATAAAAGAATAAAATATACAGGTAATATACCTATAAGGGGCATAATAGGCAACTCATAAAAATATATTCCATAAAAATAATTAAAAATCATAATAAAATACTACATAAAATAATAAATATTTTTTATTTTATAACCATAATTTAATAAAATCATTTTCGATTTTTTTATTGAATTTAAAAATCTTTTTCAGGACCTTTTTCCTGGTTGGTCCACGTGGACCAACCAGTCTCAGTTGACCTCGGTCAACTGTCTGCCCTAGGCCCTGTAGCTGCTGTCAGACCTTGGTATGACCCCCTATTTGTCGATTTTTCTAGCCTCCATCTTGCACTTTTTGAGATCGAGTCCTTCATGACTTTTGTCTCTCGATTCTTGGTCTATCACGCCCTTGCGTTTTTTGGGGGACAGAGCCATCGATTCACCAGATCTGGCTCGATCTTTGGAGCACCTTGGTCATCTGGTCAACCAACATATATGGAGCCCTCCACTTTCCATTCGAATTTGAGTCCCTTCGGTCCACCCCTCACCGCCTCTCTTGCGCTCTGTGGATTCTTGGAGGTGACAGCTCCACCGTGAACCCCTCAGCCAAGGCGTACGAGGTCGGAGGCGCCTCCACCACCTCCCCCAACTCCGACGGTCGAGGTACACCTTTTCCTCTGGTTCCAGCCTTTGAGGGCCCCCTCTCCCCCATTTTTCATTTGCATTATGTTAGCCATAGTCTAAATACCAAAACCCCTCAAAAAGATCGAAGTTTCATCGTGTGATTCGCCCAATCTCATTTCCTCGCCGGAGCGTAACTCCGGCCGGGCACCACCCCATCGATTTTCGTGACGATTCCGCCCCCTCAAGGTCCAAGCAGTTTGCCCTGGACTTTCTAACTATTTCTGCAGGTCAAAGAGCATTGACTTCCACCTGGAGGCGATTTTGGAGCCTCGCCGGAGTTCATGGGGCTCTGTAGCTCCGCCGCCCTCCCGCGAGGCCCTCGGCCACCGCCGAGGTTTTCTGACGCCACCGGCAGCTAGAGGACGACCTCAGGAGGCCGCAGACCCATTTTGAAGCCCGAAGCTCATCGGAGCGCGGAGATCTGGAGCGAGGAAGATCGCCTCACCGGCGTTCTTCCTTGTTCTTCCTCTGTGCGCCTACACCGTTGGATCGGGGAGCGCCCTCCAGATCGCACAGCCACCGTCGGATGGAGTAGCCCCAGCACCGTTCGATCATCGTCCAGATTCTGATCCAGGCCGCACATCTACGAAGCGTCATCGCGCGTCCAGAGAGCGCCACACGTCAAGTGAACGGCTCTCAGCCGTTCGATCTCCCTTACGAGGGCATTTTGCAAGTATACCCCTCGAGCTTTTGTAATTGTACTTTAGTCCATAAACTTTAATTCGTAGTTTAAAATTTATGTAATATTTGCAAAAAGGCCTTCGACTTTAAGTATTTACACTTAGGTCCTCTACCACGTCACCTCACGTGACCTGTTCACGTGAGGTGTGGGCATTTTGCAAGGAGGCCCTCTGCCCTTTTATTATTTCATTTCAGTCCAAGGAATTTTATATTAAGTTTTAACTTTTTGGAGAAATTGCAAGTTAGCCCCCAGAGGTTTCTAATATTACACTTAGGTCCCTGCCAGGCGCGTGCAAGTCACATGCCCTGGTGGACATTTTGCGCCGCCACCCATGCGGGTTTGAGATTTGTAATTGGTCCATTAATTCGAATATCAAGTGTTATATTTTTGTGGAAAATTACTTGTATGCCCATGGACTTTTGGATATTTGCATATATACCCTTGCCAGGTTGTGATATTTTTACGTACTTGTCTGAATTATTTGGAGCATCATTTCAATTCGAAAAATTCTCAAAAATTTAAGTTAAGCTCCTGTGTTTGTTCTTTAACGCCATATTTTTAGTTTTTGATTTTACTACATTTTTAGATTTATTAAAAATCAAAAACTCCCCATTTCAGCACTGTCTATCTTAGAAAATACCAAAAAAATAGTAAAATACCTAGAAAAATTCCCAAAAAAATTATCTACTATGTATTTTAACCTATTGTAGTGTCAGTCCAAAAATCACTAAAAATTGCAAAAGAAAAACCTTAAAAATTTAAAAATACTCAAAAACTTCAAAAAACAATCTAGAAAATTATAGAAAACTCTAAAAAATGCAAACTCAACTCCTGTAGGTGCTATATTTTATCCTATTTATGTTAAAAATAGTTTGGAAAAATTTTGTGGGTGTTTGATATTTTTAATTCCCATTTTACTCCCAGCCAGTAGCTAATTCCCTGTTTTGTTTTATTTTGCTATTTAAAAATACCAAAAACATTATAAATACCAAAAATCTCAAAAACAGTAAAAAATTATTAAAAGACCAAAAAGATTTTATTTCTAAATTTTTGACTATTTTTGCATATTTTTATAAATATTTCATCGTCTCTTTTATTACCTTGTTTGTATATTCAAATATTAAAAAAAATTATAAAAGATAAATTATAAAAATCAGAAAATTAAAAATCAAAATACAAAATTAAGAATTAAAAATAAAAAAGGGATTTTATCACTTGTGCCCCTCCGAGATGTTGCAATATCAGTTATGCCCCTATCTTTTTGGTAATATCAGTTGTGCCCCTCAAAACTTGCTCCGTCATCAGTTGTGCCCTTCCGTCAGATTGACCGTCAAAAAATTAAAATAACCATGGTTTATTCAAACCATGGTGTGGTTAAGAAGGGTATTATGGTCCTCTTCTGTCTCCCTTCTCCTCCTCCGTCTTCTTCCTCCCTTCTCCTCCTCCTCTCCCATCTTCTTCCTCTCCCACCTGTTGCCGCCCCGACCTCCCCCACCCCCTTCGTCGCCTCGCTCCTCCGCCAGACCTACATGTTGACACGGTGGACGCAACCACGACAGGAGCATCCGCCTGCCACGCCAATGGAGGAAAAGATCTCGTTGGCATGAGCGATTCTACGGAGCTGCTGGTGGGCTCGACGGCAGGGCTGGAGAAGCTGGCCTCGCGCATGACCAGGGGAGCGGCGCCGGGGAGGGGAGGTTGCGGGACAGGGGCAGGGGTCAGGGGGTTTGGGTGCTCGGGGCGGCGCGGGACAGGGGGAGGCTCAGGGGGCGGGGCTTGCGGGACAGGGGCGGGGGGGGGGGGGGGTTGGGTGCTCGGGGCGGCGCGGGGCAAGGGGAGGCCCAGGGGGCGGGGCTTGCGGGACAGGGTCGGGGGGTTGGGTGCTCGGGGCGGCGCGGGGCAAGGGGAGGCCCAGGGGGTGGGGGGCGGGGCTTGCGGGACAGGGGCGGGGGGGTTGGGTGCTCGGGGCGGAGGGAGCAGCTCTGGGCGGAGGGGAAGGTGCGGGGGTGGGGGCGGCGCCGGGGAGGGGAGGTGGCAGTGCGGGGCAGGGGGTGCAGGGCTGAGAGGGGGTGCAACCAAGGGAGAGGGGGAGAAGGGGGCGGCTCCGGCAAGGGGAGGAGGTGCGGGGCTGGGAGGGGTGCAGCCCAGGGGGAGGGGGCACAGGTGGCGGTGTCGGGGAGGGGAGGGGGCGGTGCCGGGGAGGGGAGGGGGCGGCGGGCTGGGAGGAGGTGCGGGGGGAGGAGGTGCGGCGCCGGGTAGGGGAGGGGCTGCGAGGAGCTCGGGGCTGAGAGGGAGGAGGAGGAGGTCGGAGGAGGAGGAAGAAGATGTGAAGAGGAGGAAGAAGAAGAGGTTGGGGAAGAGGAGGAAGAAATGACTATATAACCTTTTAAAAAAAATAATTCCGCTTATGTCCTCAAAGTTAACGTCCGTTTGCACTGTAGATGGACGGTCACTAACCCGAGGGGCACAAGTGATAAAATAGCAAGTTTTGAGGGGCACAACTGATATTACCAAAAAGATAGGGGCATAACTGATATTGAAACATCTCGGAGGGGCACAAGTGATAAAATCCCATAAAAAATAAAAAAATTAAAAACCCACAAAAATCCTTGCATTGCATAGTGTAGATATCACTTCACTTTCACTCACACACATACTTGTGTATCTACCCTGCTTGCTCCCTGTGTTCAAACTCTCTGCATACTTGCTTGCTATACATCTTTTGTGCAGAGTTAAAAATAAATTTTAACTCTACATTTATTTCTTGTTGCTTGATCTATAGTGTGAGTTAATTGTTCATTAAATACAGTTTATTGTGGGTCACCGCAGCGACCTCGGTTGTCTCCGCCTTGTGTGAGACATACGATTTAGACCTTCAATAAATTGTATTTATCAACTGATCTTTTTCTTGTTGAGCTCTGAGTCCCGTGCGACTGAGGTCGCAGCGACCTTAGTTATTCCTTTTCCTTAGTTGTTCGGGCAGTTCATCAGAATGGTGCCATTGCCGGGGAGCACGGCTTAGTAGTCATTTTATTTTTGTGTTATTTTCGTTTTTATTTTCGCGGCTTTTCGCGGCTCTTTCTGTTTTTATTTTTCTTTCTTTTCTTTTCTTTTATTTTTTTGTTTGATTTTGCTTGTTTATTTTATTTCCATTTTTGCATATATACCCTGTTTACTTTACCTGCTTTATTTGCATTCTTTTATCTGGTTTGACACTCTGTTGTATTCTTGCGAGGGCCCGAGGACCGAGGCGGCAACTTTCGAGGAGCCGGTGCAACCGTGGTGATCGGAGGCATTTCCTTTCTGCACGGAGCCGTAGGAGAGCGCGAGGAGGCAATTGAGTGTGGGAGGCTTAGTTTAGTGTAGTCTAGATTTTATTTCAGCACTATTTGGATAATTGTAGTAATACAGGGACACTCAGCAGGACTCTCTTGGACTTTGAGACTCTCGGGGTCTGTTTTGCCGAGCACCGGTGTGCTCGGGGGACCCCTCGATTTTTACGCGGCTTTTTCACGGTTTTTGATTTCTTTTCTGCCTTTTCCAGTTTCTCGCGGTTTTTCGAGCCCCTAGCCGTAGGACTTTCTGCTTGATTGTGACGTAACTAGTATGATCCAAACACCCTAATATATTTGCTTGTGCCTATAGTTCGGTAATTGGACCTATAATAAAAAGATTAATAAAATAGTCGACTCACTTCCTTCGAGCCTACGTACCGTAGCCCATCCTGCCAAGCACTGCTCCTGAACCCGATTTGTCGGGAGGAGGAGGGGTGGACCGAGACCGGACTCTTGGATTGGAGGCTGGTGGTCGACTAGTCATTCTTTTGAGTAGCACTGCTGTTTAGGGACTCGGTTTTCCACCTGCACCATTTAGGTAGTTTATTTTCAGTCTTTCATTTCTGCGCAGATCATTTTGCATGTAGACTGCTGGAGTCAGGTACGCATCTCTTACTCTGCATGCATCATTGATTTCATCGCGCATCAGCTTTTTCGACTTCTCCCCCCTGATTTTTGGACTTAATAACCAGGAGAACTGAAAAATTCATTAGGCGTTTGTTTTTGTATAAAAATACCTAAAAACAAAAATAATAAAATCGGGACTGCTAATCACACTTGACATAAAAGACACCACACCGAAAAATCTTTCTTGGGGAGAGTAACCCCCTCCTTATTTGGTTTGGATGAGCGAGAGAGTGACCCACACCTTAGGATAGAGCACATCCGAATTTTTCTCGACTGATTACCGGCTCTTTGGTACAGGACAGTCAGTTGAGAAATTTTTGGATTCCTATTCAGCTCACGTAATCACTCTGATAAACTGAATGATCACCTAAAATAAAATTGACAAGATAATTGACCGATCCCTTTCGGTCTTCAGCTCGTGTGCGTAGTTGAATCAGGGGTTTGCTTTTTCATCTTGTGCGATTTTCAGATCCTTTCTGACTTCCCCCATCTTCTTCTCTTCTTCTGTCTACCACTCACCCTCCCTTCAGTCTTCTTCTTCTCCTTCACCCCTGGATGATGGATCCCTCTCACTTCGAGCCAACTCTTGCGGCTTTTTCTTCGCTATCCGACCATCAGTCCAATCCACCTTCTAGGGAGGTCGGAGCTCCGACCAACCTCCCGCTCCCTCTCTCCCATCCCATTCACTACTCTGGGCATGCTGCACTTGACATCCGAGGATACCAGATAGAGCAGATGCGAGACCCGGACGATGCCGTTGCTGAGTTGAGAGTGCACTCCATTCGTCATCAGAGGGAGTAGTGGAGATCAGCAGATATATCCTATCCCAGATTGATGGAGGAGCAGCGATCACTGGGAGCTCAGTCAGCTTCTACATTACGTCCATTCAGCTTGGATTTGGATTACATTCAGCGATTGCCGACATTTTCAGGAGAGACGCACGAGGAGCCTTATCTTCACCTGTCCGCATTCGAGGAGTTTTGCAGAGCACAGAGATATTCAGATATCACTACAGTGGAGCTGATGAGGAGGACCTTCCCATTCACACTTCAGGACAGAGCCATGAGATGGCACCGACGATTGGGGAGGACATTCGATAAGTGGGGAGAGCTACGTCGAGAGGTCTTACAGAAATACTTTCCCCCGCGTAGAGCAGATTTTATGCAGTCCTTGATCACCGGCTTTTCAGTTGACCCCTAGGAGCCATTGCAGGAGGCATGGACGAGGTTTCTTGACCTCTTGAGGAGATTTCCAGATCACAGACTTCCACCGACAGACTTGATAGAGATCTCCATGCGGGGGATGACCGCAAAGCAACTAGCACTGGTGATTACCACATGTGGCGGTTCACACCGCAGTTCCGACATTCACTTACTGGATACCATCTCGAGGCTACTTTCACAGAGATCTTCTTCACGAGATGCCGTAGTCGGGACAACACACGCGGACGATGCAGTACCAGTGCGGTGTGTTACAGTACAGGAGGATACACTTTCTACACACCAGTCCGGGGACTTGGATGATGCAGCACCACAGAGTACAGAGGATATGACTGCGATAGCAGATGTTCGGACCCAGAGTCTTCTCGAGTTCCCGTTGGTCTTCCAGCCGGAGTTCGAGGCAACCCTAGAGTTTTCAGTCGACGAGTCTTGGATATCAGACCTTCTGATACTCCAAGAACCGGAGGAGCCCCCGCTACTACAGCCATTGATTCAGCTACTTCAGTTTCCTGTCCCGGAGGAATCAGCTTCCTTTCTGTAGAGATACTTCTTGGAGACCGACAACGATCATGACTCAGCCCAACAGTCACAGTTTGATATGGGACACCACTTTGAGAGTACATACACAGATTGGCCGATATTCGAGTCGGTTGTCCTCCACTTTGTTGAGACAGATACACTTGCTGAGGACCAGTTGGCAACCAGCATAGCTGCAGAGCGAGGATCAACCACAGACACTTTGCCAGCTTCTGCGGTGTTGACCAGTACCTTCTCCTGCTTCCAGATTGCCGAGAGCTACACTTCCGATGATGATGCAACCTGGTGCACCGAGTGGATACTTGACAGCAGCGCAGATGCCCTTCTAGATCCTGATCCTCTAGGTTTAACTTCTGATCTCGCATCTCTCCCCGAGGGTTATCTGCGGGTGGATGCCGCACTCGATGAATACTCGGTTTCATCTTCTGAGAGTGTTTCCGATCTGGCGGAGAACGAAACCGAGTCTTTAGATCCTTCTGATTCTGAGTTTTCTCACCTCGACGACCCTCGTGAGGATGAGCCTATCCTGAAGATATTCGATGATTTGCCTGATCTGCTTCTATTTCACGCATCGGATATCAGTCTTCTTAGAGAGTCTCCTGATCTTGCCTGTCCACACCTTTTTGAGACATTGATTGACGTGGAGGATTCTATGACTGATCCATCCTTTTCCATGTTTGACTTCTTTGGCTCCATACTTCCACTCCACTCTGACCCAGAGCCGATGATTTCGTTTGTGCTACCGGATCCCGATCACATACTTCCATATCACTGGCCGGTAGCAGACACCCGCTTGATTGCATGCCTGGGTGTCATTCTTTACACTTTTGCGTTCGTCGTTGTTCTCACACCGAGACTGCGACGACAGTACGGCATTCGCCTTACCGATGCCATCCTGAACCTTGATACTACTTTGTCCTAGCCTTTGTGCCCCGCTAGGGGCGTAAAATCTAGCGCTTGTTGAGAGGCACCTCAACATTGTACTCTTTTGTATTTACGTGTTTTGTCTTAGTTTGATCTTTCTTTCTTCCGTTCTTGTTTTCACCCCAGGTTTCGCTTAGGATTATCTTTGCTATCCTTAGGATATTCTTCATCCTAAGTATAGGGGGGTGGAAATACCGGGTAGTTCTTCCGTTCTGTTTCATCACTTCTGTTATGTTGCCTATACTTAAGGTTCTTCACCTTAAGTATAGGGGGAGTGATGTCCTCCATCTTGTATATATTTGTTGATTTTCTTCGTGTCTTTCTACCCCTATTTTTGCTGCCTATACTTAGGGATATTTTACCTTAAGTATGGGGGGGTAGACCCTGTACATTCTTCGCGCGGTTTTCCCTTTGTGTACAACCTGCTATACTTAGGATTATTTGATCCTAAGTATAGGGGGAAAAGCTGAGGTTCTCTTGATTTCTATTTCTTTCATTCGTCTTTATATATAGCCTTCCTTTTCACTTCCCTATACTAAGCACGAGTTATGTCTTCTTCATCGCTCTTGACTCTGAGGACATCGTTCGAGCTAAGTATAGGGGGTGTGTATATATTTCATATTTACTTTAGACATAACCTGTACTTTGTGTGAGTGTGTTAACAAATAAATTGGAAATGGCTAAACACCCAAAATCCATAAAAAATAAAAATTTTTCCCTGTAAATAAACATTCTTTTATTGCACATACATAGCTATTGTACAAATTATTTTTGTAAAAATGTTTTCAAAAACTTTTTGTTGTAAAGTTAGTGTAGATATGTGTATATCAATACTATGTATATAGTACAAAATTTTTCCAAAATGTTTTGAAAATCAAAAGTTTGCAAAAATCTCGTGTAAATTTGTGTAAATATTTTGCAAAACTTGCATTCATGCATACATCCATGATTTCAAAACATTTTTAAAAAATTTTGCATTTGTGTAAATATTTTGTAAATAGCATCTTTGTATATACTTGTATAGTTTTTCCTGGATTATAGTTGACATTTAAACTAGCCTGGAATTAAATTGGAAAATGGAGCTTGATTAAGATCTTTATCCACCTAATTCTAAGAGGAACCTTATAGGGCTTAGGGTTAAGGCTTTTCAGGTCCATGGTGACTTAATTCTTTGAGTCCACTAGGCTATGATCACATGTCATCTCAATGAGCCTAAGTAGAGCACTTAACAACACACACATGACTCATATAGACAATGGCTTGACTTGGACCCGCACTTAGCACCGAGCTCTCTACGAATGAGGTGGTGAGGAGGCAGTCTTCCTTGTCTTGGGGTAGCATATGAGGGTAGTACTTCTAGGCGGAACCTCTCTTCTTCTTTTAGTGAATGAAGTGTGTCTCAACTTGGTCTAGTTGCCATGAGGTCTAACGACAGGAGTTGTGGGTTGCAATAATGCTTCAAAAGAGGGATAGTCTACTAGCTCAAGAGGAAAAACTCCTTATGTATATATGCTGCACATGTATATGTTGCATAGATGAACTTGAAAAAAAAAGCAAAAAGAAAATAACTCCAAAAAAGTGGTGGTCTGATAGAAAATGATAATCCCACTGGAGTATGTATATAGTGCAAATAAGCAAAGCTTGATACTCATGGATTCCATCTTATGTAGCTTGCAACAGGGAGACTTAGCTACACTGGTTGAGCTTCCATTCTCTTCTTCCCCCTCTTCTTGAGCCGGTTGAACTTGAACTTAGAAGGGAATACCCCGCTCCTCGAGGAAAGAGTGGCCAGACTAGGGTCATAGAGTTACCTTGTTGGGGAGGGTTGTCAAGTTGCCACTTCTGAGGTGGAGAGCTAGATCTCACTTACACAGTACAAGGAAAGATTCATGGTCTTCAGGGATTGTGTATGTAGACTTGTTCTGATCTGGATTGTTAAGGAGTCTTGATTATAGATTAGTGGATCTAAGAGGCTGTTAAGTTTTAAACCTAAGTTTAAATAAGGTTCCGACACATTAATAATCCAAAGATATGATCGAGCTCCATAATTCAATTTTAATGAAGGCAAGTTTAATATTCAGCATTAATCCATGCATTTTCTCATCTTTTTCCTTTTTCTTTTTCACTTCTTTTTCAAATAAGTGTTTTCTAAGGGACTAGCAAAGTTAAGTGTAGGGGGGTGATGAATACCCATTCATCACTCTTTATTCTTCTATTTTAGCTATAAAACCTTTGCCAAACACATGTACATTCTTGTAAATATTAATAATTATCAAAAAGCATGCATTGTGTAAAAATGCATAATTAGCATGTTTCTGTGCAAAAAAAGAATAAAGAAACAAAAGAAAAAGAGGGAAAAATTTAGAATAAATATTGAGCGACCTAATCCCAAGGGAGGGCTCAGCATGGGCCTGACCGCATAAAATCCCAAAGTAGAGGGAGATAAGGAAGCTTATGTGTGTAAATATACCTATATATAAATAAAAATATTTTCCTCTAAATAAAAATAAAAATGGTTTCTTATTTATTTGTAAATATTTGTAAATATAAAATTAATATAAAAATGAGAAAATCAAAAAGAAAATAAAATTCCCTCACCCTTGTTTATATTCATCATGTACATAAGACCACATACCTATTTATTTATCCCTATAAATAAATAAATTAAAATCTCATAAAAATTGTATATATTCTATACTTCATAATGTAAATAAATAAAATAAAAATCACAAAACCAAAAATAAAATAAAAAGAACAAAAATAAAATCAATTTCCTATATTGTATATATACCATGTATATAAATGTAACTAAGTATTTATTTTACCCTTGTAAATAAATAATAAAAATAAAATAAAAATACCAAAATATTCCAAATTTTATTCTATAAAAAAATAAAATGAAAAATTGGAATAAAAATGTATAAAAATAAATAATTAAAAATCAAAATAAAAAATCCAATAGTGTATATACCTATGTATATAATACTATATTGTAAATACTTAATTTTTATTTCAAAAAATAATTAAAAATCATAAAAAAATAGTTTATAAATAAATAAACATTTTTCATATTTTAACTTTTTCCAAAATCGGTCATTTATTATTTTAAATTTAATTTCCAAATCTTTTACATGTGGCCGCATCCCATTGGTCCGCGGGGGATGTTGACCCCCCGGTCAACTCCCCCCCTAGACCACAACCCGCGGATCAAGTGCGCCCGACCCGATTTCTCGATATTTTCGCCACTTGATCCGACACCTAAAACCCTAAACCCCGGGTCCTATCTCTTCCCTGCAGATCCATGATCCACACTCGGGGTGGGTATGAGGGGTCCGAGCTCCGATTTCCTCGCCCGGCCATCACTTAGCCGGACCCCTAGCCGTATAAATCATTTGCTCCGCCGCACGATTCACTCATCTCTGGTCCTCCCCCTCGACGCCAAGGAACTCCTCCACCTCGCCTGAGTGACAGCGGTGCGATTCGGAGTGGAAGTGAGGCTCGGGCAGCCGGGAAACCTTGGATCCGGTGGCTTCGCCGTCGTGTGCCGCCGCAAATGCGCCCAACCTTGGGACTCGACGCCCCCTTGCAGGCAATGACCCCGGAGCTCCCCGAGCTCCAGCACAGTCAGATTCCTCCATCAGGTAACTTAGTTAGCCAGTAGCTTAGCTTAGATTTCAGATTTTCATTTTAGGGTTCTGTAGCTCCACCGCTTCTGCCCGTCGTCTCCGTCCAGCCATTTGCCCATCCCACCACGCCACCACCTTCACGAGCCTTCTCCACACATTCTTCATTCAACCACCCAAACCCAACCCTGACTTGCCCCGGAGCAGGGACTTCGGTCCTCCTCCTCTGCCGCATCGCCAGAGGACCTCCACACCGCCGCATCCTTCATCCACCACACACGCTAACAGGTCGAGGCAGTTTGCCCTCGACCCCTCTTTCTTCCTGTGCAGGTACGAGGTCAAATCAACCTCATCTGGAGGTCGGAACTTCAGAGCACAGGCGCTCCAGTTCGTCACCGTCACCGGAGCTCTCTAGAGCTCCCCGCCATCATCGGAGCAGTCCATTGGCTGCGGACCACCGAGGCGATTCTTCTCAGCACCTCAGCAGCCTCCGAGGAGTCCCCACGCGTCGCCGACCATCTGTTCTTCCTGGATCCTCCCCGTTCGTCCGATCTTCCTCGACGCTCCAGATGAGATCAGAGCCATCCACTTTAGGAGCAGCCTTCACCGTCAGATCTTTGGAGGTTTGATCGGGACCGTCAGATCAGCAAGGGTTAGCCACGGCGTACAACAACCGTTGATATTCCACGTAGGTAGCTCTCCTCCATCAGATCAGAGCAGAGGCCCCTTTGTTTACCCACGTCGCATCGTAGCCGTCAGATCCTCCACGTGGGAGGCCCTCAGCCGTTCGATCCAGCCCACATTTCTTCGTTGAGGCGCCACCGCTCCAGACCGTTTGATCCTCCACGTGGCGCCACTTCAGCCGTTCGATCTGAGCCGAGGATTCTTTGGCGAGGCGCAGCGCACCACCACCGTCAGATCCACCACGCGGTGCCATCTCAGCCCTCAGATCATAATAAGGGGTAATATCACTTAGGCCCCCTTTTTTTGTTTTCATTAAATAGTCCTGTAAATATTTTTGTAGTTTATTTTATTTTGGAATATTTGCATAGAGGACAATCTACTTTCCAGTATTTGCTATTTAGTCCCAGTCTATAGTGTCCACGTGCTTCGACACGTTAGGACGTGGTGAAATTGCATTATCTTCCTTGTATTTCTGGCTTGTTATTGTTTATATCTTTTAAAATAGGAGTGACATTTTAGTCCTCCTAGGCCTGTGTCACGTGTGCCGTGCGTGGTTTCCTGGGACTTTTGCAATTAAGGCCCTAAAGTTTTCTACCGTGTTACATATTAGCCCTTGCAACTTGTTTTTATTGCAGATAGGTCCTTGTGCATTGTTTGCTTGTTTTGGATTTTAATAAAATAACAAAATTACTCCAAATTAAGTGAAAATGGGACACGTGGCTCCGGCCATTGTGTTAAATTTTCACTATTTTTTGGAGACATTTTTGACCATTTTTACTATTTTTAAAAATTCAAAAACCTCTCTTTTTGTCTCTGTCCAGATATAAAAATCACAAAAATATTTAAACCTTCTTAAAAATTCTTAAAAATTCGTATTTTGTGTGTTTTGGTTTGTTTGATTTTCTGACCAATTTTGGTCATTTTTGGACTTATAGAAAATATAAAAATTGAAAAACCCCTAAAAACTCATAAAAATCTAATAATTCATAGAAAAACCAAAATATAATAATTCTTTTTCCTGATTATTCCTTTTTATTCATACTTTACATGAAAAATACCTCCAGGCCTTAAAACAACCATTTAGTATTTTTAAATGGTTGTCGAAGCCTGACTGGACAGTGTCTTTGGTTTTCAGTCTTATTTTATTTTTCATAAAATTCCATAAAAATCAGAAAATTACCAAAAATTCACTAAAAACAACAAAAATTATAAAAATTCTAAAAATATTTTTGTTTGATTTTTTTGAGCATTTTTGAGTGTTTAAATAATTATTGAAAGTTGCTTATTTCATTGTTTTTATTATTTTCTTTAAAATTAAAAATTCCAAAAAAATATAAAAATATTAAAAATCCACCAAAAATCCTTTGTTTTTATCATTGTTTATTTCCGACTACTTCGTAGGCCGCGAGGCCATCACGTGCTTCCTGAGTTCGACCCTGGGTGCTATACTAGGTTAATATCATAACGAGACCGCTACTTGATTTTTATCGTGTTTCTATATTTATTTTGGTGGTCTGATCTTTTTCTTGTTGAGCTCTGAGTCCCGTGCGACTAAGGTCGCAATGACCTTAGTTATTCCTTTACCTTAGTTGTTCGGGCGGCTCATCAGAATGGCACCGTTACCGGGGAGCACGGCTTAGTAGTCGTTTTATTTTTGTGTTATTTTTTTTTATTTTTGCGGCTTTCCGCGGCTCTTTCTGGGTCCGCGACTTTTCACAGCTTTTTATTTTTCTTTTATTTTTGTTTTGTTTTATTTTCTTTTCTTTTTATTTTTGTTTGATTTTGCTTGTTTATTTTATTTCCATTTTTGCATATATACCCTGTTTACTTTACCTGCTTTATTTGCATTCTTTTATCTAGTTTGAAACTCTGTTGTATTCTTGCGAGGGCCCGAGGACCGAGGCGGAAACTTTCGAGGAGCCGGCGCAACCATGGTGATCGGAGGCGTTTCCTTTCTGCACGGAGCCGCAGGAGAGCGCGAGGAGGCAATTGAGTGTGGGAGGCTAAGTTTAGTGTAGTCTAGATTTTATTTCAGCACTATTTGGATAATTGTAATAATGCAGGGACACTCAGCAGGACTCTCTTGGACTTTGAGACTCTCGGGGTCTGTTTCGCCGAGCACCGGTGTGCTCGGGGGACCCCTCGGTTTTTACACGGCTTTTTCGCGGTTTTTGATTTCTTTTCTGCCTTTTCCGGTTTCTAGCGGTTTTTCGAGCCCCTAGCCGTAGGACTTTCTGCTTGATTGTGACGTAACTAGTAGGATCCAAACACCCTAATATATTTGCTTGTGCCTATAGTTCGGCAATTATACCTATGATAAAAAGATTAATAAAATAGTCGACTCACTTCCTTTGAGCCTACGTACCGCAGCCCACCTGGCCAAGCGCTGCTCCTGAACCCGATTTGTCAGGAGGAGGAGTGGTGGACCGAGACCGGACTCTTGGATTGGAGGCTGGTGGTCGACTAGTCGTTCTTTCGAGTAGCACTGCTGTTTAGGGACTCGGTTTTCCGCCTGCACCCTTTAGGTAGTTTATTTTCAATCTTTCAATTCTGTGCGGATCATTTTGCATGTAGACTGCTAGAGTCAAGTATGCATCTCTTACTCTGCATGCATCATTGATTTCATCGCGCATCGGCTTTTTCGACTTCTCCACCCTGATTTTTGGACTTAATAACAAGGAGAACCGAAAAATTCGTTAGGCGCTTGTTTTTATTAAAAAATACCTAAAAATAAAAACAATAAAATCAGGAATGCTAATCACACTTGACCTAAAAGACACCACACCGAAAAATCTGTCTTTGGGAGAGTAACCCCTCCTTGTTTGGTTTGGATGAGCGAGAGAGTGACCCGCACCTTAGGATAGAGCCACATCCGAATTTTTCTCGACTGATTACCGGCTCTTTGGTACGAGATAGTCGATTGAGAAATTTTTAGATTCCTATTCAGCTCACGTAATCGCTCTGATAAACTGAATGATCACCTAAAATAAATTTGACAAGATAATTGACCGATCCCTTTCGGTCTTCAGCTCGTGTGCGTAGGTGAATCAGGGGTTTGCTTTTTCATCTTGTGTGATTTTCAGATCCTTTCTGCCTTCCCCCATCTTCTTCTCTTCTTCTATCTACCACCCACCCTCCCTTCAGTCTTCTTCTTCTCCTTCACCCCTGGATGATGGATCCCTCTCACTTCGAGCCAACTCTTGCGTCTTTTTCTTTGCTATCAGACCATCAGTCCAGTCCACCTTCTAGGGAGGTCGGAGCTCCGACCAACCTCCCGCTCCCTCTCTCCCATCCCATTCACTACTCTGGGCATGCTGCGCTTGACGTTCGAGGATACCAGATAGAGCAGATGCAAGACCCGGACGATGTCATTGCTGAGTTGAGAGTGCACTCCTTTCGTCATCAGAGGGAGCAGTGGAGATCAGCAGATATATCCTATCCCAGATTGATGGAGGAGTAGCAATCACAGGGAGCTCAGTCAGCTTCTACATTATGTCCATTCAGCTTGGATTTGGATTACATTCAGCGACTGCCGACATTTTCAGGAGAGGCGCACGAGGAGCCTTATCTTTTCCTGTCTGCATTCGAGGAGTTTTGTAGAGCACAAAGATATTCAGATATCACTGTAGAGGAGCTGATGAGGAGGACCTTCCCATTCACACTTCAGGACAGAGCCATGAGATGGCACCTACGATTGGGGAGGACATTCGATACGTGGGGAGAGCTACGTCGAGAGTTTTTACGGAAATACTTTCCCCCACGTAGAGTAGAGTTTATGCGGTCTTTTATCATCGGCTTTTCAGTTGACCCCCAGGAGCCATTACAGGAGGCATGACCGAGGTTTCTTGACCTCTTGAGGAGATTTCCAGATCACAGACTTCCACCAACAGACTTGATAGAGATCTGAATGTGGGGGATGACCACAGAGCAGCTAGCACTGGTGATTACCACATGTGGCGTTTCGCACCGCAGTTCCGACATTCACTTACTGGATACCATCTTGAGGCTACTTTCACAGAGATCTTCTTCACGAGATGCCGTAGTCGGGACAACACACGCGGACGATGCAGTACCAGTGCGGTGTGTTACAACACAGGAGGATACATTTCTACACACCAGTCTGAGGACTTGGATGATGCAGCACCACAGAGTACATAGGATATGACTGCGATAGCAGAGGTTCGGACCCAGAGTCTTCTCGAGTTCCCGTTGGTCTTCCAGCTGGAGTTCGAGGCAGCCCTAGAGTTTTCAGTCGACGAGTCTTGGATATCAGACCTTCTGATACTTCAAGAACCGGGGGAGCCGCCACTACTACAGCCATTGATTCAGCTACTTCACTTTCCAGTCCCGGAGGAGTCAGCTTCCTTTCTGTAGAGATACTTCTTGGAGACCGACAATGATCATGACTCAGACCAACAGTCACAGTTCGATATGGGACACCACTTTGAGAGTACAGACACAGATTGGCCCATATTCGAGTCGGTTGTCCTCCACTTTGTTGAGACAGATACACTTGCTGAGGACCAGTTGGCAACCAGCATAGCCGCAGAGCGAGGATCAACCACAGACACTTTGCCAGCTTCTGCGGTGTTGACCACTACCTTCTCCTGCTTCCAGATTGCCTAGAGCAACACTTCCAATGACGATGCAGCCTGGTGCACCGAGTGGATACTTGACAGTAGCGCAGATGCCCTTATAGATCATGATCCTCTCGGTTTCACTTCTGATCTCGCATCTCTCCCCGAGGGTTATCTGCGGGAGGATGCCGCACTCGATGAATACTCGGTTTCATCTTCTGAGAGTGTAGATCCTTCTGATTCTGAGTTTTCTCAACTCGACGACCCTCGCGAGGATGAGCCTATCCTGGAGATATTCGATGATCTTCCTGATCTGCTTCTATTTCATGAATCGGATATCAGTCTTCTTAGAGAGTCTCCTGATCTTGCCTGTCCACGCCTTTTTGAGACATTGATTGACGTGGAGGATTCTATGACTGATCCATCCTTTTCCACGTTTGACTTCTTAGGCTCCATACTTCCACTCCACTCTGACCCAGAGCCGATGATTTCGTTTGTGCTACCAGATCCCGATCACATACTTCCATATCACTGGCCGGTAGCAGACACCCGCTTGATTGCATACCTAGGTGTCATTCTTTACACTTTTGCGTTTGTCGTTGTTCTCACACCGAGACTGCGACGACAGTACGACATTCGCCTTACCGATGTTGTCCTGAACCTTGATACTGCTTTGTCCTAGCCTTTGCGCCCAGCTAGGGGCGTAAAATCTAGCGCTTGTTGAGAGGCACCTCAACATTTTACTCTTTTGTATATACGTGTTTTGTCTTAGTTTTATCTTTCTTTCTTCCGTTCTTGTTTTCACCCTAGGTTTCGCTTAGGATTATCTTTGCTATACTTAGGATATTCTTCATCCTAAGTATAGGGGGTGGAAACACCGGGTTGTTCTTCCGTTCTGTTTCATCACTTCTATTATGTTGCCTATACTTAAGGTTCTTCACCTTAAGTATAGGGGGAGTGATGTCCTCCATCTTGTATATATTTGTTGTTTTTCTTCGTGTCTTTCTACCCCTGTTTTTTGCTGCCTATACTAAGGGATATTTTTCCCTAAGTATGGGGGGGTAGACCCTGTACATTCTTCGCGAGGTTTTCCCTTTGTGTACAGCCTGCTATACTTAGGATTATTTGATCCTAAGTATAGGGGGAAAAGCCGAGGTTCTCTTGATTTCTATTTCTTTCATTTGTCTATGTATATAGCCTTCCTTTTCACTTCCCTATACTAAGCACGAGTTATGTCTTCTTCATCGCTCTTGACTCTGAGGACATCGTTCGAGCTAAGTATAGGGGGGTGTGTATATATTTCATATATACTTTAGCCATAACTCATACTTTGTGTGTGTGTGTGTTAATAAATAAAATGGAAATGGATAAACACCCAAAATCCATAAAAATTAAAAATTTTTCCCTGTAAATAAACATTCTTTTATTGCACATACATAGCTATTGTACAAATTATTTTTGTAAAAATGTTTTCAAAAACTTTTTTTGTAAAGTTTGTGTAAATATGTTTATATCAAAACTATGTATATAGTACAAAATTTTTCCAAAATTTTTTGAAAATCAAAAGTTTGCAAAAACCTCGTGTAAATTTGTGTAAATATTTTGCAAAACTTGCATTCATGCATACATCCATGATTTCAAAACATTTTTCAAAAATTTTGCATTTGTGTAAATATTGTGTAAATAGCATCTTTGTATATACTTGTATAGTTTTTCCTGGATTATAGTTGACATTTAAACTAGCCTGGAATTAAATTGGAAAATGGAGCTTGATTAAGATCTTAATCCACATAATTCTATGAGGAACCTTATAGGGCTTAGGGTTAAGGCTTTTCATGTCCATGGTGACTTAATTCTTTGAGTCCAATAGGCTACGATCACATGTCATCTCAATAAGCCTAAGTAGAGCACTTAATAACACACACATGACTCCTATAGATAATGGCTTGACTTGGACCCGCACTTAGCACCGAGCTCTCTACAGATGAGGTGGTGAGGAGGCAGTCTTCCTTGACTTGGGGTAGCATATGAGGGTAGTACTTCTAGGCGGAACCTCTCTTCTTCTTTTAGTGAAGGAAGTGCATCTCAACTTGGTCTGGTTGCCATGAGGTCTAACGACAGGAGTTATGGGTTGCAATAATGCTTCAAAAGAGGGATAGTCTACTGGCTCAAGAGGAAAAACTCCTTATGTATATATGCTGCACATGTATATGTTGTATACATGCACTTGAAAAAAAAAGCAAAAAGAAAATAACTCCAAAAAAGTGGTGGGTTCCATCTTATGTATATAGTGCAAATAAGCAAAGCTTGAGACTCATGGATTCCATCTTATGTAGCTTGCAGCGGGGAGACTTAGCTACACTAGTTGAGCTCCCAAGGATACATGGCTACACTGGCCATGGTCCATTCTCTTCTTCCCCCTCTTCTTGAGCCGGTTGAACTTGAACTTAGAAGGGAATACCCCGCCCATCGAAGAAAGAGTGGCCAGACTACGGTCATAGAGTTACCTTGTTGGGGAGGGTTGTCAAGTTGCCACTTCTGAGGTGGAGAGCTAGATCTCACTTACACAGTACAAGGAAAGATTCATGGTCTTCAGGGTTTGTGTATGTAGACTTGTTCTGATCTGGATTGTTGAGGAGTCTTGATTATAGATTAGTGAATCTTAGAGGCTGTTAAGTTTTAAACCTATGTTTAAATAAGGCTCCGACACATTAACAATCCAAAGATCTGATCGAGCTCCATAATTTAATTTAATGAAGGCAAGTTTAATATTCAGCATTAATCCATGCATTTTCTCCTCTTTTTCTTTTTCTTTTTCTTTTCACTTCTTTTTCAAATAAGTGTTTGCTAAGGGACTAGTAAATTTAAGTATAGGGGGGTGATGAATACCCATTCATCACTCTTTATTCTTTTATTTTAGCTACAAAACCTTTGCCAAACACATGTACATTCTTGTAAATATTAATAATTATCAAAAAGCATGCATTGTGTAAAAATACATAATTAGCATGCTTTTGTGCAAAAATAAAAGAATAAAGAAACAAAAGAAAAAGAGGGTAATATTTAGAATAAATATTGAGCGACTTAATCCCAAGGGAGGGCTCAGCATGGGCCTGACCGCATAAAATCCAAAGTAGAGGGAGATAAGGAAGCTTATGTCTGTAAATATACTGTATATAAATAAAAATATTTTTCCTCTAAATAAAAATAAAAATGGGTTCTTATTTATTTGTAAATATTTGTAAATATTAAATTAAAATAAAAATGAGAAAATAAAAAAGAAAATAAAACTCCCTCACCCTTGTCTATATTCATCATGTACATAAGACCACATACCTATTTATTTATCCATATAAATAAATAAATAAATTAAAATCTCATAAAAATTGTATATATTCAATACTTCATAATGTAAATAAATAAAATAAAAATCACAAAACCAAAAATAAAATAAAAAGAACGAAAATAAAATCAATTTCCTATATTGTATATATACCATGTATATAAATGTACCAAAGTATTTATTTTACCATTGTAAATAAATAATAAAAATAAAATAAAAAAAATAAAAATATTCCAAATTTTATTCTATAAAAAAATAAAATATAAAATTGGAATAAAAATGTATAAAAATAAATAATTAAAAATCAAAATAAAAATCCAATAATGTATATACCTATGTATATAATAATATATTGTAAATACTTAATTTTTATTTCAAAAAATAATTAAAAATCACAAAAAAAAGTTTATAAATAAATAAACATTTTTCATATTTTAACTTTTTCCAAAATCACCCATTTATTATTTTAAATTGAATTTCCAAATCTTTTTCACGTGGCTGCATCCCATTGGTCCACGGGGGATGTTGACCCCCCGGTCAACTCCCCCCCTGGACCACAACCCGCGGATCAAGTGCGCCCGACCCGATTTCTCGATATTTTCGCCACTCGATCCGACACCTAAAACCTTAAACCTCAGGTCCTATCTCTTCCTTGCAGATCCATGATCCACGCCCGGGGTGGGTATGAGGGGTCCGAGCTCTGATTTCCTCGCCTAACCATCACTTAGCCGGACCCCTAGCCGTATAAATCATTTGCTCCGCCACCACGATTCACTCATCTCTGGTCCTCCCCCTCGACGCCAAGGAACTCCTCCACCTCGCCTGAGTGACAGCAGTGCGATTCGGAGTGGAAGTGAGGCTCGGGCAGCCGGGAAACATTGGATCCGGTGGCTTCGCCGCCGTGCGCCGCCGCGAGCGTGCCCAGCCTCGGGACTTGACGGCCCCTTGCAGGCAATGACCTCGGAGCTCCCCGAGCTCCAGCACAGTCGGATTCCTCCATCAGGTAACTTAGTTAGCCAATAGCTTAGCTTAGATTTCAGATTTCAGATTTCAGTTTTAAGGTCCTGTAGCTCCGCCGCTTCCGCCCGTCGTCTCCGTCCAGCCATTTGCCCATCCGACCATGCCACCACCTTCACGAGCATTCTCCGCACATCCTTCATTCAACCACCCAACCCTGACTCGCCCCGGAGCAGGGACTTCGGTCCTCCTCCTCCGCCGTATTGCCGGAGGACCTCCACATCGCCGCATCCTTCATCCACCACGTACGCTAACAGGCCGAGGCAGTTTGCCCTCGACCCCTCTTTCTTCCTGTGTAGGTATCAGGTCAAATCGACCTCATCTGGAGGTCGGAACTTCAGAGCACAGGAGCTCCAGTTCGTCACCGTTGTCGGAGCTCTCCAGAGCTCCTCGCCATCATCGGTTTATCCATTGGCTGCAAACCACCGAGGCGATTCTTCTCAGCACCTCGGCAGCCTCCGAGGAGACCCCACGCGCGAGTTTCAGGACGGCGAACCTCGCCGACCATCTGTTCTTCCTGGATCCTCCCCGTCCGTACGATCTTCCTCGACGCTCCAGATTAGATCAGAGCCATCCACTTGAGGAGCAGCCTTCACCGTCAGATCTTTGGAGGTTTGATCTGGACTGTCAGATCAGCAATGGTTAGCTACGGCGTACAACAGCCGTTGATCTTCCACGTGTCTAGCTCTCCACCGTCAGATCAGAGCAAAGGCCCCTTCGTTTACCCACGTCGCATCGTAGCCATCAAATCCTCCATGTGGGAGGCCCTCAGCCGTTCGATCCGGCCTGCGTTTCTTCGTTGAGGCGCCACCACTCCGGACCATTTGATCCTCTACGTGGCGCCACTTCAGCTGTTCGATCCGAGCCGAGGCTTCTTTGGCGAGGCACAGTGCACCACCACCGTCAGATACACCACGCGACAACATCTCAGCCCTCAGATCATAATAAGGGGTAATATCGCTTAGGCCCCCTTTCCTTTTGTTTTTATTAAATAGTCTTGTAAATATTTTCGTAGTTTATTTTAGTTTGGAATATTTGCATAGAGGACCATCTACTTTCCAGTATTTGCTATTTAGTCCCTGTCTGTAGTGTCCATGTGCTTCGACACGTGAGGACGTGGTGAAATTGCATTATCTTCCTTGTATTTCTGGCATGTTATTGTTTATATCTTTTAAAATAGGAATGACATTTTAGTCCTCCTAGGCCTGTGTCACGTGTGCCGTGCATGGTTTCCTGGGACTTTTGCAATTAAGGCCCTAAAGTTTTCTGTCGTGTTACATTTTGGCCCTTGCAACTTGTTTTTATTGCAGATAGGTCCTTGTGCATTGTTTTCTTATTTTGGATTTTAATAAAATAGCAAAATTACTCCAAATTAAGTGAAAATTGCACACGTGGCTCCTGCCATTGTGTAAAATTTTCACTAAATTTTGGAGACATTTTTGACCATTTTTACTATTTTTAGAAATTCAATAACCTCTCTTTTTGTCTCTGTCCAGATATAAAAATCACAAAAAATATTAAAACCTTCTTAAAAATTCTAAAAAATTCATATTTTGTGTGTTTTGGTTTGTTTGATTTTCTGACCAATTTTGGTCATTTTTGGACTTATAAAAAATATAAAATTGAAAAACCACTAGAAACTCATAAAAATTCTAATAATTCATAGAAAAATAAAAAATTAATAATTCGTTTTCTTGATTATTCCTTTTTTGTTCATACTTTACAGGAAAAATACCTCCATGCCTTGAAACAACCATTTAGTATTTTTACATGGTTGTAGAAGCCTGACTGGACAGTGTCTTTGGTTTTCAGTCTTATTTTATTTTTATAAAATTCCATAAAACTTAAAAATTACCAAAAATTCACTAAAAATAGCAAAAAATAAAAAAAAATTCTAAAAATATTTTTGTTTGATTTTTTTGAGCATTTTTGATTGTTTATATAATTGTTGAAAGTTGCTTGTTTCGTTGTTTTTATTATTTTCTTTATAATTAAAAATTCCAAAAATATAAAAATATTAAAAATCCACCAAAAATCCTTTGTTTTTCTTTTTCTTTATTTCTGACTACTTCGTTGGTCGCGAGGCCATCACGTGCTTCCTGAGTTCGACCCTGGGTGCTATACCAGGTTAATATCATAGCGAGACCGCTACTTGATTTTTATCGTGTTTCTATATTTATTTTGGTGGTCTGATCTTTTTCTTGTTGAGCTCTGAGTCCCGTGCGACTGAGATCGCAACAACCTTAGTTATTCCTTTATCTTAGTTGTTCGGACGGCTCATCACACCCCTAACTTCGATCTTTCATTCCTTCATCCTCCTGCCACCAAACTCCACGTTGATATGTGATGCACCTTCATGGGAGGTCGCCGCTTCAGCAGGAGGTGTCAACCATGTCTGGGACCCATCGGAGGGGCCTAGAACTTCAAGCTGCATGGAACTCTGTTATCTTCTTCGACTCCTACTCTAGGTGGTTGTAGGGTACTTGATCCTGCACAAAAAGAAAGAGGACAATGAGGGGGTCGTAGTCAACCCTCTCTTAAAGCTGGATACACAAGGGAGAGGCGAGATGGAAGAGCTCCGATGATAGGTAATGGAGGGAGCTTGTCGAACCTCGATTCTTGCAGAATCGAGGGTGAATCCAAGGGGGAAAAGGAGGAGCAGGTGATGAGAAAGGATAATGGAATGAATGGGGGTCGGATCACAGTCATAGGACGATGGAATTAGAGCTGGAGCTTAAGGCTTCAGCTTATGGAAATCCTAAAATCACTCTATTCTAATAATTAAACACTAAAATTAAACATTGATCTACATGCAGGAATGACAAGCGATAATAAAAACCTAAAACTATCAGCTCGAACATGGATGGAACGCTAAGGAGCAGGAAGGTCATCATCGATGATTTGGCTGACCTAGATCACCTCCTACACCACGGTATCCTCGCTAAGAAGGTCTAGAGCACCATTTTGTCATCACGGGGGGCTGTATAGAGGGGTCCTAATGGGGTTACGCTAGCGAGAGAGGGATCAACATGAGAAAGTGGGGGCAGAGGTGGGTTTTTATAGAGATGGTTATGGGCAAAAAGACAAAGACTGTGGCATGCATGAGGGAAGGGGGTTGGTGGAACCTAGGGATGTGGCGAGGGTGATGGATGGTAGGGTTGTAGGATGGTGGGAATCTCGATGAAAAAGGTGGCATGGAGATGAAGTAGAAATGGGGAGAAGTGAGGTAGGTCACATGCCTGACACGAAGGGGCGGGGCTGACGAGTCCGAGATACCCTTTTTTAATTTGTGTGAATTAATTGTGCGAAAATACATGTCATTTGTTGTAGATGGGTAGTCATAATCAATCAAGAAAACAACCACTTAATTATTTAATCATTTTTATTCGAGTAGCTTTATATTTATTTAGCTTGGGCAAACCTTACAGTCAAACTAGAGGAGGCAAAGGAACAACCTAGGATTATGTCTATCAAAGTTCATGCACGATTTTCGAGGTGGATTTTTGTGGGTATTTTTAGTGTAATTTTTTAATGCAAATGCAAATTAGGCCAATTTTAAGGATGAGAAAATTAATATCAATCAAATGATTTCCAAAAATGATAAAACTGGGCCAAAATGTGAATGATTGAGAAATAAATGTAGTACAATATTTTTGGAATTTTCGGATGTAATATGAATATTTAATGAATTGATGAATGTAAAAATGTGATTCTCAGTGATTAATTATAATAAATATTAAACCTACTTTATTTCAAGAAATAAAACTTTCCAATATATATTAATAAGTGAAATATCCTAGAAAAATCCTAAATCCTAAAATATCGAGTTTAATACCTATTAAAAATTAATTATTGAAATATACAAAATGATTTTTATAGAGCACAATATGTATGCAAATGCAAATCTTTTGGAGTACAATATAAATAACAACTAATTCTGTAATTGGTGATTTTCAGTAAATTTTAGAGCTATGGTTAATTAATTATGAAATATTGAACACAAATTGGGTAAACTATGCAATTTCTCACAGAAGAAGATATAAATAATTAACCACACCGTATAAAAATACAAAGATCATGCCATAATATAGAGAATTGATTGTACTACAAGAAGCAAATTTTTGAATAATAAAAAGATCGAAAATGTTACTCAAATAATAGATAGAAGTCAGGGTTCTACTCGTAAATTACAATAATGAAATAAATAAATAAAATACAAAGAAGGGACTACTGTTGAATAACGAAGCTCTCTAGGGGGGCTTCTTGCAAAACTTCTAGACAGTCACGTGCCTAGCTTGTGACCTCTAGGTCGACGGGGGAGCTTTGGAGAAGGGGCGAATCTCCGAGGAGTCTTCTGCAAAGCTTCCTCCCCCACACGTGCGGGGCACGTGAGGGGAGGGTGATGGGTCAGCCCCCGACGGAGCGTGATGGCTGGCGCGGTGGAGCGACGAAGGAGGCACGGTCTGTGGGTGGTTCTTTACATTCTTCCCCCTCGGGTATGGCACTTGGCTGAGGAGGTGGAGTCCTACTTGCGGGCGGAACGTGGACGGCGGAGGTCAGTGTCGAAGATGAAGATGTTGAGGTGTTGCAACAGTCGATGAAGGATATCTCCTGGAAGAAGCCCTTGGCGATGTAGGGGAGTCGGTGCTGCGCTGAGTGGACAACTAAGGCGAGGTGTGAAGGCAGAGCTCCTCGCAGAGGCCTACAGACGATGGTCGATGCCTGATGAAATTTATGGTTGGTGGAGGCTCGAAGGTATTATTTGATGTCGAAGATCTATGATGGAGGAGAGGAACCAGAGCAGATCAGCGAGCTTGCTGCAGCAAGGCGACCACCTTGGATCTCGTCGAGGAGGAGAGGACCAGGCTGTCTCCACCGGGCCGCTTCAATGTGCAGTCGACGGATGAAGATCATCATAGGGGGCGACGATGAGATTAAATAGCAGAAAAGGTGTTACGGATATGAGATTTAAAGGTGGTGGCGAGGTGAATATGGAAAGGGGTGATCGACGACTAGGATACGATTGGGAGTCGACTGCGATTCGTAGGGATTCGATTTGATTGGAGGATGGCTCAATGGGGAAGGAGAGTGTGAGATGGAAGGGCGAGGGTTGGTTGTAGATGGAATGGGAACTTGAGGAGGCGGTGCACGAGATTAGCAGAGGTTGACGATGGCGCTGTCCAAGGATGGAAAGGGGAAGGAGATGGTAAGTACTGGGCACGCGTGGTGGAGGCACGTGACCAGCACGTGGCAAATGGTTTTTTATTTTAAATTATTTATAATTTTAATAAATTTTTAAATAATAATTGAATATTCAAAAGCCAAAAATGAGTGACACGTGAGGACTCCAGGAGTTGCCACGTGTCAGCTCTAGAAAATTCAAAAATAAAAGAAAAAGACAAATAGAAAAGAAATAACAAACAACCTCAGATCGAACTTTTTTCTTCACAAAATTTCTCGTATCGATGAGATCCATAACTTTTATGAAGGGACCAAAACCAAAAGGTCATTTGCACAAAGTGATGTGGGGGGGGGTACTCTATGTATATAGAACGCCTTGATTTTTGTGTTTTGTAATTTTTTGTCATTTTTAAATGGGATAAAAAATTAGGAAAAATACAATAAAATAAAAGATAAATATTTACACATTATTATATTTTTTATTTTTATAAATTAAGAAAATGAAGTAATAAAATAAAGTACGAAAAAGATGACTTTTGTAAGGACTGTTAGTGAGCACTTAGACTAAGTCAATTTCTTTGATTTTGGTTTATTTTGGATCTGGATTTTTACGGATTTTGATAAAACTTTTGTCAAAAAAAATGAAATAAAAAGAGTTAAATATGTACACAAAATAACATGTCGAAATCGGTTAAAATACATAACGTACAAATGAGGCCCAAAACCCAACTTTCTCATATGAGCTCTGATTCACTTGAACTTGATCTTGTTTTAAAGGCAATTGAATGTACATTAGTTCAAAAATGAGTAGGATTAAATTGGACACTGTATGAGGAAGATATCTGTGTTTTAGTCCGATCATTCTGAAATTAGGTTTTGGGTTTATTTCTCAATTACTTCAGTTAGTCATTTTTTTGTATTTTTTTATTTATTCTTGTTGGTAATATGTATACAATGGAGGTGGTTTTAGGTGATTTGGAGTTAGCATGAATTAGTTAAAAATAAGGGTAGTTAGCTTATTTATAGGTCAAATGGACTGAGGATTTTGGCTTCTTATTTTATGTAATTGTGCATGATAAAATGCAATTATTAATTAAATATCCATGAATGCTAATTATATAGAATAATGGATAAAATGCAGATGATTTTGGAGAATTGAGCTTAAATAATCACTTTTAGAGTGATGAATCACATATTCATCAACCCCCCGTACTTAAACCATGCTCGTTCCTGAGCATCTAGATAGTGCAATGAGGTAAAATGAGATTGGGTTCCATACCAAGATCATGAGCAGAAGGTGAAAATGGAGCTAGAAATGACCTTCAGATTATAATTTGGCGGAACTCCTGTGAGAATTAGTGTTTGAAAATCAACAACCTTCAAGTTCTATACACCATTGTCACAGTTTCGGCTCAGAAGTCATCTTAGATCAACCCCTTCCCAAAGCATACCCCATGAATATTGAACAACTGTCTCATGTGTGTGAAAGGTTTTAGCTCTTTCCATCAAGAATACCAGACTACCATAGAAACTTCTCCTCTAATAACTCATCCTCAGGGAGTCAGGTATTTCCTTCTAAGGTCTATCACGTTGTGTTCACAATCGAAAAAGGAGGAGAATTTAGAAGAAGGGAAAAAGAACTGGAGGGTGACCAGTGTAGTCACCTCTCCTTGTGAAGCCGACCAGTTTAGCCAAGTCTCCACCAAGATATGAAGATTATCTTGAAGCTTGGACCTTTTTGGTCAAATATTTATTTGGTAGTTGGCTTCTTTTTGTTTGGATTTTTGGTATCTCTATGCGGATCTTATTGTGCCCCTGCAGATATGGAATCTTTCTTCCACCATTTTTTGGGGTCTTAGAAAAAATAGTGCCCAGACGTACATCCCTTATCCGAAGCTTTATTTAAACCCATACAAAAAAACTCATATAGTCTTCCAACACCCCGTCTAAGTTGAGCTAAGTGCATAGTGAGAGAGTACAAATTAATTCCCTATCCAAGAGTCGTACCCAGAATGAGGCGACCATGTTAGACAAGAAGAGTCAAATCTTGCACATTGTCATGAGGAACCTCGAAGAATTAATTCATAGACCTGAAGCTTCTAAAATCCACTTTCTCGGTGAAGTTCCTCTAAAAATTAGGTGGATTAAGGCCAAGTACAGACCATTCGCGGTTTCTGCTCATAACTCGGTTCAGAACCCAAGGGCTTTCATAGATGCATGAAATGCTGGATGAAGTGCAGTTACGTGAAATGCAAACAATTTTTTTAGATTTTTAATTTTTCTTATTTTTTAATGCAAGAGATATTTTTTCAAAAAAGAATAAGAAGAATTTTTTTCAAAACTTTGGTTACACATGCAGTGTTAGTGGAAAATCACAAAGTTAGTGTTTTTAGATTTTACAAGCTAGTTACCCACTCCATAAATAAAATATAGACTTACATGAAAGTACGAGCTATGGATAAAATATATACAGAGTATAGACCCCCTATACTTAGAGAGTGCTATGTCCTCAGAGCACAAGAAGCACAGAGAAGACATAGCTCGTGCTAAATGTAAGAGAGTGATAAAGAAAAAGGAAAATAGAGGCCGACCTACCCCCTATACTTATGTTGAGAAAAATCTAAGTATACAAGATGAGCGAAAATGAGGTGGTCGAGAGAATGAGGAGAGCATACACAAATGGCATTGGTCTCCCCTATATTTAGGCCTTGTCCTAATTAGAGTAAGAATAGTGGAAATGGGGCAGTTGAGGGCAAATATGGATGAGGAGAGTGGCATATACAGATGGCATCAGTCCCCCCTCCCTATACTTAGGCATTGGCCTAAGTAGAGGAAGAAGAAGTACAAGGGAACTGATGGGGTTAGGAGGGAGGGTTGTTGATGATTAAGGAGGTTCGATAGATCTTTTTTTAGCCTGTGGCAGGAGGTCATAATGATTGAAAGAAGATGTAGCAGATGAGTCCCGGCTATCATCAGTGTTATACTCAAAAGAACCATGCTGGAGAGTGTTTTGATAGGAAGAAGATGAAGCATATGAATCAGATGATTCCCAACTATCATCAGAGTTATCCTCAACAGAATAATACTTGAAAGTAGAGGTACTCCAAATATTCTTATTTTTAAGCACTTTATCAAGATGTGCTTAGTCTTGCGGTCAATTGCCTCATCCTCAGATGATGAATATTATGAAGTACAAGTCTCAGTATGGTCATAAGAGATTATTCTGGTATATTTAATGAGACCATGAGAGTCTACTCTTGAGGAATAGTAGTGAGGGATAGGAGTCGTCCAACGGGATTCGATATTCCACTGCTTGCTTAGATAGGACATCAGGGTTGTCGAATTGAGCTCATTCATAAAGATAACCTATCCGGACCTATTGAGGGAATTATCTGAAGATTCCTCTTCTAGTGTGTCGAAGTCGACTTTCTTAATCGGTTTACTAGATAAACGACTAGATGAAGGTGCAACCAGAATGGGAATTTGGTCCATGTTGTCTGTGAAGATGTAGCTCCTAAGAGTGAGGTGTTGACAATCGGGTCTTCAGATGAATAACCATTGAAATATTCCTCCCTAGTCAGCATACACCCTGCATATTTGATCTCAATTGACTTGATATTGGTGCATTCCTATGTAGGATTGATTTGATCAATGCGGTTAGAGGATATCTTGTCTGACTTAGGGTAAGCCCATGCTTGTGTTTCCTCATCATAATCACCATATATATTGTAAAGGTTCTGTACTAGGTGTTCTTCTGTAGGATATGTCATGATAGTGGTTGAGGTGCAAGCAATGGGGAATGTGAGGATGGGATGAGTCTCTGCTCCAACAGCCTACTCAATAGCCGTTATCTCAGTTGTAGCAGCGAGCATGGCTCTTCTACCGCTTGATGGTTACAACTGTTTGACGACTTTGTGGTTTGCCTTGAAATATCGCGTTTCCTCAAAGACAAGCTGATATTGAAGTGCTCCCAATGAGATATAAAATTGATTTCCCGAGTCTCACACTCTATAATAGCCTTAGCTAAGACTAAGAACTGCTTTCCAGGAATGATTGGAGAGTGGGTGAATTCTCCTTGATGCTCAATGTCAATGATAGTGAAGTCCACCTTGAGTGGAGCACCTTGGAATGTAATGATGACTAAAATTGTTCCTCTCGGTCGTTTTATAGATCGATCAACTAGCTGAACAATCTCTCTTGGTTTCCTGATTGTTCCAAGTTTGAGCTTGTCAAAACAGAGGTCGGAAGGATATTGATTGGTGAGCCATCATCGATTTGGGCATGTGTGAAGGTTGTGTCTTTGATTACATAGTCAAATCGAGGAAACCGCTTTACTCTGTCGCTCTTGTTATTTCTTCTCATCACCAACGAGGTAGCCCTTGACAATATATGTCTTTCAGTCTTTCTCTTCCTGTCTGACTTTTTGACATTTACTCTTTACAAATCTTTCTAGGTCGGAAAGTGTTCAATGGTCTGTTTCAAAAGAAGTTCAAAAATCAATCTTTTGTCTAGTGCTTCTCTTATAGTGGGATCCAAATCTTCAAATCCTCTCCACTTTCAATTTTTTATGTATTTTCTGTTTTTTCAATTTTTAGGTGTTTTTGAATTTTTTGATTTTGTTGGTATTTTCGATGTGGTGTGTAGATGTGATGCTTTCAATAGTAGAGAAAAAGCTTAGATATGTAGGGTCAAAGTCATCCCTAAGGGAATAATATGCAGAGGTGTCGCTATCGGAGTTATCCCTAGGGTATACAGAGTCTGTGGGTTTCTGAGTGTTCTCAGGATTTTTAACTTGAGATCCAATCATTCCATCTTCAATTTTCATGTACAACATATCCCGTCTCTATCCTAACTTTTCATCATCAAAAAATTCTTCCTGATCAATCATGGACGGAGTCTTCTCAATTCGCAGGAATCCATAGGTCTCATACTCAACATATGGTGACTCAGTCATGTATTATTGGGTTGAGTAGAGCATCTTTCCATGGTCATGATTGTTGGTGTCCTCATACGATTACGACAATATATATGGTTCATGTGTGCCGATATCAACAGTCTAATCCTCCGTATGTGCAGATTGTTCGAAGGAGTGGTATACGAGTTGGTAAATAGAGATTTGATCTTTATGGTCAATCTAGTATGGATGATCAATAGGTGCAGCCGCTCCATTCAGTTTGGTTGGTTCACCTTGCTATTACCTAAGGTCCAGTCCAGACATGTTTATGTGAATCGTTGACCTACCCAAACAAAATTGTGATGAGAAAATGAAATTGGTTGGGGTTGGTATCTCAACCACTTATTTACCTCAAAATTGGTTTGATCTTTAAAAGGTTCATGAGGTCCCGTGAGAAATCGGGAATAAGATGGGTTAGCCCATGATGGAAATGGATCATGTGTAGAAAAGGGTGGGTGTGGTGGTAAAATAGAAGGAGTGTTGAATTTGATCGGATGATCCGAGTAAAATGGATTGGAATTAATAGAGTGGACCAGATTCATAGGTGGGGTAGAGTCTCCCGCGAATGTTAGAGGATGATTGGAAGAAGAGGGTTTAGATGATTTGGGTTTGATCAAAAAGAAATAATCTGGAGGGTACATAGACCAATGTCCCATTAATTTCAAAGGAAGTGGATGAGCTGACATAATGGATCTTTATTAAAAATGTTCAAGTTCACGGGATACTCAATAGAAGAAACCTACTTTTTAAATTAAGAAGAGTGATGGCAAAAGTGTACGGTTTTTGATATTCGATCTCGATTTACACACACCAACACAAATACAAATCAATACCCCATCTCACCAATTCACAAAGTGATGGCCGCAAGAGTCCGTTTAGTTATCTTGTCAATTTAATCAGTGACAATTCGAGTCTTGCATACATTTAAGTGAGTTGTTAAGTGCTTGTATTTCCCTAAAGACTGGTCTGAATTCTTACGACTAGTTTCACCTACTTTCAGGTGGTATGGGTGTAAGTACGGGCTGTAAAATGGCTACCTGTTACTTAAGGACGGAGCCTTACGCAATGTCCTTTAAACCATCCACTCTGCTAAGAAAAGATGGACCGTAAACAACCACCTGTGTTTCCTCACTGAGAAGTAGTTAATCGTTTTTATAGAATCAATAGTCTGAATGAAAATCTCGGAGCTTGGCTCTATCCTTAAGTGTGCGTCCCTCACCTCTCAGCAAGATAAATGAATACAAAGACATGGTTCTTCTCCTGCAACAATTTTATGGTTTATTAAAAGTCGACATTGTTTAGCAGTCCCAATTTTATTTAGGTGATCACCGAAAAATTATATGATTATATGAGCAGAAATTCACATCTACCATTGATAACTAGGAAAATCCGAGGGTCGTACGGTTTCCCAAGGCAAAACCGCACTCGGTGTATTGACCGCTCAAAAATCCCTAATTAATCAACAATGAACCCACAACAATATTAATCAAGCTATGAAAAACAACTGTAGAGTCAAATTTATTTTAACTCTACAAATAGGTGTATAGTGAAAGTATGTAGAGTGTCGAACACAGGGAGTAAACATGATAGATCAAGCAAGTGCAAAGAGTGTGATGTGATTAAGTGTCTACAAGAATGCAAACGTTTTGTGGGTTTCTAATTTTTATTTTTTTTAATTTTTAATTTTATATTTTTGTATTTTGATTTTTAATTTTCTGATTCTATATTTTCTTTTTATATTTTATATTTTATATTTTTTTTCAATAATAGAATATATATAATAAGAAAAGAGGGGATAAGGTATTTATAAAAATAAGGAAAAATAGTCAAAAATTAGGAAATAAAATGTTTTTGGTCTTTTTATATTTTTCTACTATTTTTGTAATTTTGGGGGATTTTTCTGAATATATTTGGTATTTTTAAAAGTCAAAATACAAGAAAACAGTGAATTAGCTACTGGCCTAGATTAAAATGAGCATGAAAAATACTAAACAGTACCCAAGATTCCTCAAATTAATTTTCGAATAAAGGAAATAAAATAGGGAAACTACAGGAACTGAGTTTGCATTTTTAGGATTTTTTAGGATTTTTTCGATTTTTATGATGCTTTTTGGAGTTTTCTAATTTTTAAGGTTTTTTTTGAATTCTTAATGATTTTTGGATTGACACTAAAGAACAGTAAAATAGACCTTAGGTAATTTTTTTGGAATTTTTCAAGAAGTTTTAATATTTTTTTGGTATTTTCTAATGCAAACAGTAGCAAAAATGCATGTTTTTGATTTTTAATAAATACCAAAATGCAATAAAAATGAAAAATAAAAATATGACATGGAAGTGCAATAAAACAGGAACTTAAATAATTTTTTGTGGATTTTTTAGGGTTTTAGAGGTGGATGAAATAAATAGAGACATCAAAAAGATAAATCACACTAGGAGGGGTATATATGTAATTATGAGACAAGTCAGGGGCCTAAGTGTAAATTTCCGCAAAACTTATAACTGAATAAAATATTTGCTGGACTAAATATAAATATCCAAGCACTGGGTCCCTTCCCTGCAAAAAGACCAAGATGCGCGTGCAAAGTACGTGCTCCTGGTAAGGGCGAATATGCGATTATCAAAACAATAGAGGGCTCGTATGCAAAAAGTCACAAAGTTTATAGCTGTAGTGGAATGTTTCCGAACTTTAATACAAATCCCAAAATACACGAGGGCCTAACTACAAAACTACCAAGTCACGTGCGTACCGCACGTGACCGGCAGGGACCCAGATGCAATATGATAATAACCCGGGGGCCTATATGCTAATTTTACAAGAAAACATAACTGCCAAGGAAAGTTTCAGTAGCATGTTATAAATACAAAACTTAGTAAGGAAAGAAACGCAAAATACCCAGGGGCGCGATCGGACGGCTGTGCGCGCCCCACTTATGCCACATGTCGAACCAGGAAGACGCGATGCCCCTTCGGCTTGGATGGATACGATTAGAAGATCTTGAAGGGGGATCGACAACTGTGGAGCAAGGGAACGAACGATGGCTGGAGCTTCTGGGATTAAAGCCCGATCCAACGGCCGTGGACCCCCCTGCAAGAACAGGGAAGAACGCAGCCGAAGATGGACTTCAATCGACGATCAGGCGGTGGTCCAGCCTCCTCCCTCGCTGCATCAGGGCTCCGACGACTGCTGAAGGTACTCTCTACACGCCGGTGGCTCCAAAACACTCCGGGGATGGTCGGAGCTCTCTCCAGGATGCGGCGGAGCTTGGCGGCCCCAGACACCTCCGGCGAGAAGACAAAATGAGCCCTCGGCTCTTCTGCTATTCTTGTACCTGCAAAAATGGTGAAGAGGAGTGCGGGCAAATTTCCGCGCACCTCCAGATGGCGAAAGAGTGTGGAAACAACAAGAGTGGTGGTCAGCCAGAGCTAACTCCGGCAAGGTGGCGATCAGGTGGTTCGATGGATAGGAGGTGAAACGAAAAATGGGGGAGTGATCCTACAGCTACTGCGAGGCTAAAAACGCATAAAAAATAAATAAAAAACAATACCTCGATGGCTTGAAAACCAGAGGTAAAACCTCACGGCGGCGCGACTACCGGAGATGGTGTGGGAACGCGCCTCGGCCGTCGCTGCACCTCGACAAGGAGCCGGGTCGATCCTCTGTCACCGGAGACGCACGGCTGGCACTTGGAGGTATGGACATTGGCCAAAGATGGTTCAAAGGAAGAGGGAAGAAGTGGGCGGTCTTTTGACGAGGAGGCTCTGGCAGCGAGAAGAACGATGGTGTCAGCTCGATGCAGCGCTCCACAGCCCAAGGTGGACCTTGGGCGTGAATCACCGTCGATCGAGGAAAAAGTCGCAAGAAGGAATCATCACAAGAAGGTGCAAGACGCGCCTTTGAAAAAGGCGAGAAAACGGGAAAAATTGACGATCTGACACACCTACAGGACCTATGGTCAGAGAGTTGACCCGAGGTCAACTCTCCAGGCCCCCTGGTTGGTCCACGTGGACCAACCAGGAAAATCTGGGAAAAAATGATTTCTAAATTTATTTTAAAATAGAAAACGATTTATTTTTTAGGTTATTTCATAAAAAATGTTCATTATTTTATAAATTATTTTATTATGAATTTTAATTATTTTTATGAGGTATAATTTTATAAGTTACCTTTTATAGCCTTTATAGGTATATTATCTATATATTTTATTATTTTATTTTTATTTAGTGTTTTTAATTCATTTATTTTTGTTTATTATTTTATAAATTTGTAAAGTATTTTTATATACTTAAAAATATTTTTATTTTATTTTTTGATGTATTTTATATACTTAATAAAATATAAGTATGTATTATATAGGTATATGTATACGTATTATACCTATGTATTATATACAAGTATTTTATTTTATTTTTCTTTTGTGTTTTTACTCTGATTCTAATATACATATATATTATAAGTATTATTTACAAAATTATAAAAATATGAAATTATAAAAATAATGGATAAATAATAAAATGAATATTTTAATCTCTACAAGTATACAATAGGGGTCCAAAAGTCAACTTTCAAACCGTAGCTCCGCCAAATGCAAACCCACCACATTAAATAGCTTATTTTAAATTATATACAATTAAAGGTGAGTTGGATGCATTTGGAGTTTTTATTTGAGAGATACAGGTCTGGGAATTTGGGATTCTGGAATTTTATTCAGATCATAACTTTTTATCTTTACATTATTTTTCAGTGAAATTGATTTTGTATTTTTCTTTATTTAATTATCCACAACTTTCATGTACAAAGTTTCTTTATTTGAAGTACAAAATGTGGAACCAAAAATAGGTCCCAAAATGAATAAGGAATGAATGAATTTCACTGTATTTTTGGCCCTTATCTCCCCCTACTTTATTCCTTGTCAACATAGTTATCGAGATGCCTAGGTCTCGGGGTTTCGGGTCATAAAATATTTACAATATTTTATTCCTTTTCTTTTCTTTTCTTTATTCTATAATTTTGGCTTTAATTACAGTATTTTATACACTATTTGCATGCACATGCATGGACGCTAAGATGCTCTAATTAAGGGTATTTACACGCATTTTCTAGGTTTTTGAGGCCAAAATGATAGAATAAAGATGATGAAATGTGGATTCATCATCCCCATATACTTTACCTTTACTAGTCCCTAGCAAACACTTATGCAATAAGTGCAGAAAAGAAAACAAAGAAAAGAAAAAGAAGGAATGTGTATTAAATTTAATTATCAAACTTGTCTTCACAAAATCAAAGTTTGGAGCTTAAGTCGGACCTCTGGAATTTAGTACGGGCAGAACCTTAATGAGAACCGGATTTGAAATCCAACAGTCCCTGAGAATCCCAAAACTCTATTCAAGTCTCCTCAATCGCCATGTCAAAAATACCTCAACTCATACACAAACCCTTACAACTATGAATCTAACTCGTACAGTGTAAGTGATAGTGGCTCTCCCCAACTAGAATGACAAAGAGACTGACTTCTCCAGTATGACAACCCAATGATCACCTAATCCAACAACTCCATCCTCGAGGAGCAGGGTATTCCCTTCTAAGTTCAAGTGGCAACCGGCTCAAGAGGAGGGGGTGAAGAGAAGAATGGACGGTAGCCAGTGTAGCTACCTATCCTAGGATGCAAGACCAGTGTAGTCAAGTCATCCAGCTGCAGGCTCACAAGATATGACTTTGGAACTCAAGCTTGCTTATTCACTTTAAAACATATTTACATACTTTGTAGGCATTTTTTTTGTATAGGCATGACCATTTTTTTGAAATACTATTCACAGCAGCATTTACATAAGGAGTTTTTCCTCTTGAGCCAGTAGACTATCCCTCTTTTGAAGCTTTATTGCAACCCACACTCTTCTGTCTTTAGAATTCCTCATCACTGGACAAGTTGGGGTGCACTTCCCTCCCTAGAGGAGGACAAGTGTTTCCACTTGTGTGCGTCTCATACCGGCAAATCCAATCCCCCCACCACTCCAATTGAGTCGAGCCATGCGAAAGGTGCATATGTCCAAGTTAGGTCATTATCAACAAGAGTCGTGCATGTGTTCCAAAATACTCTACTTAGGCAGTCAAGAGTCCATTGAATTAAGTCTCGTGATCCTCAAAGAATTAAGTCAACTAGACCTGAAGTACCTCAAACCCAGTACCTATAAGGTTCCTATTATTAGGTAGATTTTAAGGTCCAATCAAGCTCCAATCTCCGGATTTTATTTAGACTGGTTCAATTATCAAACTCAATCCGAAAAATGCTCATGCTATGCAAATGCAGAAAATATTTTTGTGATGCAATTTTCGAGATTTTGAACGTTTTATGGATTTTCGAAAAGATTATAATGCTGATGCATATGCATTTTTTGTATTTTTCAAAAAAGATTTTTCAAATGTTTTTGGATTTTTAATTTTACAAATGTTTTTGGGATTTTTGAAAAGAAAAGATTTTGGCTACAAGCAAGGTTAAAATATTTACACGGGAGTGCTTCTTATACTTACAAGAAGTGGATTTTAAGAATTTACAAGGGTAAGTGATCAATTTTAAACATATATAGTGGATTTTAGTGTGATGTATGTATTCCTCAAACTTATTTGACATAGGTTTTTCAAACAATTTTGAAAACTATAGTCCAAAATAATTTTTGCAAATAATTTTACAAACATGTACACACATTTGAAAATCATTTTGCAAAGGTTTTCAAACAGTATAAATAGATTTTTCAAAATATTTTTGCATCCATTTTTCAAACCATTTGCAAATCATTTTTCAAACATTTTATTTCACACAAACAAAATATTTTTACAAAGGTTGAAAACATGTAACAAAACGTTTTCAAAATAGTTTTCAATAGATTTTTCACAGAGATTTTCAAACTATTTTTCAAACATTTTGCAAAAAACATTTTCACCTGATTTATTAATCAGTAAATACAAAAAGAATTTGAGGAATAATCAACATCTTTTTATTAAGGTTTTAATGAATTTTAAAGAATTATAAGCCATATTATTAAGAAAATATGAATGTACGAGTTATGCCTAAAGTATATACGCAGTATATCCGACCCCCCTATACTTAGCTTGAGCTATGTCCTCATAGATAGGAGAGAAAAGAGAAGACATAACTCGTACTAAGTATAGAAAAGTCTAAAGAATAAATAAAGAAATGAATGAACGAACGAATGAGAAGTTGACCGTCCCCCCTATACTTAGAATCAAATAATCCTAAGTATAGCAGACTGTACACAACGCAGGGAGGGACAAGGGTGGGAATGAACATATCATACTCAGATTGTCTCCCCCTTATACTTAGGGTAAGATATCCCTAAGTATAGACAAGAAGAGAAGACAATGGAGAGGATCGAAAAGAATGAAAAACTCGAGGTGCACCCCCCCCTATACTTAGGACAATATGTCCTTAGTGTAGAAACTGACGACAAGGGGCGGCACCTTTTTGATAGATATAGAAAATAGAAAAGGAAAAGAGGAAAAGAAGAAAAGAAGAAAAGAGATCTGAAGATGGAAGAGAGATAGATCGTGAGAATGTACACATCACTCCTCCTATACTTAGAGTAAAAGAAGTCCTAAGTATAGGCAACAACAGGAGTGATGACATTGAACGAAGAATGAACACTCGCCTCGTCCCCCCCTATACATAGGACAAAGTACTTCCTAAGGCAAACACGAGAATGGGTGGACGAGCAATATGGAAGATAGATGGAGGTACACAAAAGTGAATATACAACAGACATGGATGTACAAATGATCAAGAAGGTAGAAAGCAGACCTTCTTGTGAGACCGCTGAGGGATAGATCTAGTGTGGTGCAAGTCAACATCGGGGTCCACAGTGGACGGAAGCCGATCAGGGTCGACAGAGTGAAGGCCCTCATTGGAGTCGAATCGGAAAGGGACGAACTAGTCAATGGAAGCAGTATGGCTAGGTTCGCCCTTGGTGGTCCTATGGTGTGAAGGCGCAGACGGGCGAGTGGAAGAAGTACGAATAGGTCTGGCCTTGGAGGTCTCGCTGATATCAAAGTGGAATGGGACAAACTCATCATCCTCGGAAGAAGTGTAATCGGAGTCATCCTGCGAGGTCTCATCCAGGTCAAAACCAAAAGGAACGAAGTCATCAGTGGAAGTAGTCGAACTCAGATCGTCCTCAAGAATGTCACCCGGATCATCTTCGTCAAGAGGCCCGAATTTCTGAAAATAATGGCTAGCATCATAACCGACCTCAATCATCATTACTTTTGAGTGACTAGGAACGGACTTATCAGTGGAAGTAGTCAAACCAGGTCCGTCCTGTCGAGTTTTGGTACCTGCCCTCCGCTCAATGGGATCAGTCAGATAAATTCCTTGGATTTCATCAACAGATCGCCACACACCAGAAGGAGGAACTACAAGGTCTATGCTTTCCGAGTTCCTCCCCTTTCGGGGGATTCCTCAGGTCTCATCAGCGGTCGCTAAGCAAACATCTCTAATATCATCAGATCGGTCACAGGCCTCGGAGCCAGCTAGAATTGGTGAAGGTGCAGGTCTCTGGTCAGCTATGGGTGTAGTGATCAATGCTTCGCTTTCGTCAACAAGACGGAAGCGAATCTCTCCTGATCCATAGTCAATAAAAACCCTCGCAGAGGCGAGGAATGGTCGTCCCAGGATGATTGGAGATGGTTCCCTTGTGGAGGTCTCCATGGGCAACACGACAAAATCAACATGGTAGCTCGTGCCCTGAATAGAATTGACGACGTTTTCAGGGATACCCTTCGGCCTCTTGATAAAGCCATCAACAAACTGAACGATCATCCTGGTTTTCTTAAGAGGCCCTAAGTGAAGAGACTGTACCGGCGAGAAGGGTAATATGCTAATAGATGCACCACCGTCCAGGAGAGTGTGATCACAAGTATAGTCAGAGATGGTGGAAGTGATGAAAGGGGTAGCTGTGTTCTTCTTTCCAGGAATGGGACAGTGTGTGATGGTGTGGGCAGTGGCCATGGTCAAAATATGACGCTCAGATCTGCTCCTCCGCTTTCTCTTCTTGGGAAGAGGAGCAGATAATTGTGTCATGGCCTGTTAAAGTGGGGCACGGATGATCTCATGAATAGTGTCCACCACTTCGGGTTCAGTCAACATATTTTCGGACTTCCTCCATACAAGGGAGGAAGTCGGAATCAACATGTACATGAGGCATGCCAAGAGCAGTCTGTACAGCGGCATCCTCGGGGTCAAAGTGGGACAGTGTTTGAATGGATGTGTGGGTGAATGATCTGGCAGATGGACCCTCTCCTCACAATATGAATCAACCAAGTGTCTCCCGAACTCTTTTTGTATTTTTAAAATTTTCCCAATTTTTTGTATTTTTGGTGATTGCAATCTCCCATAATCTCCCACAATGAAATCCGTAACTTCGATGAATGGAGCGTTAATCTGTTTTTTCCTCAAGATAGCCATATCATCATTCATCAAATCAATGTGCTTTATCATTCGGTTCAAGATATCACTCATAAAGATCGAGGGCGGTGACTCCAACAGGTCAGACTCGGGTGGATGTGAAGGTGGAGGTGGATAATATACAGGTGGAGGTGGAGGTGGGTAGGAGTCCGAGGTCTGATACTGCAGCTGAGGCGGATATATACAAAAATCAGGAGCAAAGTCCTCCTGGAAAAAAAGGAGGTGGACCGGTTGGAGAGAACAAAGGATCCCCAAAGTCCGGATAAAATATGCTCCAGGGGTCCATCTCGAAACAAAAGGAGATGATATTCGGGAGAACTCAAAGGTCAAGTCAAGAGAGTGACGAAGAAAGGCGCAAATGCGCAGAGGCGATCTAGGACACACACAAAATAATCACAAACAACAATGAAAAGAATACAAACCCTCAATTCACCTACTCAACTCGGTAGAGACCGTAAAACAGGTCTTATTATCTTGTCTATTTTAGAGTTAGGTGAGAAGTCCAAATATTGCACAAACACTTAGGGGGCTGAAAATGGGATTTGGACACTAACATTAGTGTGTGCGCGAGCAATGTAAAACGAAGACAATGAGGGGATTACTCGCCCCAAGATAATATTTTCTTTTTAGTTGATTTTTAGGGTCAAGTAATGTTAGCAGTCCCAATTTTATTGGTTATCATTTTTTTGGATTTTTAATAAGAAATGCACGATCCTATCGGGGAGTCAATTCCTTTAAGCACCTAGGTTGGTAAAATCAGAGGGAGAGTCAGAAAAGCAATGCAAGCGGCAAATCAACGATGTATGCTAAAGAGAAATGCTCACCTTGCCTCTAGCACTCTACATGAAAAGATACTCAGCTGAATTGAAACCTAATCTATATGCAAATGTAAGCCGATGAAATCGTCCTAAGTTCAGAAATTGCTATTATCGTGAAGAACCACAAGTCGGTCACCGATCCTCAATCCAAGAGTCCGGTCTAGGCTCACCCCTCCTCCTCTCGACAAATCGAGTTCAGGTGCAGCGCTTGGCAGGGTGGGCTCGCGGCACGTAGGCTCGAAGATGATGATGCGACTGTTTATAGTTTGACTAAGTCCAAACGTGGCTATAGGTACATGCAAGATATTAAGTGTTTGGCCTTAGTCTATCGCAAGCAATCCTAAAACTAGGGGCTCAATCACACAAAACAAATAAAAATAAAATCGAGAAAACAAAATAAAAAATGTGAAGAAAACCGAAAAAACCACGGTGAGCCTCCAAGTGAACAATTACTTGGAAATTAGGCTCAAGTGTCCAAAGTACGGGGGTACCTGTATTATTACAAATATAGTGGTCTTTCTCTCTCACTTAAATTACAGAAATAAATGCAATAAAAGAAAATGCAACTAAAGATGGAGCTCGGTCTTCAAAATTCTCTTCTCGTCTCCTCGATGCTAGGCTGGCTAGAGCCGGCTTCACGTGGGTGCGTCGGCGCCTCAAGTGAAGCGCCTCCCTCGATCCGCGGTTCCTCATACGAAGTCAACAAGGAGAGGGGTTAGACAGCTCAAAAGATATCTCAAATAAAAAACAAATAAATAAAGCCGTAAAAGTAGACAAGCAATCACAAGCACAAACAAAAACCGAACTACGCGCTGTTGCTCCCCGGCAACAGTGCCATTTGATAACTAGGAAAATCCAAGGGTCGTACGGTATCACAAAGCGAAACCGTAGTCGGTGTATTGACCGCTCAAAAATCCCTAATTAATCAATAATGAACCCACAACAATATTAAACAAGCTATGAAAAACAACTGTGGAGTTATATTTATTTTAACTCTACAAATAGGTGTATAGTGAAAGTATGTAGAGTGTCGAACACAGGGAGCAGACAGGATAGATCAAGCAAGTGCAAAGAGTGTGGTGTGATTAAGTGTCTACAAGAATGCAAATGTTTTGTGGGTTTTTAATTTTTAATTTTTTTAATTTTTAATTTTATATTTTTGTATTTTGATTTTTAATTTTCAGATTTTATATTTTCTTTTTATATTTTATATTTTTTTCAATAATAGAATATATATAATAGGAAAAGAGGGGATAAGGTATTTATAAAAATAAGGAAAAATAGTCAAAAATTAGAGATAACATGTTTTTGGTCTTTTTATATTTTTCTACTATTTTGGTGAATTTTGGGGATTTTCTGAATATTTTTGGTATTTGTAAAAGTCAAAATACAAGAAAACAGCGAATTAGCTACTGGCCTAGATTAAAATGAGGATGAAAAATACTAAACAGTACCCAAAATTCCTCAAATTAATTTTCAAATAAAGGAAATAAAATAAGGAAACTACAGGAACTGAGTTTGCGTTTTTAGAATTTTTTTAGGATTTTTTAGATTTTTATGAAGCTTTTGGAGTTTTCTAATTTTTAAGGTTTTTGTTTTGAAATTTTTAATAATTTTTGGACTGACACTAAAAAAACACTAAAATAGACCTTAGGTAATTTTTTTGGAATTTTCAAGAAGTTTTAATATTTTTTTGGTATTTTCTAATGCAAACAATATCAAAAATGCATGTTTTTGATTTTTAATAAATATTAAAATGCAATAAAAATAAAAAATAAAAAGATGACGCGGAAGTGCAATGAAACATGAACTTAAATAAATTTTTGTGGATTTTTTAGGGTTTTAGAGGTGCATGAAAAAATAGAGACAACAAAAAGATAAATCACACTGGCAGGGGTATATATGTAATTATCAGACAAGTCAGGGGCCTAAGTGTAAATTTCCGTAAAACTTATAACTGAATAAAATATTTGCTGGACTAAATATAAATATCCCAGAACTGGCCCCTTCCCTGCAAAAAGACCAAGACGCGCGTGCAAAGCAAGTGCGCCTGGTAAGGGCGAATATGCAATTATCAAAACAATTGAGGGCTCGTATACAAAAAGTCACAAAGTTTATAGCTGTAGTGGAATGTTTCCAAACTTTAATACAAATCCCAAAATGCACAAGGGCCTAACTGCAAAATTGCCAAGTCATGTGCATACCGCACGCGACCGGCAAGGACCCAGATGCAATATGATAATAACCCGGGGGCCTATATGCTAATTTTACAAAAAACATAACTGCCAAGTTTCAGTAGCAAGTTATAAATACAAAACTTAGTAGGAAAGAAATGCAAAATACCCAGGGGCGCGATCGGACGACTGTGTGTGCCCCACTTATGCCACGTGTCGAACCAGGAAGACGCGATGCCCCTTTAGCTTGGATGGCTACGATTAGAAGATCTTGAAGGGGGATCGACAGCTGTGGAGCAAGGGAACGGATGGTGGCTGGAGCTTCTGGGATTAACGCCCGATCCAACGGCCGTGGACCCCCCTGCAAGAACAGGGAAGAACACGACCGAAGATGGACTTCAATCGACGATCAGGCGGTGGTCCGGCCTCCTCCCTCGCTGCAGCAGGGCTCCGACGACTACTGAAGGTACTCTCTACATGCCGGTGGCTCCAAAACACTCCGGGGATGGTCGGAGCTCTCTCCAGGAGGCGACGGAGCTTGGCGGCCCCAGACACCTCCGACAAGAAGACAAAATGAGCCCTCGGCTCTTCTGTTATGCTTAGACCTGCAAAAACGGTGAATAGGAGCGTGGGCAAGTTGCCGCGCACCTCCAGATGGCGAAAAAGTGTGGAAACAACAAGAGGTGGTGGTCAGCCGGAGCTAACTCCAGCAAGGTGGCGATCAGGTGGTTCGATGGATAGGAGGCGAAACGAAAAATGGGGGAGTGATCCTACAGCTACTGCGAGGATAAAAACGCATAAAAAATAAATAAATAACAGTACCTCGATGGCTTGAAAACTAGAGGTAAAACCTCACAATGGCGCGGCCGCCGGAGATGGTGTGGGAACGCGCCTCGGCCGTCGCTACACCTCGACAAGGAGCTAGGTCGATCCTATGTCACCGGAGACGCACGACTGGCACTTGGAGGTTTGGACGTTGGCCAAAGACGGTTCAAAGGAAGAAGGAAGAAGTGGGTGGTCTTTTGACGAGGTGGCTCTGGCGGCGAGAAGAACAATGGTGTCAGCTCAATGCAGTGCTCCACAGCCCAAGGTGGACCTTAGGCGTGAATCACCATCGATCAGGAAAAAGTCGCAAGAAGGAATCATCACAAGAAGGTGCAAGATGCGCCTTCGAAAAAGGCTAGAAAACGGGTCAAAATGATGATCTGACACAGCTACAGGACCTAGGGTCAGAGAGTTGACCCGAGGTCAACTCTCCAGGCCCCCTGGTTGGTCCACGTGGACCAACCAGGAAAATCCGAGAAAAAATGATTTATAAATTCATTTTAAAATAGAAAACGATTTATTTAATGTTAGGTTATTCCATAAAAAATGTTCTTTATTTTATAAATTATTTTAGTATGAATTTTAATTATTTTTATGAGGTATAATTTTATAAGTTACCTTTTATAGCCTTTATAGGTATATTATCTATATATTTTATTATTTTATTTTTATTTAGTGTTTTTAATTCATTTATTTTTGTTTATTATTTCAAAAATTTATAAAGTATTTTTATATACTTAAAAATATTTTTAGTTATTTTTCTGATGTATTTTATATATTTAATAAAATATAAGTATGTATTATATAGGTATATGTATATGTATTATACCTATGTATTATATACAAGTATTTTATTTTTTTTCTTTTGTGTTTTTACTCTAATTTTAATATACATATATATTATAAGTATTATTTACAAAATTATAAAAATATGAAATTATAAAAATAATGGATAAATAATAAAATGAATATTTTAATCTGTACAGGTATACAATAGGGGTCCAAAACACAACTTTCAAACTGTAGCTCCGCCAAATGCGAAAAACCACTGCCATTAAATAGCTTATTTTATATTATATACAATTAAAGGTGAGTTTGTTGCATTTGGAGTTTTTATCTGAGAGATACATGTCTGGGAAGTTTGGATTTTGAAATTTTCTTTAGATCATAACTTTTTATCTGTACATTATTTTTCAGTGAAATCAATATTGTATTTTTCTTTATTTAATTATCTACAACTTTCATGTACAAAGTTTCTTTATTTGAAGTACAAAATGTGGAACCAAAAATACGTCCCAAAATGAGTAAGGAATGAATGAATTTCACTGTATTTTTGGTCGTTATCTCCCCCTACTTTATTCCTTGCCAACCTAGTCATCGAGATGCCTAGGTCTCAAGGTTTTGGGTCATAAAATATTTACAATATTTTATTCTTTTTCTTTTCTTTTCTTTTATCTATAATTTTGGCTTTAATTACAGTATTTTTACACTATTTGCATGCACATGCGTGGATGCTAAGATGCTCTAATTAAGGGTATTTTCATGCATTTGCTAGGGTTTTTGAGGCCAAAATGATAGAATAAAGATGATGAAATGTGGATTCATCAACCATCCAGTCCCAATTTCCTTTATATTTTAAGTGACAAAACAAGAGGGAGAAATTCGAGAAAAGCTTATGCACGCGGAAAACAATGATGTACACTCAGTTAGAAGACTTACAGTGGTTCCTCACAATCTCCATATGGGATGCATTACAAGAATTGAAATTTATTCTATATGATATGTAATCCGACAAAAACCACACTAAGCAGAAAGTCTATTAGTTTGAAAGAAATGAATTAATTTTTTGCCTAAGTTGAAAAGTAAAGTGTGTCTCAACTAAAGTGCAGTGTGGTCCTAAGTTCTACGAGCACAAATAGAAAAATCCTAGAAGCTCTAATAGTCGTAGTGCAGGTCTATCCTACAAACCACTCAAGTCGGGCCCCACCCTCACCGAAGAGTGAAACAGGTCTAACACTCCACAAAGAATGAGCACAAGTCTTGTTTCACGCAAGAGAGTCCAAACGGATATCGCTGTAAAAGAGAAATTAATTGCAAATAATTAAAATTATAGAAGTTAATGTCTTAGACTCTACGCTCTCTCATGACTCGACTCGATCTTAATTTTATGAGGATTTTCGGAAGTCGGTGATGAAGTGTCGGTTTTCGGGAAAACCACTCCATGTACGCCGGGTACCTCACATGAAAAATGAGAGAGTGTAAGAGAGTGACATAAAAACAATAAAAAATAAAACAAGAAAATAAATGCTAAAAAGTAGAGTAGAATAAAATAAATATAGATAAAAAGAAGAAAAAATGGGAAATATGTAATGAGAGCTTGGGAGTCGGGCTACCCAAGTTTAGGGAAAACCTAACACTAGTTTCCTAGACAAAACCTATTAATTTGTGTGAATTAATCATGTAAAAATAAATGTCGTTCGTTGTAGGCGGGTAGTCAGAATAAATCAAGAAAATAACCACTTAATTAATTAATTCTGATTTTATATTTATTTAGCTCGGGCAAGCCCCATGGTCGAACTCGAGGAGGCAAATGAATAACGTAGGATTATGTCTATCAAAGTTCTTGTGCAGTTTTCGAGATGGATTTTTATTTGTATTTTTAATGTAATTTTGGATGAAAATGCAAATGAGGGTCAATTTTATGGATGAGAAAGAAAATGTCAATCAAATGATGTCCAAAAATTATAAAACTTGGCCAAAATGTGAATGAATGTGAATAAATACACTATATTTTTTTGGAATTTTCAGATGCAATATGAATATTTAATGAACTAATGAATGCAGACAATGTGAATCTCAATGATTAATTATAATAAATATTAAACCTACTTAGATTCAGTAGATAAACTTATCCAAGATATATCGATAAGTGAAATATCCTAAAAAACCTAAATCCTAAAAATATTGAGAATAATACCTATTAAAAATTAATTATTGAAATATACGAAATGATTTTTATAGAACATGGTATGCATGCAAATGCAAATCTTTTTGTGCCAATATAAATGACAACTAATTCTATGATTGGTGAATTTTGGCAATTTTTGGAGATATGGTCAATTAATTATTAATTATTGAGCACAAATTGGGTAAACTATGCAATTTCTCACAGAAGTAATTAATCAACCACATGGCATAAAAATACAAAGATCATGCCATAATGTAGAGAATTAATTGTATTACAAATAGAAAAATTTTAAATAATAAAAAGATGCGTAAATATTAGTAAAATAATAGATAGAAGTTGGGGTTCTTTTCACAAATTACAATAATGAAATAAGTAAATAAAATGCAAAGCAAGGACTACGGTTGAATTACTAGACCCTCTGGGGGGTTGCTTGCAAAACTTCTAGACGGTCACGTATAGGTCGACGGGGGAGTTTTGGAGAAGGGGCGAATCTCCGGGGGGTCTTCTGTAAAGCTTCCTCCCCCACGTGTGCAGGGCACGTGAGGGGAGGGTGATGGGTCAACCCCCCCCCCCCGGTGCGTGACGACTAGCATGGCAGAACGATGGAGAAGGCGCAGTCATTGGGTGGTTCTTCACATCCTCTTCCCTTGGGTATGACACCTGGCTAAAGAGGTGGAGTCCTGCTTGCAGGCGGAGCATGGATAGAGGAGGTGGTGTCGAAGATTAAGATGTTGAGGCGCTGTAGCTGTCGATGAAGGATAGCTCCTGGAAGAAGCCCTTGGTGATGCAGAGGAGTCAGTGCTGCGTGGAGTGGATGGCTGAGACGATGTGTGAAGGAGGAACTCCTCACGAAGTCCTGTGGGCGATGGTCGATGCCTGATGAAGTCAATGGTTGGCGGAGGCTCGAAAGTGGTATGTGATGTCAAAGCTCTACGATAGAGGAGAGGAGCCGGAGCAGAGCGGCGAGCTTGTTGCTACAAGGTGACCGCCTTGGATCTCGTTGAGGAGGAGAGGACCGGGCTATCACCACATGGCCACTTCAATTGCAGTCGGTAGATGAGGAGCATCATAGGGGGGCGACATCTAAATAACAGAGGAGGTGCGACAGAGATGGAACTCAAAGGTGGCGGCGAGGTGAATATGGAAAGAGGTGATCGCCGATGGGGATACGATTGGAAGTCGACTGCGATTTGCAGGGATTTAATCTGATTAGAGGTTGGCTCGATTGGGAAGGAAAGGGCGATATGTAAGGGCAGTGGCTGGCCATAGATGGAAGGGGAACATGGGGATGTGGTGCATGGGATCCGCGGTGGTTGACGGCGGCGTTGGCCAAGGATGGAAAGGGGGAAGGAGATGGCATGTGTTGGGCACTTGCGGTGGAGGCAAGTGACCATCATGTGGAAAATGTTTTTATATTTCTTTATTAATTTTTAATAATAATCAAATATATAAAAGCCAAAATGAGTGACACTTGGCGGCTTCAGGAGCGCCCATGTGTCAGCTCTAGAAAATTCGAAAAATAAAAGATAAAGATAAATAGGAAAGAAATAATGAACGAACTCAAATCAAAAAAAAATTCACAAAATTGCTTGTCTCGATGAGATATACAACTTTTATAAAGGGGCCAAAACCAAAATAGGTTATTTGCACAAATTAATGTTTTTGGGGGTACTCTATGTATATAGAATGCCTTGATTTTTGTGTTCTGTAATTTTTTTGTCATTTTTAAATTGGATAAAAATCAGAAAAAAATACGATAAAATCAAAGATAAATATTTACACTTACTCTATTTTTTTGAAATTTTATAAATTAAGAAAATGAAGAAATAAAATAAAGCACGAAAAAGATGACTTTTGTACAAACTGTTAGTGAGCACTCATACTAAGTCAATTTCTTTAATTTTGGTTTTTATTTTGGATTTAGATTTTTTACTATTTCGATAAAAACTATTGTTAAAATAAATGAATAAGAGATGAAATAAAAAGAGTTAAATAAGTACATAAAATAACAAGTCGAAATCAATTAAAATACACAATGTAAAAAAGAGACCGAACTCCCAACTTTCACATATGAGCTCCAATTCACTTGAACTTTGTCTTTGAAGATAATTGAATGCACATTAGTTCAAAAGTAAGTAGGATTAAATCATACACTATATGAGGAAGATATCGGTGTTTTCGTCTGATCATCTTGAAATTAGTTTTGGGTTTATTTCTCAATTATTTCAGTTAGTGATTTTTTTGTATTTTTCTTTATTCGTGTTAGTCATATGTACACAATGGTGCGATTTTACATGACTTGGAGTTATCATAAATTAGTTAAAAATCAGGGAAGTTAGCTTATTTAACTTGTCAAATGGGATGGGGAGTTTTGGCTTCTTATTTTATGCAATTGTGCATGATAAAACACAATTATTTATTAAATATGCATGAATGCTAATTATGCAGAATAATGGATAAAATGCTGGTGAATTTTTGGTAAGTGAGCTTAATTAATCACTTTTAGAGTGATGAATCATAGATTCATCATGGGTGCAAGGATAGTTGACGCTTTGGTCAACATTCCTCGCGCTCTACTTGGTCCAAGTGGACCAACCCGAAAAATTCCCAAGGAAAAGCCTTAATAATTAGATTTAAAATAACAAATGATTTAGTTAATTTTAGATTAAAGCATAATTTTTTTTTGTAAATTTATGTAGTGTTTTATTTTGATTTTTATTTATTTTACAAGCTAATTTACTAGGTATTCATATTTACATGTATATACATAGGTAAATATACCTATAAATACTATATTTTATTTTTATTTGTAATGTATATTTTATTATTTTATATACATAATTTCTATATTTATAACTTATTTAGTTACATATTTATAGATTTTTACTTTATTTTTCTGAATTTATTTATCTACTTAGATAATTATGTACTTATATTATATAGAATACTTTATTCATTATTTATTCTAATGTATTTTTAATACATTTATTATAATTTTATTATTGAAATGTGTTTTGTGTAATATTTTAAATTATATAAAAATATAAAGAAACTAAAAATATAAAGAATAAATATATTAATTATTATATACATGTATATAGTATAATAGGTACCCAAAAGCCAACTTCTACATCTTAACTTCAAATTACATGAAACGACCTTCATTAAATGGATAATCTAATTTTATGAACAATAAATGTGAGTTTGATCAATTTTAAGTCTATATGGAGAAGATACAGGTCTGGGAAGTTTTATTGTTGGCTTTTTATTCTGTGTGTCCTCAGGTGCCTGTGTATTATTTTTGAGTGAAATAAATTTTGTATTTTTCTATTTTTATATACATTTTTCATGTTGAGGGTTTACTGATTTGGAATATAAAAATAAGAAAATAAAATAGGTCTCGAAGCCTATTTATTGATGAATAAAATTAGGGTTTTTACTATATTATCTTTGCAATTTCTCTACCCAATCTCTAGTTACTTTACTCCTTGTCGACCAAGTCATCATAATGACTAGGTCTCGAGGTCTAGGGTCACTCAGGGTCTTTAACACTTCATTCTTATTCTTTTATTCCTTTATTCTTTTATTTTTGTATTAAATAAAATATTTTATATAGTATTTACATATCAATTATTAAGTGTTATTTTGCACAAATTAAGGTTATATACATGCGTTTAGCTAAGGATATAAGTGTTAGCCATGTGATCCCGAGGCGAACCATTCCTACAATAAATGTTATTGTAACAATTAATTTATTAATAAAACTTATTGATTTTTTCAATCCCTTTCTGAGATTAAATGAATGAATACACTATAAGGTCCCTCTATACAATTAGGGTTAAGTACCATGGACATCTTAATTATCATACAACTGTTGATTGAATAATTGAATCATAGAGGTTGGTGCTTAGATGAACATCTAAGAAGTTAAATTGAGGACTAAACAAGTACCTTCAAATGATTGTTAAGAGATGATCTCCAGCCTGAGTAGGAGATCGCAATCCTTCCTCATTAGGTTGATATCTGACCGACCTCTTGAAGCAAGACCTCTGCATGGGAATAGAGATTCGGAGGTGTCAGATTAGTTAGGTCAAAGAGTTGACTTAATGATGAATCTGTGATTCATCACTCTGAAAGTTGAAAATAGATCTTAATTTCCGAGCAATTAGCTGCATATTTCCTTTTACTGTGCATTATTCGCATTCATGCTTTTATAAATAATATGTGCATTTTAGCATTCATATTTGTATTAAATAAGAAGCAAATCTCACTTGTAAATATTCACCTATATACTAGCTAAAATCACCTATTTGTATCTATTTCGTACAAACTCCAAATACAATAAAATCTACTCTATAGTGTATATATTACTAACACTAATAAAAGAAAAATGTCAAAAAATACTAACTTGTAAAATTGATCAAAAAAACCAAGCCCTAGATTGAGACTAAGAACCTTGAAATGCAGATATCTCTCTATTACAGTGTCCGATTTGGGTCACTCACTTTTAAAGTAATATACATTCAAAGACCATCAAAACAAGATCAGTTTTATAAAAATCGGAGATCGTATGTGAAACTTGGGATTCGTGCCCCTATTGTATATTGTACATGTTAACCAAAATACCCTTTATTTTTATCGTTTTATTTTCTTAATTATTAAAAATCCAAAAAAAAATAGATTAGGTTGTAAATATTTCTCTCATATTTCCTCTATTTTATTTTTGAATTTTCTCTTATTTAAAAATAACAAAAAGATCTGCAAAATATAAAAATGTGGTATTTTATTCCTATAAGATACCACCCAAAAATATTTTTTTTGTAGATATGACTTCTTTTGATTTTCAATACTTCACGAGAGTTGTAGATCTCGTCGAGACGAGCAACTTTTATGTTGACCACTTTTTGATTTGACTCCTTTTGTTATTTCTTTTTATTTTTATTTACATTTAATTTTTGAATTTTCTAGGGGCGATATGTTGCAGCTTTCGGAGCTGCCACGTGTCACCCTTTTTTATTATTTTCTGAATTTATTTTGTTAATTTTATTTTATTTATTCATTCATTTATTATTATTATTTTAATTATTTACTATATTTATTTATTTATTTCATTTTTGAATAATTTTCTTCTACTTTTATTTATTTTCTTTTCATTATTTTTAGTAGCCTACTTATTTTACTTAATTTTTAGTTATTTATTTTTCTCTTCTCCCTTTACTTGTTCCCTACTCCAAATTCCCACCCAAGCCACTTTCTCCACCACTCCTCCACTTTCTCCACCTCTTTTCTAACTACCCCCTCCTCCTTTTTATTCCATTATCCTCTTCATTTCTCACTATCCGCCTTCCGATAGGAGAATCTCTAGCCCGAACCTTCATCCAGGTGATAGCTCGACGATGACGACTTTGAGCGAAGAGGAGCTTCATGACGAGATCTGAAGGTTCCCAGCCTTCGTCGCTCCTCCTTCCTAGAAGAGCTTTAACTTCTTGGTTCCTCGTCGGGCATCGATTGAGGCCAAGACTAGGAGTGGTGACCTTTACGCTCCAATAACCCCGGCGAACCTCTACAGGTAATATCCCTCTCCTTTTCCTTGTCATTTTTTATCTAACATTTTTTTGTTAATCTACATCATTATCACAAACTGCCTCTTTATTCCCATAACCTACCACCTCATAATCATATATTTTCATTTTTATTCTTACATCATTATCATCATCATACATCATCAGACCACCTCTTCATTCATATATTTTTATTTCTGTTTACAAAAAAAAAGAATTGCAGCTCCAGCTGCTCTCGCGGCCACTACCACAACCTTCTTCTCCAGCAAGTTGGTTGCCCTCCTCACACGTGACCCCTACCCCTCTCGTCCATCCGCCTTATTTGGCCGCATGCGCTGCACAAGCGTCATCCGCGCCACCTGCGGCTCCGCGCACGCCTAGCCACCAGTTGTAGCACCTTGTCCGTAGCCCACCGCCCCTCCGGTGTGCGAACCCACCTCCGCGCAGCCTTTCCCCCGCAGGTCATCTTCCCCTGGCACGCCTCCAGCCCCTACAGTACGTGACCTCCGCGTGTTGCCTCTGTGCCCCATGGCCACCTCCATCGCGGCCATGCCCCGACGCCACAAGGCCATGCACCTCTGCTCCCCCATAGCCGCCGGACTCCCGGCGTCGCCTTCCAGCCCAACAGCTCGCAACCATCCGCCCGTTGATGACCTACCCCGCTACCTCTGCCGACCTGCAGCGTGTGTCTCCCCGCCAGTCGTCTGCCCTCGACCGCGCCAGCAAGACCCCCTGCACGCCTCCCTCCCCACACCGCCCCCACACCCCATACTCCACGATTCTACTCCAGTTTGAGCCTTAGTGGTTCCAAAGGACATATTATTATTTTTTATTATTTTTATGAAAATTATAATTTCTTCTCGTTAAGTTTGTGTATTTGCAGAAGTGCCTTAGTGCACAATTTTTTTGTTAAGTATTTATTTCCTATATTGCAAGAACACCCCTGCATTTATGCTCTAATTTGGACATATATTTTGCATCATTTTTTTATATAAAATTTATATATTGTAGAATGTTTTATTTTATATCATTTATTTATTTAGTTAGAATTTTGTGAGCATTGGGTAATTAATTAAATTTATTTTGGAGAAAATTAGGATATTTTACCCGTTTCATGGTCTGGATTTCATTTTTAATTAACACTTGCTCAAAAAATTATGAGAAAATTAGAGATAATGCGTATGAATGTGGTTTAATTATTATCTAAATTTCATTGAAAATGGATGTATCCTTTGTGTAAAATAAATTGTTGAGTGATTTATGTAATTTATTTTTAAATAAATCCACAAATGTTATTTTTGCAACATTTCAACTCTCTTGGATTGATCATTAAAATATCATTTTGAGATAATTTTATCGCTGGATAATTTTTTTGTGGATTTATTAGAAATTAACTACTCACAGTCACTCTGTTTCCATCAAAAAATCATAAAAAATCATATATTATCTGAAAATTACCAAAAATTATTGTAGCTCAATTTAATCATGTTTAAGTTCCAATAAAAAATTTCATAATTTTTGAATTCTTTAGCATAAAAATCTGCTTCAAAACCTCTAAAAAGTTCGTATTTTTCGTAGTTGCATCTTAATCCAAATAAATCCAAAAAAATACATTTTGCATTCATATTTGGATTAGGTTTCCAGGAAAAATATAACTTGACTAATTTGGGTTAATTTTATGTTAAAATTAATTTAGCTAAGTTGCTTATTTTTGTGAAAACATGGTCATTCGCATTGTACATTTTTATTGCATAAAAAATACCAAAAAAAATTCTTCTTGAAAAATCATGAGCTAATTCGTCTAAGTTGATCCGAAGTTGTTCCTTTACCTCCTTTAGTCGACCCTAGGGCTTGCCTGGGTTAAAAATACATAAAACCGTACATTAGTTAATTCATTGATTCATCGATTCGTGTGGTTTATTTTTGATAGATCCTGATTGCCTGACTAAAACAACACAACGCAATTAACTAGGGTAATCTAGCTGCCTGTCACTTAACAAGTTTGAGATTGCCAGTCCTATGTTGTATACTATCATGATATAGGCACACATCCTCTGATCAGAGACAGAAGTTTTACTATATGTTTAAGTATGTACATTAGGCAGACTAAAAGGTTGATGACCTAACCAAGATCTATACACTGGTGAGCTGGTGTGCATATGGGGGCATATGAGTAATATGATCTCTCAAAGAGATCATACAGGTTGACTTGTGAACTGGAAGACTTGAGCTCACTCATGAGGTATTGGGACCGATCAAATTCCATGGTCATCGTTCTTTGGAGGCATGACAAGAATTTGAAGGTATGATGTATGCTTTTAGAATGCATATGGTCAGTACCAACTCTCATTGATGAGAAACTTGATGATGAAACCCTAAAGACGACAGTATAAAATTGATCTATATCTTCAGGTTTATTATAGGTCTTCCAGTATGCAGAATGTACATGTATTAGGAATACATGAGGGTGATGCAATCATAAACGATTATATAACCATGTCACTTCCTAACTGAGGGAGTGATGAAACAGGTCTGGATTTTAGTGACTCCTCTCAGTAGAGAAGTAATCTGATCTTGGTCCAAGTGTTGGACATTGATCCGAATGAGATTCAGATGTAATGGGAAGATTAGATTTACGACTTTCATTAAATCAAGCAGCTGTGAGAGGTACATGAGATTTGTATTAAGATGTGATCTCAATATCCAACTCACTATACATGGAACGTACAATCGCCCTGTCCTTTTCTTCAAGTATATGTGGAGAAAGCACATTATTCTTAAAAGAGTTCAAGAATAATTCCATTGTTGAATTATTTCTAAGCAATGAGAATTGGATAACTAAATGTGATTTAATTATAATGAATAATGTGAGTTTGGTTCATATTATTTGAATGCACGAGAATGATAATCCAATGTAATTAAATGTGACTTAATTATTATGGATATGAATAATGTGGATAGCATTATTCAATTATCATATATATTACTAATGTGATTTATAATATATTAGAGAGAGACTGTTGTGATTTATATTTGATAATTAATTATTGATGTGAATGCATTGATGTGGATTGGATTCACATTGGAAGAGTAATTGAAAATATAATTTACATTTTATTTTGTGGTGTGAATGAAATCCATATTTTTTCAATGGCATGATTGCAATATTCACAAGATAATTATAAATTATTTTTGTGAAATAATTTACAACAAGTGTTGTTGCAAATCTTGGAGATATCATGAGATAATGAGATCTCATGAGATAATGAGATTCATGAGATATTGAGGAGAAAGACCTATTCCACCTCAAGAGGGTGGACAACTACCAAACTCCATTAGGAGTAGGTTGGCCTTACCCCCTTTTAGGGATTAAGGTCAATCTTCCCATTATCTCCAAGATTAATTAATTTTGATCTGAAATTAATTATATTGATCTATCGATATATATTAATTTAAATTAAATAATTATTGTTGTGTTTTTTACAATAACATCATAGCCATTGAAAGAAATACAGATCAATTTCATCCATTGATTTTGTGTTGCCCATGGATAGAGATCCATGAACTCCCAAAACCCTATAAAAGAAGAGGCGACCCTTTCTCTTCGAGGAACGATTACCACATTCCTCTCTCTCTCTCTCTCATTCTCACACTAAGCCTTCTCCTTCTCCTTGAGTGGTTGTCCACTACTTTCATCAGAGAAGCTCGTCTTCGTCATCGCATTGCCGTTGTGTTGCTGCTTCGATGACTCTTGGGTCTTCGTCTTCTTTGGTACGTCTCACTCATGAAGAAGATGATTGATCTCGTGGGACGAGATTAGGAGATCCATTGCTTGGATCAATAACTTGGATTGCAATAAGCACACAGCTCATCTCCACGCTCGCAAGCGTCTCATCCGACGGATCATACTTGAGACATGACGTCTTTTCTCTTAGAGGCTCGAACAACCACACCACAAGAGGTATTCCTTTATATATTGTGTGGTTAGATGAAATGATTCAAGAAGTGTTCTTAGATCATGCGGTTTCGTCAATTAGTTGTTATTAAATTCCACTGCACCGAGCAACTAGTGCAACTAGTCACTCTCGATCGTATATGATGTGAACCTCGCTCTTCCTTGATGTGCTTAAGGATTCTTCCATGTCCTTCAAGTGGTATCAGATACATAGATTAGAGGTTTTGGATATGTGATGACACGCCAGGCAACTCGGGTTAAGTAATATCAAAGGTCGTTGCTACCCAAATCAACAAGCGTCGGTCAACAAGAAGAAATAACCACTCAAAATTAGATCAAACAATCAAGCACAAAATGTAAGCGGTTCGCTATTTATTTTACCTGGTATAACAACCATGGTCGAATACAAGGAGCACGAGAAAACCTACGAAGAAGTCAAATCTCAGAAATAAGAGAACATATTTTTAGTGGTTTTTTATTTTGCAAAAAATTTTTATATGATTTTTAATAAGGAAACAAAATCAACACATACGAAAGCAAAGCATCACAACAATCTTTTTGTATTTTTCTTTAAGGCTAAAAATGCTCATAAAATTAAAATAAAAATATATTTGGTTTTTGAGGTTTTAAGGTGTTTTTGGTAATTTTCTAGAGCTTTTATGATGTTTTTGTAATTTTATAGAAATCAAACAGTTACTACAAATGCAAACAAGGCACAACCTGGACTAAATTGCAAGTTAAAAATATTTAAATACCTTAAGATTCAGGATAGCAATTTTATGAAAAAATATGAAGAAAACCCTACAAACAATGAATTGAAATGAGGATTTTTGAATTTTTCTTGAATTATATATATATTTTTTATAAGATTTAGGTGTTTTGCAATTTTTAGGGTTTTAATAGGGAATTTTCAAACAAAATTAATTTTGTAACTAAAACACACAAAAATACACTAACGGGAATTTTTGTACAATTTTTAAGGCAAAATTAGAATTTTTAGGTTTTAAAAAATAAATAGGACACTTATTAGGGGTTTTTGATTTTTCAAAAATATTAAATTCAAACGAATTAAGCCACAAAAATTACATTAAATACTACACATAAACAAGAGTTGGTGGTAATTTTTAGATAATTTTTAGGATTAATTTGCTAATTATGAAGTTAAATAAAAGACAAGTAGTTTGTAGGGACCTGTATGTAGTTAAAATAAATTTCTGGACCTAACAATAACATAGGTGAAAAGTACATGGTCGGAATTACAAAAAGTCCGAAAAATCACACACACAACACGTGATCCAGGCTCATAGGGACATAAGTGCAAATATCAAAAACTTGCCATTCAATTTTTAACATCTATAATATGTAGGGTATACAATGCAAATTACCCAAAAACACGAGGAGATGTACGTGAGTTCAAATAGACCAGACTGGAATGCAAATATCCGAAACTACAAGGGTCTAACTACAAATTATCCAAAGTAAATTAAACTACGACAAATATTTACAGGAATAGATGGTAAATGCAAAACAGAGAGGGGCCTAAGTGAAAATTACCCCTTATTAAGGCACATATCCAACGGACGAAGGAGCTCCACTTATGGATGGACGGTCGGGAATGGGGGATACCCCTTCGACGATGGACGGCTCTAGTTGAGATCCTCGGATGGATCCAACGATCAGGGCATCTGTTTGGAGTAGCCGAGGTGTTGGAGCAGGAGGGGGTGTGAGGTGATTTTATAGGTGTGGTAGGTCCTAAAAGAGAAGAGAGAAAACCCGCGAACTGAGGCGCGGATCAGGAGGATGAAGGTCGGGCATGTATTAGGGATCCGCACCCGATAATCAGAGCTCTTAATTGAAGGCAAAATCAACAAGATCGGGACATGAAAATTTGTCAAATTGGAGCAAAACCGATCCTACGAGGAAAAAAGGAGGGGCGGGGGATCAACCGATGTCAACAATGCTGGTGTGGACCAATCAGAAGCGGGCGAGAATGCAGACAAAATAAGATAGAGGACAAATTAAGGAGAAAAAATATAATTAAATTTAAAATAATAAATGAGTTTAAATTAAGAAGTGTATAAAATAAAACATGTTTATTATTGTTCAAAATATTTTTTTGTGATTTTTAAACATTTTTGTGAAAAATAAATTAATATATATACAATATATAGTATTATGTACAGGTACAATATACCTATGTATATGTACAAGTATTTCTATTTTATTATTTTTACACAAATACCTCTATTTTATATTTTATTTATTTACAACATAATTTTAGGAGTATAAATTATTTTTTATTTTATTTTTATAAATTATTTAAGGGTATAAATCGATGATGTAATATATACACATGTGTTTTGCACAAGGAATGAAGGATTTTATTTTTATTTTTACATTATTTCTATGATTATATACAATGGTATAAAAAGAATAATTTAATTTTATTTTATCAAAAATAATTATATAAATAATATGTACAAATATAGGTAATATATACAATATATAGTGAACCCTATCTCTCTCTACTTATTTTCTTTACGATCGGGTCAAGGCTTGACCTTCTCTGGGTTTGGGTCACTCTGTATCTATTCTAAATATAACATTCTTTTTCTTTTTCTTTTCCTTTCTTATTTTATTTTTCACAAAAAATCTAATTTTGCAATATTAACACATGCATGCAATTTGTTAAGTTATCGTATTTAGATGTATTCATGTGATGTTTTACCAAGAAAAAGAGCTAAAATAAAAAAAGAGTGAGAACCATGGATTCATCACCCCCTATATTTTACCTTTGTTAGTCCCTTAGCAAACACTTATTTGAAAAAGAAGTGAAAATAAGAGAAAGAAAAGAAAAAGAATCAAGGTTGATTATTTAACTTATGTTCATTAAATTGAAGTATGGAGGTCAGTCAGACCTTTGGATTATTAGTTTGTAGGAACCTTATTGGGAAATAGGTTTAAGACTCAACAACCTCTAATTTCCTATGGTTAAGACTCCTCAATAAACAAGGACAGAACAAGTCTACATACACAAACTCTAATGACTATGCATCTTTCCTTGTATGTTGTAAGTGATATGTAGCTTCCCACCTTAGAAATGACAAAGAAATAGCCTCCCTTAACAAGGTAACTCTAATTTCCTAGTCTAGCGGCTCTTTTCTCAAGGAGCGAGGTATTCCCTTCTAAGTTCAAGTTCAACCAGCTCAAGAAGAGGGGGAAGAAGAGAATGGACCGTGACCAATGTAGTTACGTATCCCTGGGAGCCTAACCAGTGTAGCTAAGTCTCCCACTGCAAGCTTCCATGAGATGAGAAGGTAGGATACATAAGCTTTGCTTATTCACTATAAACACTCCGGCATGCATTTTATTTTCAATCAGGCATGTCCACTTTTTTGGAGTTTTTCATACTTTTGCACATTTTTTTGATGTACCTATTTACAACATATTTACACGGTACATCATGTACATAAAAAGTTTTTCCTCTTGAGCCAGTAGACTATCCCTCTTTTGAAGCATTATTGCAACCCACATACTCATGTCTTTAGACCTCAATGCTACTAAATCAGGTTGAGGTGCTCATCTCTCCCTAAAGGAAGAGAGAGGTTCTGCCTAGGAAGTACTACCCTCGTATGCCTACCTTAAGCCAAGGAGTTTTGCCTCCTTACCACCTCATCCGTGTTGAGCTACGTGTAGGTGTTGTTGGTCCAATAAATCCATTGTCTCTGAGAGTCATGCGTGCATTGTTAAGTGATCTACTTAGGCTCATCAAGATGACATGTGAACATAGCCTAGTGTACTCAAAGAATTAAGTCACTATTGGACCTGAAAAATCTTAACCCCAAATCCTATAAGGTTCCTGTGAAGTTAGGTGAATTAAGATCTTAACTAAGCTCCATTTTCCAATTTAATTCCAGACTAGTTTAAGTGTAAACTATGATTCATAAGAATATACAAACAAATATGTACATAACGTTTTGTGCAATTTTCAAAATATGCAAACTTTTATGCAAAATATTTGAATGCAAGGAAGAAGGGCAAGTTCTTACAAAATATTACAAACATTTACAAACGGATTTTTGCAAAGTTTCTTTTTCAAACATTTTTCAAAAATTTTATACTATATATATAATTTTGATGCAAAAATATTTACAAAAGTTTTACACACAAAATATTATTACAAACATTTGTACAAAAATAAATTTTACAAAATACTATTTACAAATATGTATGTACAAGAAAGAATTTTATATGCAAGAAAAATTTTAAAATTTTTGTGATTTTTAGGAATTTTATCCATTACACACTCACACTCACACAAAGTATGAGTTATGGCTAAAGTATATATGCATTATATACGACACCCCCTATACTTAGCTTGAACGATGTCCTCAGAATGATCAAAGAGTGATGAAAGGAAGACATAACTCGTGCTGAATATTGCGAAGTGAAAAGAATGCTATACTGCAACGACTAATAAAAGAATGCAATGAATAGAGGTCGGAGATCCCCCTATACTTAGGATCAAGTAATCCTAAGTATAGCAATTTGTACACAAGGGGAAAACCGAGGGTTAGAATGTACAGGATTTACCTCCCCTATACTTAGGGTAAAATATCCCTACGTATAGGTGGTAAAACAGATGTAAAAAGAATCAAATAGGTAATCACAAGTCTGGCACCCCCCATACATAGGGTAAAGTACACCCTAAGTATAGTATATCATAATCATTAGATGAAGATGGGGTGTTAGAAAAAAGAATGTGTGATATGGACAACTAGATCTATACAGTTGCAGAGGAGAAGCGATAATCAAGCATGAAATGCAACTGATGTGAGTCAAAGACCACATCTCACGCAAAATGAATAGGTCAACGTCAACGATCAGCTGATTGTAATCTATATATGGCTTCAGTCGCTGACCATTAACTCAAAAGGTGGATTCAAATGACAAATCAGATAGATCAATACTTCCATTATCGTGCACATTTCGGACCAAGTATGGTCCCTTACATTTGCTTTGCAACTTCTCCTGGAAATAATCTCAACCTAGCATCAAATAGCCGTACTCTCTGGTTCGGTTCAAGCTGCTTATGGCTGATATGAGAGTCATGCCATATCTTCACTCTCTCCTTGTATAGTAGGCTACTCGAAAAGGCTGTATCTCTAAGATCCTCCAGGGCTGCCAACTCTACTTTCCTCAGATCTCCTATGCTCTTGGGATCCAACAATAACTCATTGATTGCCCATAGTGACTTGTGCTTGATTTCCAGAGGGAAATGACATGGTTTGCCATAAACGAGATGAATGGGATACATACCCAAAGATGTCTTGAAGGAAGTACGATAAACCCACAAGACCTGGTCCAAAAGGTGTGACCAATCCTTTCGGTCTAGTCGGATGACCTTCTGCAATATCGTCTTGATCTCCCTATTCAATACATCAGCAAGACCATTTGTCTGAGGGTGATATGGAGTGGCAACTCTGTGGTCAATGTTCAACTCGTTAGCAAGAAACCTTACCTTGTTGTTGATAAAGTGAGTCCCCCCCGTCAGATATTAATACTCTAGGAACCCAAATCGTGAACTGATATTCTTCCTCAAAATTCTGCAAACAGTCTTAGCATCTACGGTTTGGGCAGGGATGGACTCAACCCAATGACTCACATAATCCACAGCAAGCAGAATGTACTCAAATCCCTGACTTTTAGGGAATGTACCCATGAAATAGATGCCCCATGTGTCAAAAACATCACAGAAGTGAATGGGCTGCATCAGTATCATATCACGCTGTCCACAGGTGCCCATCCTCTGACAGTCAGTACACCTATTCACGAATTCATCATAATCCTTGAAGAGGGTAGGCCACCATAGGCCGGATTGGAGCACTTCGGTGTTGTCCTCCTCCTAGAGTGACATCCTCCAACCTCATGCTTGTGGTGGTATGTGAGGATGATGTGGTTCTCCTTCTGAGGAATGCACCGATGCTAGAGACTATCCCCTACTTCATGATAAAGGATGAGATCCTTCCAATGGTACGACTTGACCTTCATAAGGAAAGTCTCAAGTCGCTGCGTGGGCCAACCTTGTGGAACTTTCTTTTTGACAAGATAGTTCATAATACTGACGTACCATGGAAGAGTGGCGATAGCAAGGATCACCTCTTCTGGGAAGGTCTCTATAATAGGTGCCATCTGTTCTGAATCCTCAAGGTTCTCTAATCGGGAGAGGTGATCCGCCACAACATTCTTGACTCTAGGCTTATCCTTAATCTATATATCAAACTCATGGAGTAGAAAGATCCATTTAGTCAATAAGGATTTGGCATCCTTCTTTGCCATTAGGGTACCGAATGGCGGTGTGATATGTAAAAATAGTCACTCGGGATCCAAGAATATAAAATCTGAATTTGTCCAAAGCAAAGATTATTGCTAGCATCTCCATCTCTATAACAGTATAGCTTCGCTGAGCGGAATCCAAAGTCCGGCTAGCATAGTGAAAGGCATAAGGTAATCCATCCCTCCTCTGTCCTAGCACAACCCCTATGGCAAAATCAGAAGCATTCATCATGATCTCAAATGGGAGAGACAATCGGGTGGTTGAAGGACAAGAGCCTCAACAATTAATCCCTTGAGAGTCTCAAATGATGCTAGACACATATCATCTATAATGAACTCAATGTCTTTAGTCAACAGATCAGTAAGCGGTCGGGTGATATGACTGAAATCTTGAATGAATCATCGGTAGAAAACGACATGCCCCAGAAAAGACTGCAACTGCCGTAAGTTGGACGGTGGATTGAGTTTTCTGATGATATCCACCTTGGACGGATCAACCTCCATGCCCATGTTGGAGATGATATGACCAAGCACCGTCCTCTGTGTCATTATGAAGTGACTCTTCTCCTAAGATAATACGAGATGGACCTCAATGCATGGCTGAAGTACGGGGTCTAGGCAGTCAAGACAAGCATCGAACCTATCGCCGTAGATTGAAAAGTCATCCATGAATACCTCTAAACAGTCACCCACCATGTCTGAAAAGATGGACAACATGTACCTTTGGAATGTAGCTGGGGCATTACATAAACTAAAAGGCATCCGTCTGAAAGAATATGTCCCAAACGAACAATAGTGACTCTTCCCAGCTAGCCTCTCGATAATCTGATCAATAAATGGTAGTGGGAAATGATCCTTCTTGGTGGCCGGATTCAATCGTCTGTAGTCCACATAGACCCTCCAAGAAGTGGGTACCCGAGTAGCAATCTCATCTCCAGACTCACTCACAACTGTAGTGATGCCCATCTTCTTGGGCACCACATGTAATGTATTAAACCACTTGGAGTCGAGGATGGGGTAGATAAAATCGACGATCCACCATTTTGATATCTCCTTCATGACCACTTTTCGAAGGTTCAGGTTCAGCCATCGCTGGAACTCATGCGAGGATTAGCATCCTCTTCTAGATAAATATGGTGGGAGCACATGGCCGGGCTTATCCCCTGGAGATCAGCTGCGCTCCATCCAATCGCCTTGCAGTTTCTTTCGAGAACCTCCATCAAATTAGATTCTTCTTCTCCAGTAAAATCCGCTGAGATAATGACTAGGTACATCTCTGTCTCACCTGTAAGCTATTTGAACTTCATTGACTGCGGCAAGGTCTTCAACTCAGGACAACTGGGAGCTAGAAAATCTGGCTTATGAAAAGTTTGAGTGAAGGCAACCAGATCTGCATGGGAGAACTCTCACTGTGCATGAAAATTTGGCGAAGACGACCTTGCCGATATCTCTGTAATCTGTCCTGGCTCAATCTCACTCTAGCTGTCGGCTTTGTGGGAATCAGACATGGCAAATAACCATCAAACTCATCCCAATCAATGTTTGAATTTGAGGACCTGAATCAAAAGAACATGAAATATACTCTGCCTCGCTATCCTGCTGGTGATCGTCTACCTCAAATGTGTCTTCTACCAAGAGTGTGCTATCCGAACTCTCATCTGCTAGTATCTATGAATCTGCAGTGTCTGAAGGTACAACAAGAGCTCATGATACAAAATCGGACCAAGTTGCTTCATCGTCTGTAATCACAAAGTCGCACTCCTGGTGGATGTCTCGCTCTACATTTGTCACTGCTCTGTGTCGCTCGACTGCTCGAAGTAGGCTGAATCTCTCGCTCTGGTCTCCTCGATCGTCTCTATTTGTACACTTTCGCCCTCGATGTGAAAGTATACCTTCCCCTTATCATGATAAGACACCACCTTGGCTGTGGCCAAGAATGGATGTACTAGTATTATGGGGGTATCTATCAAAGAATTAGGGATCAGCATACGTACTTGACCAGGCTGCCATCAACAACACACTCTTAGCCTCCCTGGAGACGATGCGGTGCCAGATTAGAGACCAAGGAGCATTCATGATAGAAGTGCATCGAGAGCTGATGGAGATGAGAGCTGCCAGAGGAGAGCCGCAGAGACCAGCCGGTGGAGAGATACGTACAACTAGAGGAGGAGACGGACGACCAGATGATCAGCCAGAGCTGAGGCCACCACGTACAATGAGGCATTGGCACAACCCTGGTGTAACTCTCACCCACCGTTGGATTCAGCCCCCGGGTCTCTGCAAAAGGCACTGCTGGCCATCTCTCGGGTCTCTGCATAGGCAAAAGACCCCAACTCAGGTGCCGTCAAATGAACATACAATTGTGCTGGCCTTTGCTCGGGCACCTCAGGACTGGAAGAAGGGTGGTCGAGGGGGAACATGGTGGTCATGAACTCAGGTTCAGAGAGCTGGCCTGGGCTCTCTGAAACTGCCCTAGATGAATGGAAATGAGTTCTCGAAAGCGATGCTGTCAAAGGTAGCCTAAGGGACCTCCTTCCGATCATAGTGATGTGGGTATTTATGACGATGAGATCTAGAATGCAAACGTGATCAGAAATCAAACCCTCAATTCATCTACTCAACACTGGAGCTGATGACCGTGATCAGTCATTAATCTTGTCAATTTAAGTGATCAATTCAAATAGGATCAGTCGTTAATCTTGTCAATTTTATTTAGGTGATTAATTAATCTATCAGAGTGATTAAGCGAGCTGTTGGGTACCTGATGCTCCCAGGAGACTGGTCCAATCCTGCGGTTAGTTTTTCCCAGCCAGTATGGGTATGGACTGTTTATTGGTTATCCGATCTGCCCAATCTACGAAGGAAGTCCCAGACCGATTACCGGCTACCCGATGAAATCCTCGATGGAGAACAACCAACCGCAAGACCAGTAGTCTGAAAGGAGTTCAGGTATGGCTCTACCTAGTGTGTGGGTCACTCTCTCACTGTAGATAAATCAACCATGAGGGCGGTGACTCTCCCTAAAACAAAGATTTTTAGATGAGGTGTATTTTAGAGTCCAGTTTGCATTAGCAGTCCCAATTTTATTTGTTTTCACTTTTTATATATTTTTCTGATAAAACAACTCCTAACAAATTTTTCAATCTCATAGATTTTTTTTATTCCAATAAAACAAGGAGAAGAAGCCGAAAAAGCCGATGCACGATCAAACACTATAATGCATGCAAAGATAGAAATGCATACCTGACTCCATCACTCTACATGCAGGGTGATCCATGCATAAATTAAAAGATAGAAAATAAACTAACTAAATGATGCAACGGAGAAATCGGCCTTAAATGAGCAACTTTTATTGACCGTGAAGAACAAATCTAATCCGAGAGAGAGAGGCCTGAGTCTGGTCTCAGAGGTCGATCGGTGTCCGCCACAACAGATCCTGCACATGTTGTATATGATCTCTAGCAGCACGTGGCCTCTCAATCGATTAAGTTAACTTTTTCTTATTAGTTATTAGCTAGGTACAATTACATTCTATAGGAACATAATGAGAAATTAGGTGTGTAACCTTAGCTAATTACGTCACAATAAACAAAAGTCCTAAGTCTATGGGCTATATCCTCGAGAATCAAAAGAAAATAAAAGGATATCAAAACAAAATCATGAAAAATCAGGTGAGGTCCTCCGAGCACATCGGTGCTCGGCGAAACATACGCCGATGAGTATATGTGTCCAAGAGAGTCCAAGTGTCCTAATATTACAATAATAATAAGTTTTACAGAAAATCGAACTACTCTATCTACTATAACTTTCTTCTCCTGCTCTCCTGCTCCTCTTCAGATGCGGGTACTCCATAGAAAGACGAAGTGTCCTCGGGCGGTTCCTCACAAAAAAGGCAAAGCAGAGATGCGTTAGAAAACATTTATATCAAATAGAGACAAAGAAATAATAAAAAAAGAAATAAAAGAAAAATGACTATTAAGCGGTGCTCCCCAGCAACATCACCATTCTGATGACACGCTGGGCAACTTGGGTTAAGTAATATTAAAGGACGTTGCGATGTGAATCACCAAGCGTTGGTTAACAAGAAGAAATAACCAATCAATATAAGAACAAACAATCAAGCAAAAAATGTAAGTGTTTCGCTATTTATTGTACCTAGTATAACAACCAGGGTCGAACACAAGGAGCACGAGAAAACATATGAAGTAGTCAAATCTCGGAAATAAAAAACATATTTTTAGTGATTTTTAATTTTGTATTTTTTGTATGATTTTTAATAAGGAAAAAAATTCAACAAATACGAAATCAAAGCAACACAACAATCTTTTTGTAATTTTCTTTAAGGTAAAAATGCTCAAAAAATTAAAATAAAAATATTTTTCTTTTTTTGAGGTTTTAAGGTGTTTTTTTGTAATTTTGGGGAGATTTTTCGATGTTTTTGTAATTTTAAAAAATCAAATAGTGACTCCAAATGCTATCACTACTTAACTAGGATTGAATTGCAAGTTAAAAATACTTAAAATACCATAAAATACTAGATAGCAATTTTATGAAAAAATGTGAAGAAAAACCTACAAATAAAAACTGAAATGAGGATTTTTGGATTTTTCTTGAATTTTATATAATTTTTATAATATTTTAGGTGTTTTACAATTTTTAGGGTTTTATAGGGAATTTTCAAACAAAATTAATACGTAATTAAAATACACAAAAATACACTAAAAGGAATTTTTGTAGAATTTTTATGGCAATTTTCGAATTTTTAGGGATTTTCAAAAATAAACGAGACACTTTTTGGGGGTTTTTGAATTTTAAAAAATATTAAATGCAAATGAATTAACCCACAAAAGATACGTTAAATATTGCACATCAACAAGAGTTGGTGGTAATTTTTAGATAATTTTTAGGATTAATTTGCTAATTATCATGTTAAATAAATGACAAGCAGTTTACAGGGACCAGTATGCAGTTAAAATTAAGTTCTGGACCTAACAATAACATAGGTGAAAAGTAAGGGGTCGAAATTTAAAAAAGTCTGAAGAATCACACGCACAACACATGAACCAGGCTCACAGGGGTATAAGTGCGAATATCAAAAACTGGCTATTCAATTCATAACATCTAAATCTGTAGGGAAAACAATCCAAATAACTTGAAAGCACGTGGAGATGTATATGAGTTCAAATAGATCAAACTAAAATGCAAATATCAGAAACTACAAGGGTCTAACTGCGAATTATCCAAAGTTAATTAAGATACGATAAATATTTACAAAAGTAAATTAAACTACGATAAATATTTACAAAACTAGATGGTAAATGCAAAACAAAGAGGGGCCTAAGTGAAAATTACCCTTATTAAAGCACTTATCCAACGGACGAAGGAGGTCAACTTATGGATGGATGGTCGGGATTTGGGGGATACCCCTCCGACGATGGATAGCTCTAGATGAGATCCTCAGATGGATCCAATGGTCCGAGCTTCTTTAGCTTTGATGGTGGATATTAGAACTGGGGAGGCCTAGATCCAACGGTCGAGGGAGCGCCTGAAAGAACCAACGACGAACTTGCCTCTGACATGTTTCGATCGGCCAGTACGCCCGGCAAGAGCATCCCCCATAGCTTCTCTGATGGGGGAAAAGTCCTTGATGATCGTCCGCAACGTCTGAGATGCTTAGACAGGGGCCCAGACCACTGAGAGGGTCTTGGCTAAGCGTGGCGACCTGGAGTGTCCAGAATGGGTGCATGCTCGAGATTTCTCTGAACTAGAGGTCCCTAGGCACTAGAACTGCAGAAGCACGTGCTTGCTCGGAGATGGAGCTCCGATGAAGTATTAGGGTACAGACTTAATCGAAAATAGGTGGAGGGTGAATGGGTCAAGTCTCCGTCGGGCGAGGGAATCGACCTGATGTTTGACTCCAACCCGATGGTTGGAATCGAGGGACAGGTGATGAGCCAAAATTTCCCTCTCACAGATCCGAATCAAGTAAAAATCACTCTCGGGTCATTGCGACCTGGATCTCGGAGAATCGGACTCAACAAGAAAAATATAGAACCAACAAAGCAGAAGACAAAACAATAGAATCAAACAACGGTCCTTGCTAGTTTATTAACCTGGTATAGCGACCAGGGTCGGACTCAAGGAGCACGAGTTGGCCGAGACGGCCTTCAAAGTAGTCACAAAGATGAAATAATGGAGAAAATGTTTTTGGTAGATTTTAATTATTTTTAATTTTTTTGTGTTTTCAATTATAAGGAAAAAGATAAGAAAAGGTATAAACAAGCAACAACAACAATTTATTTAAGCACTCAGAAATACTAAAAAAATTAAAATAAAATTGGTTTTGTGTTTTTTATTTTTTTAAGTGTTTTTGATGAAATTTTCAGAATTTTTCAATTTTTATTTGATTTTCTAAAAATGGAGAAAGAGGAAAACAGTGGGTTACTGTGCAACCAGACTTGAAAGACCAATTAAAAATATATAATTGGTCGATAAAAATCTGGAGACAATTTTTATGAAAAATATATACAAAAACTAAGCTGCAGAAAAAGAGTTTACGAGTTTGCATTTTTTTGAATTTTATAGAATTTTTAATGATTTTTATAAGATTTTTAGGGTTTTTCAATTTTTATAGGTTTTATAAATCCAAATAAGCCAAAAATTGGACTGAAGGTAGAAAACCACTAAACTAACAATCCCTTATTTTTCTTAGATTTTTTAGAAAAGTTTTTATATTTTTCATTTATTTTCTTATTCAAATAGTAGCAAAAACATTTATTTTTGAATTTTAAAAAATAGTAAAAAGCCACAAAAATGTCCCAAAAAATTAGGGAAATTTTTATACAGTGGTCGGAGCCACATGTCAAATCTTCACCTAATTTGGATTTTATTTGCTATTTTATCCAACTAATAAAAGAGCTACAACACACTTGGACCTAAATGTAAGAAAACATAGTTCCAGGAGCTGATATATAACACGTGCGAAAACCTTAGGGCTGAAAGTGTAAAAATCCCAAACAATCAGCACATGTTCAATTAAAACCACGCACTGGGGTATAACTGCAAATTTCAGAAACTAAATTTCATTTCATAACATAGCAGAAAACCCAAGCCCATACATGCAATATGTCCAAAATATCACGTGACGAAGCACGTGTCTCACACAGGCAGGGATGAAAATGCAAATAGATTAAACTAGAGGTCCATATGTGCAAATAGTTCAAGAGTGCAAACTTATTTAATAGACTAAACAAAAACTACTAAAAACTGCAGGGGTATGGGCGCAACTACCCAGCTGAGGTGCGTGCGTGCCAGATGTCACGAGGTGAATGACTGATGATGGACAGCCCTGCTGACGCCGTCTGGACGATCCAATGGTGATGGCACGATGGCGAACATGGGAGGAACATGACCGTTAGATCAGGGATCTAACGGCCTGACATGGCAGAGCACGGACGGTGGAGATGCGAACTTGTGCTACAGGGTGATCCAACGGCTGAAAGAGACTGAGGAAGAACACCTCCCGGACGAGTTTCCCCGGCACGCCGGAGATGATCCAGCTGGCAGATGGATGATCGGAAAGGGGGGTCTTCCTCGCGATGACACTCCGTGTCGGGTGGTGGACTCCGATGAAGCTTCCGACGGTCGGATCCTCCGGCAAAGGAGTGGCGACCTAGAGCAGCTCCGGCGAAGGAATGGAAGCGCAATCAAGGGGGTACCTGCTCTTATTCACCTGCAAAACAAAGCTCTCGCTCGGAGGAGCACTTCGGCGGGGGTTACTGGCCAAAAGGTAAAGGGAAGCGTCATGAATGGTCGAAGGGGGGTTTCGGCGTACGTGAGAGATGGAACCCAACTCGACCTGAGATTGGATGGCTCAGTTCGAGGTGATGAGGTCGCTTATGGAGGGTGACGATGAGTCGGAGCGGTGATCGGTACGGATAGGATGGACTGGTGGAGCTCCGGCCACTAGGGCGGAGCTGGCGGAGTTGGATTGTAGAAATCAGAAATGGGCGATGCTAAAGAAGCTAGCGGGACTACCTGATGAACGTGGTCGACTGTGCTGGAGCTGATGGAGCTCCTGGGATCTTTGCCTCGATGGCTCGTCGGGGCCAGAGGCTCGAGCTCAATCGGCGGCAGAGCACGGTGGCGGAACCACCGGATCAGTGGCTGCAGCCCACGAAACCTCGCTGCGACACTCTCCTCCGATAGCTGTCACTCTAGGGAGAAGAATGGAGCTCCTAGGAGACGATGGTAATAGCCAAAGATGCGACTAATGGAGGGGGAAGAAGATGCTATATACAGGTGCAAGTCCGAGAAGATGGGATCGGGCAGGGCATGGTGAAGCACGGAACCCTAGGTAGATGATCGGGCGAGGGTCTCGGATCAATGAGCGACAAATGGAGCCTGAGGTTTGCGTAAATGGAGGTTGGATTGAGTCAGGAATATTTGGAGAAATCGGGTCGAAACCACGATCCGCCTGGGAGGGGGTCCGCGGGGGAGAGTTGACCGGGGGTCAACATTCCCCGTGGACCAATCAGAAGCTGCCATTTATTAAATGATTGAAAATTCATTTTAAATTAGTAAATGATTTTATTTCGAAAAGGTTTAAACGTGAAAAGTGTTTATTTATTTTCAAAGTATTTTTTAGTGATTTTTATGTATTTTTTTGATAAATAAATAACATATTTACATTATATTATTATTATATATAAGTATATACACATATGTATTTTTTATTTTTATTTTTAATTATTTATTTTTGTATAATTATTCCAATTTTATATTTTATTTATTTACAACATTAAATATGGAATATAAAGATATTTTTATTGGACTTTTTTAATTATTTACAAGGAGAAATAAATAGGCCTTTTATTCTATATACATGGTATATGTACACTACTGAGAGATATTTTATTTATTTTATTTTTCTTTCATTTTTCCCATTTTTATTTTAGTTTTATTTTTACAAATATGTACAAAATATGAGGAACACAAATATATTTTTATTTTTAGAAATTAAAATATTTACAAATAGAGGGATATGTACATCATGTTGAGTCACCCTATCTCTCTCTTCTTATTTTATTTTGGGTCAGGCCAAGGCTTGGCCCTCCCTTGGGTTCAGGTCACTCAATATTTAATCTAAATATTTCCCTCTTTTTCTTTTATTTTTGCACAAAAACGTGCTAATTATTGCTATTTACACATTGCATGCATTTTGGTAATTTATTCTATTTACACATATCTACATGGTGTTTTGCACAGGTTTTTAGCTAAAATAAAAGAATAAAGAGTGGTGAATGAGGATTCATCACCCCCTATACTTAACTTTGCTAGTCCCTTAGCAAACACTTCTTTGAAAAAGAAGTGAAAAAGAAAGGAAAAAGAAAAAGAAAGGAAATGCAAGGATCATTGCTGATTATTAAACTTGCCTTCATCAAACTGAAATATGGAGCTCGGTCAGATCTTTGGATTATTAATGTGTCGAAACATTATTTGGACCTAGGTTTAAAACTCAACAACCTCTAAGATCCATTAATCTATAGTCAAGACTCCTCAATAATCCAGATCAGAACAAGTCTACATACACAAACCCTGAAGACCGTGAATCTTTCCTTGTACAGTATAAGTGAGGTATAGCTCTCCACCTCAGAAGTAGCAAAATGACAACCCTCCCCAACAAGGTAACTCTATGACCTTAGTCTGTCCACTCTTTCCTCGAGGAGCGGGGTATTCCCTTCTATGTTCAAGTTCAACCGGCTCAAGAAGAGGGGGAAGAAGAGAATGGACCATGGCCAGTGTAGCCATGTATCCCTAGGAGCTCAACCAGTGTAGCTAGGTCTCCCTGCTGCAAGATTCATAAGATGGAACATGAGTCTCAAGCTTTGCTTATTGCACTATACACACTCTGGTGGGATTATCATTTTCTATCAGACCCACCACTTTTTTGGAAATATTTTCTTTTTGCATTTTTTTGGATGTGCATATATACAACATATCTACAAAGTGCAACATATATACATAAGGAGTTTTTCCTCTTGAGCCAGTAGACTATCCCTCTTTTGAAGCATTATTACAACCCACAACTCCTGTCGTTAGACCTCATGGCAACCAGACCAAGTTGAGATGCACTTCCTTCACTATAAGAAGAAGAGAGGTTCCGCCTAGAAGTACTACCCTCATATGCTACCCCAAGTCAAGGAAGACTGCCTCCTCACCACCTCATCCGTAGAGAGCTCGGTGTAAAGTGCGGGTCCAAGTCAAGCCATTGTCTATATGAGTCATGTGTGTGTTGTTAAGTGCTCTACTTAGGCTCATCGAGATGACATATGATCATAGCCTAGTGGACTTAAAGAATTAAGTCACCATGGACCTGAAAAGTCTCAACCCTAAGCCCTATAAGGTTCCTCTTATAATTAGGTGGATTAAAATCTTAATCAAGCTCCATTTTCCAATTTAATTCCAGGCTAGTTTAAATGTCAACTATGATCGAGGAAAAACTTTACAAATATTTACAAAGATGCAATTTACAAACTATGTACACATTTGCAAAATTTTTGAAAAATGTTTTGAAGACATGGATGTATGCATGAATGCAAGTTTTGCAAAGTATGTACAAAAATTTTCACAAGGTTTTTGCAAACTTTTGATTTTCAAAACATTTTACAAAAATTTTGTACTATATACATAATTTTGATATAAAAATATTTACATGCTATTTACACATGTGCAAAATTTTTGAAAAATGTTTTGAAGACATTGATGTATGCATGAATGCAAGTTTTGCAAAATATGTACACAAATTTACACAAGGTTTTTGCAAACTTTTGATTTTCAAAACATTTTACAAAAATTTTGTACTATGAAAATATTTACAAGCTATTTACACAAAAGATTTTTACAAACATTTTTACAAAAATAATTTGTACAACTAGCTATGTATGTGCAATAAAAGAATTTTTATTTACAAGGAAATTTTTTTACTTTTTATGGATTTTTGGGTTTTAGCCAATTTTATTTATTAACACACTCACACAAAGTACGAGTTATGGCTAAAGTATATATGGAATATATACACACCCCCCTATACTTAGCTCGAACGATGTCCTCAGAGTCAAAAGCGATGAAGAAGACATAACTCGTGCTTAGTATCGGGAAGTGAAAAGGAAGGCTATATAAAAAGACGAATGAAAGAATAGAAATGCAAAAGGATCTTGGGTTTTCCCCCTATACTTAGGATCAAATAATCCTAAGTATAGCAGGTTGTACACGAAGGGAAAGACGAGTGAGAATGTACAGGGTCTACCTCCCCTATACTTAGGGTAATATATCCCTAATTATAGGCAGCAAAATAGAGGTAGAAAGAGACGGAGAAGACAAATATATACAAGATGTAAGGGCATCACTTCCCCTATACTTAAGGTGAAGAATCCTTAAGTATAGGCAATGACAGGAGTAATGAAACAGAACGAAGGAACACTCGGTGTTTCCACCCCCCATATACATAGGATGAGGTATATCCTAAGTATAGAAAAGATAATCTTATACGAGACTCGGGGTGAAAACAAACACGAAAGAAGGAAAGATCAAATCACGATGAAACACGTATATACAAGAGGGTACAATGTTGAGGTGCCTCTCAATAAGCGTTAGGTTTTATGCCCCTAGCTGGGCGCAAAGGCTAGGATAATGCTGTGTCAAGGTTCAGGATGACATCTATAAGGCGAATGCCATACTATCATCATAGTCTCGGTATGAGAACTGCGACGACATCAACAGTATAAAGACAGACACCCAGGTATGTAATCAGGCGGGTTTCTGCTACTGGCCAAGGATATCGGAAGATGTGATCGGGATCCGGTAGCACAAAAGAAATCGTCGGCTCAGGATCAGACTGGAATTGAAGTGTAGAGCCGAAGAAGTCAAACGTGGAGAAGGATGGATCAGTCATGGAATCCTCCACGTCAATCAGTGTCTCAAAAAGGTACAGAAAGTGAAGATTAGGAGACTCTCTAAGAAAACCGATATCCGATGCATATGATGGAAACAACTCAGATAAATCAGCGAATATCTCAAGGATCGGCTCATCCTCGCGAGGGTCGTCGAGGTGATTTGACTCAGAATCAGAAGGATCAGAAGACTCGATTTTGTGATCCGCCAGATCGGATACACTATCATAAGGTGAAACCGAGTACTCATCGTGTGTGGCATTCTCCTGCAGATAACCCTCGGGGAGAAATGCGAGATCATCAGTGAGAAATAGAGGATCAAAATCTAGAAGGGCATCTGCACTGCTGTCAAGTATCCACTCTGTGCACCAGGCTGTATCATCATCTGAAGTCTGGCGCTCGGTAATCTGGAAGTAGGAGAAGATACTGGTCAACACTACGGAGGCTGGAAGTGTGTCTGCAGCTGATCCCCACTCTACAGCAATGCTGGCTGCCATCTGGTCCTCAGCAAATGTATCTGTCTCAACAAAGTGGAGGACAAAAGGCTCGAATATGGAACTATCTATGTCTGGTCTCTCAGAGTGGTATCCCATATCGAGCTGTGGCTGCTGGGCTGAGTCATGGTGTCTATCTGACTCCGAGAAGTGTCTCTGTAGAAAAGAAGCTGAATCATCCAAGTCTGGACACTGAAGTGGCTGAATCAATGGTTGTAGTAGCGGGGGATCCTCTGTCTCTTGGATTATCAGAAGATCTGATATCCAAGAATCGTCGACTGAGAACTCTGGGGCTGACTCGAACTCTTGCTGAAAGTCCAACAGGAACTCGAGTAGACTCTGGGTCAGAATGTCCACTGTAGCAGTCATCTCATCTGTACTCCGTGTTGCTGCGAAATCCAAGTCCTCAGGATGGTGTGTAGAAACTGTATCCTCATGTCGTGCGACACACCCCACTGGTACTGCAACATCCTCATGTGTTGTCCCGACTACATCATCTCGTGAAGATGGTCTTTGTGAAAGTAATCTCGAGATTGTATCCAATAAGTCAATGTCGGAATTGCGGTGTGAACCGCCACATGAGGTAGTCACCAGTGTTATTTGATCCGCGGTCATCCCCCGCATGGAGATCTCAATAAGGTCTGTCAGTGGAAGTCCGTGGTCAGGAAATCTCCTCAAGAGGTCAAGAAACCTCGGCCATGCCTCGTGCAATGGATCCTGGGGGTCTACTGAAAACTCGGTGACCAAGGACCACATCAACTCTGCTCTACGCCGGGGAAAGTATCTCTGTAGAAACTCTCTGCGTAGCTCGCCCCACGTAGCGAATCTCCTTCCCAATCGTCTGTGCCATCTCATGGCTCTGTCCGGAAGTGTGAACGGGAAGGTATTGTATATCATTTCCTATGTAGTGATATCTGAATATATCTGTGTCCTGCAAAACTCCTCGAAGTCGGACAGGAGAAGATAGGGCTCCTCGTGCACCTCCCCTGAAAATGTCGGCAATCTCTGAATAAGCTCCAAATCCAGAATGAATGGACCTAATGTGGAAGCTGACTGAGCTCGCTGTCATATATGCTCATCCATCATACTGGTATAGGAGACATCCGATACTCGCATCTGCTCAATCTGATCACGTACGAGGTGCACTCTCAACTTAGCAATGGCATCGTTCGGGCCTCGCGTCTGCTCCATCTGATCTCCACGAACGTCTAGCGCAGCATGCCCAGAGTAATGAAAGGGATGGGAGGGAGGGAATAGGAGGTTGGTTGGGGATCCGACCTCCCTCGAAGATAGACTGTATTGATGGTCAGAAGATGGAGAAGAAGCCGCAAGAGTCGGCCAAAAGTGAGGGGGATCCATCATCAAGGGATACAGAAGAGGAAGAGAAAAAGACTGAAGGGAGGGTGGGTGGGAGAAATATAGATGAATAGCTGGAGAGGATAGATGGGAAGAAGGTAGAAGGGATCTGGAAACACACACGATGATAAAGCAAACCCCTGATTCACCTACGCAACACTGAGCTGAAGACCGTAAGGGATCGGTCAATTACCTTGTTAATTTTATTTAAGTGATCAAGTCCGTCTTTCAGAACGATTATATGAGCTGATAGGAATCCAATATTCTCAACTAACTGTCCTGAATAAAAGGCCGGTAGTCAGTTAAGAAATCGGATATGGCTCTAGCCTAGGATGCGGGTCACTCTCTCGCTCATCCAAACCAAACAAGGAGGGGGTTACTCTCTCCAAGACAGATTTTTAAATGAGGTGTCTTTTAGGTCAAGTGTGATTAGCAATCCCGATTTTATTGTTTTTCTTTTTATGTATTTCACAAAAATCATCTAACGAATTTTCCGATTTCCTTTTATTCCTAAGTCCAGAAAAATAGGGGGAGGAAAGCGGAAAAGCCGATGTGCGTCAAAATCAATGATGCATGCACGAGATAGAAGGCGTACCTGACTCCAGTAGTCTACATGCAATTATGATCCGCGCATAAATATAAACTAACTATATGGATGCAAAGGCGAGATCCGTCCTAAACCAAAAGCTCCTATTATCGTGAAGCACTGATTTTATTTGCCTAAGTCCAAACGTAATCTATAGGAACAGATATTCTTATTAGGGTTGTGGACCTAAGGCGACGTGGTGCAACGAAATAAAAGCCTAAGTCTAGGGGCTCAAGCACAGAAATTCACGTGAAATCAAAGAAAAGAAAACGGTAAAAACATAACCAAGGTGGGGTCCCCCAAGCACACCGGTGCTCGGCAAAACATACCCCGCAAAGTCCACAAGTCTTAGAGTCTGGGTACCTGTATTATTACAATAATCAAATGGAGCCGAAAAGAAAACTAAGCTAATCTAACTAAATTCCCACACTCCTGCTCGTCTCCTCATGCTCTCCTGCGGCTCCGCGCAGAAGGGAGACGCCTCTGAATATCGCGGTTGCGTCGGCTCTTCGAGAAGAACTGCCTCGGTCCTCAGGCCCTCGCAAGCAAACAAACAAAGGTGTATCATACACAGATTATTATAATTATAAAAGAAAAGTGATAAAAGACAATATATGCAAAAATGAAAATAAACACACAAAACAAAAACAAACAAAAATAAAATAAAATAAAAGTAATTAAATAAAAAAAGAAAATAGAGGAAATCACAGAGACACGAAAAGTCGCGGAAAACTGAAAAGCCGAGGAAAAAGCCGTGAAAAAAAAACTGAACAAAAATCGAAAAACAACGACTACTAAGCCATGCTCCCCAGCAATGACACCATTCTGATGAGCCGAAATTTCCCTCTCACAGATCCGGATCAGGTGAAAATCTCTCTCGGGTCATTGCGACCCAGATCTCGGAGAATCGGACTCAACAAGAAAAATATAGAACCACCAAAGCAGAAGATAAAACAATAGAATCAAACAGCGGTCCTCGCTAGTTTATTAACCTGGTATAACGACCAGGGTCAGACTCAAGGAGCACGAGTTGGCCGAGACGACCTACGAAGTAGCCATAAAGATAAAATAATGGAGAAAATGTTTTTCGTGGATTTTAATTATTTTTAATTTTTTTGTGTTTTTAATTATAAGGAAAAAGATAAGAAAAGGTATAAACAAGCAACAACAACAATTTATTTAAGCAGTCATAAATACTCCAAAAATTAAAATAAAATTGTTTTTGTGTTTTTTTATGTTTTTCAGTGTTTTTGGTGAATTTTTCAGAATTTTTCAATTTTTATTTGATTTTGTTAAAATGGAGAAAGAGGAAAACAATGGGTTACTGTGCATCCAGACTTGAAAGACCAATTAAAAATAAAAATTGGTCTATAAAAATCTGGAGATAATTTTTATGAAAAATATATACAAAAACTAAGCTACAGAAAAAGAGTTTGCATTTTTTTGATTTTATAGAATTTTTAATGATTTTTATAATAATTTTAGGGTTTTTCAATTTTTATAGGTTTTATAAATCCAAATAAGCCAAAATTGGATAGAAGGTAGAAAACACTAAACTAACAATCCCTAATTTTTTTAGAATTTTTAGAAAATATCTTATATTTTTCTTTGATTTTCTTTTTCAAACAATAGCAAAAACACGTGTTTTTTAATTTTTAAAAAAGTAAAAAGCCACAAAAATGTCCCAAAAAATTAGGGAAATTTTTACACAGTGATAGGAGCCATGTTTCCAATTTTTACCTAATTTGGATTTTATTTGCTATTTTATCCAACTAATAGAAGAGCTACAGCACATAGGGACCTAAATGTAAGAAAACGTAGTTCCAGGGGCTGATATATAACACATGTGAAAACCTTAGGGTTGAAAGTGTAAAAATCCCAAACAATCAGCACATTTTCAATTAAAACCACGTACAGGGGTATAACTACAAATTTCAGAAAACTAAATTTCAATTCATAACATAGCAGAAAACCCAAGCCCATACATGCAATATGTCCAAAATATCACATGATGAAGCACGTGTCTCACACAGGCAGGGACGGAAATGCAAATAGATAAAACTAGAGGCCCAAATATGCAAATAGTTCAAGAGTGCAAACTTATTTAATAGACTAAACAAAAACTACTAAAAGCTACAGGGGTATGGGCGCAATTACCCAGCCGAGGCGCATGAGGGGCGCGTGCGTGACAGATGTCGCGAGGTGAATGGCTGATGATGGACGGCCCTGCTGACGCCATCTGGACAATCCAACGGTGATGGTGCGATGGCAAATGTGGGAGGAACATGACCATTAGATCAGGGATCTAACGGCCTGACATGGCAGAGAACGGACGGTGGAGATGCGAACTGGTGCTGTGGGGTGATCCAATGGCTGAAAGAGGCTGAGGATGAACACCTCCCGGACGAGTTTCCCTAGCATGCCGAAGATGATCCAGCTGGCAGATGGACGATCGGAAAGGGGGGTCTTCCTCGCGATGACACTCCGCGTCGGGTGGTGGACTCTGATGAAGTTTCCGACGGTCAGATCCTCCGTCGAAGGAGTGGTGACCTGGAGAAGCTCCAGCAAAGGAATGGAAGCACGACCAAGGGGGGTACCTACTCTTATTCACCTGCAAAACAAAGCTCTCGCTCGGAGGAGCACTCCGGCGGCAGTTATTTTTCCAAAAGAAAAAGGGAAGCATCATGAATGGTCGAAGGGAGGTTCCGGCATACGTGACAGATGGAACCCAACTCAACCTGAGCTTGGATGGCTCAGTTCGAGGTGATCATGTCACGTATGGAGGGTGACGATGAGTCGGAGCGGTGATCGGTATGGATAGGATGGACTGGCGGAGCTGGATTGTAGAAATCGGAAATGGACGATGCTAAAGAAGCTTGCGGGACTACCTGATGAAGGTGGTCGACTGTGCTAGAGCTGATGTAGCTCCTGGGATCTTTGCCTCGATGGCTCGTCGGGGCCAGAGGCTCGAGCTCGCTCGACATCGGAGCACGGCGGCGGAACCATCGGATCAGTGGCTGCAGCCCACGAAACCTCGCTGCGACACTCTCCTCCGATAGTTGTCACTCGAGGGAGAGGAATGGAGCTCATGGGTGACAAAGGTGATAGCCAAAGATGCGGCTAGTGGCGGGGGAAGAAGATGTTATATACATGTGCATGTCCGAGAAGATGGGATCGGGCAAGGCACGGTGAAGCACGGACCCCTAGGCAAATGATCAGGCGAGGGACTCGGATCAACGAGCGTCAAATGGATCCCGGGGTTTACGTAAATGGAGGTCGGATTGAGTCAGGAATATTTGGAGAAATCAGGTCGAAACCACGATCTGCCAGGGAGGGGGTCCACGGGGGAGAGTTGATCGGGGGTCAACATTCCCCGTGGACCAATCAGAAGCTACCATTTATTATATAATTGAAAATTCATTTAAAATTAGTAAATGATTTTATTTCGAAAAAGTTTAAACATGAAAACTGTTTATTTATTTTCAAAGTATTTTTTAGTGATTTTTATTTATTTATTTGAAAAATAAAAAACGTATTTACATTACATTATTATTATATATAGGTATATACAGATATGTATTTTTTATTTTTATTTTTAATTATTTATTTTTGTACAATTATTCCAATTTTATGTTTTATTTTTTTACAACATAAAAAAAGGAATATAAAGATATTTTTATTGGATTTTTATTAATTATTTACAAGGAGAAATAAATAGGCCTTTTATTCTATTTACATTATATATGTAAACTGCTGAGAGAGATTTTATTTATTTTATTTTTCTTTCATTTTTCCCATTTTTATTTTAGTTTTATTTTTACAAATATGTACAAAATATGGGGAACACAAATATATTTTTATTTTTAGAAATTAAAATATTTACAAATAGAGGGATATGTACATCATGTTGAGTCACCCTATCTCTCTCTACTTATTTTGTTTTGCGGCCAGGCCAAGGCTTGGCCCTCCCTTGGGTTCAGGTCACTCAATATTTATTCTAAATATTTCCCTCTTTTTCTTTTATTTCTTTATTCTTTTATTTTTGGACAAAAACATGCTAATTATTGTTATTTACACAATGCATGCATTTTGGTAATTTATTCTATTTTCACATATCTATATGGTGTTTTGCACAGGTTTTAGCTAAAATAAAAGAATAAAGAGTGATGAATGAGGATTCATCAATAGGTTGTAGAGCAGAACACAGAAGTAGGTGAGCGTCGTCTGGAGGTGTGCGAGTGTTTGAGCGAGGCATCGAAAGGTGGGGGGTGAGGCGATCGTCGGGATGGAGTGTGAATGCGAGTAGATGGACTGAAAGAACGTGAAATAGAGCTAAATGGAATACCTAAGAATGAAGGAGGATGCCTTGGCTGGTGGATGTAGTCCACGGTGGTGATAACCTCGATGGGCGGCGCGATCAAAGGCTGGAAGCTCTTCACGGCGGAGGTAGACGGTGCGCCGCTGGACCTGGGGGTGCAATGTTCCAAAGTCTACCCATACCCTCTCCCTCTCTCTACTATCACTCTGAAAAAGGGAAGGCTGGCGTAAGGTGGTGTTGCAATCGGAGGTGTTGAAGCAAGAGGAGGTGTGAGGTGATTTTATAGGTGTGCCAGGTCCGAAAAGAGAAGAGAGAAAACCCGTGAAGCGAGGCATGGATCGGATCGGGAGGATGAAGGTCGGGCATGTATTAGGGATCCATGCCCTATAATCAAAGCTCTTAATTGAAGGCAAACTCAACTGGATCGGGTCAGGAAAATTTGTCGAAGTGGAGCAAAATTGATTCGGTGAGGAAGAAAGAAAGGGGGAGACCAGCTGACCGAGGTCAACAATGCTGGTGTGGACCAATCGGAAGCGGGTGAGAATGCAGACAAAATAGTCTAGGGGACAAACTAAGGAGAAAAATAAAGATAATTATATTAAAAATAATAAATTGGTTTAAATTAAGAAGTGTATAAAATAAAACATGTTTATTTTTGTTCAAAGTATTTTTCTGTGATTTTTTATTATTTTTGTGAAAAATAAATTAATGTATATACAATATATAGTATTTTATACATGTATAATATACCTATATATTATGTACAAGTATTTTTATTTTATTGTTTTACATAAATACCCCTATTTTATATTTTATTTATTTACAACATAAGTTTTGGAGTATAAATTAATTTTTATTTTATTTTTATAAATTATTTAAGGGTATAAATAGATGATGTAATATATACATATGTGTTTTGCACAAGGAATGAAGGATTTTATTTTTATTTTATTTTTCTGATTTTCATTTTATTTTTATATTATTTATATGATTATATACAAGGGTATAAAAAGGATAATTTAATTTTATTTTGTCAAAAATAATTATATAAATAATATGTACAAATATAGGTAATATATACAATACATAGTGAACCCTATCTCTCTTTACTTATTTTATTTTGCGATCAGGTCAAGGCTTGACCTTCTCTTGGAGTTTGGATCACTCTGTATTTATTTTAAATACATCATTCTTTTTCTTTTCCTTTATTCTTTTATTTTTGCATAAAAACAATCTAATTATGCAATATTAACACAGGCATGCAACTTGTTAAGTTATTTTATTTACAAGTATTCACATGATGTTTTACCAAGAAAAATAGCTAAAATAAAAGAATAAAGAGTGAGAATCATGGATTAAGCAATACAATCCATAAACTTTGGAAGACTTGAGCTCATTAGGGTTTGTGAAAATTTTATTACATTTCATGCAGTCCTGTTTTGTGGTTATTTTTGGCCATGTTTAAAATATTAAAACATGAAATTATCACTTTATTATGTTCTCCATTGAATAAAGAAATCGTGCGATTTGAGTTTGCGTGATTTGGAATCCGATAACTCAAGTTATGATCATTTTAATGAACATATATCCACTATTTAGAGGATGGTGAATCTTGAAGTAATTAAAGTATTAGTTACTATCTTTAAACACCTAGAAATGCGATCAAATTATAAAATTTTGAAAACTTATTTTGCATGATTTGTATTTAAACTGATTGAGATATGATAATTTTAGTAGGTGAGGCACTGCTGGATATTACAGTCCTAATCAAGAACCTTGTGATTGTCATTTAATAAATTAGTGAAATTAATGGTTACTTTTCTAGAATAATTATGGATAAATAGCTGTGAAATATTTGATGATAATTATTTCCTTAAATGACATTGCCTTAACCAATAATTGATTAGATATGATCTAGATCACAAATTTGTTGCTCAATCTTCTTTCCAACAAACAAATTTGCTTGAATAGGATTGGGAATTTGTTTAGCAAATTTCCTTATAATATAAATCAAAATGGTTTTGATTATTATTGTATGGTATAACTTCAGTTGAAAAAATGATTATCATCTCAAGTACAAAGTGATCAATTGTCATTATCCTAACCCGAGGTGGATATGGTGTCTAGTCGGGGAGTGTTGGGGTAGCATGTTGCTCCGTGAGTGTTATGTCCCACTCCAATCAGTACTTGCCATAATAACGGGTAGGGAAGGGATAATGCTTGAGGGATCATGATGTATTTTTCTAATTATTAAAATTCAAATAATACACATTTTTGAGATAATAACATCCTTTCAAGTAACAATCAAGTTTGTTGGTTGATTGAATTAGACTGGTAATTGATTTAATGTGATTAAATAAATTATATCCAATTAAAAACTCTATTATAAATAGATGTGTATTTCCCTTGGAAGAATTAATTATATGAATGTGATTCATGATAATTAATTAGAATTTCAATATGAGGTGGAGGATCACATAAGTGACATCCATGGTCCCCCGTCAAGGCGAAGGGTTCCGTCGCCATGGATTGTATGTATGAGATGCCTGTCCGAAGTGATAACTCTTGCATACAAGCGCATCTGGATTGAGCTCTTTGCTTCTCGAAAGAGCAAGGCTGTATGTGTAGTGATCCCAATATCGAGTCCTCATATTATTGGGGCGATATTGGATTGTGTATAATGAGTTCTACTCCTATTGATGGTTGATTCAATTAACGACAGGTCAACATCACCTTAAGGGGTTGTGGACCCGGGTGATAAAGACTGAATTAGGTGATTCCAGTTGGACTTGCAAGGCGGAATGTGTTCCCGCTTCTTTTTATCCGAGTTATAGGATCTCATGTTATTGAGATGTGACAAAAATAAAGAAGAGATCCCAGTTCTTGATATAGATATAGCGGTAAGTATATCTCTTGCTTTTGAAAGTGATTAAGGAATGAACTTTCAAAGTTGAGAAGGTAAGACTAATTTGATTAAAAAATCCTTAATCAAAGAATTTTAGTTGAATATATTATTATATATTATAATATAGTGCATTCTTAATTTCAGATAATGAAGTCCATGAACCCACTTAGCATGCTCCTAGAGGTCAATCAGTTGACCAGACCAAATTATTCGGATTGGATCTGAAATTTCAAACTTGTCCTATCCATTTAGTACATGTCTTATATGCTGTCAAAGGACAAGTACACAGACCCGAAGACTCCAAAAGAAACTAATTTTAATGAAAAATATGATGAAGATCATAATTTGGCAAGGTATTACATTCTAGGTTCATTGTCCAATGTGTTTCAGAAGCAACATGTAGACATGAACACTTGCCATGATATTATGGTGAATCTGAGAGAAATGTTCGGTGATGTAAACTTCACACAACGTTAAAATATCATGAAAGAAATTATTCGCTGCAAGATGCAGGAGGGGAATGTTGGACATGCGAGCCAACGACGAGCCATTATGCAATAAATGTTATTGCAATTCACTCCTTAATCTGAAATAAAGAGTACATAATTTGCATAATAGGTCCCTTAGTACAATTAGGGTTATGTACCATGGCCATCTTAATGATCATACAGTTGTTGATTCAATTATTGAATCATAGAGGTTGGTGCTTGGATGAATATCTAATGAGTTAGATTGAGGACTCATCAAGCACCGACAAATGATTGTTAAGAGATGATCTCCAACCTGAGTAGGAGATGGCAATCCTATCTCATTTAGGCTGATATCTGACCGACCTCTTGATGCTGGTCCTCTGCATAGGAATAGAAATTCGGAGGTGTCACATGAGTTAGGTCAAAGAGTTGACTTAACGAGATAGAGATAACGAAAGTCCTATATCATATGCTATCATGATATAGGCACACATCCTCTGACCGAGATAGATGTGTTACTATATGTCTGAGTATGTACATTTGGCAGACCAATAGGTTGATGACCTAATCAAGGTCTATACACCGGCGCGTTGGTGTGCATATAAGGGCATATGAGTAATACAATCTCTCAAAGGGATCATACTGGTTCAGTTACTAAACCGGAAGACATGAGCTCACTCATGAGATGTTGGGAACAATCAAATTCCATGTGCATGGTCGTCTCGCTTTGGAAGCTTGACTGAATTTGTAGGTTTAATATGTACTTTTGGAAAGTATATGATCAAGACCTAGGTATGATATATGCTTTTGGAATGTATATGATTGATACCGACTCCCAATGATCGAATGAGAAACTTACTGATGAAACCCTGAAGTAGACGGTATAAAGTTGATCAAATACTTCAGGTTTATTCTGAGTCTTCCAGTATGCAGGATGTACAGGTATTGGGAATACCCGAGGGTGATGTGATCATAAACGATTGTATAACCATGACGCTTCCATTCCTAGGGAGTGATGAAATGGGTCTGGATTTTAGTGACTCCTCTCAGTAGAGAAGTAACCTAATCTTAGTCTAAATATTGGACATTGATCTGAATGTGATTCAGATCCAATGAGAAGATTAGATTTACGGTCTTGATTTAATCAAGCATCTATGGGAGGCCCGAGATCTGGATTTGAGATGTGATCTCAATATCCAAGTCACTATACGTGGAACAATACAATCGCCATGTCCTTATCTCCAAGTATCTACGGAGAAAGCATATTATCCTTGTAGGAGTTCATGGATAATTCTATTGTTGATATATGTATCCAAGCATTGAGAAACTGGATAATTAAATGTGATTTAATTATCATGAGTAATATGAATTTGATTCATATTATAAAGAGAGTTATCTGAGATAATTAAATGTGATTTAATTATCAAAGATGTAAGTAATATGAATGTGATTCATATTATTTGAGAACAAGAGAAATGAGATCCAAGAAGATTAAATATTATTTAATTGTCATGGATATGAATAATGTGGATAGAAATATCCATATTAGTCATATATAGTATAAATGTGATTTATAATATGTAAGAGAGAGATATTTGTAATTTACATTTGTTAATTAAATGTTAATGTGAATTGGATTCACATTGTACATTAAATTGAAAATGTAATTTACATTTTATTTTGGGTTTTGAATATGATTCAAAAATTTCTGATGGCAAGATTGCAATGTTCACAAAATAAATTAAATTTATTTTTGTGAAATAATTTGCAACAAAAGTTGTTGCAAAATATTGGAGAAATTAATGGGATAATATATCTCATAGAATAAGAGGATAAGAAGCCACCTTCCATGTAAGGAGGGTGGACGGCCACACTTCCTACATGGAATGTGGTGGCCGTCCACTCCATTCATGGAAGGAGGCTTGCCTCCTTTCCTATTTCTCTAATTGAGATTGATTTGATATAAATCAAATTATATTCTACATATATTTGATTTTTATTAAATTAATTGTTGTTGGTTTTACCAATATAAATATTTGCCATTGAAAGAAGCACAATCAATGAGAACCATTGGATTTGTGATGTCCCATGGATTGAGATCCATGGATCCCAAAATGCTATAAATGAAGAGGCACCCCTTTGCTCTTCTTTACACATAAGTGAGACAACAAGTCTCTCTCTCTTTCTCTTCACACACCTACTCTCTCTTCCTCTCTTATGGCCGTCCACTATGGATGCCATGGAGAGGTCCTCTATCGCCGCAGCGTTGTCGTTATGATGCTTGATCGTCTTCTCGTAGATCTCCATCTCCTTCGGTGCGCCTCACTCGTGAAGAAGACGTCGGATCTCGTGTGTCGAGATCAGGAGATCCGCCGCTTGGATCATCAACATGGATTGCGAGAAGCACGCGGTTCATCCCCGTGCTCGCAAGCGTCTCCTCCGTCGGATCGGACTTGAGACAGGAGGTCTCTTCGTTTAGAGACTCGATCGCAACCACGCTTCAAGAGGTAATCCTATTACTTGTTTGTGGTTTAGACAAAACGATCCGAGAAGTGTTCTTGGATCATGTAGTTTCGTCGTATGAAAATTTTTTAAATTCCGTTGCATCGAGCAACTAGTGCGACTAGTCGCTCCTCGTCGTATTCGATACGACGCTCATGCTTCCATGATGCGCTTGAGGATCTAACCATATCCTTCAAGTGGTATCAGAGCCTTAGGTCGATGGTTTTGGATACGATCCATAAAATCCAAGGCGACTTGGGTTCGTTAGGATTGCGAAAGTTTTATCGCATTTCATTTTCGCATCTCTGTTTAGTGATTATTTTTGGCCCTGTTTAAATTGTTTAAACACGAAAATAAAACGTGGATTTTGTTCCCCACTAAAAAAGGAAACCATAGGATCTGAGTTTACGTAATTTGGATTCCGTTTGCTCCAGATATGGTCGTTTTAATGAACATGTATTCACTGTTACGGGAACTGCGAATCTTAACGTAATTACGGAGTTAATTACTGTTTAGAAATGCCTTGAAATGCGTGATAGGTTCTGTTGTAAATCAAATTAGCAAACTTTGAAAACTTACTTTGCTTAATTTGGATTTAAATTGATTGAGATATGCTAATTTTAATAAGTAGGAGTCACTACCGAAATTACTTTCCTAATCAAGAACCATGTGATTGTCAATTAGTGAAATTAATTGTTAATTTCATGAAATAATTATGGAAAATATTTGAGAAAAATTTGATGATGATTATTTCCTTAATTGACTTGGCCTCAACCAATAATTGATTAGATTTGATCAAGATCAAAATTGGAAACACAATCATCAAACTCCTTGCTTGAAGAGGATTGGGAATTTGTCTAGCAAATTTCATTATAATAAAAAATGTTTTGATTATTACTATAAGGTATAATTTTGGTTGAAGAACCGATGATCATCTCAAGTACAAAGTGATTGACTTGGCATTATTTTTTCCCGAGGCGAATATGGTGTCTAGTCAGGGATCGGTGGCGTAGCGGGTTGCAACGTATGCAGTCCATCCCACTCCCGCCGGTACTGGCCATGACAGCGGGTAGGGAACAAATGATGCCTGAGAGATCATGTTGTATTTTTCTAATTATTAAAATTCGAATTGATACATATTTTGAGATAATACCATATATTCAAGTAAAATCAAGTTTGTTGATTTAATTGGATTGAAAATTAATTTAATATGATTAAGTTAATTATATCCAATTAAGAACACTCTATTATGGATAGAGTTATTATTTCCCTTGGAAGAATTAATTATGTGAATATGATTTATGATAATTAATTAGAATTTGAATATGATATGGAGGATCACATAAGTGGCATCCATGGTCTCCCATCAAGGCGAAGGGTTCCGTCGCCAGATATTGTATGTAGGAGACGCCTGTCCGAAGTGACAGCTCCTGCATATGATCCATTTGGATCGGGCTCGTCGCTTCTCGAAAGAGTAAGTACGTATGCGTAATGACCCCAATATCGGGTCCTCATATTATTGGGGTGATATTGGATTGCGCATAGCAAGTTGTATTCCTGTTGACGGTTGGTTCAATTAATGACGGTTCAACATCACCTTAGGGGTGGTGGGCCCAGGTGTTAAAGACTGAATTGGGAGATGCAAGTTGGACTTGCAAGGCGGAATGTGTTCCCGTTTCTTTTTATCTGAGTTACATGTTCTCATATTATTGGGATGTAACAAAGATAAGGAAGGAGATCCCAGATCTTGCTTGAGATATAATGGTTAGTATATCTCTTACATTAAAAGTGATTAAGGGAATGAACTTTCATTGTTGACATGGCAAGACAACTTTGATATAAAAATTCCTAAATCAAAGTAAAATATGTATATATACACTTATGCAAATTTCTTATTTCAGATAATCCTTCTTTAATCCCACTCAATGTTATACTCAATGATAACCAGTAGAATATCATGGATTGGACCTATGATCCAGATATTGTACTTGCAATTGGACACATAATGTATGTGGTTGCAATGTGCAAGTTTCCTCATAATAATGAGGAATGATGATTAAATAAGACAATAGGACAAAAACCCTAGGGTTTGTATGTCTCTATAAGTCTTGATCTCATCGAATCTACTTTTGAAGTAACATATCGATAATGATCGTAATTATCATATAATCCTTATAAAATCTAAGAAGATGTTCTGGCATACATATGTGCTCTCCACATATAATCATGAATGACATGGTTCTCTGCATTATGCAGAATGGTGGCTCTATAGGAGATGATGTATTCAAATTGTTTGAGTGCCTACCTGAACCTAAGTTTTAAGAGTTTAAATGGATGTAGATACGCTGAATGTCATCATTCTACTATCTATACTCTAGCCATTCATGAAGATTCACAATATTCATATTGTATGAATTGAATGAAGCAAGTACTCTTATATTGAAATTTTTGATTTTAACATAAGAGATCCTTGGTCTTGAGCAATGGTTGCTTATAGGTAAAGGGAGCGCAATGGAAGCATGGGTTGGACCCAAGTTAGAAGTATAGTCAAAGAGTTGACTGTATTGCTGTGACTTCCATATGACATCTAAAGAGTTGGATGTATGCTAATACTGCAATAAGTTGATGTGTTGATATTATGACTATCAAATCTATCTAGAATCCTTAGAGAAGGAATCAGATAGTACATCAGAATAATCTACATCATTGAAATTGACTTACTTAAAGTCTAATAATTGTATCTCAATCTTCTAATGACATGTATTATAATATTAGAAATTTGATCTTAATGTTTAATTGTCATCCATGTTGGAAGTGATGCAATTGTTGTAACAATTTCCATTGGATCAATAGACTTCATATTTTCAGTGGGAGCCCTTAGTCTTAAAGAATGTCTCTATGACCTAGATATTAGAATACACTCATTAATTATTTCCAAATGTTGGAAATAAACATGAATTCTGTAATAAATCTATTATAAAGAGTTATGATGGAGATATTTCAGATAGTAATTTAAAATCTTGTGGACTCTACTAAATTAGAAAATTAATGAATGATTCATTAAGATTTCTAATGCTGAAAAATAAACCATTAAAGATCAATAGGAGGATGAAGATCATTTGATAATGATCTAGCATCATGTTTTGGACATATGTCTGTTGATGTGATCAATAGACTGTTAAGAGATTAAACTTTAGATTACCTAAAGGTTCAAATCTTACATACTTGTGAATATTGTATTCAAAAGTAGAAATGTTCAATACACCCTTCTTTGGGAAAGGTGTAAGATGTCAAGGTATTCAGGATCTCATATATATTGATGTATGTGAATCATCTATATCATAGCAAACATTATGGATATGTGATATCTATTGATGATTATTCGTGATATGAGATTTCTTCTCTTCACTTAGAAACCTTTGAAATGTTCAAAGATTTCACAATTTTGGTTTAGAACCAAAGTTTGAAGGAAGATTAAATGAATTTGATCTAATCTAGACAGTCGGTACCAATTAGATAAATTCATAGAATACCTTATAGAGATATGAAAATCATTTCTATCCCATCCCTCCTAATGAACCTTAACTCAATAGAGTTGTAGGGAGATACAATTGATCATGTGTGACATGATTTGATCAATGATTTATCTTAGTATAATTATCTCTTAGTTTCCAGGTATATATATATAGTAGAGACTACATTATATATCCTTAATAAGGTTCCATGTAATTAAGATGAAATCTGGCACTAGAGAGTGCTACTTCATTAGGAAAATAAAGGATGGTATTGGATACCTACTTTATGACCTTAAGATTCTTAAAGGATCTCATCTCTGAGAATGTGATTTTTAGAGGATGACTCTCTTGAGAATCAAGATGAAAATGAATTAAAGGAACTCATTTAATCTTGAGATGATAATGAGACTCCTGGAATCGGAAACTAAAAAGACAATTAAAATGAAACACTAATACCTCTTCAAATAAGTTTGAAGATGGATTCCATGTGTCAGTTGAATCTGACAATGATCTAACTTCATATGATGAAGCTTCCAAAGATCATGACATGGAAAGATGGATGCTAGAAATAAAAGTCTAATGTAGACTTCATATACAAGTGTTGTATATGGACCCTCGAGGATCCACCTATAAGTGTCAGACCCATTAAGGAATAAATGGATCTTCAAGAGAAAGAGGGAACCTGATGAGAAGGTAGAGACCTTCAAAGCATGGTTCGTAGCCATGAGCTACACACCGAAGAGAAGACATCGCTTGCAATGAGACTTGCTCACCAGTGACCTTGCTTTAACCCATCAGAATATTACTAACTATTGCTACACAACTTGATTATGACATCTTCATGATGTGAGTCAAGATTGCATTCCTCTACGAATACCTCTCTGAGGATATTCATATGAAGTAGCCCCGGGGCTTCATGGTTGAGGAAAGCAAGGTGTGCAAGCTAAAGAACTCCATCTTCTGACTCAAATAAGCTTCTTGTAGTTGGAACATAAGATTTGATGAAATTATAAATGTTATGATTTCAGATAAAATCTTGATGAACCATGTGAAGCTTAGTGGGAGTGCCATTGTGTTCATCGTGCTAAATGTAGATATTATCCTAATCATTTGGAATGATCTAAGGATTACAATAATAAGTGTTTTATAATCTGGTTATCCCATACCTTGAGATATGATCTAAAGGATACCTCTTAGATCTTAGTTCTGAAGTCGTTCAGAGGCAAAGAGAAGAGGGCATTGGGACCGTCACATTAGTAGCACATCTTGGACTTATTCCACTTTCCGGAAAATTCCAAGAAAAGCTTCCTTCCCTTAAGATGTGGTAGTGACCTGTCTAAAAGGATAGCACCTCAAAGAGTTGAGGAAGTGAATGCTAGAACTGCTTGCACTTGTGCATCAGTTATGAGAAGCTGAATGAATGCTAGATGTGTACAAGGAACCGGATGTCTAACATGCAGTGGGAGTAGTAAATTGTTTCCAATCCTACTATGGAGATAAAACACTTGATTGCAGTAATAATAATATCTTCAAAGATAATGAAACTTAGAGATAGCAATCTCAAAGTCTTATATTCAAAAGTTTAAGACCTTGTAGATAGTGATCTATAAGGATCTTAAATGTGATACCTAAGGAGATAGAGATCTCCAGGAATGAAGGTATTCTAATAAGGATTATAGAAATACTGGTTATGATAATTAATAAGATGTAGTGTTAAGGACACTATAACTAACAAGATTGAGTATTGGTTGCATAAGATGCAACATTCGCATTGGATGCGAGCACTGTTACTAGGAGATATGCAAGTGCCGTAAAAGGACTTGGCGTAGTCTCTTGGGAACAGAGTGACTGATCAGCTTACCTAGCTATTTTCTAAATAGCCTATGATTGTCACATGAGTGTGGGTTTAAATGATTAGCCCATGGCTCTTTGGGCTAGTGGGAGATTGTTGGACATGCGAGCACACGGCGAGCCATTATGCAATAAATGTTATTGCAATTCACTCCTTAATCTGAAATAAAGAGTACATAATTTGCATAATAGGTCCCTTAGTATAATTAGGGTTATGTACCATGGCTATCTTAATGATCATACAGCTGTTGATTTAATTATTGAATAATAGAGGTTGGTGCTTGGAGTAATATCTAATGAGTTAGATTGAGGACTCATCAAGCACCGTTAAATGATTGTTAAGAGATAATCTCCAGCTTGAGTAGGAGATGGCAATCCTATCTCATTTAGGCTGATATCTGTCCGACCTCTTCATGCAGGTCCTCTGCATAGGAATAGAAATTTGGAGGTGTCAGATGAGTTAGGTCAAAGAGTTGACTTAACAATATCGAGATAATCAAAGTCCTATATCATATGCTGTCATGATATAGGCACACATCCTCTGACCGGAGACAGATGTGTTACTATATGTCTGAGTATGTACATTTGGTAGACCAATAGGTTGATGACCTAATCAAGGTCTATACACCGGCGCGTTGGTGTGCATATAAGGGCATATGAGTAATACGATCTCTCAAAGGGATCATACTGGTTCAATGACTGAATCGGAAGACATGAGCTCACTCGTGCGATATTGGGAAGAATCAAATTCCATGCGCATGGTCGTCTCGCTTTGGAAGCTTGACTACATTTGTAGGTTTGATATATACTTTTGGAAAGTATATGATCAAGACCTAGGTATGATATATGCTTTTGGAAAGTATATGATCGATACCGACTCCAAATAATTGAATGAGAAACTTATTGATGAAACCCTGAAGTAGACAGTATAAAGTTGATCTAATACTTCGGGTTTATTCTGAGTCTTCCAGTATGCAGGATGTACAGGTATTGGGAATACCTGAGGGTGATGTGATCATAAACGGTTATATAACCATGACGCTTCCATTCCTAAGGAGTGATGAAATGGGTCTAGATTTTAGTGACTCCTCTTAGTAGAGAAGTAACCTAATCTTAGTCCAAATATTGGACATTGATCTAAATGTGATCCAGATCTAATGAGAAGATTAGATTTACGGTCTTGATTTAATCAAGCATCTATGGAGGCCCGAGATATGGATTTGAGATGTGATCTCAATATCCAAGTCATTATACGTGGAACAATACAAACGCCCTGTCCTTATCTCCAAGTATCTGCGGAGAAAGCGCATTATCCTTGAAGGAGTTCATGGATAATTCTATTGTTGATATATGTATCCAAGCATTGATAAAATGGATAATTAAATGTGATTTAATTATCATGAGTAATATGAATTTGATTCATATTATAAAGAGAGTTGTCTGAGATAATTAAATGTGATTTAGTTATCAAAGATGTAAGTAAAATAAATGTGACTTATATTATTCGAGAACAAGAGTAATGAGATCCAAGATGATTAAATATGATATATGATCATGGATATGAATAATGTGGATAGAAATATCCATATCAGTCATATATATTATAAATGTGATTTATAATATATAAGAGAGAGATATTTGTAATTTACATTTGTTAATTAAATGTTAATGTGAATTGGATTCACATTGCACATTAAATTGAAAATGTAATTTACATTTTATTTTGTGTTGTGAATATGATTCACAAATTTCTGATGGCAAGATTGCAATGTTCTCAAAATAAATTAGATTTATTTTTGTGAAATAATTTGCAACAAAAGTTGTTGCAAAATATTGGAGAAATTAATGGGATAATATATCTCATGGAATAAAAGGAGAAGAAGCCACCTTCCATGTAAGGAGGGTGGACAGCCACATTTCCTACATGGAATGTGGTGGCCATCCACTCCATTCATGGAAGGAGGCTTGCCTCCTTTCCTATTTCTCTAATTGAGATTGATTTGATATAAATCAAATTATATTCTACATATATTTGATTTTTATTAAATTAATTGTTGTTGGTTTTTACCAACATAAATCTTTGCCATTGAAAGAAACACAATCAATGAGAACCATTGGATTTGTGTTGTCCCATGGATTGAGATCCATGGATCCCAAAATGCTATAAAGAAGAGGCACCCCTTTGCTCTTCTTTACACATAAGTGAGACAAAATGTCTCTCTCTCTCTCTTTCTCTTCACACACCTACTCTCTCTTCCTCTCTTATGGCCGTCCACTATGGATGCCATGGAGAGGTCCTCTATCGCCGCAGCGTTGTCGTTATGATGCTTGATCGTCTTCTCGTGGATCTCCATCTCCTTCGGTGCTCCTCGCTCGTGAAGAAGACGCCGGATCTCGTGTGTCGAGATCAGGATATCCGCCACTTGGATCATCAACATGGATTGCAAGAAGCACGCGGTTCATCCCCGCGCTCGCAAGCATCTCCTCCGTCGGATCGGACTTGAGACAGGAGGCCTCTTCGTTTAGAGACTCGATCGCAACCACGCTTCAAGAGGTAATCCTATTTCTTGTTTGTGGTTTAGACAAAACGATCCGAGAAGTGTTCTTGGATCATGTGGTTTCGTCGTATGAAAATTTTTTAAATTCCGCTGCATCGAGCAACTAGTGCGACTAGTCGCTCCTCGTAGTATTCGATACGACGCTCACGCTTCCATGATGCACTTGAGGATCTATCCATATCCTTCAGGGAACTCTGTCAGATAACATGTACTCAAAATGGTTGGGTACGTTTTTGAGCTAGAAACCCTAGGAGCTGTCATGGATGCAGATATGCATGCTGACTTCATTCTACTGTCGCTCCCTAAGTCTTTCAACAAGTTTGTGGTCACGTACAACATGATTGTTGAGATATTGGTTGCATTAAAGTCCGCAGAAGATGTAATGAAGAAGGATAGTCCCTCTAGCAGTGTAATGGTTACACAAGTCAAAGGAAAGCAAGGTCGGAAGCATGGTTTTCGGAAGGACCTGACCCAGAAGAGTTAAGGCATTGGCTCATCTTCCATTGCATCCACTTTTATAGCATCGAAGAAAATTGATGCTTGTCATCACTGCACAAAGCTAGGGCACTGGAAGCGTAATTGTCCAGATTACCTGAATTCGATCGACAAAGGTAAAGCCTCAACATGTATGAAATCTACTAATTTTCTTGTTGGATGAGAGGGATGTTGGGTTACAAGATATGATGCTTCTGTTCATGTATGAAATTTGATGCATCTATTTCAGGAAACTAAGATTCTTGATGAAGGGGATATAGTCTTCCATATGGGATCTAATGAAAGTGTTGCAACAATTGTCGTCGGGACCTGTCGACTATCGTTATCTAATTAAAGAGTCCTCGTACTTAAAGAGTGTCTTTATGTACCGAAAGTTAGAAGGAGTTTAATATATGTATCTAAGCTTGTTAGAAGTGTATATTCATCCCTTTTCTGTAATAAACTGGTCATAAATCGTTATGAAAAGCATATTGCGGATGGTGTTTTGATTTCTGGTGGACTCTAAGAATTGTGCGTTGATGAACATGTCATGAATGTTACTACCACTAATAAAAACCCTAAAAGGTCCATGGATGATGGAAATCATTAAAACATGATTGACATCAAAGGCTTAGTCATTTATCTATTGATAGGATCAATAGATTGATAAGGACATACCCTTAGATTTTCTACAGGTTCAATCTTTGCCTACCTGCAAACATTGTATTCGAGATACAATGACTACGACGTCTTTTTGTAACAAGGTTAAATGATGTGAAGGTATTCTTGACCTAATACATACCCATGTGTGTGGTCCCTTCAGTACCGCGACTCGAAATAGATATTGATATTATTTGATGTTTATTGATGACCATTCATGATATGGGTTTGTCTTCCTACTTCATCATAAATCATAAACCTTTGAAAAGTTTAAAGAGTTAAATTTGGTTGAGAGCCAAATCGATATGAATATGAAATGAATTTAATCTGATTGAGGTGGTGAGTACCTCCCAGATAATTTCAAGGAATACCTTAAAGAGAATAGAATTGTCTCAAATCTCACTCCCCCTTGAACCCCCCAGCTTAATGGTGTTGCTGAAAGATACAATAGGACCATCATGGATATGGTCCGCTCAATGATGAGAACAAGCCATTTACCACTTAATTTCTGGGGATATGTAGTAGAGATTGCAATATATATCCTGAACAAGATTCCTAGCAAGTCTGTACCTAAGACTCCTCATGAGATCTCGTATGGAATCAAACCTAGTGTTAAGCACTTGAGAGTTTGGGGTTGCTTGGTCCATGTGAAGAATATGGATGCAAGTAAGATACAATCTCGCACTCGAGAGTGCTACTTCATTTGGTATGTAAAGGATGGTATTGGATACCAACTTTATGACCTTGAGACTCAAAAGGTTTTCTTCTCTAGAAATGTAAAATTTGTTGAGGATGACTTCCTTAAAGGTCAAGAAAAAAATGAAGTAGACGAACTCATTGATTCCCCTGAGGATTCCGAGCTTCTTGAATAGGAGACCGAAGAGATAAACAAAGATGAAACACCCATACCTCTTCCAAGGAGTTTGAGGGTAGTTGCCCCACTTGAAAGGTATGGATTCCATGTGTTAGGTGAAACTGACAATGATCCTACTTCATTTTATGAAGCACTCGCGGATCATGACATGGATAGATGGATGCTAGCAATGAAGTCAGAGATGGACTCCGTGCATAAGAATTGTGTATGGACCCTAGAGGATCCTCCTTAAGGGGTAAAACCCATTGGGTGTAAATATATCTTCAAAAGAAAGAGGGGACCTGATGGGAAAGTAAAGACTTTCAAGGCACGGCTTATAGACAAAGGCTACATGCAGATAGAAGGCACCGACTACGATGATACGTTCTCTCTTGTGGCTATGATTAAGTCCATCAGGACACTGCTAGCTATAGCTGCATCTCTTGACTATGACATCAGGCAGATGGACGTCAAGACAACTTTCCTCAATGGATACCTCGAGGAGGATATCTATATGGAGCATTCCCAGGGCTTCATAACCGAGGAAGGTAAAGTATGCAAGTTGAAGAAATCCATCAATGGGCTCAAACAAGCTTCTCGTGGCTGGAACATCAGATTTGACGAAACCATAAAGAGTTATGATTTTGTGCAGAATCCTGATGAACCTTGTGTGTACAAGAAGCTTAGTGGGATCGCCATTGTGTTCATCATGCTTTACGTATATGGCATACTTATCATTGAGAATGATACATGGATGATAGCCAGCGTTAAGATTTGGCTATCTCATACCTTCGAGATGAAAGATCTTGGAGAAGCCTCTTACATCTTGGGTTTGAAGCTGTTCAGAAACTGAGAAAAGAGGATATTGGGATTATCACAACATGGGCACATTAAGAAAATTCTTGAACATTCCTGTATGGATAGTTACAAGAAAGGTTCCTCCCCTTAAGACATGGTATCCATCGGTCTAAAGGGATGTCTCCTTAAACTATTGAGGAAAAGAAAGCCACGGCCGGATGCCCCTATACATCAACTGTAGGAATCTTAATGTATGCCATGATGTGTACTAGACCAGATATCTTCCATGTAGTGGGAGTGGTAAGTCGTTACCAATCTTGCTATGGAGAACAACACTGGAATGCATTGAAGAAAATTTTCAAGTATCTAAGATGGATGCAAGATTATGTTTTGGTTAATGGAGATCGTGATCTCTAAGTCTTGGGATACACATATTCAAACTTCCAGTCGGATATTGATGATCGAAAGTCAACATCGGGGTTTGTGTTCCTGTTGAAAGGTGGTGTTGTGAGCTGGAGAAGTAAGAAGCAGTACACTATAACAGATTCAACAACAGAAACCGAATACATTGCCGCATCGGAGGTTGCAAAGAAGGCGGTGTGGTTGCGCACGTTCATCCTGGAACTTGGTGTAGTTTCCTCGGATACTCCCATCCCATTACTTTGGGATAACACATGAGCCATTTCTTAGGCGAAGGAACCAAGATGGCATTAAAAAAGCAAGCATGTGGAAAGGAAATACCACATCATTCAGGAGATTCAAAAGCGTGGTGACATCATCATCACCAAGGTGGCCTCTGCCGACAACGTTGTTGATCCTCTTACCAAACCTTTGACACAGAAGGTTTTTGACCAGCATATAAAGAGTATGGATTTAAGGATTGTATCTGAACGGTTCTAAGGGATAGTGGGAGATTGTTAGCCAGGTGAGCCTGAGGTGAACCATTCCTACAATAAATGTTATTGTAATAATTGATTTATCAATAAAAGTTATTGATTTTTTCACTCCCCTTCTAAAATTAAATTAATGAATGCACTTTAAGATCCCTCTGTACAATTAGGGATATGTACCATGGCCATCCTAATGATCATTCAGCTGTTGATTGAATAATTGAATCACAGAGGCTGGTGCTTGGATGGACATCTAAGGAGTTAGATTGAGGACTCATCAAGTACCGTCAAATGAATGTTAAGAGATGATCTCCAACCTAAGTAGTAGATGATAATCCTTACTCATTAGGCTGATATCTGACCGACCTCTTAATGCAGGTCCTCTGCATGGGAACAGAGATTCAGAGGTGTTAGATTAGTTAGATCAAAGAGTTGACTTAATGATATTGAGATAACCAAAGTCTTATGTCATATACTTTCGCGATATATGCAAACATCCTCTGATCAGAGACAGATGTGTTATTATATATCTAAGTATGTACATTTGACAGACCAATAGGTTGATGGCCTAACCAAGGTCTACACACTGGCGAGCTAGTGTGCATAGGAGGGCATATGAGCAATACGGTCTCTCAAAGAGATCATACAGGTTCACTTGTGAATCGGAAGACATGAGCTCACTCATGAGGTATTGAGACCGATCGAATTCCATGCATGGTCATCGTGATTTGGAAGCATGACAAGAATATAAAGGTATGATATATGCTTTTCGAAAGCATATGATCAGTACCAACTCCCAGTGACCAAGAATGAGAAACTTGATGATGAAACACTAAAGATGACAGTGTAAAATTGATCTATATCTTCGGGTTTATCATAGGTCTTCCAATATGTAGGATGTATAGGCATTAGAAATACATTAGGGTGATGTGATCACAAATGATTATATAACCATGACGCTTCCATTCCGAGGGAGTGATGAAACGGGTCTGGATTTTACTCACTCCTTTCAGTAGAGAAGTAATCTAATATTGGTCCAAGTGTTGGACATTATTTTGAATAAGATTCAGATGCAATGTGAAGATTAGATTTACGGTTTTGATTAAATCATCTATGAGAGGTCCATGAAATCTCGATTTGAGATGTGAGCTCAATATCCAAGTCACTATGCGTGGAACATACAATTGTCCTATCCTTGTCTCTAAGTATCTGCGAAGAAAGCGTATTATGCTTGAAAGAGTTCAAGAATAATTCCTTTATTGAAATTTATCTATGCATTGAGAAATGGATAATTAAATGTGATTATTATCATGAATAATGTGAATTTGATTCATAGTATTTGAATACATGAGAATGATAATCCACTATAATTAAATGTGATTTAATTATTGTGGATATGAATAATGTGGATAACACTATCTAATTATTCATATATACTATAAATATGATTTATAATATGCTAGAAAGAGAGAGACTATTATGATTTATATTTGATAATTAAGTATTGAAGTGAATTAGATTCACAATGGATGATTGATTTAAAATAAAATTACATTTTATTTTGAGGTGTGAATGGGATTCACATTTTCAATGGCATGATTGAAATATACACAAGATAATTATGAATTATTTTTGTGAAATAATTTACAACAAGTGTTGTTGTAAATCTTGGATTGTAAATCTTGGAGATATCATGCGATAATGAGATCCCATGAGTTAATGAGATCTCATGAGATAATGAGATCTTGTGAGATATTAAGGAGATACACCTATTCCACCTCAATAGGGTTGAGGGCCACCAATCTCCATTAGGAGTAGGGTGGCCGTCCCTCCCTTTTAGGGGATAAGGTTAATCTTCTCATTATCTCAATGATTAATTAATTAATTTGAATTGAAATTAATTATAGTGATTTATCGATATATGTATTTAATTAAATTTATTATTGTTGTATTTTTTACAACAACATCATAGCCATTGAAAGAAACACAAATCAATCTCATCCATTGATTTTGTGTTGTCCATGGATTGAGATCCATGGACTCCCAAAATCCTATATAAGAAGAGGCACCCCTTGCTCTTCGAGGAACAATTACAACAACTCTCTCTCTCTCTCTCATTCTCATGCCAATCCTTCTCCTTCTCCTTGAGTGGTCATCCACTCCTCTCATCAGAGAAGGTCACCTTTGTCGTCGCGTCGCCGTTGTGCTGCCGTTTCGACGACTCTTGGATCTCCATCTTCTTTGGTGCATCTCGCTCGTAAAGAAGTTGTTCAATCTTGTAGGACAAGATCAGGAGATCCATTACTTGGATCAACAACTTGCATTGCGAGAAACACGTGACTCATCTCCGTGCTCGCAAGGGTATCCTCCGATGGATCGGACTTGAGACTGGAGGTCTCTTCTCTTAGAGGCTCGATCACAACCATGCTACAAGAGGTATTCCTTTATCTATTGTGTGGTTAGATGAAAAGATTCAAGAAGTGTTCTTGGATCATGTGTTTTCGTCGATTATTTTATTTAAATTCTGCTGCATTGAGAAACTAGTGCGACTAGTCACTCTTGATCGTATATGATGTAATCTTCACGCTTCCATGATGCGCTTAAGGATTCTTCCATATCATTCAATAAGGCCAACAAAAGAATAAAGGAGATGAAATGGAGATTCATCACTAGGAAATTTAGTATTTGATGTTCGATTCGATGTACTTGTGCTAGCTAAAAAATGGTATTATCAATTGTGTTTTCTGGATGTCTAGAACTCTCTTTATGTTTTAAAAAACAAAATATGGGGTCTAACATCATAAAGATATTAAAGGTGGTCCCATCTCAGAGACATAGGGTCTAATACTTAAATGCAATTTAATCATGCATCGAGGCATAAAACTCTTAAAGGGAGCGAAGGTTATACAAATCTTAAAGTGAATTGAAATAAGGTTTTGTGGTCATACTTTCAAAAAGATAGGGATATTTGTGATATAAATTTGTCACGGACTCCCATGTGGCCTCTTTAGCATTCCAACTCTGCCACAAAATCTTGAGTAATGGGATATGCTTTTGTCACAACTTCTTGGTTGCATAATCTAAGATCTGCATAACTACCTCAAGGAAAGTTATGTTTGACTCAACTGCCGTCAAACACTTAAGCAGTAATCAATTGGTTGTATCACATCAGTCAGGTAAAAGACATGTCAGTCGACTAGTCAAGAGAGCAAGTCTGTTGGTCCTTTATGTATTATTGGAAATAGGTATACATAATCTAAAATATGACTATTGCAGACTACTATTAGTCGATTGAATAAAATGAATAGTCAACTAAATAAAGAATTAGTACAATGAACGGAAATGATAGTAAGCTAAGTTAACTAGAGGAAAATGACAGTCGACTAAAAACTAGAGTCCACAACCATGTTACTAAAAAGTTGCATTAGTTGACTGGAATAATGAGTTAGTCGAGTGAAGTTCTGATTATTTGACCAGCGAGAAAGAGTAGTCAGCTGAAAAGTTTATTGAACCTAAATTTTAAGCATTATACATGATAAAAGATATGGCTGAGGTTCTTTTACAAGATTATGAAGAAAAATAAATACTATTCTCACGAAAATGACATCTTCAACTTGACTTGAGCTTGAGTTCTTTCCTAAGCTTTTTGTTCTTTGTCTTTGAGTTCAGCTTGACCTTAAGTTCCTTAGCATTGAACTACTTTTTCGTTTAGATGGATCTTCTTATGCTCGAGATTCTCTTAGTTCATTTAACTTCATTCTTAAGCCTAGCTACAAGCTAAATGCACGAGATTTTTTATCATAAAAATATGCATGCTTATGCATGACCTAGCTAACAAAAACTTCATCCATCTTTCAACTGTTGTACTCAAAGCTACACCAGTCTTTTAAACTTTATTTTATTTGTCTTTGTATATTCACATATGTTGAATAAAAGAGGGCCGTGTCTAAACCTATGAATACCTATGAAATCTAATGCTTCATTTTAAAATTTTACCATTTAATATATTTTTGATGAAGTGTTTTCAATTTATAATTAATCAGATGCTACAAAATTTTGTGATCCTTATAGATATACATATCCTTTATTGATAAAATAAGAGAAATATATTAAATAAAAATGTTAGACATATATATATATATATATTAAATGCAATAAATAAAAATTTAGATGGTAGATCTAATATAAACTAGAATTCAGTTTAAAACTCCATTTTCTGTGCACGCAAATCTAAAATGAAAAAAAATCATATGTTTATTTTGAATTTGTACCAAGAAGATCAATATGATAATTTGTAAATAGCAAATTGTATATCTACATCAAACACACATGCACACATATATGCATAGTTTTTTGGGCATATGAATTAGTATATACAAAATTTTGAAACTTGACATTCAATTTTTCACTCCTTTGAATTATTAAAGTTTTGAAATTATATCAGAAAATTACAAAGAAATTGAAAATGCATTGTAAAAGAAATGTTATGAAAAAAATTAATGAAAAGGGATTTGAAATGAAAATTTATAATAAAATGTAAAGGAAATATAAATTGTCACGTGACGTGGTGCTAGATCCACGTGCTTAGAAGAAGCCCCCGTGAGCTCTTTACATGCTAATTACAAGGAATTTGATGTTGTGACCATAAATATAACAATGGCGAAGTCTACTCCCACTATAAGTAGGGTTGGATACATGTATTCTTCCTAAAATACATATTGAAAGGTTCGACTCTTTTGAATAGTAGGCACATTATACTACCACCAGCTTGATCTCGTTGTGTTCTTGACGCTAAAAGAGGTTAGTGATAAATGGTGTTCAAGGGTAAGTGGAGCTTGACACCATTACCGAGTCCATCAAGCATAGGCCATTGACACCATCCCTACACCAAGTCATCCATATGACATCTCACTCAGCTTCTCTTTATCACTACAAGAAAATGTCCTAGATGACATGACAACATGCGGCCGTCTTCGGAGATCGTCCCTTATGCAACCATATGGTACGATCAAAGGGTGGCCATCCCCTCCAATGTCAAGTGCTCCCGTCTACTGTAAGAACCTAAACGGTGACGGTCGCCTGTGACTGATGGCATTGCTCACTGGATTCTTTTTGTTGGAGGAAGTATGCAGAGGGGACAGTTTTTGGCTCGTATTTGCAATACACGATTCCACCATCTCCATAAGCGGTTCCATTGCAAATTATATCTGAGTTATAGTGAAAAGGGCTTCTCGAGGATGGAGCTTACCCTATAATGAGATAGGAAGAAAATGTTACCCGGATCGTGCTGCCACCACTATTACTGTGAATAAGTAATGATTAATATCGCAATAAGGACGTTATATCGCAATAAGGATGTTACAAATATAAGTGATGGAAGACACATATAAAACCGACAAAGTATGAGAGGGGGTTATAAGAGTGGTGATTACTCTTGGCAACATCGACTAAAGCTAAGCTCGGGACATTACAAATGATAAAAATCTAATAAGTTGTCATGGTCAGTCTTCCCCGGTAATGGACCAAAGATCTAAACGTAGGATGTTACAAATGGTATCAGATCCTGTAACTCTATTTTTGAAAACGGTATCCATAAACATAAGCAACCCCTAAAAAAGACAGGAGGAAAACTTACTCAAAGCATGCAACCGCTATATTATTGGAAATAAGTCATGCGACATATCGCAATGAGAACATTACCGTTACACATGAGCGAGGGTGTAACACCCAAAATATGTTCCCACGTGTAAAACTTACAAAGCGTGAGAGTGAATTATAAAATCGGAGATTACTACAAGCATTTTGGTGGTTTGTCAAGACCTTAATGCAGGAAATTGTCATGGCTAGTCTTCTCCAATAACGGTTTGAGGAATTAAACCCGAGACATTACATGTATAAAGCTGCATAGCTTCTATGATTTATTTATTTTTCTTTATACATCGGATAATTATTTTCTGTAGGCAATGCAATGAGTGGAGATGGATTCTGGATACTTAGGATGGAAGTGCTCTCACCTTTATAATTAAAAATTGGACTACAACCTTAATTTGCTCTATTAGCACGTCCATACTTTGCTTTTGATTTTAAAATCGATGTCCAATTCCAATCGAATTTCAATCCGAGAGAGGATAATGCCAAAGAAAAGATTCATATATCACTCCTTTGTCACGTCCATATATTTCTGTGCTCTACGGGAAATGCTTTCTGTATCCATACTATAAAGTAGAGATATTGTGGATCAATCCGTAGTTATCTCCACTGTCGAACCCAAATAAAAGTATTATCCACAGGCATTAAAAAAAACTAGAGGATGATGCAGTTCCTTTAAATATATGCATATCCTTATCCATGGATATGGAATCTTACTATTATAGAAAGATAGTAATCTTGTAGATATATGCAAATCCGTCCAAATGAGATCATGTGTACATACAGTTCAAGTTATTGGAAATAAAGGGGAGCATGCATGCACATGAATGAAAGATTAGGATACTCATAATTATATTCTTATATTAAATACTATTTATTGGAAGCACTTGCGAAAATTGAAGTTCTGATTATTTTTGTGATCAAGTTTGGAGTACCAATTACAACCGATTTCAATATGCATAACAAGGATAGAATAGCTGACCAGATTTCTGTAATAAATTTGGTATAAGGAATACTCAAATAAAATAAATACACTGTATATATCACAATATTTATATAGATTATGGTTACAAATTAATATAAAAATATTGTTAAATGGATATATAGATACCATATTAAAGGATATCAAGACAATATCTCTATTTTAAAAGTCATAGGGATATAAATATATTGAATATATTTGATTGTGGATCTTATACAATGTATATATGTTATTGTGGAGAAACAATCGATTCTTATGTTTATTTCATAGGTCTACGATCTCTTATATAAAGAGAAACCCTATAGAGTGAAAAAGGAGAAACTACATAAAAGACCCCAAAGGTTATATGACATCAATAACCAGAAAATATAGTAACTCTAACACTCCCCCTCAAGTTGGAGCATATATGTCGATCGTGCCCAACTTGGAAACTAAATACAATAAGAAGTGCCATCGTGAAGATGTTTGTGAGTTGTAGTTTAGTGGAGATGTGTGGAGTGCTAATCTATACTCCTTGTATTGCATCACAAATGAAATGACAATCAACTTCAATGTGTTATGTTCGTAGAAGCATATATGTTCGCTCATGGAAACCTGTTTTGTGGTAATGTACGTAGAAGACTTGTTGTCGAAGTATAAAGGTACATGAGTAGCAACTAAAAGTCTAAGTTACTTTAAAAAGAGACAATCCATGTAATCCCAAAGGTGGTTTAAGGGCATTGCTCTGCATTTTACCTCTGCACTTGATCGGGAGACCACTGTTTGCTTCTTGCTTCACCAAGTGACCATGTTGGCCCCAACAAAATGGTGTAACATCTAGTAGATCGATGATCCTTAGGAAAACTGGCATAGTCAGCATCTGTATAGGCGGAAACATTAGTGTGCCCATTTACCCCATAGAAAAGTCCACATCTGGGAGATTCTTTCAAGTATTGAAGGATCAGAAGAACATCTTGCCAATGACTATAAAGGTATCTTTCCATGTGTAGACTAGCTCTGTTCACAGCATTTGATATATCTTACCTAATAACAATGAGATAAAGAACTTTGCCCACTAGGCTTTTATACTGTGTAGTATCCTCAAGCACTGGATCAGTAGATGTGGAATATTTTCTCACTCCTACATGGATGACAGACGACTTGCATCCATGTAGTCCTGCCTCAGCTAGAATGTTAAGGCAATACTTCCTTTGTGAGATATCGAGTCCCTCTATAATATGTATAACATTAATGCCTAGACCCGTCATGTAAAAACCTTCTAGAGGATGGTCTTGGTTTCTGAAATGCCAGCTTCATTATCTCTTGTGACAACCATATCATCAAATATAGACAACAAGAATGGCAATACTAGTAGACCATCATCTGACAAAGACAGAGTAGCAAGGGTGCTCATCTTAGTAGTGAGTCTACCAACCCATGCCATGGGGCTCTACTTCAGGCCGTAGATGGCCTTGCGTAGTCGGCTTACACAATCCCTCTCAACTACGTAATCTGGTAGTTGCATCATGTATACCTCCTCGTCATGGTAACCAAAGAGGAAAGTGTTCTTCACATCAAGTTGGTAAATAGGTCAGGTCTTGTAATCAACAATAGAGAAAATGGTGTGTATCAATCCCATTCTGGCAGCTAACGAGGTCTCAAAGTAATCAACACCAAAGGTTTGTCTGAAGCCTTTGGTAACTAATCTGGCTTTTCAACCTGTCGATGGACCTATAAGGTGACTGCTTGGTCGTGAAGATCCATCTGCAAGCCACGATCAAACTACCAGGGGGCACACCACAAGATACCATGTGCCTCGGGAGGTAAGTACATCCATCTCCTCATCCATGGTATGTTTCTAAATCTGATCTTTCATCATACTATGATGATATCTGGAGACAGAAATAGCATTTAGGGCATCTGCAAACCTCTTGTCACATCTAGGTAAACGATCAGTAGAAGTAAAAAGTGACATAGGGTGATAAGTACATTACCTCTTTTGCTTGCAGAGAGCTAACAGAAGCTCCACTGATACATCCAAGGCAATAGTGGGGGGAGCACTTAAAGTGGTAATATTGTAATGCACAAATGGGACATGCAAGGGAACATGAAAATGTGTAGAAGCAGGTAAGTAAAAGGTATGTCAGCCACAACCTGTGTGAAGAAGCTCGTTTGTTCGAAGAAGGTGAGATCAAATGACACATAGTATTGACACCAACATGAGTGTAACATCAATACCCTTTCTAAGTACAAGAGTACACAAGAATGACACACTTGATAGCCCGAGGTGATAACTTGTCAGCTGCATGGAAGTTATGAACAAAAGCAATACAACCAAAAATTGTAGAGGTAGAGGAAAAGAAGACTCACTAAGGTATAATAAAGAGAATGGAGGTTCTCCTTTAAGAACAAAAGAAGGGGCACTGTTGATGAGATGAAAAATAGTAAGGATGACATCCCCCCAATACCACTTAGGAACCCTCATTTGACTAAGAAGAGATCTCGCAATATTAAGCAAGTGTTGGAGTTTCCGTTTCGCTACCTCATTCTATTGCGAGGTATATGGATATGAGATTTGGTGAACAACCCCATGAGATGCAAACAATGATGTCAAGTCCTATTGAGTAATTCAAGAGCATTGTTTGTTCGAATGATCTTAACTAACACATGTAGAAAAAGATATTTTAACATATTAAAAGAAATTTCTGACAGTCTTATTAAACTATGAATGCTCCTTTATTAGATATACCCAAGAGGATATACTATAATCATCGAAAAGACAACACAATAGTGATGACCACTCAATGTTCGAATAGGATAAGGTTCCAAAAATCACAACGAATAAGACCATAAATACTAGTACTATGAGACAATACAAATTGGAAATGCTGGTAGATGATGTTTACTGAATGGACACGCCTCGCACTGAAAGGGCTTTAAAGTAGAGAGTTTATAGAACATCATGGAGAGAGCTTTGGCAGAAGAATTCCTAGTATAGAAGCCACAGGAGCTGGTCTTCAGAGATGGATGCAACCTCGACAAATGATGAATCTACGATTCTCATTTTTTATTCTTTTATTTTAGCTTTATCTTTGGGCAAAAACATCTGTGGATTGGTGTAAATACGATAACTTACCATTATGCATGTCTTTGTTAGTATTGCATATTTTACACATATTTTCCAAAAAAAAGAATAAAGAGAAAAGAAAAAGGAAGAAGGATTTATTTAGAATAAATATCGACTGATCCAAATCCCAAAGAGGTCAAGCCTTGACATGATTGACAAGAAATAAGTAGAGGGAGATAGGGTACATTGTATATTGTATATAAAACCTATACCTACAAATAAATATTTACTTTATACTCTCTCACACCTGTATATACCCTTAATAATAAAATAAAAATAATAAAACACACAAAAATAAAAAATAAAATCCACAATTTATTGTACAAAGCCATACATGTATGTATATTATACAAGATTTATTTATACATTTACGTAAATTATAAAAATCAAATAAAAATATTTTTACAGTCCTCAAATTATTAAAATATAAAAATAAAACATATTTTTGACAAATGATAAAATAAAAATACATGTATGTAATACATAGGTATATTATACATGTATATAATACATTATACTGTATATACTGTACATATGATGTCATAAAAATAAATAAAAATAATAGAAAAATAGTTTACAAAATAATATTTTTTATTTTAGTCACTTTTCATTTTAAAATCATTTACTATTTTATATTTAATGTTCTTTTATTTTATAAATTGATTTCTGATTGGTCCACGGTGAATTGTTGACCTCAGTCAACCTCGCCTCTCAGCTGACCTGGCCCGGTCCACCTTCGTCGGACCCGTTTTCTCCCAATTACCTTGATTGGGTCAAACCTCCATTTGCATCGATTCTTGCACTCGAATGTTCTCCTTGGATCTTGATCCTCACAGATCCCAAGGAGCAGCAAGATCTATCTAGGGTTTTGTGCGAGCCTCCGATCATTCTAGACCCTAGCCTTCCCCTATAAATCATCTCCTCCTCTCCCCAAGATCGGTAGCTCATTCCTCGTGTCACCTTCCTTCCCTTAGCACCTTCAGCATCGTGACAGGAGCCTTTAGGTATTTTTAGGAGGTTGAATCAGTGATCGGGTGAGCTTCCTCAGCTCGTGGTCCGAGCTCTTCCCGTGACAAGCCTCCCGTCCTTTCATAGCTTGGTAAAGACTATGACCTCGTCGACCACCTCTCCTGAAGTTCCCAAGATCTTCAGAACCTCAAGGTATCCCCTTTTCTCTTCCATTTTCTCATTTCCCTTCGATTCGGTCCATTCCACTCTGTCGAAACTCCGCTTGCTCTGACCACCGAGTCTGGAGCTCCGTTACACAATCTGCCCCAGATAGATTGATGCGTTGACCCACCCATCATCTTCTAACACTTCCTAACCATCCTTAGACCAGCTCATCTGAGCTGGATTAGGGAGAGACCTCCTTCTTCCATTTCCGTCGGAGGTCGAAACATCATCTACCATTGCTTCCCTTGCTTCTTTCGCAAAAAAACATCGACCGAGGTTTTACCTCCGATCCTGGAGTCTAACTGCAGGTTTAAACACATGTGGAGAACCATTCAGAGCCCCAACTGATATGACGGAGCAGCTCCAAGTGTTGCATCAACTTCTCCGACCATCCGACTGTCCATCTCCCCATATGAGCCAGCCACTCAATGCGTCACACCTTCACGAAGCAGCCGGATCCCTTCGTGACTTCATCAAAGCTGTGGATCACCCTCCACACTCGGGTGAAGTTCTTCTGAGCCAACTTCATCTAGTCGTCGTCCCCGTCACTCGATCGGAAGTTCCAAACCTAGTTTTGATCCAAGTCGTCTGCTAGCATCTTATTCTGATGGTTGGATCAGATCTGGGCCCCCATCTGCGCCGCATGCTCCTGCCACCTATCAGCATCATCAGATATCCAGATACTGGCTTATCAAAGCCATACATCAACACCTTTCGCAGAACCGTCATATCCTTTAGTAGAGGCACATCAAGACCACACACCATAGAATGCACATCGTACATGCCTTAGGGTAAACTTCACCTTTTTCCCCGTAGTTTATGTCATTTCATTTCAGTATAATGATTGTAATAATTAGTTAAAAGTATTTGAAGTTAGACCCCTTTAGTTTTATTATTTGCACTTTAGTCCAGTTGAGTTTCAATCACGTGTGTCCGCGCTTGTTTTTCTAGGATATTTGCAACATTTACCTTGAACTCTTTACTTGTTACAGAATGAAGTTGATGTTCTAAGTATTTGCATATATACCCCTGATTGTCTGGCTCACGTGTTGCGCATGCCGTTTCAAGATTATTTGCATAGTGACCCTTAAGTCTTTAATATTTGTTATCTGATAGGGTCTAGAACTTAATAATTACAAAGAGGTCCCTATGAGCTGTTTTTAACTACATGTCTTTTATTTAACATAATAAATATTGAATCAACTCCAATAATTACCTAAAAACTACCTGTAGTCCCTGATTGCATGTATTATCTTTAATAATTTTCGCTTGTTGATTTTCTTGTATTTTATATTATTAAAAATTTAAAAAATCCTTAAAAGTATCCTGATTGTCTTTGGGAAATTATAAAATTCTAAATATCACCTAAAAATTCCATAAAAATTAGGGTAGTCATCTTTTTAGTGTCTTTTATCTCCATTATTAATTTTGCTTAAAAATACCTTATAAAAATCATAAAAAAATGCAAAACACTCTAAAACTTAGAAAATTATACAAAATTGTAAAAAATCCAAAAACCACATTTTCAGTCCCTTTATATAGATATTTACCTATATTTTATCATAAAAACCACCTCCTGGAGTTTTGGGCATTTTTATTATTTTTAACTTGCAAATTACTCATGGTTGTGTACTGTTTGTTATTTTTTTATAACTTTTTGATTTTTAAAAAATTACAAAAACAATAAAAAATTATATAAAATTTCCAAAAATAATATAAAATATATGAAATACAAAAATATTTCTATTATCATTTTATGGATAGTTTTGATCTCTTAGAAAAATCTAAAAATATTGTTGTGTGTCTTTTTATCACTTGTGCTTGTTTCTCACTTATTAAAAAAATCAAAAATTTGAAAAACTAAAAACCACTAAAAAGCTTTTTATTCCAGAAATCTCACTACTTCGCTTCTAAATTGCTCCTTGTGTTCGACCCTGGTCGCTATACCAGGTAAATAAAAGTAGCGAAACCGCTTACATTTGATTGTTTCATCTCTTAATGGTTTGATTTTTCGGTTGATCGGTTTGATTGATTGAGGATAATGATAATTGATTTATTTATTCCACCTTTCTCTGGACACTAGAATGTCGTCGTTGCCAGGGAGAATGACTTAGTAGTTTGATTTCAATTTTTTCCTGTTTTTGTCTCTATTTACCATAATTATTTCTGACCTTATTTTGCACTGCTTTTTATGTGAGGGAACCATCGGAGTATGACTCGATCTATTTTCTTTGGAGGGACCAACACAGGAGGAGGAGCGGAAGACAACATGAGTAGTTATTTTCGATAGAGTCATTTATTTTGGTAAAAACTATTGTAATAGCTTAGGCATTGGGACATTAGAGTCATTTATTTTAGCAAAAACTATTGTAATAGCTTAGGCTTTGGGACATTCTCTGGACACTTGAACCATTATTCTGGGCCTGTTTCGTTCAGTGCCGGTGTACTCGGGGGACCTTACCAAGTTTTTTTGTGATTTTCTGCATTTATTTTCTATTTGATTCCTGAGGATTTGGCCCCTAGATTTAGGACTTTTATAGCTTGAGCTCAGTAAATATCTAAGGTCCAAACATCCTAATAGACTATTTGCTCCTATAGATCGTATTTGGACTTAGTCAAATAAAGAAAAAAAAGTTAATTTAATCAGTTAAGAGACCACGTGCTGAGAGAGTCCATATACAACACTTGCAAGACACAATGTGGTGGCACCGATCGACATCTAAGACCTGACTCTGGTCTCTTCTCTGATTAATTAACTACCAACTCTTCCTTCTTATAGAAGTTGCTCATCTTAGGGATGATTTCCTCGTGCATCATATAGATTAGTTTTATTTCTATCTTTAAATTTGTGTGCAGATCACCCTGCATGTAGAGTGCTGGATCAAGGTACACATTTCTATCTCTACATGCATCATTGTGTTTAGTCGCGCATTGACTTTTTCATCTTCCTCCCCCTGTTTTCTTGGACTTAAATAAAAAAGAAATAAGAAAAATTTTTAGTCATTGCATTATTCAGAAAAATACATAAAAAGAGATAACCAAATAAAATCTTGGATTGCTAAAGTAAACTTTACCTAAAACTAAGCTTCACTAAAAAATTCTTATTTTGGGGAGAGTAACCCCCTCATTCTCTGATTTATCTGCAGAGAGTTGAGTGAACCTCACACTAGGATAAAGCCATGCTTGAAATATCTTTAGACTACTAGTTCTAAAAATGATTAGCTATTTCTCCAGTGAGGGTCTGTGGCTAGCCAGTAAACAGTCTGTATTCCCTTAACAGAGGGTGTGGTTCAGAGGACACCATGTAAGCACGATCCTCAAGCAACATGTAGCCGGAAATGGTCTGTACTTGCACCTATATTGGCTTGGAAGTAGGCACAACTAGTCGTAGGAATCCGGGTCAGTCTCCAGGGAGAATTGGATTCCTAACAGCTCGCTAAGTGCTCTGATAGATTGGATTGTCACCAAAAATAAAATCTGACAAGATAAACGACTGAAATGTTACGGTCATCATTGTGTTACGTATGTAAATTGGGGGTTTAATTTCTCATTCTTCTTGCATCACAGATCTAATCTTCATAAATCCCCACATCACGATGTTGGGAAGGAGATCTCTTAGGCTGTCTCTAGCAATGCTGCTTTCTAGCACTCCTCCCCATTAATTTAGGGCAGATTCAGAGAGCTCAGACCCATGCTCTGAACCCGAATTCGCCTCCACCACGTTCCCCTTCGACCATCCTTCTTCCATACATGAGATACAGACTAAAAGGCCAGCACAACTATATGTTCATTTGACAACACCTGAGCTAGGGTCTTTTGTCTTTGCAGAGTACGGTGAGATCGCCAACAGTGAGAACATGACTGATGAGCAACTGTAGACATCATCTTTTGTATTATATCAGGCCGCCATCAACAACATGTTACTAGCCTCCTTGGTGACCATCCATCGATAGATCAAAGACCAAGGTATATTCATGGCAGAAGTGAGGAGAGAGCTTACACAGATGTGAGCTGGTCGAGATGAACCAGAATGACCATCCGATGGAGAAATACCAAGAGCTGAGGGAGGACGCCAGGATGAGCCATAGGATCCAGCCAGACCAGCATGCACCATGAGACAGTTTCACAACCCTGATGTGATCCTTACACACCGATGGATCCAGCAGCCAACCATCTTGGGTGACTTCGAGCTTCGCCCTCAAACCATCCAACTATTGCCTAAGTTTCATGGGCTATCCACTAAGGAGCCCCATCTCCATCTTCAGGAGTTCGAGATGATCTGCAGCACCGTCCACGATAAACTGGTGGATGAGAACACTATCAAACTTACCGCCTTTCCATTCTCCTTGGTTGACAGAGTAGCGTATTGGCTAAAGCATCTTGGGAAGGTGATCACTACTTGGGAGCAGCTTCGGACCGAGTACTTGAACAAGTACTATCCACTCGCCCGGACCAACGCAGCTAGAACCATCAGAAGCTGGGATGGAGTGCCTCCAATAGACCATCAGAAGCTGGGATGGAGTGCCTCTAGTAGCCATGTCTGTGCTGAAGGTTGTGCTGGGATGAAGTGCCATGACCATCCCAGCTTCTGATGGTCTACTGGAGGCACTTCATCCCAGCACAACCTTCAGCACAGACATGGCAGGACAACCAATCACATGGCCCCAATACTCCGAACAGCAGCAACACGGTCCTCATCCCCAGTATCAGGGACATTAGTAGAGACAACAACAACTTCATCAGTAGTACTCCCAGCCTCCCCCTCACTACCAGCAGAGCCAACCTCATTTCTAGTTAGGAAACCCATCCGGTTCTCATACATACTAGTATGAGAACCCAACCATTAATGATCTCATCAGCATGTTGACAGACCAACAAGTTACCTTCCGAGGAGAGATGGATGAGTTCCGGCAGGAAATGAGAGATATAATCAAGGGCAAGGGTGCCATACCTGCTCAGATTGAAACTAACCCGAATAATCTGAAGAGAAAGTTTGAGCAGGTACAGTCTATAGAGATCGCCTCTCCCGATGATATTTTGGATAACACTTATTATGTATTTGATGCTGATTTTGTGACACTTATGAATGTAGGAAGCCAACCGACGGTGACTCATCTAGGTGACAGACCATTGCAGATGCTAGGGTGCCAGGCGATGTCAGGAGCGATACTGATGTCGCTTTCTATGATGATGATGGTGGTACTGAAGCCACCAAGGATGTTGATCCATACGATAGTGCTGAGGCTGTCGAATTTCCAGTTGCAGATAGTGGTGCTGAAGCCACCAGTTCACTAGTTGATAGGCCAGAGCGCAGTGTTGATACTACAAGATCAGATGTTGTTGGTGGTACTGATGCCACGAAGAGTTCTTCTGTTGTGTTGACCCCTCCTGTACATGAGAATATTTTTGAAAAAATACAAAAAATGGGAAAACTCTAAAAATCAAAAATATGAATAAAGGAAAGGTTCTTGTATCTCTTGTGAGTCTGCCTCATGTTCTTGATGATCTATGCATGGATTCTAACATGTTGAATGATTAGGAACCTACTCATAACCCTCGTCTATCTGAAGAGGGTCCTCTTTAATCTTTCCTCAAGCACTCTACTTAGGGAAAGGCCTAAAAATAAAAAATCCCAAAAAGTGGCACCAATCAGAGTTCAACGAGCAGATGATAGACATATTTCAAATACAGATGATGCTTCAGGAGGCACTTGAGAACATCCCTATATTCTAGAAGAACTTGAGAGAGAAGACCACAATACATAGGAAGAAGAGGAATCACAATGCAGAAATCCATGTGCTCACCCGTGCCACCTGCTTTCCCATCTAGAATCGATTGCCAGCGAAAAGACAAAATGCAGGAGCCCCCTATGTAAGATGCCATATTCACGAGCAGCGGTTCGATCATACTCTATTAAACAACAACTCTTAGATTATCCTCCTCCCGGCTGCCTTACTTGGCCGTTTCGAGTATGGCCCTCTTAGATAGAGCAGGACAGTCCTTTAGTTCGTAGATCGATTTGTTGAGAGGTCGAAGGGGTTATAAAGGACGTTGTTGTCACAATTCAAGGTCTGAAATTCCTTGTGGACATTGTTGTGTTGGACATGGAGATCCCTGAATCTGTGATCGACCCATCATTCTAAGATGACTGTTCTTGGCCACAACCAAGGCAATATTCAATCATGATAGTGGGAAGGTATACTTTTGCGTCGATGGTGAGAGTATACATATAGGACGACCTATCTTGCTCAGAGCAAACCATCGATTAAGAGCAGATGACAGATGTAGAGCTAGATGTCTACAAGAAATGTGATTTTATGATTACCAATGATGGAGCAGTATGGACAGATCTAGTTTCATGAGCTCTTATTGCACCCTCAGAGACTGCAGAGCCACATATGATAGCTGATGAGAGTTCAGAGAGCATATTCATGGCACATGACACTTTAGAGGCTGATGATTACGGTCAGGGTAGCAAAGCAGATTATATTTCTTGTGATTCAGATCCCTTGGACTCAGACACTGATTTTGACTGGCAAGATTTTGAAGAATATTTACCTTGTCTGATTACTACAGATCCCACAAATAGGATGGAGAGCGAGACAATACAGTTGACAAATACACCAGCAGGGCCATCTTCGTCGGATTTACGGATTCAACAGGAGTTCTCACATGCAGATTTGGTATCTTTCACACAGACTTTTCAGAGGCCAGATTTACCAGCTCCCACTTTGCCTGAATTGAAGACCTTGCCATAGAGTATGAAGTACATATTCCTTACGGGTGAGCCAGATATGTCTCTAATCATTATCTCAGCTGATTTGAATGAAGACCAAGAATCTCGTTTGATGGAGGTACTTGAGAGAAACTGAAAGGCAATCAGATGAAATGTACCTGATCTCCAGGGGATAAGTCCGGCTTTGTGCTCCCACCACATTTATCTTGAAGATGACGCCAAGGCGACGCGTGAGTTCTAGCGGAGGTTGAACCCGAATCCTCGAGATGTAGTCATGAAGGAAATATCTAAGTGGTGGAGCATTGATTTTATCTACCCCATCACCGACTCCAAATGGGTTAGTCTGTTGCATGTGGTACCCCAGAAGACATGTATAACAACATTTGTGAGCGAGTCTGGAGAGGAGATAACTACACGAGTACTCACTTCTTGGAGGCTCTGTGTGGACTACAGACGATTGAAACATGCCACCAAGAAGGATCATTTCATGCTACAATTTATTGAACAGATTATCGAGAGGTTAACTGAGAAGAGTCACTATTGTTTCCTTGACGGGTACTCGGGGTACAATCAGGTGGTCATAGCGCCCGAATACCAGGAGAAAACAACTATTACATGTCCGTTTGGAACATATGCTTTTAGACAGATGCCCTTTGAATTATGTAATGTCAAGGCCACATTCCAAAGGAGTATGATTTCCATCTTTTTGGACATAGTAGGAGAATGTTTAGAGGTCTTCAAGGATGACTTTTCGGTCTATGGCGATGGGTTCGATGCTTGTCTTGCTTGCGTAGATCGAGTACTTCAGCGTTGCATAGAGGTCAACCTTGTGTTATCTTGGGAGAAGAGTCATTTCATGATAACTCAAGAGACGACCCTTGGTCACATAGTCTCCAATAGGGGCATGGAGGTTGACCGACCAAGGTCGATATCATCAAGAAGCTTAATCCACCGTCCAATTTGAGACAGTTGCGGTATTTTCTGGGGCATGTCGGTTTCTACCGATGGTTCATACATGACTTCAGCCGAATAACCTGACCTCTTACTGATTGATGTGCGCTAAATCAACTCGGGTTAAGTAAGAAATTAAAGCGTCGCTGTGTCCTAAATCAAGAACAATCAAGAAAATCAAACCACTAAGAATGAAACAACGAATGTAAGTGATTTCGCTATCTTTATTTACCTATTATAGCGACCAGGGTCGAATACAAGGAGCATAAATAAAAGCCAAGTAGTGTGATTTCAGGAATACAAATCTTTTTTAGTAGTTTTTAATTTTTAAATTTTTTAATTTTCAAAATACATACAATAAGCACAAGGAATAAAAGACTCACACACACACACACACTCTCTCTCTTTTTGTATTTTTCTACTAGGTAAAAAGAACTCAGAAATTTATGATAAAAATATTTTAGAGTTTAATATGTTTTACATTGTTTTTAGTTTTTTTTTTTTAATTTTCAAATGTTTTTGTAATTTCCTAAAAATCAAAAAGTGACAAAAATGAGAATCAGTGCAGAGCTTGGAGTAATTTGTAATTTAAAAATAATCAAGTGCTTAGAACACTTGATTGAGATTTTAATGATAAAGTAGATTTCATTATCTACAAATAGTGACTGAAAACACTATTTTTTTATTTTTCTACCATTTTATATAATTTTTATAAGTTTTTGAGTGTTGTGGAATTTTTATGATTTTTATATGTTATTTTTCAACAAAAAAGATATTGAATCTAAAGGAGGATAAAATGCAACTATCCTAATTTTTTATAGAATTCTTCAAGGCTTTTTTGAAGTTTTATAATTTTTCAAATACAAACAAGATACTTTTTAGTGGTTTTTAAATTTTTAATAATATAAATTAAATGAAATCAACTAGCAAAAGGCATCATAACTAACGCACGCAATTAGAGACTACATGGAATTTTTAAAAAATTTTTGGGGATGATTTAATATTTTTTGCACTAAATAAAAGACATGTAGTTAAAAACAATGCAGACGAACCAAAATGTAAATATGTTAAGTTTTGTGGCCTAGGAGATAAAAAGCATTAAAAGTTCAAGATCACATATGCAATTAATCTAGAAAGAGCATGCGCAACACATGATTCGCAATTCACAGGGGCATAAGTGAAAATACTCAAAATATACTTTTATTCAATAACAGATGAGAGGTTCAGGGTTAATACTGCAAGTATACCATAAAACACGTGGGGATGCACATAAACTCAACCAAATTGGACTAATGTGCAAATAAGTGAAGCAGAGGGTCTAAATAACAATTGTTCTCAACTACATATTACATTTATTGGACTAAAAATAAACAACATAAATAATAGGGTGAAAAGAGTAGTTTACCCTTGCAGACACGTGGTGCACACGTAGCGTCTCTCTGACGTACGGTCTGATGATCGTTGGCAGTGCAGATATGTTGGTCTGGAAAAGCAGGTAGGTGTGCGGTCAGATCTGCGGGCTGAAAAGGATCTGACGTCTCGCAGTGCAGCTTGGTTGGAATCTGGAGAACGGGTTCAAATCTGGCGATTAAGAAGGGTGCTGGAAGAATAGGTGGATGGGGAACTTCGACCAGTGATATGTGGCAATCCTCTAGTCGGATCGAAGCTCCAAAGGGTCCGACACCTTCGCAATGGCGCTCTGCGTCTACTTGTTAGCTCCAATCAAGAGATGGACGGTTGGATAGGCAAGGTGGTGGTACACCTCTTGGATCTGCTTTGGAGAGAGAGAGTTGAGGTTTGGTTAGAGCCTTTGCATGCGTTAGGACCTGCAGGGGAACTCGAGGCTCGGAGGTAACTCCTTGGCCAGGGGTTATTTCAAGCTAAACACTAGAGAAGCGATGGGGAATGGGAAGTGACGTCCAGTGTATGTGGAGGATAGTACGTCTAGTCCTAATCTTGCTCCAGCAAGCAAGATATAGGGTGATCAGAATGCTACCAAGGTTGGAGGATGGGTCGACGGCGATATCCGTGCGGGATGATTGATGCGATGGAGCTCCAAACCTACTGGTCGAAGCTAATGAAGTGCGATAGTGAAGGCGAACTACATTGAAGTGGAAAGGTGAGATGGAGTGTAAGCAAGGGCATCTGAGTGGTCTGTGATGATCAACAAAGTCAGGCAGAGGTGGAGGCGGGGCTCCTTGCCTTGATTCCGATGTGGAAGGCGGAAGAGGCTATACACGACGGATCTCCGACCACGTTAGTCAGCTTCGGCCAAGAAGTCACCAAACTTCACTCCGAAGGCTCCTCCGAGATGTTGTCACTCTACTGGAGATGGCTGGGGAAGAAGAAAGAGGCAAGGCACGAGCTGCTGAGCTCGGGAGATGGAAAAGAGGATATATATGGGATAACTAGGGTTCAGAAAGATCGAAAGATTCATCGAAACCCTAGCACGATCAGACCGCGCCTAGGGATCCGCGTGCATAATGAATCATATGAGTGTAATCAGGTGCACGAATCAATGCACGAGGAGATCTGACCCGATCGGGAAAAGGGGAGAAAATAGGTGCGGTGAAGGCGAAGCGGGTCGGGTCAACAGGAAGGCAGGGTTGACCGAGGTCAACACGCTGATGTGGACCAATCATAATGTGAGAATTTACAAAATAAAATAAAAAATAGTAAATGGATTCAAAATAAAAAAATGAATAAAAAAATTTATTTGTAATTTTGTGAACTATTTTTCTATGATTTTTAAATTTTTTTATGACATATCAAAGTATATATAGTATGGTGTATTATATACATGTATAATATACCTATATGTTATATATATGTATTTTTATTTTATTAGTTTTTGCAAAAATACATTTTATTTTATTTTATTTATTTACAACATAGTTTGGGAGTATAAAATGACTTTTATTTAAAATTTATAATTTACATAGATGTATAAATAAATAGGTGGTGTGTGCAACTATGTAGTTTTGTACAATGGATTGTGGATTTTATTTTTATTTTATTTTGTGTTTTCTGATCTTTATTTTATTTTAATTTTATTATTAGGGCTATATACAAATGTTCGAAAATAAATTTAGTATTTACAATGTTTAAAATAAATATAAATATTTATATGTATAGTTATTATATACATTATGCACTATCTCTCTCTACTAAGTTCTTGTCGATGAGGTCAATTAATGACCTTCTCTCGGGGTTTAGAACAATGTGTATTTATTCTAAATACATCTTCCTTTTTCTTTTCTCTTTATTCCTTTATTTTTGGAAAATAAGTGGTAATTATGCAATATTAACAAAGAAATGTACAATTATAAATTATTGTATTTAGATATGATTATAGGTGGTTTTGCTAAAAGATAAAGCTAAAACAAAATAATAAAGAATGAGAATCTTAGATTCATTATCCCCTATACTTTACCTTTGTTAGTCCCTTAGCAAACACTTATTTGAAAAAGAAGTGAAAATACGAAGAAAAGAAAAAGAACCAAAGTTGACTATTACATTTATCTTCATTAAATTGGAGTTTGGAGCTTAGTCATTCCTTTAGATTATTAGTTTGGCGTAAACTTATCGGGAAATAGGTTTAAGACTCAATAGTCTCTGAGTTCCATAGTTCTATGGTCATGACTCCTTAATACCCAGATCAAAACAAGTCTACATACGTAAACTCTAATGACTTTGAATCTTTCCTTGTACTGTGTAAGTGATATATAGCTTCCCACCTCAGAAATGGAAAAGAAACAACCTCCCTCAACAAGGTAACTCTAATCCCCTAGTATAGCAACTCTTTCCTCGAGGAGCAGGGTATTTCCTTCTACGTTCAAGTACAACAAGCTCAAGAAGAGGGGGAAAGAAGAGAATGGACCATGACCAGTGTAGCCATGTTTCCCTCGGAGCTTAGCTAGTGTAGCTAAGTATCAAGCCGCAAGCTTCCACGAGATGAGACGGTGGAATATACAAGCTTTGCTTATTTACTATATACACTCTGGCAAGCATTTTTTTTCAACCAGGCCTGTCCCCTTTTTTGAAGTCTTTCACATTTTTGCACTTTTTTATACGTGCATATATACAAAATATCTACATGGTGCAGCATATACGTAAGTAGTTTTTCTTCTTGAACAAGTACACTATCCCTCTTTTGAAGCTTTATTGCAACCCACACTCTCTTGTCTTTAGACCTCAATGCCACTAGACCAAATTGAAATGCACATCCCTCCCTAGAGGAGGACGAGAGGTTCCGGCTAGCTGTACTACCCTCGTATGCTACTCCAAGCCAAAGGATTCTGCCTCCTCACTACCTCATCCTTGTTGAGCTACGTGTAAGGTGTTTGTCCAAGTCAAGCCATTGTCCTTGAGAGTCATGCATGCATTGTTAAGTGTTCTACTTAGGCTCATCAAAATGACATGTGAGCATAGCCTAGTGGGCTCGGAGAATTAAGTAACTATGGTCCTGAAAAGTCTTAACCCCAAATCCTATAAGATTCCTCTAAAGTTAAGTGGATTAAGGTCTTAACCAAGAACCATTTTTCAATTTAATTTCAGACTAGTTTAAATGTCAACCATGATTCTGAAGAATGCACATGCAAGTATATTAAAAACTCTTTTTTTTTGAAATTTTTCAGAATATACAAATTTTTATGGGAATTTTGATTTTTCAAATTTTTAGGTACTTTGAACAGATAAAGAATGTTTTTTACAAAGATATACACATATATAAAAAGGTTTATATTACAGGTTTTATGTACAAATTGGATTTTAGGGGTAGCTTATGGTTTTTAATGTACACATACATACAAGTAGTTTTCATACCCCATGTTTATTTCTTTATGTGGCAAAATACTTTTGCAAATTAGTTTTCCAAATATTTTTCAAAACTAGTTTTGCAAATTGTTTTTTGCAAACTTTTTATTTTCACATAATTTTCAAAAATTTTATACTATATACATAAATTTTGTTGTAGAAAATAATTTACAAATATCTTAAAAACAACACATTTTACAAACATTATTACAAAATATTGTACAAAAATATTTTTTTTTGCAAAGATTTCTCAAAAATATCTTTAATAGCCATGTTATTAACACACAAAGTACGAGTTATGGCTAAAGTATATATTCAATATATACGACAACCCCCTATACTTAGCTTGAATGATGTCCTCAGAGTGATCAAAGAATGATAAAAGAAGACATAACTCATGTTGACTATGGGGAAGTGAAAAGAATTATATACTACAACAAAAAATGAAAGAATAAAAGAATCAAATGAATAGAAGTCAGTGATTCCCCTATACTTAGGATCAAGTAATCCTAAGTATAGAAAACTCTACTCACAAAGGAAAATCGAGGAGTAGAATGTACAGATATTACCTCCTCTACACTTAGGGTAAAATATACCTAAGTATAGGCAACAAAACAGAGGTAATAGAATCAAATAGACGATAACATATTCAATACCTCCCCTATACTTAGGGAAAGGTGAACTCTAAGTATAACATAATCATAAGATGAGACTCGGGTGTTGAACAACAAGAATGAATGATATAGACATAATGGATCTATACAGCTACAGAGTAGAAGTGAAAATACGTGTGAGATGCAAATGATGTGAGTCAATGATCACATCTCATAAAAAATGAATAGGGGCAATGTCAATGACATGCGGATCATGATCAAGATATGGCTTCAGGCTTTGACCGTTGACTCAAAAGGTGGAATCAGATGACAAAGCAGATATATCAATGCTTCCGTTGTCGTGCACCTTTCTGACCATGTATGGTCCCTTCCATTTACTCTGTAATTTCCCTAGAAATAATCTCAACCGTGCATCAAATAGCCATACTCTCTGGTTCGGCTCAAACTGTTTATGACTGATGTGGGAATCATGCTCTATCTTCACTCTATCCTTATATTGTAGGCTACTTGAGAACTTTGTGTCTCTCAACTCCTCCGAGGCAGCCAATTTTGCTTCCTTTGATCTCCTACACTATTGGGATCTAATAATAGCTCTATAACTACTCAAAGTGACTTATGCTTGATCCCCGACGGTATGTGGCATGGCATGCCATAAATGAGTCGTAAGGGAAATGTGCCCAAAGGTGTCTTGAAGTAAGTCTGATAGGCCCACAAGACTGAGTCCAAAAATTGTGACTAATCCTTTCGGTCTGGGCAGGCAACCTTATGCAGAATAGTCTTAATCTCCTTGTTCGAAGTCTCAGCAAGACCATTAGTCTGTGGATGATAAGGAGTGGCAACTCTATGGTCAATGCTGAACTCGTTAGCAAGGGCCTTTACCTTGTCGTTGATAAAATGAGTCCCTCCGTCAGAAATCAAGACTCTAGATACCCCCGAACCGTGAAATTATATTTTTCCTCAAAAATTTACAAACAGTCTTTGCATCTACGACTCGGGCGGGGATGGCCTCAACTCAACGACTAAAATAATCCACAGCAAGCAGAATGTACTCAAAACCCTAACTCGTATGGAATGGACCCATGAAATCGATGCCCCATGCATCAGAAACCTCACATAAGTGAATGGGTTGCATCAGAATCATATCTCTTTGTCTACAAGTGTCCATCCTTTGACAATTAGTGCACCTCTTTACGCATTCATTTGAATCCTTGAAGACAGTAGGCCACCAAAGGCCGGATTAGAGAACTTTCTGTGTTGTCCGTCTTCCAGAATGATGTCATCCTACCCCAAGCTTGTGGCAATAGGTGAGGACGCTATGGTGCTGCTCTAGAGGAATACACCGATGCCAAACACTATCTCCCCCCCTCAAGTTAAATGGTGGGATCCTCCCAATGGTACCACTTGGACTTCACAAGGAAGGTCTCGAGTCCCTGCTTGGGTCAATCCTGTGGAACTTTCTTAGCAACATGATAGTTCACAATGTCAGCGTACCTTGGAAGCGAGGTGATAGCAAGGATCACCTCGTCTAGAAAATGTCTCAATGATAGGTGTGGTATGCTCGGAATCCTCAAGATGCTCTAATTGGGAGAGATGATCCGCCACCACATTCTCAACTCTAGGTTTGTCTTTAATCTCTATGTCAAACTCCTGGAGTAGAAGGATCCATCTGGTCAATTTGGCCTTGGCATCCTTCTTTGCCATTACATACCAGATGGCGGTGTGATCTATGTAAATCGTCACTCTAGATCCAAGAATGTAAGATCAAAACTTATCCAAAGAAAAAACTATGGCCTGCATCTCTTCTCAGTCACAGTATAATTCCACTAAGCGGCATCCAAAGTCCAGCTAACATAGTGAACAAAAGGCAATCCATCCCTCCTCTGTCCAAGCACAACCCCTATGGAAAAATCAGAAGCGTCCGCCATGATCTCGAATAGGAGAGACCAATCGGGTAGATGAAGGATAGAGCCTGCACAACTAATCCCTTAGGAGTCTCAAATGATGTAAGATACTTATCATCTACAAGGAACTCGATGTCTTTCGTCGGCATATCAATAAGAGGTCAGACAATCTAACTGAAGTCATGTATGAACGGTCGGTAGAAAGCGACATGCTCAGAAAAGATCGCACCTGTCATAAACTGGACGGTGGATTGAGCTTCTTGATGATATCCACCTTGGCTAGATCGACCTCCATCCCCTGTTGGAGATCATGTGACCAAGGACTGTCCCTTGAGTCATCATGAAATGACTCTTCTCCCAAGATAAAAGAAGGTTGACCTCGATGCAATGTTGAAGCACTCGATCTAGGAAATTAAGATAAGCATCGAACCCATCCCCATAGACCAAAAAGTCATCCATGAAGACCTCTAAACATTCACCCACACTGTCCCAGAAGATGGAAAGCATGCACCTTTGGAATGTAGCCGGGCATTACATAGACCAAAGGGCATCCGTCTAAAGGCATACATTCTGAAAGGACATGTGACGTCATTTTCTCCTGGTCTTCGGCCGCTATGGCCACTGATTGTACCCCGAGTACCCGTCAAGAAAACAGTAGTGACTCTTCCCAGATAACCTCTCGATAATCTGATCAATAAATGGTAGCGAGAAATGATCCTTCTTGGTAACCTGATTCAATCGTCTGTAGTCCACACAAACCCTCCAAGAAGTGGGTACTTGGGTAGTTTCTCCTCTCCAGACCCACTCACAAGTGTGGTGATACACATCTTCTTGGGTACCACATGCAATGGACTAACCCATTTAGAGTCGGAGATGGGTAGATAAAATCAGCACTCCACCACTTAGATATTTCTTTCATGACCACATCTCAAAGATTCGGGTTCAGCCTTCGCTGGAACTCACGTGATGGATTGGCGTCATCTTCAAGATAGATGTGGTGATAGCACAGAGCCGAACTTATCCCATAGACGTCAGCTACACTCCATCATATTGCCTTGCGGTTTCTCTCAAGAACATCCATCAAACAAGATTCTTGGTCTTCAGTCAAATCGACTAAGATAATGACTGGAAACATATATAGCTCTCCCGCAAGGAGTCTATACTTCATGCCCTGCAGTATGGTCTTCAATTTAGGACAAGTGGGAGCTAGCAAATCTGGCCTCTGAAAATTCTTCGTGAAAGCTACCAAATCTACATGTGAGAACTCTCGTCGAGTCTATAAATTTAACGAAGATGGCCATGCATGTGTTTCTGTCAACTATGCTAGCTCGCTCTCCGTCCTAGCCGTGAGCTCTGTGGACATCAGACACGGTAAATAATCATCAAAATCCTGTCAATTAAAATCCTTGTTTGAGCCCGAGGGATCTTAGTCTGAATCACAAGAAATATAATATGCTTCGCTACTCTGATCACAATTATCAGCCTCTAAAGTGTCTTGTGCCATGAGTGCACTCTCTGAACTCTCATTTGCTATCATCTGTTACTCTACAGTGTCTGAAGGTGCGCCAAGAGCTCGTGATGCTGGATCTATCCAAACTGCTTCATCGTCTGTAATCACAAAATCACACTCCTAGTGGACATCTAGCTTTGCATCTATCATCTCCTCTGAATTGGTGGTCTGCTCTGAGCAAAATGAATCTCTATCTCTAGTCTCATCAATCGTCTCTATTTGTACACTTTCGCACTCGACGCAAAAGTACACCTTCTTGTTATAATGATTAGAAATTTCCTTGTACATGGCCAAGAACGGTCGTCCTAAATGATTGGGGGCATCGATCACATATTTAGGGATCTCCATGTCCAACACAACGAAGTCCACAAGAAATTTCAGATGCTAAATTATGACAACAACGTCCTTTAATAACCCCTTCAGCTCTTAACAAATCATTCTGCAAACTGAGGACTGTCCTGCTCTGTTTAAGAAAGCCAAACTCGAATCAGCCAAGTAAAGGCAACGTGAGGAGATTAATCGAGGAATCGCTGTATAATAGAGTCCGATCAAACCACTGATCGTGAATGTGGCATTTGACATAGGGAGCTCCTTCATCGGGTCTTTTTGCAGGCAATCGGTTTTGGATGGTGAAGCAGGTGACACAAGTGAGCACATGGATTTCTGCATTGTGATTCCTCTTCTTCCTACGGATTGTGGTCATCTTTCTCAAGTTCTTCTGGAATAGAGGGATGTGCTCAAGTGACTCATGAAGAGTCAGGTGTATCTAAAATCTGTCAATCATTTGCTCGCTGAACTCTAGCTGGTGCCTTTTTTTGGATTTTCTATTTTTGGTCCCTTTCCAAAGTGGAGTGCTTGAGGGAAGGGGATAGAGGGGCCCTCTCCAGAAGGACGAGGGCCAGGAGTAGGTTCCTGGTCATTCATAAGACTAGAATCCATGCAAAGATCATCAAGCACAATAGATGGAATAAAATGAGATACAAAAACCATTCCTTTATTCATATTTCTATTGTTTTGAAGTTTTTTCTATTTTTTCTATTTTTCCAAATAAATCCTTAGGTACAGGATGAGTCAACACAACAGAAGGACTCTTGGTAGCAACGGTATCACCGACAACATTTGAACTTGCGAGATTAGTACTACGCTCTGTCCTGGCAGCTGGAATATAGGTGGCATCAGCACCACATTCTGTAACTGGAGATTCGATGACCTCAGCATCGTCGTCTGGATAAACATCCTTGGTGGCTTCAGCACCACCATCATCATTGTCATGATGAGTGGCATCAACACCGCTCCTGACCTCGTCTAGCATTCTAGCATCTGTAGTGGTATATCGCTTTGACGAGTTGCCGTTGGCTGGCTTCCAACCACTCCTAAGTGTCAAAAAATCAGCATCAAATATATAAAAAGTATCATACAAAATATTAATAGTATAGATGGTCTCTGTAGACTGTACTTGCTCAGACTTTCTCTTCAGGTTATTCGGGTTGGGTTTGATCTGATCGGGTATGGTAGTCTTGACCTTAATCATCTCCCTCATCCCTTGACGGAACTCGTCCATCTCTCGTCGGAAGGTAGCTGATGACCAAGCTAAGCGACTAAGGTAAAGTGTCTAAATGATCGTTGCGACCTCAATCACTCAGCTAGGTCAATCAAGAAAAAAAATAGACCACCAATAAAATGAAAATCAACTCGAAAACACGATAGCGGTCGTGCTATTAATTTAACCTGGTATAGCGACCAGGGTCGAACACAAGGAGCATGGGTTGGCCTCGCGGCCTACGAAGTAGTCAAAAAGAAATAAAAGAAAATAAAAGGAATGTTTTTTGTGGTTTTTAAATATTTTATTTTTTTTGGATTTTTAATGTATTAAGAAACTAATAAAAGCAAAGAAACACACACTTCAACAATTTATTTAATGCAATAAAAATCAACCAAAAATTCTAACAACAATATTTTTATGTGTTTTATAATTTTTACTGTTTTTGGTGAATTTTTGGGATTTTTCTGATGTTTATTTAATTTTTTTTAAAAAATAAGGACTGAAAATGTAGGTACTGTCCAGCTGAGCGAAAAGGACCTAGATAAAATACCTAGAAGCCCCAATTAGCCTGAAGGTATTTTTCCTGTATAGAAAATAAAACAAGGAAAAATTGGGCACCTAGATTATTATTTTTGGATTTCTAATCTATTTATTAGAATTTTTATAAAATTTTAAGTGTTTTTTAATTTTTAGGTGTTTTAAGCAATGAAAAATAGCTAAAATTGGCTAGAAAATCAAGCAAGCATAAACAAACAGTAAGTAAATTTTTTGTGAATTTTAGATGAATTTTAATATTTTTTTGTGATTTTTAAACTTAGACAGTAACAAAATTTGAGGTTTTTGAATTTTTAGAAATATCAAAATAAAACAAAAATGTCTCCAAAAATCCTCGAAAATTTTACACTATGGCAGGAGCCATGTGTCCAATTTTCGATGGATTTGGAGGTGATTTGCTATTTTATTCAAAAATAAAAGGAGGGCACTGTGCACAGGGACCTAAGTGCAAATACCCGAAGTCCTGGGGGGTCTGGTGCAAAAAAACACAGGAAGTCTCGCGCGTCGCGTGTGCCTGAGGCACTCAGGGACCCAAATGAAAGGAAAACAAGTTCCGAGGGCTATTTGGTAACTGGTACCAAAAGCCCAGGACTTGTTTGCAAAATACCCAACAATATACGCACATGCACAATAAATTCACGCACAGGGGCATAAATGCAATATTCCAAAACTATTCATTCATTAAGTAACATCACAACACTACAAGGGCATATAATGCAAATAACCCAGACAACCACGTGACGAAGCACGTGTCACATCATACACAGGGGCATTACTTTAAACTAAATAAAGAGCAAGGTCCTCTATGCAAATATCACAAAAACTAAACAACTGCCTAAAATATTTACAGGACTAAACACTAAAGACAAAACAAGAGGGGGCCTAAGTAATATTTACCCCTTTATTAATGGAGCCGCTGGATGGATGCCACGTGTAGCATCTGACGGTGACGGTTGACTGGCGCTCCCAAGCTAAGCTCCTCGGGCGAATCCGACGGCGAAGGCTACGCCACGTGGTGCATCGGACGGTGGAATCTCTCTGTGGCTAGCCCTCTCGCATCAGACGGTCCAGATCTCCTCTCCAAGGATCTGACGATGACGGGATCTCCTCAAGTGGGCGGTCGAGATGCAAACTGAAGGTCGAGGACGATCGGACGGTCGGGGAAGATCGAGGAAGAACAGTTCGCCGGCAAAGTTCGCCGGCCAAGGCGCACGCTCCTGACCTCCCCTGCTGCCTCTGGAAATCGGAGAAGCTCCGGCGTGACGCTCCGCAGCGGATGGTGTCCTCCGATGACCCAGCAGAGCTCTGGGGAGCTCCGGCGAGGTCGGCGGAGGTGAAGCTCCTGGCCCGAATGACCCAAGCCCTTAGATGGGATGGGAAGTACCTGCAAAGTAAACCAGGAGACTCGCGGGTCGAGGGCAAACTGCCTCGACCCGGCTAGGCGGGTGGAGATGGTCGGTGGTGCGGCATGGACGAGCTCCGGCGAAGGGGGTAGATGGAGGAGCTCGAGTCCCAGCTCCTGTGCGAGCTGGGTTGAATGGGTATGCGGAGAAGATGCGCGGGAGGAAGGCGAAGATGAATGTGGATTCCGATGATCGAACGAAGCGGTGTGGTGGTCGGAATCGGCGAAATGCGACGGCGGAGCGATTTGGGGGTAACCTAAAATTAGCGAAAAAGAAAAGGCTAAGGGTCTACCTGCGTGGCTGAATGGGCTGTGGGCGAGCTTGCGCAGCTCTAGGTCCTCCCCTCAAGGAGCGCCGACGTCCGAGGATCGAGCTCCACCTCAGGGCGGAGCAAGGCGGCGATACTCGCCGGATCGATGGGTCACTGCACCTCTCCTCGCTGCGACACTTGTTGGAGCAAGCTGTCACTCTTGCCAACACAGTGGAGGTCACTAGGGGGTGGAGCGAATGGCCAAAGATGCGAATGGAGGAGACGGAGCTGGAGCTTTATACGCTGGAGGGTCCGGGAAGAATGGTGCGGGTAGGGCGTTCTGGAGCGCGAATATCGATGCGGTAGCTCCGGCGAGGGTCTCGGATATGTCAGGAAGGAATCGGACCCGGGAATTAGGCGAGGGTGAATCGGGTTTAAGCGCTAAAATAGGGGGAAGTCGGGTCGGGCGCCTTAACCCGTGGGAAGTGGTCCTGGGGGGGGGGGGGGGGGCAGTTGACCTGGCGGTCAACAATCCCCAGGACCAATGGGTAGCGGCCACGTGGATGGAATTTGGAAGTGAAATTAAGGGTAGCTAATGGCCGAATTAGTAAAAAGTTAAAACATGAAGTATTTTTATTTTATTTTCTTCTATTTTTTAGTGATTTTTAATAAATTTTTCAAAGTAAAATAAGGTATGTACATAGTAGGGTTAGGTATAGGTATATATACAATATATAGGTTTTGAATTTTTTATTTTTAATTGTTATTTTTATACAATTTTATTCCCATTTTATATTTTATATATTTATATTATAAAATGAGGAATAAAAAGACATTTTTATTTTATTTTTATTATTTATGTACATAGGTGAAATAAATGCATATGTGTATTTATATACATGGTATATTTACAAAGTCTTTTTGGATTTTTAGTTTTGTTATTTTTATTTTGTTTTTGTTTTAATTTATTTTATTTATTGACATCATATAATAAAGAGTATTTACAAGATTTTTTAGAATTAATTTTATTTATTTACAAAGCTAAATAAATATAGATGTGATGGTCTATATACATGGTGAGGGATGTTTTTGTCTTCTTTTTGATTTTTGTATTTTTATCTTGTTTTTATATTTATAAATATATATAAATATTTACAAGCCAATTTGAGTCTATTTTTGTGAGGAAAATACTTTTATTTATTTACATAAATATTTACATACATGAGCCCCTATCTCCCTCTACTTTGGCTTTTATGCGGTCAGGCCCATGCTGAGCCCTCCCTTGGGTTAGGTTGCTCAATATTTATTCTAAATATTTCCCTCTTTTTCTTTTTAATCGTTATTCTTTTATTTTTGCACAAAAACATGCTAATTATAGGTTTTTACACAATGCATGATTTTGGTAATTATTTCTATTTACAACTATATACATGCATTTGCAAAGGTTTTTGTAGCTAAAATATAAGAATAAAGAGTGATGAATGAGTATTCATCAGTAGCCTGCTGGTCTTTCAACATGCGGGCGAGATCATCAAGGGTTGGGTTCTCATACTTGTGTTGATGAGAACTAGATGGGTTGCCTCGCTTAGAAATTAGGCTGGCTCTGCTGTTGGTAGTAAGGAGGAGGCTGGGAGTACTGCTGGTGAGGTTGTTGTTGCCTCCACTATTGTCCCTTATACTGGGGACAAGGACCGTGCTGCTGCTGGTGGGAGTACTGGGGCTATTGTGTTTGTCTGCTCTGCCATGCTTGTGCCGGAGGCTACTACTGGGATGAAGTGCCTCTAGTAGACCATAAAAAGCGGGGATGGTCATGACGGATCTTGGGCTATGATTAGTACTAGGAGTACCAAATCCTGTTGACGTCCATCAATGGCTCCTGTTGCTCGTGGAGTGGTGGGGGAAGGCTGCTAAGGGCTGATCCGACTGGTATACCACCATCTGAGTGTCTGAAGAGGGTGGTGGTGGCTGGTGCTGCTGGAGCGGCTAGATCGGCTCTGCCTGAATGTGGTGAACTTGACATTACGAGGCAGAGGGTTGGGAAGTGCTACTCCCTCAGTCCGTGACCTAAGACGGGGCTAGGAAGCCATCTGTGCCTCTTGGAGACACATGATCTCGGTCTTCAGGTCACTCAAAGTTTGGGCCAGCTCATCAATTTTCCTGAGCTTATCCAGGACCTAACACTGCTTCTTCTCAATGATCTCTATCCGGTCCAACTTTTGGCTAGGCAACCGACGACTCTTCTTGTGTTGTTGCTGATGAAGATGTAGAAGGACCAGCATCTATGCGTGCAATCCTCTGATAAGAAATCGCCTGTGGGAGAGGCTTCCTATGAGTGTAGATACGGGTCTCGGACATCACTGTGTAGTTTTCTTCCATCTCCTCATAGATGGCCCAGACCTGGTCTTCGTCCTTGGTGAAGTAGGAACCTCCACACGAGGTGTTAACTATACCTGTAGCTTAGGTGTCAGCCCACAAAACAAACTCTAAACGAGGTTGGGCTTGTTGATCTCATAGCAGGGACACCTGTCGATGAGCTCTCTGAAACAATCCTAGGCTTCATGGAACTACTCATTTGAGATCATAGTGAAATTGCTGATCATAGCTCTAGCTACATTGATGCGGCCAAGTGGATAGTACTTGTTCAAGTACATGGTCTGGAGCTGCTCCCAAGTAGTGACCACCTTCCCTAGGTGCTTAAGCTAGTAGGGTGCTCTATCAACCAAGGAGAATGGAAAGACGATTATCTTAATGGTGTCCTTATCCACTAGTCTGTCGTGGATCGTGCTGCAGATGATATCGAACTCCTTCAGATGGAGATGGACTCCTCAGTGGCTAGCCCATGGAACTTGGCAAATAACTGAATGGTCTCGGGGCAAAGCTGAAAGTCGCCAAGGATCTCGGGCAGCGGGATCCATATGTGGGTAAGACTTGCATGAGGATTGTGCAAATACCTCATAGTGCGTAGTGATATGGCCGGATCCTGTGGTTCGTCCTAGCATCCTCCCTCAGCTCTTGGTATTTCTCCACTAACAGGTCGTTCTGGTTCATCTCGCCCAGCTCACATCTGTGCAACTTCCCCCCTCACTTCATCCATGAATACTCCTTGGTCCCTGATCTATCTATGCACGGTCTCCAAGGAGGCTAATAGTGTGTTGTCTATGACAGCCTGATCTAATATGAGCGAGGAAGCTTGTGGCTGCTCATCAGTCCTTCCCTCACTACTGGCCATGTCCCCGATCACTACAAAGGCAAAAGACCCTAACTCAGGTGATGTTAAGTGAACGTATAGTTGTGCTGTCCTCTCAGGTGGTACCTCAAGTGTGGAAGAAGGGTGGTCGAGGGGGAACAGGCTGGAGGCGAATTCAGGTTCAGAGAGCGAGTCTGAACTCTCTGAAGCTGCCTTAGATGAACGAGGAGTGCTGGAAAGCAGTGTTGCCAAAGGAAACCTAAGAGATCTCTGGCCCATCATCTCGATTTGGGAATTTATGAAGACTCGATCTGGGAAGAAAGCAGGATGAGAATCAAACCCTCAATTCACCAACACAATACAATGATGACCGTGAAAGTTCGGTCATTTATCTTGTCAGATTTTATTTTTGGTGACAATCAAATCTATTAGAGCGGGTTAAGTGAGATGTTAGGAGCCCAATTCTCCCAAGAGACTGACCTGGATTCCTAAGACTAGTTGCGCCCACGTCCTAACCAGTATAGGTGTAAGTACGGACCGTTTCCGGGTACCCATTGCTTGAGGATCGTTCTTACGCGATGTCCTCTAAACCACCTACTCTGCTGATCAACGCAAAATTTGCCTCTTTAAGAATAGATAATTTTCGTAGTATAGGAGACAATTTGGTTCGTCAAGAACCACAAACGTTGAATGTTGTGGAAAATTTTTCTTGGCAAGTCTACCAAGGTCGAACACAGGGAACGGTGATTCTTAGTTGTGTAGTTTTAAATTAAATTAAATAATTAATTAATGCTAATGTATTTCAGTGTCAAAAATAAACACAAAGGAATTCTATGATGAAGATGCGAAGAAATAAAAAAAAGAAATGAAGTACATGATCTTTGCAGTATACGATTCAATCCTCAACGAAATGTATCAATTAATTCTTGAGAGATTATCACATATAGAAAGAGATTAATGCCCAGAAAGATTTATCAACTCCAAGTTACATGTAAAGTGTTTAATTAATGAGCTCCTATCAAAACTTCCATGTAAATTGCTCCTCAAAATTTAATAGTTGATCAGACAAATAAGTAGTCAAATATATTTATCCTCGATTTAACCCTTACTCAGATTAAATTATTGAGAATAATCCACCTTGCTAGCAAGGAGTTAATCAAATTAAATTCCTCAACTAAACTCATGCAGAAGACGTCGTTAATTTATCAAGCACAAATGTGTCACAATTAGCCTGCATATGTCAACAAAGATCCCTAAATGATGATTATCAATAAGCAATTTCAGATCTGTCGACAAACTATGCTAAGTGGTAAAGCATGAAAAAAGCTTCAAAATGACATATTATATGCTAAAAACAAAGTTCGTATGAGAAAGATATGCTAGAAAGAATTTGCAGGGAATAAAATATAAATAAAATAAAGTTTTCCCTTCAAGAAGGTCCCTAGATTGGACTTATCTTCAATTTCGATAAGTTGGAAAGCCTTTCTGCAATTTATCCATGGCAGGGGCTTATATGTAATTTCTGAAATTGGTGGAGTACGGATGCAATTTACCCCAAGCGCACGTGCGATTCATGTGCGACTGGAGGCTCGGTTGGCGAGGCGGAGGTTCGGGCGATCGAGGCAACATGTGGAGATGGTTGGAGGCTCGGAGGCCCCGAGTATGTGGTTCGGTGGTGAAGCTCAGGCTCGGGTGGTAAGGCTCAGGCTCGGACGCCCAAGCCTTCGTGGCAGGCTGCTAACACTTCGGATGACCTGAGCCTCGAGGCTGGGACCAAGGCTCGGGTCGGCTGTCGTGGCTTGATCAGGGCTGTTGGATCAAGGACTAGCACTAATCCAACGACAATTGTAGGATGAGGGCAGCCAGGGCGGAGATGCGATCGCTGGTCGAGGCGCTCGGAGGGTGGAGGTGTCGAGCGAGCGAGCGAAGGCTGAAGCCCGATCGACGGGACGGAGGAGCTCAGCTACTGTGGTAGGTGGAGGTGGAGGCAAAGTAGCTGGCGGGGATGAGACGAAGGTGCTCGGGGATGACGGGGCGGCCAAGCTTCGGCGGCGGAGATGCAGAGGAGCAGGGGCTCCGTCGATGGGCATTCGACGACTGGAGGAGACGACAATGTAGGTGTGGAGGTCGGCGACACAGAGTGGAGCAGAAACTGCATTCTGGAAGGATGGAGAGCTGGAAGGTGTCTCCGATTATCGCCTCAACCACAGGGCAAGACCACAACGAAGCTTCGGTTGTTTGGAGTAGCCACAAAGGTGGGGAAGACTCTGTATCTTGCCGCGAGGATGGGCTCGAGCCGCTGTCATCGGTCGAGCTTGTTGAAGTACGGATGGATTTAGAAGGCTGGGGTAGAGGGCTTTTTATAGGAGGCGTGCAAATAAGATGGAAGGAGCATTACGTGCGAGGAGGGAAGGAGTCGTGACAGCACGCGTAACGGTTGGAGGAGGAGGCGAGGGCGACGTTGGCCGTTCATGCGGGGTGGGGGTTGGTAACGCCTGGAGGAAGGGGAATGGGGTCACGTGCCTTGCACGTGACCAACGAGGAGGAGAGGTCACGTGCGCGACACGAGACCTGGGAAAGGAGAGAGAGTGGGACGAGGTGGGGCTGGCACACCCAGGGACTGCCCATGGCACCCCAAAAAATTTCAAAATTAAAAAGGTAAGAGAAAATAGAAAAGAAATAGGAGAAAACCTCAGATCGAAAAATTTCCTTCATAAAAGTTGTTCATCTCGACGTGATCTACAACTTTCATTAACGACTCGTGACAAAAGAGGTCATCTGCGTGAAGTAGTATTTTTGATGATTCTCCATGTGTATAGAAAATCGACTTTTTGATGTTTTGTAATTTTTTTGATGGTTTTAAAGAGGATAAAAAATCTAGAAAAATTTGATAAAATACAATAAAATTACTTACATACTAATTTATTTTTTTGGAATTTTAATAAATAAAAAAAATGAGAAAGAAAATACAAGTACGAAATACGAAACTTTTATACAAACTCACCACGAACACTTGGACTCAGTCAGTTTCTTTGATTTCAGTCTTAGTCTAGAATTGGATTTTTGTGTCGCTTAATAAAACTTTCATCAAAGAACACAAATGATAAAGAAATAAAATTAAAAGGGTTAATTATGTACATAAAAACTTCGGTCGAAAATAGCAAAAAGTTAAAATGCACAAATGAGGCCCAAAACCCAACTTTCACATATGAGCTCCGAATTTTACGGAATTAGTCTTATTTTGAAGGTATTTGAAAATGGAGTATTTTAAAATGAGTAGACCAAAATCGGACACTATATGAGGGAGATATGTTCGTTTTAGTCCATCAGATGTGAAATTAGACTTTGGGATTATTTGACACTTATTTGAGTTAGTATTTTTTGTATTTTTTATTTAATATTGTTAGTAATATCTATACAATGGAGTGATTTGGGGTCAATCGGAATTAATAAGAATTAATTTAAAATATGAGAAGTTAGCGACTTTTTAGACTAATTTACAAATGGAATTTTTAATGCAATTATGCATGATAAAATGCAAATATTATTTACACATGTATGTATGCTAATGATGCTCTATTAATGATTAAATGCATGTGAGTTTTAGGAACAGAGCCTAATTGACCAATTTTAGCATGATGAATACGAGATTCATCATCTGCTAAGGGAATACAGACCGTTCACAGGCTACCCATAGACCCTCATTGGAGAAATGGCTAATCAGTTTTAGAACCAGTAGTCTAAAGAGAGTTCAGGCATGGCTCTATCCTAGTGTGTGGTCACTCAACTCTCTCTAGATAAATCAGACAATGAGGGGGTTACTCTCCCCAAAACAAGAATTTTTCATGAAGTCTGATTTTAGGTAAAGTTTACTTTAGAGGTCTCATATTTATTTGGTTATCTCTTTTTATGTCTTTTTTTGAATAATGCAACGACCAATAAATTTTCCGATTTCCTTTTTATTTAAGTCCAAGAAAATAGGGGAGGAAGGCGGAAAAGCCAATTTGTGATCAAACACGATGATGCATGCAGAGATAGAAATGCGTACCTTACTTCAGCACTCTACATGTAGGGTGATCCGCGCATAAATTTATAGACATGAATAAAACTAATCTATATGATGCATATGGAAATCATCCTTCAGATGAGCTTCTTCTATTAGCGAGAAGAGTTGGTAGATAAACAATCAGAAAAGAGACCTGAGTCCAGTCTTAGAGGCCGATCGGTGCCTACCACAATGGGTCCTGCAAGTGCTGTATGCGGTCTCTCTCGACGCATGGTATTTTAACCAATTAAATTAGCTTGTTTCTTTATTTGACTAAGTCCAAGTTAGATCTATAGGAGTAGATAGTCTATTAGGGTTCTTGGACCTTAGCTAATTACCGAGCTCAAGTAATAAAAGTTTTAGATCTAGGGGCTAAATACCAGGGAATCAAATAGAAAATTAAAGTCGAAAAACAATCGAAACATAATGAAAAACTTGGTGAGGTCCCCCGAATGTATCGGCACTTGGCAAAACAGATCCTGAAATAGTTCAAGTGTCCAGAGAGAGTCCAAATGTTCTAGATTATTACAAAATTTTTCTCAAATAAATAACCCTATCTAAAATAACTGCTCCTGATAACTTATGCTCCTCCTGTGCTGGTCCCTCTAAAATGGACTAAGTCATACTCTGACAGTTCCTTGCACAAAAAGTCAAGCAGAATAATGTTAGAAAATATTTGTACTAAATAGAGATTAAAATAGGCAAAAAATGAAATTAAACTACTAAGTCGTGCTCCCCGGAAACGACATCATTATGATGTTCGCTAAATCAACTCAGGTTAAGTAAGAAATTAACGCATCATTGTGGCCCAAATCAAACCAACTAACAATCGAGAAAATCAAACCACTAAGAATGAAACGACGAATGTATGTGATTTCACTGTCTCTATTTACCTGGTATAGCGACCAGGGCCGAACACAAGAACCACAACTAAAAACTAAGTAGTGTGATTTCAGGAATAAAAATCGTTTCTAGTGGATGTTAATTTTTCAATTTTTAAATTTCAAAATAAAGACAATAAGCATAAGGAATAAAAGACTCTCTCTCTCTCACACACACACACACTCTTTTGGTAATTTTCTAATAGATCAAAAATACTCAGAAAAGTGTAATAAAAATATTTTTGAGTTTTATATGTTTTATATTGTTTTTGGTAATTTTTATAAAATTTTCAGCATTTTGTAATTTCCCAAAAATTTGAAATGACAAAAATGACAAACAATGCGCAGCCTGGAGTAGTTTGCAACTTAAAAACAGTTCAAGTGCTAAAACTCCTGATTGAGATTTTTATGAGAAAATAGAGTTAATCATCTACAAATTGGGACTGAAACACTATTTTTTGGATTTTTCTACAATTTTATGTATTTTTTATAAGTTTTAGAGTGTTTTGCAATTTTTATGATTTTTATAAGGTATTTTTCAACAAAATTGATATGAATCTAAAGGATGATAAAATACAACTACCATAATTTTTATGGAATTTTTCAAGTTTTTTCAAATTTTTATAATTTTTTATAGACAAACAAGACATTTTTAGGGGGTTTGTATTTTTAATAATATAAAATAAAATGAAATCAACCAGCAAAAATCATCGCAATTGACGCATGCAATTAGAGACTACATGGAATTTTTATGAAAATTTTGGGGTCGATTTAATATTTATTGCACTAATAAAAGACATGTAGTTAAAAGCAATGCAGAGGAACCAAAATGTTAATATGTTAAGTTCTGTGGCCTAGCAAGCATTAAAAGTTCAAGGTCACATATGCAATTAATCTAAAAAGAGCACACACAACACGTGATTTGTAACTCACGGGGGTATAAGTGCAAATACTCAAAATATACTTTCATTCCATAACAAATGAGAAGTTCAAGGTTAATATTGTAAGTATACAATAAAACACGTGGGAATGCACACGAACTTAACAAAACTGGACTAATGTGCAAATAAGTGAAGTAAAGGATCTAAACAATAATTGTTCCTAAGTAAATATTACATTTATTGGACTGAAAATAAACAACATAAACAACAAGGTGAAAAGAATAGTTTACCCTTGCAGACACGTGGCACACACGTAGCGGCTCTCTGACGTTTGGTCTGATGACCATTGGCAGGGCATATCTCACGGTCTGGAAAAGCGAGGAGGTGTACGGTAGGATCTGTGGGCTGAAAAGGATCTGACGCCTGGCAGTACAACCCGATCATACGGCTTGGGTGGAATCTGGCAAGCGGGATCGAATCTGATGGTCAAGAAGGGAGCTGGAAGAGCAGGTGGATGGGGAACTTCGACCAGTGATATGTGGCGATCCTCTAGTCAGATCAAAGCTCCAAAGGGTCCGACACCTTTGCAATGGTGCTTCGCGTCTACTAGTCAGCTCCGATCAAGAGATTGACAGATGGATAAGTGAGGAGGTAGTGTACCTCCTGGAGCTGCTCTGGCGAGAGAGTTCAGGTTTAGTTGGAGCCTCTGCATATGTCAGGACCTGTAGGGGAACTTGAGGCTCGAAGGCAACAGCTTGACCAAGGATTATTTCAAGTTAAACACTAGAGAAGCGAGGGGGAATGGGAAGTGATGTCCAGTGTACGTGGAGGGTAGGACATCAAGTCCTCATATAGCTCCAACAAGCAAGATATAGGGTAATTTGAATGCGAACCAAGATGGAGGATGGGTCGATGGTGATAACCGTGTGGGATGATGGATGCGATGTAGCTCCAGACCTACTAGTCGGAGCTTATGAAGTGCAGCAGAGGTGAACTAAGTTGAAGTGGAAAGGTGAGATGAAGTGTAAGAGAGGGTACCTGAGTGGTCTTTGATGATCAACAAAGTCAGGCGGAGGTGAAGGTGGGGGTCCTTGCCTCGATTCCGAAGCGAAAGGCAAAATAGTCTATACACGACGGATCTCCAGCGACGTTAGCGAGATTCGACCAAGAAGCCACCCAAACTTCGCTCTGAAGGCTCCTCTGGGATGTTGTCACTCTGTTGGAGGTGGCTAGGGAAGAAGAAAGAGGTGAGGCACAAGCTGCTGAGCTCGGGAGGCAGAAGAGAGAATATATAGGGGAAGGCTAGGGTCTAGAAAGATCAGAAGATTCATCTAAACCCTTGTGCGATCCGACTGCATCGAGGGATCCGCAAGGATCATGGATCATATGAGTGTAATCGGGCGCACAAATTGATGCAGGAGGAGATCTGACCCGATCGGGAAAAAAGGGGAGAAAATAGGTCCGACGAAGGCGAAGCGAGCCGGGTCAGCAGGAAGGCGGGGTTGACTTAGGTTAACATGCTGAATGGACCAATCAGAATGCGAGAATTTACAAAATTAAATAAAAAATAGTAAATAGCTTTAAAATAAAAAATGACTAAAAAATTATTTGCAATTTTGCGAACTATTTTTTTTGACTTTATATATACAATATATACAGTATGGTGTATTATATACATGTATAATATACCTAATATACATATATTTGTATATTATTATTTTTGCCAAAATACATTTTATTTTATATTTTTTTATTTAAAACTTTATTTGGGGAGTATAAAATGATTTTTGTTTAATTTTTATAATTTACATAGATGTATAAAGAAATAGGTGGTGTGTGAAACTATGTGGTTTTGTACAATGGATTATGGATTCATTTTTATTTTATTTTGTATTTTCTGATTTTTATTTTATTTTTATATTATTATTAGATATATATACAATTGTTCAAAAAAAATTAGTATTTACAAAATTTAAAATAAATATAAATATTTATAGGTATAGGTATTATATACATTATGCCCTATCTCTCTCTACTAAGTTCTTGTCGATGAGGTCAATTAATGACCTTCTCTCGGGGTTTAGGCCAATCTCTATTTATTCTAAATACCCACTTCTTCATATCTTCCGCCAAATTATTCGATATATTTACTATTTTATTAATTGGCAATTTGAGATAACTCCTATGGTAGAAAAATCATTTATGATACAAGTTATAATCGTATACATATTACCAATTTGGTATTTTCTGAACGGAGCCTGGATACTTTATTTTATTATTACAAGCTAACCATAAATCCTTCTAATTTAAATTATTTATCCCCAAAATCAAAATAAATTGATCCAATTGTACTTCGCGCTCCAAATTATTGATGGTTCAATCCATTTTTCTTGGGCGAAACATAAGATATCTCAGTCGGAAAGAGAATGGGTGAATTCCATATGACCCAATATGTCTCACAAGTCGCACTATACGTCAACCCAAACCGCATCTTCCTCTCCAGAACTCCGAAAAGGTACTTTTGGAACACCAATGGGCATTAATTTTTAATTTTTGGAAAATAAGTGCTAATTATGCAATATTAACAAAGGCATGTAAAATGATAAATTATTGAATTTACATATAATTACATGTGGTTTTGCTAAAAGATAAAGCTAAAGTATAAGAATAAAGAATGAGATACGCAGATTCATCACTGATCTTCTGACAAAAGACACCGAGTTCCATGTAGATAATAAATAGCTTGCGTAGTTTGAGACTCTCAAGGGATTAGTTGTGTAGGCTCCTGTCCTTCAGCCACCCGATTGGTCTCTCCCATTCGAGATCATGACGTGCGCTTCTGATTTTGCCGTGGGGGATGTGGTTGGACAAAGCTGGGATGGATTTCCTTTTGCCATTCACTATGCTAACTAGACTTTGGATGCTTCTCAACAGAACTATACTGTGACTGAGAAGGAGATGCTAGCCATAGTTTTTGCTTAAGATATGTTTCGATCTTACATTCTTGAATCTAGACTGACTATTTATATAGATTACGCCACCATCCGATATCTCTTGGCAAAGAAGGATGCGAAAACCATATTGACCAAATGGATCCTTCTACTCCAAGAGTTTGACATAGAGATTAAGGATAAACTTGGAGTTAAGAATGTGGTGGCAGATTAGCTCTCTCGATTAGAGCATATTGAGGATTCTGAACAAACCACACCTATTACAGAGACATTCACAGATGAGGCAATTCTTGCTGTCACTTCGCTTCCATGGTATGCCAACATTGTGAACTATCTTGTTTCCAAGAAAGTTCCATAAGGTTAGCCCAGGCAGCGCCGTGAGACCTTCCTCGCGAGGGCTAAGTCATACCATTGGGAGGATCCCACCATTTATCATGCAGGGGGAGATAGTTTCTGGCGTCGGTGTATTCCTCAAGAGGAGGACCATAGCGTCCTCACCTATTGCCACAAGCTTGAGGCAATAGGACATCATTCTGGGAGACGAACAACAAATAAAGTTCTCCCATTTGTCCTTTGGTGGCCTACCCTCTTCAAGGATTCAGATGAATTCGTGAAGAGGTGCATTGACTGTCAAAGGATGAGCACTTATGGATAGATAGATATAATGCTGATGCAACCCATTCACTTTTATGAGGTTTTTGATACATGGGGCATCGATTTCATGGGTCCATTCCCTAAGAGTCAGGGTTTTGAGTACATTCTTGTTGTTGTGGATTACGTTAGTCATTTGGTTGAGGCCATCCCCGCCCGAGCCACGGATGTAAAGTCTGTTTTCAAATTTTTGAGGAAGAATATCATTTCACAGTTCAGGGTACCTAGAGTCTTGATTTCTAACGGGGGAACTCATTTTATCAACGACAAGATAAGGGCCCTTTCTAACGAGTTCAACATTGACCATAGAGTTACCACTCCATATCATCCACAGACTAATGGTCTTAATGAGGTTTTGAATAGGGAGATTGAGATTATTTTGCAGAAGGTTTTCCGCCCAGACTGAAAGGATTGGTCACATCTTTTGGACTCGGTCTTGGGGGCCTATCAGACTTCCTTCAAGACACCTTTGGGTACATCTCCTTTTCGACTCGTTTATGGCAAGTCATGCCACTTACCAGTTGAGATCAAGCATAAGTTACTTTGGGCAGTCACTAAGCTATTATTAGATCCCAAGAATATAGGAGATTAACGAAGAGTGGAATTGGTAGCCCTAGAGGAGTTGAGCGACACAACCTTCTCAAATAGCCTACAACATAAGGATAAAGTGAAAATATGGCATGATTCTCACATCAGCCATAAATAGTTTTAGCCGAACCAGAGAGTATGGCTATTTGATGCTAGGTTGAGGTTATTTCCAAGGAAATTACAGAGTAAATGGAAGGGACCATACTTGATCAGAAAGATGCATGACAATGGTAGCATTGATATAACTGAATTGTCTTCTGATACCACCTTTCGAGTCAATGGACATCGTCTGAAGTCATATCTAGATCATGATCTGGTGATCGTCGATGTTGCCCCTATTCATACAAAACGTTGTCCCCTATTGTTTTTGTATGAGATATGATCTTTGACTCACATCACTTGCATCTCATACGTGATTTTCACTTCTACTCTATAGCTACATAGATCCATTATATCTATATCATTCATTCTTTTCGTTTAACACCCCATTTTCATCTTATGATTATGCCATACTCTGGGTGCACTTTTCCCTAAGTATATGTGGGTGCTAAACTTGTGATTATTCATTTGTCTCTATTACCTCTATTTTGATGCCTATATCTAGGGATTATTTGCGCTAAATATGGGGGAGGTAATATATGTACATTTTATCCTTCGATTTTTCCCTTTTGTACAATCTTCTATACTTAGAATTATTTAATCGTAAGTATATAGGATCGAATTCTATTATTTCATTTGTCATTGTAGTATACCATTCTTTTCACTCCACTATGTTCAGCACGAGTTATGTCTTCTTTCATCGCTCTTTGATCAGTCCTAGGACATTGTTCGAGCTAAGTTTAGGGAGGTGTTGTATATATTATATATATACTTTAGACAGACCTCGTACTTTGTGTATATTAATAAAATGGCTAAAAATTATGATAATTTCAAAAGATTTCTCTTGTCAATATTTAAAATACCTTTACAAAATTGTTTTTATTTTTTTAAAAATATTTTTGCATCAAAATTATGTAGATAGTACAAAATTTTGAAAAAAAATGCTTTAAAAAATCTATTTGTAAATATTTTGTAAAAATATCATGTAAAGCATTTCTACATTTTGAAAATTCAAAAAAATTCCATAAAAATTTGCATATTTTTGAAGCACTTTCCACAAAAAATAGTTTTGAACATTTCTGTTTGTATATTCTTCAGAATCATGGTTGACAATTAGACTATTATGGAACTAATTTGAATATGGAGCTTGGTTGCGACCTTAATTCACTTAAATTCAGAGGATCCTTATAGGATTTGTGGTTAAGACTTTTCTAGTCCTTAGTGACTTAATTCTTTGATTCCACTTGGCTATGATCAGATGTGATCTTGATTGGCCTAAGTAGAGCACTTAACGATGCACGCATGACTCTCACAGATAATGGCTTGACTTGGGCACACACGTTACATGTAGCTCAACACAGATGAGGTGGTAAGGAGTGATGAATCTGTGATTCATCATCTCAATATATTGATCTTAGTAAAATCCATTTAGTAAAATCTTAAATAAATATACATAAAATCAATAAATTAAGAAAATGACTCTTGTAAATAAAATGCAATAATTATTATATATTATATTGTATAAAATAAATTACTAATAAAAATCCATAAAATAAAGGAGTTTTTCACTTGTAAATAGTCCAAACTATATACATTTTTGATAATTTCATTTAAACAATTTTCAGCTAATCTTTCTCTGATATGTTTATAAAAATATATTTAAAAATACAAAAAATATAAAATAAATTTCACCTTAAATAAATTCTCGTAGATCGTAAATAGAAAAAGCCGTAAAGTCCAACTTCCGGTCAAATTCTCGCTCTGTATGAACTCTAAATTCACCAAACTCACTTTTAACATTTAAGTTAGAAAATTATCTATCCAATGAAAGGGTTTCATTAAATTTGGATATCTTTTGCAAAATATCAGTTTTGGGACCAAGGTACGCATGATATATATTGTAAATATTCTTTCTTTCTTTTTTATTTTTTCTTAACTACTAAAAATAAAAAAAAAATCATTTTTGTGTTTTATTTTATTTCTAATATTTTATTTTTATATTGCAAATATCTTTTATTAAACATACAAAAAAAATCAAATTTAGAAAAGTAAAAAAGAGGTACATATTGTTTATTTTACTTGTGGAATTACTTTTGTAAATTCACCACTCTCTTTTCTCTTTATGCTTTATTCTATTTTGCTAGCCTACTTTATTTTCTTTTCTTAATTTAATTTTTATTCTCTATAATATCCACCCATTCCACTTCATCTCCTCCACCATTTTCTTTGACCTCCCATTCAACCTCACCATTTTCTTTAATCTCCCATTCAACTCCACCATTACACCATGTTTCTAACTTCCATTTTTTCTCCTTTTATTCTTATCTTCATCCTCATTTTTTTCCATCCAACATTCTTAGAGGAAAAAGAAGAGAGCCTAGAATGTAGTGTCGGTGACAACGACTTATCATCTTCCTCAAGCGAAGACCTTCTTCAGGCGAGATATACGACGACCATCATTGTTGTGTCACGAGCTTTCCGTCAAGCTCGCATAGCTTCTCCAATTTTTTTCGCCAATCGGATCGAGACCACGACAGGATTCTAGCGTAGCTGCTCCGTAAATCCAGCAAACCTCAGGCCGCCCCTACCCCTGGCTGCTCCACTGTTGGACACCGGCCCCTTCTGCCTCCTCCAGGCCCTCCCTCGTGCTTCTGCACCACCTCGTCGTCCCTCCCCGTAGTTCCTCCCCCAATCACTGTCACCAACGACGGCCCCTCTTGTAGGTCCTCTGCTCGCGTGCTCCCGGCCATCCAACACTACCATCGCAGCGCCCTACCACCTCCTCACGCAGCACATCAGCCTAATCGCCACTGCTCAGCCTCCCCACGTGGCGCAACAACCTTTGCCCACGCACCCCATCACCTCCATCACCTTAGCTGCCCACCTCCCATCCTGCTCCCTAGTAATAAGAAGAAGAAGGTGGTTTCCCCTTTTTAGTTTTTTATATTTTGTAAAAATTGCATATTTTTTCCTGTATGTTTTGATATTTGTAAATTAGTCCATGTCAATGTTTTGTTTGTGAGTTTTCATTTTCTGTATTGCAATCAGGACCCTATGTTTATGCATTAGTTTGGATATCTATTTTGGATCATTTTATTTAATGAAAAATATCATATTTTTAAGCAATTAACTCTCTATCATTTACTATTTACTTGGATTTTTGTAATCTTTGGGTAAGTAACTAAAATTGTTTGAGTAAAAAATCACATATTTAACCTAATTTGAGCTCTTAAATTCATATTTCACTCACGGTTGCTTCATAAATTCCACAAAAATTAGAAATTATGCTTTGAAATCTACTTTATTTAGTATCCAAATTTCATCTTAATTGGACTTGTCATGTACCATAAATAAATTATAGAGTGATTTTTATAAATGATTTTCATTTAAATCCACATACATTATTTTTACGAAATTCCAACTCTTCTGGATTGCTTATATAAATATCTTTTTGAGATAATTCGCTCTCTGGATGAATTGATATTGTGGATTTATTAGGAATTAAATACTTACTATCACTTTGTTTTCTTAAAAAATATATAAAAAATCATATATTATCAAAAATTCCAAAAAAATTATTGTAACCTCATTTCATCATGTTTTAGTTCCAGTAAAATTTTCGTAATTTTTGTGTTCTGTTTGTTTGAAAATTGCATAAAAATTCATAAAAAGTATGCATTTTTCATTGTTGCATTTTAACCCTTGAAATTCAAAAAAAATATGTTTTGCATTCATCATTGGATTAAGTTTTTAGGAAAATAGAATTTAGCTAAATTAGGATAATTTCACATTAAAATAAATTCTGCTAAGTTGTGTGTTATCTTATTATCTTAATTCAGATACATTTTGCACAAAAAATCAGCATTGCAAACCTAGACCTAAGTTTTCTAATTTGATCTAAAGTTTTTCCTTTGCCTCCTTTTGTTCGACTTCGGTCTTACCCAATATATAAATTAAAAGCTGATTCCTCTTCACAGAGACATTCGATTCAGTTCTACATGATTCGCTAGGTACCCGTATTACAACGAGTACAAATTATATCACATATTTGGCGGCTCGTTTGATGGCACCGTTGCCGGTGATACAAAGGGTTTATGGATTAATTTTGAAATTTAGATTTAGTTTTTCTCCCACCCAGGTAGTCTGACCCCCGAGGCACCTTGTAATTAATCTATTTTTTTCTTCCTCACAATTATTTTTTCTACTCATTTTTGTCTATATTTTGTTGTTTATATCTCTAATATAAATTTTATTTTCCTTGCGAGAGTTCAGTGGACTTGCAGTGCATCAGAGGTCGACGGACGTGACGCTCACCGACTACTGAAGATCATGGAAATTCAATTTATTTTCGAGAGCACTTTTAATTTTTTTTGTAAATTTTACGTAATTATTGTGTTGTAATAATTTAGGCAATTCACTCTTTACAGTGGCTCTTGTTTGAGAGCTCGTGCTTGTATCAGGTCTGGACTTTTGACCCGTTCGTGGTCGTTTGGTTTATTGACGTAGAATAGGAATTACACTCGCATCTCTTAGAGCATATTTTTACTAGAATATTTTTATTGCTTGTGCTCGTAATCTTTAGGACCACACATCACATTTAACAAGACACACTTAGACCGCAGAGCTATTAGTTCAAATTAACTAGTTCATCACTCACTAATAGAACTTCATGTCTAGGATTTCTCATTTGCATCTCATATAGTATAAAATTTCAATTCTACGTTGCATTCCGCATGTAGAGTGCGAGGATCACTGTAAATCTTTTGATCTAGGCATGCATCTTTGATTTCACTATTTGCATTGGTTATTCTCGACTCCCTTCCGCTTAATTTTAAAACTTAGGTTAAAAGGAAATCGGAACTGAACGTTAGGCATGTCGTGTTTGGTGGATTAATCAAGTGATAATCGAAATTAAAATCGGGTCTGCTAATCAGAGTTGATTAAAAAAATTGACTAAAATTAACACTTGTTTTTGGGAGAGCAAAACCCTCATTATGCTTGTGTTATTGTGATCGTTGAAAGGTGAGGACGCATCCCTTGGATATTGCCCAAAACCTACTTTTAAGACTTGCATAATTGGACGTATTTATTGATTTATCACCTAATTAAAATTGAAAAGATAACCGGTCGAATTCTTGTGACCATCACACCTACTCCACATTGTTACACCCCTGATCCAAATTGAAGAGCAATCCATATTATCGTCCTCTAACTAGAATCAAGAAACAAATCGAAGAGCAAGCCACTGTTGAGATGAATGAATGGCAGAATCAGTTGCCCCTACAGACCTCATTCTCACCTCAAGTTGGGACTGGACAGCAATTGACCTATACACATCCCAACTTGACCTTAGGGTACAACATGCTCGATCAAACAGACTGAATGGAGAGTCTCGCACTACATCATCTTCCTAACTTGATTGACCTGAGTGATCAAGCCCACATTGACTAACCTTCATATCACCCATTCAGACGGCCGACATATACATGGGATTGGATTCTTGCAACCAATTTACAGTCCCCCTGTCTACTGACTCCACCTTATGAGGCTCTGACCAACATCTGTCATACAGATGGGCCATACTCAACCCAACATTACACGCCTAAGTCAAGGTGTGTTGAGTATAAGATCACAAGTTCCCTGTAGTATCCTCCAACTAAGAAGACTTCTCTCATGATGTGTCATGAGAACTTATTGGAGGATGACATTTCTAGATTGATCAAGCGTCCATGTATGAAAGTGGACCATGGATTTTCGGATTGAATTTTGAAAACACGAAAGACACCAGATTGACCACACATCATTTACAGCTGGAGTTTTTTCTACCTGCCTCTTCTACTAACTACTTTCCCTCCAAACTAGAGTTTGTACATTCTCCCATTCCGCCTTTACCGTTCAAAAAGACCAAAAAATTTGAAAATTTCAAAAACACTATAAAAATTGAAAACAGAAAAGACCTAAATATTCTAAATTGATCCGTAGTTGTTCCTTTGGCTTCCTGTGTTCGACCCCGAACTTGCCTGAGATATAAATTTAATCTGAGACACTTTTTGTGGAAATCTCTTCTCGGTTTTGCATGATTCGCTAAGTGTACCCGTATTGCGACGATTATAAATTATATCATGTATTTAGCGAGTTATCAGATGGCACTGTTTACGGGGAAAACTCAAAAACACCATAAAAATTGTAACAAAAAAAGACCTAAAAAATGGCCCCTTTAGTTAGGGAAGCAAGTAATTGAGAGTTGATTTTTAAGTTTCCCTTAATAATGGTCATTGCACACTTTCCCGACCTCAAAAGATTTGTGAGAAGTAAATTGATGCCTAAAAGGTCGGGCAATAAGAGGACAAGGACTAAGAGACACATAATGTCTATGGCCACCTCTTTGGTAATAGGAAGAAAAACCAAAACTGTAGAGTGAAGCAGTTGCCTAGATTTGATTGTGAAATCAAAGACAGTACCTTCACCCATATAAGAATCGATGATGACTGATGAAACTCGATTTCATCGTCTTAATTCTTTATTTTTAAGCCCCTTGCTTAAAAATGTGTCAATAAAAACTAGATAATGTCCTGTAATTATCAGAGTCTTAAATAAAGTAAAAACCACAAAAAAAGTCAAAATTGAAAATCTGTGGTGTTTTAGCCTTAAAAACCCACAAAAATATTTTGTGGCTTCAGATGAACTCAGCTCCATTTTGGGTCAACATGAAACTTGTAGATCTCATCGAGATCTACAACTTTCATGTTTTGAGTTTTCTCAAATTCGACCATTTGACCCCTCATACTACATAATTTCTCTCTGAATAACCTTATTGGCCACGTGGCTCATTCTGATTGAGCCCCGTGGCCGCCTCTCATCGCACCACGCCGCTCACACCCCTCCACCGTTGGAAGAAGGCCTGGGAGTCTTCATCGCAATCGTTCATCCCGTACTCAATTTCAATCATCAGATCAAGCCCCCGCCTCTCATCGCTGCCACTCATTCGCGCCTCACTCATAGTCCGCCACGTGGCATATCCTGCACCTCACGATCACCTCCAAGATGCTCCATCTCAACCACTTCTCTGCATCAGATAACGACCCTCCGATCGTTCTCCATGTCCGGGTCGCCCGTTTGTGCCTTAATCTCCGCCCTCCATGTGGCACTTTGAGCGCCATTTGATCGTGCCCTTGTCCTCACATCTTCACTGTCCACTGCCGCTATAATACCAACTGCACGATCGCAGTCCTAATCTAATCACGCCCGTCCAATAGCGCTGCTTCCACCACACTCCACGTGGCGCCATGTACGCCATCTGATTGAGCAGCCTTGACCTAATAAGAGCCGCTCTTAGGAGCCTCGATCCAGGCCATTGGATCACATGATCCAACGTCTATGGACTCTCGTCTACCTCGCGCTGCTCCCTCTTTCCACGTTCGTAAAACTCGCGACCCACCTCCACCTTTCCATTTTTTCCTGACTCCACGATCTCCACCTCCAAACTCTAACCGCTCCACGACTTAGCATGGTCTACCCTCGACCTCGCGAGCACTTCCATCACCCACGATCCCCTCTTCTTTGCTCTACGTTCCCCATACAAACCACGGTGGCCACCACCTGAACCACTGAACCTCGACCTTCAAATAGCCCCACTCCGCCTGCCTGCCACTTCTGTCCACCTTTACGCAGGGCAAGGCTTAGCCCTCCTCCACCTCCCTGTGACAGGGGGAGGTGGCGGGATCGAGCGACGACGACCAGCGCCTCCAGTGTCGACCCGCCACCCTCCATGGCGGCATCGCGGTGCTCTGAGCCCGCCAAGATGCTCCCCATGGCTGGGTGAATCCAGCGATGACCCGGGGCTCGACTCGAACCCCCGCCCAAGCCTCCGACCACCAGGATTCTTCTAGGTAAGCTTCTCTTCATCCTTCTCTGCATTTTCTTCTTTGTTTACCCAATTAATTAGGCTTCTCAAGATGCTTTCACCCTCCATTGAACCCCCTCCGAGCTTCCTCGTACAACCCCCTTTCACGCCAATACCTCCGATCACACCCTCTCCCTTTTCCGCCTCTGATCACCTCCGACCCATCTCCTCCGCCCTCTCCGGTAGAGGAGCTCCGGTTCCTCACCTCCATCCGCTCGCATGGAGCCCCATACCACTCATATACACCCTTCATGTGCTTCGGCTATTAGACTAATCCTGCAGGTACTTGAGTTCTCAATGGTCGGAGGTCCCGTCGTCGAGATCTTGGGCAACTTCATCTTCGTCGATCAACCATATCTGGCCAACTCTGGTTAGCCCAACGTACTCCTACGGGCCCAGCTTCCTCGCCAACCTTCGAAGGGGTCTTGGGGAGTTTCACCAAGCAGGTTACCCGGCAGTGGAGCTCGGAGCACATCGCCGGAGCTCGAACAACGCCGCCAGGTGGAGCTGAGGAAGGAGGAGCAGTCACCATTGGATGCTCCATCCCGGAGCTCATCCAACAGTGAAGGTGCAGCCACGTCGACACATAGCGGATCCTCCAGCCACCGTTGGATCCTAATGATCTAATGGTACACGACAGGCCACGCGTCAAACCCAGATCGACTCCGAGCCTCAACGTCCGAACCTTTGGGCTCGGAGCTTCCGAGCCAGCATCGAACCAGAATCATCTCCCAAGCCTGAGCCGAACCTAGACAAAGCAGCCGAGCGTCCTACGAGCCTCAGATCGTCCCGGGCCTAGAGAGCACGTGCACAGCACGTGCCATCTGGGAAATTTGCAAGGAGGCCCTGCCAACTTCTCCATTTGAAGACAAGTCCTGATATCACGTGCAGCACACACGCACCTGGGGAATTTTGCAGTTATGCCCTCGCAGATTCGCAAAAAATGAAAAAATACCCCTGTGCGTCTGGGTCATTTACAGGCAATGTCCCTAACTTTCTCGTATTTACATTTTAGTCCCTCCCAGAGACATGTTTGTAGTTATCTTTTATATTTTTCTTTCAATTATGCCCTTGTATTCTTTTATGCGTATCTTGAGCATCGTATCTCCGATTGAGTTGATTTCAGTTTCATTGCGTAGCATGTTTGATGATCTTTCTAATGGCATGCTCATTTCTTATTTTGGACACAGTAATTTTTTATGTATTATTTTAGTAGCCATGTGTCTCTTAATGCTTAAAGTGATGCCTTATTTAATTTGTCCATCAAATCTGTCATCTAAATTGAACCCGAAAATGACTCATTATTACATTTGCTCATCATCTTATTCTGATTTAGGGCATATTATTTTTGCATAGCATCTATCTGCATGATTAAAAATAAAATAAAATAATGCATGTTTATATTTGTTTTAATGCATTGTCTCATTCCTTAGCATTGTTTGACCTTTGTTTTCCAACTCAACACTTGAATAGATAATTAAAAATCTAGATAATATGAGAGAGGCTCGTGTCCCTGAGTACGACCTTGGTTTCTTGCAAAGTAAAATAAAAATAGGACCATCTGCTTTCCTTGACATATCCAACTTAGATGGTTTTTGATAGACCAAGTTCAGCCTGGCTACAATGACCTTTGAATATTAATTCCACATTATTAGAGGGCTGGATTTTCGGTTCGTCAATGACTCACCGATAAATATCCTCCCAACCTCTGTGTTTGCCATGCTCAAACTTGGATCTAGTAAGAAGTCAAGAGAGATCGTTCTGTTTGCTGATCGGTCCATTAAATGGTCGAGAGGAACTATTTCAGTCATCATTAGTTCCAAGGTGCTCTACTCAAGGTAGACTTTACGATCATTCACATTGAGCACCGAGAAGAGTTCACCTGGTCTTCGATCATTCTTGGGAAGCAATTCTTAGCCTTGGCTAAGGCAACTATAGATTGCGAGACTCGGGAGATCGATTTCACTGCATTGGGGGCATTCCAACCTCACCCAATCTTTAAGGACACACGATATTCTAAGGTAACCCGTAAAGTCGCAGACGGCCATGACCTCCGAGAGAAAGTTGAGTCCCGTCTCTCTACTACACCTGAGATACCGACTGTCCAGACGACCATTGGTTCAGAGAGTCCCTATGCCTCCACATCACCCATTGCTTGCATCACCACCACCGTGACAGCTTCTAGAGAGTACTCACAATCGGAAGCTGCCCCTAAGTTATACATGATCATTTTTTATTTCCTTGACTTTTTAGATTATCTGGCGCATGAGTCGATATGCCTAGCTAACTGAGAACAATATGCCATACTAGAGGCGTGTGCTGACTCTGCAAAAGTATTACAATGCAGATGGCGACTCATCTGATGATGAACCTCTGGTCAGCAGCTCGCACACACTACATCCAGGACCCACACCAAAAGAGACAATTGGGACCAAATTGACTAATCTCAACAAATCGGTTGCTCCATCCTCTAGTCGGTCATCTAGTAAGAAGAAGAGGAGTATTGATTCCTTGAGGTGTTCCCCCAAACTCCTCAAGACATATCACTCTCCTCTTCCTCATGATGCTTCAGGTTCTAGAAAACTGACTAAGAAAGTTGCCTTCGACATACCATAGAAGGAATTTTCCGAGGAGTCCTCATCAGGTCTGGATGAGGTGTCTATATGAGTGAGCTCAGTTCGGTTGTTCTTAAGCCATATTCGAGTAAGCAACCGTGTGTCGCCCCTCGTTGGTCGTTCCCTACCCCTCACTATTACTCCTATGAGGAAGATTCTGACAGCGACACATATGTATACTACCCACCCCCTCACTTCCGCAAGAAGGTCCGTTACAAACTTGATCTTTATATATTCTCACCCCTCCTTGTATAGTTTTTCTTTCTTTTGTTTCACTCCCTCACCCGTGATTCGCATTACTTGCCCCAGTTCCGTATCGTTTTTCATTTTGTGGCTATACTTAGGATGATTAGATCCTAAGTATTGGGGGTGAGTGACTTGAGTTGCTCTATCTCTTCTTTTTATTTTTTCTTTTTTTATTCTTTCCCACTTTCATCGGTCTCCTAGTTTTGTGTTCTCTCCAATACTTAGGCTGACCAGAACCTAAGTATATGAAGTCTGACGTACATTGTGTATTCTCCAACACTCTTATATTCTTTTTATCTTCTATTCTTTTCACCCACTTATGCTTAGTACGAGCTATGGCTTTTTATCACCTAGTGGCATGAGGACATAACACATGCTAAGTATAGGGGGCTTTGTATATATTACATATATACTTTACCTATAGCTCTTACTTTGACTTGTTTGTAATTAAAATAAGGGGTTATGGGTAAATTATTGTAAATAAGAGATATAACAAAAAATTTCATAAAAACAACTTTAAAAAAGCAAAAAAATTAACTCTCCTTTAAAAATAAAAAGAAAATTAAAAACTAAAAACAATATATATATACACACTTTTTAAAGGAAAGAAAAAATATTTTCTAGAAAATCTCTTTTAAAAAAGGCTTTTCAAAAAATCTCTTTCTTTTCAGAAAAAATCTTTTTCAAAAAAATCTATGTCCTTTCTTATTACATTTTTCTAAAAAACTTTTGAAAAAAAAGAAAAACCTTTTAGAGAAACTTCTTTTTCTTTTCCTTTCTTTTTCTAAAAAATATAAAATGACTAACTAATGAGGTTGTTTAGTCTTTGACACTTACACATTCACACAAGACATGTGATGTTCAAGAACACTTGGTTTATGAGGTCTTGAGATTTTGAGTGAACCGGTCGTAATCATTAGGGTCTTTGACTTAATTATTCACATTTCCCTAATTTGAAATATTTGTGTGCTATATTACATGCTTAGTCTCTACCTTAAGAGCATGATTAGCACCTCACGTACATGACTGCAGTTGTAATGAGATGAGCTGAAATTTCACTCGAGGAACTGGGATGAGGGATTTTAGTTTGTACCTGATTCTATGATGCTCGAGGATGGGATAAAATCAATGAAGGCTTCATGAAACCTGAGTGTCAACATCTTAAGCTAGTATGAGAACATGGTTTTTGTACTATCTCTTAACATTTACCTATTTTCCAAGATGTGATAAAGTCTAAAAATTGTTGATCAGTGTGTGCCAACTTTTGGTAAAAGTAGTGGAGCTAGCGAAAATTTCAAAAAAAGAAAAAGAAAAAAGAAAGAAATGTTGAAAGAAAAGCTCTCACCATACAAAGTCAAATCTCAAAGAGATTCCACCAAAGGCGAGTGCTCCCAACCATTTCAAAATGTCCACATGGACCACCGCTATTAGGACTAGGAGTTGGGCTAGCATCCAAAAAGGGCTCCGCATCGCATAGTGATATAAGTCTGGGTGTCGAAGGTATCATAGATACTCAAAAGAGACACACCCCAGTGTACTCCCAAGAAAACAAGTGTAGACGACCCCAAATTCTCATGACGTACACACTGATCAACAACCAAAAAATACATGTGTTGAGTTAATAAGACATTCGAGAGGATCCTTGTTCTAGTGAGAGTGTGAGAATAAATGACACAATCCTATGCCTCCATGAATTGGCCTTCCATCTACACTTTTAAGTCTGGCAACTAAAGAGACGGTGGATTGATTGCAAGAAATGGTTTAATCCCTAGTGTTGAGGATGGGGTTCTTAGGAGAGTCTCTTGGACTGGAACCTTGAGTGAAGTCGCGACTCTACTCTTGTAACAACAATCCACACTTAAAGTCATATCCCTATTATATATGTATACATAGAGAGTCTGATGATTTGGGAAATTGGATACCTTTCGACTAGAGCTCAGTTCAACTTAGAATTTTATGATCACTAAAACTGAGAGTTCTTCAATGGATCAGATCATGTATTCACATGCATAGTAAGGGTTTAATCCAACTTATTCATTCTTTATTTGCTTGTGGACTATCAAAGGTTAAGTATAGGGGATGATGCATCCACGATCCATCATCTCAATATATTGATTTTAGCAAAATACATGAGTAAAATCTCAAATAAATGTCCATAAAATCAATAATTTAATAAAATGACTCTTGTAAATAAAATACGATAATTATTGTATATTATATTCTACAAAATAAATTACTAATAAAAAGACGTAAATAAAGGAGTTTTTCACTTGTAAATAGTTCAAACTTCATATATTTTTATTACTTTCATTTCAACTCCTTTTCAAATAATTCTTTCTCTAACTTATTTATAAAATTGTATATAAAAATACAAAAATACAAAAATACAAAATAAATTCCTCCTCAAATAAATTCTCCTAGATCCCAAAGTGAAAAAATCGTAAAGTCAACTTCCCGATCAAATTCCTGCTTCGTATGAATTCCAAATTCACCAAACTCACTTTTAAAGTTTAAATTAGAAAATTATCTATCTAATGAAAGTGGTTTTATTAAAATCGAAGCTCGTTTGCAAAATATGAGTTTTGGGACCGAGTGTACGTATATATTGTAAATATTCTTTCTTTCTTCCGTTTTTATTTTTTCTTAATTACTAAAAAATTCAAATAAAATCATTTTTATATTTTGTTTTATTTCTAGTATTTTATTTTTATTTAGTAAATATCTTTTATTAAAAATGAAAAAAAAAATAAATTTAGAAAAGAAGAAACACATGTACAGATTTTTTTATTAGTGAACTTACTTTTGTAAATTCTCCACTCTCTTTGCTCTTTATTTTTTTATTTTATTTTGCTAGCCTACTTTATTTTCGGTTCTTTATTTAATTTCTATTCTATATAATAACCTCCCATTCCACTCCATCTCCTCCACCAGTTCTTTAACCTCCCCTTCAACTCCACCATTTTCTTTAACCTCCCATTTCAACTTCACCATTCCACCATGTTTCTAATTTCCATTTTTTCCTCTTTTAATTCTTTTCTTCATCCTCATTTTTCACCATCTACCATTCTTAGAGAAAAAGGAGAGATCTTGGAATGTGGTATCGGTGATATCGACTTATCATCTTCCTCAAGCAACGACCTCCTTCAGGTGAGATCCACGGCGACCATCGTTGCCATGTCATGAGCTTTCCGTAAAGCTCGCATAGCTTCTCCGATTTTTTTCGCCAATCGGATCGAGGCCACGATAGGAGTCCAGCATAGCCGCTCTACAAATCCGACGATCCTCAGGCCACCCCTGCCCTAACCACTCCACCACCGGTCCTCGGCCCCTCCTGTCGCCTTCAGCCGCCACCAAACCCTCCCTCATGCGGTCGTGCCACCACCGTTAGCCCTGCTCGCAGGTCTGCCCCCAGTCACTACCGCTAGAGGCAACCCCTCTTGCAGGCCCTTCTCTCGCGTGCTCTCGGCCATCCAGCACCGCCATCGCGGCACCGTCCTATCTCCCCACGCAGCGTAGCAACCTAATTGCCACTGCTACGCCTCCCTGCGTGGTGCAGCAACCTTCGACCACAAGCCCCATCGTCGCCGTTACCTGAGCCGCTTGCCTCCCATCAAGCACCCTAGCAGCCAGAAGAAGAAGGTGGTTTCTCCTTTTTTATTTTTTTATTTTTTTGTAAAAAAATGCATAGTTTTTCCTGTATGTTTTGATATTTGTAAAATAGTCCCTATGCATGTTTTGTTTGAGAGATTCATTTTCTGTATTGCAATCAGGATCATATGTTTATGCATTAATTTGGATATCTATTTTGCATCATTTTATTTAATGGAACATATCATATTGTTGAGCAATTAGTTCTCTATCATTTACTATTTATTGTATTTTTGTGAGCTTTTGGTAATTAACTTAAATTGTTTTAGTGAAAAATTACATATTTTACCTAATTTGAGCTCTTAAATTCATATTTCATTCAGGGTTTCTACAAAAATTCCACAAAAATCAGAAATTATGATTTGAAATCTGCTTTAATTAGTGTCCAAATTTCATCTTAGTTGGAGTTATCCTGTACCTTAAATAAATTGTAGAGTGATTTTTATAAGTGATTTTTATTTAAATCCACATACATTATTTTTGGGAAATTCCAACTCTTCTGGATTGCTTATATAAATACCTTTTTGAGATAATTCGCTCTCTGGATGAATTGATATTATGGATTTATTAGGATTTAAATACTTACTATCACTCTATTTTCATCAAAAAATATAAAAAATCATATATTGTAAAAAAATCCAAAAAATATTGTAGCCTCATTTCATCATGTTTTAGTTCTAATAAAATTTTCGTAATTTTTGCATTATGTTTGTGTGAATAATTATGTAGAAACCCATAAAAATTCAAAAAGAATTATTTTTTGCATTCATCACTGGATTAAGTTTTTAGGAAAAATGTAATTTGGTTAAATTGGGTCAATTCACATTAAAAAAAATTTTGCTAAGTTTTGTGTTTTCTTATTAATTAATTCAAATGCATTATGCTTATGCATTCATTTTGCATAAAAAATAAAAAATACGCATTGGAAACCTAGACCCAAGATTTCTTATTTGACCCAAAGTTGTTCCTTTGCCTCCCTTTGTTCGACCCCAGACTTGCCTGAGATATAAATTAAAAATCGATTCCTCTTTATAGAGACATTTGATTCGGTTCTGCATGATTCGCTAAGTACGTGTATTACAACGAGTACAAATTATATCACGTATTTAGCGACTCATCAAGGAGGCAGAATCCTTTGGCTTGGAGTAGCACAAGAGGGTAGTACAAGTAAAAGGAACCTCTCATCCTCCTCTAGGGAGGGGAAATGCACCTCAACCTGGTCTAGTCTCATTGAGGTCTAAAGACGGGAGACTGTGCGTTGCAATAAAGATTTAAAAGAGGGATAGTCTACTGGCTCAAGAAGAAAAATTCCTTATATACATGTTGCACCGTGTAAATACGTTGTATATATGCACATCAGAAAACTGTGTGCAAAATTGTGAAAAACACCAAAAAAGAGGACATGCCTGATTGAAAATAAAATGCATGCCGGAGTATATAAAGTAAATAAGCAAAGCTTATGTATTCCATTGTCATCACATGGAAGCTTGCAACTGTAGACTTGGCTACATTGGTCAAGCTCCAAAGGATACGTGGCTACACTGGTCATGGTCCATTCTCTTCTTTCCCCTCTTTTTTCGCAGGTTGTACTTGAACTTAGAAGGGAATACCCTGCTCCTCAAGGAAAGAGTGGCTAGATTGGGGGATTAGAGTTACCTTTTTGAAGGAGGTTGTTTTTTTACCATTTATGAGGCTGGGAGCTATATATTCGTATACAGTACAAATAAAATTCATAATCATTAGAGTTTGTGTATGTAGACTTGTTCTGACCTGGTTGTTGAGGAGGCCTGGCCATAGAACTATGGAACTTGAAGGTTGTTGAGTCTTAAATCTGTTTCCCAATAAGGTTCCGCCAAACTAACAATCCAAAGGTCTGACCGAGCTCCATACACTAATTAAATGAAGATAATTTAATAATCAACTTTGATTCTTCCTTTTTCTTTTTCTCGTCTTCACTTATTTTTCAAATAAGTGTTTGGTAAGGGACTAATAAAGGTAAAGTATGGTGGAGATGATCATTCTACGATTCTCATTCTTTATTCTTTTATTTTAGCGTTATCTTTTGGCAAAAACATATGTGGATTGGTGTAAATACAATAACTTACCATTATGAATGTTTTTCTAAATATTGCATAATTAACATATATTTCCAAAAATAAAAGAGTAAAGAGAAAATAAAAAGAAAGAAGGAGTTATTTGGAATAAATACTGACTGACCCAAATCCCGAAGAGAAGGTCAAGTATTGACCTGATCGACAAGAAATACCTACAAATAGATATTTATTTTACACTCTCTCATACTTGTATATACCCTTAATAATAAAATAAGAAAAAAAAATAAGAAGACACAAAAAAAATTAAAAATGAAATCCACAATTCATTGTACAAAGCCATAAGTGTGTGTATATACAAGATTTATTTGTACATTTATGTAAATTAGAAAAACCAAATAACAATCTTTTTATAGTCCTCAAATTATTAAAATAAAAAATAAACCATATTTTTATAAAAATAATAAAATAAAAATACATGTATATAATACAAAGGTATATTATACATGTATATAATACATTATATTGTATATACTCTACATATAAAGTCATAAAAATAATTCAAAATCAAAGAAAAATAGTTTACACAATAATAAAGATTTTTTTATTTTATTAACTTTTTATTTTAAAATCATTTACTATTATATATTTAATATTCTTTTATTTTGTAAATCATGATTTCTATTTGGTATACGACGGATTGTTGACCTCGGTCAACCCCGCCTCCCAGCTGACCTGACCCAGTCCACCTTTGTCGTACCCGTTTTCTCCCCATTACCCTGATTGGGTCATACCTCCATTTGCATCGATTCTTGCACTCAAATGTTCTCCTAAGATCCGTGATTCTCACAGATCCATAGGAGCAGCCGAATCTATCTACGGTTTTGCGCGAGCCTCCGATCTTTATAGACCCTAGTGCTCCCCTATAAATCATCTCTTCCTCTCCCTGAGCTCGGTATATCGTTCCTCGCGCCATCTTTCTTCCCTTAGTGCCTTCAGCATCGTGACATGAGCCTTTAGGTGTTTTTAGGAAGTTGAACCGGTGACTGGGTGAGTTTGCTCAGTTCGTGGCCAAAGCTCTCCGCCGCGACAGGCCTCCCGACCTTTCACAGCTTGATAGAAGCTATAACCTCATCTACCGCCTCGCCTGAAGTTCCTGAGATCTTCAGAACCTCCAGGTATCCACTTTTTTCTTCCATTTCCTCATTTCCCTTTGATTCAGTCCATTCCACTCCATCGCAACTTCACTTGCTCCGACCACCTAGTTTGGAGCTCCGTTATGCAATCTGCCCACACAAATCGATACGCCATCTCACTCATCATCTTCTGATGCTTCCTGACCATCTTTAGAGTAGGTCCTCGGAGCCAGATTAGGGAGAGACCTCCTTCCTTCATTTCCACCAGAGGTTGAAACATCATCTACCATTGCATCCCTTACTTCTTTCAAAAATAACATCGGTTGGGGTTTTACCTCCAAGCCTGGAGTTTACCTGCAGGTTTAAATGCGCATGGAGAACCATTCAGAGCCCCAGTTGATCTGGCGGAGTAGCACCAGGTGTTACATCACTTCGCCGATCATCTAGTTGTCCATCTCCCCATCTGAGTCAGCCACTCAACGCGTCCCACCTTCATGTAGTATCTGGAACCCTTCGCAACTTCATCAGAGCTATGGATCACCCTCGACGCTCGGGCGAAGTTCTCCTAAGCTGAGTTCATCCAACCACCTTCCTCGTCCCTTGATCAGAAGTTCCAGACCTAATTTTGATCCAAGCCATCCGCTAGCAACTTATTCTGATGCTTGGATCAGATCTGCACCCCAATCTGCATCGCACGCTCCTGCCACCTGTCAGCATTGTCCGATCTCCAGCTAACAGCTTATCAGAGGCATACATCATCGCGTTTCGTAGAACCGTGAGATCCTTTAGCAAAGGCACATCAGGACCGCACACCAGAGTATGTGCTTCACACGCACCTGAGGGTAAACTTCATCTTTTTCCCCGTAGTTTCTGTCATTTCATTTCAGTCCAATGATTGTAATTATTAGTTAAAAGTATTCGCAGTTAGACCCTTATAGTTTTATTATTTGAACATTAGTCCAGTTGAGTTTCAGTCACGTGTGAACGTACATGTTTTTATGAGATATTTGCAACATTTAACTTCAACTCTTTACTTGTTATGGAATGAAGTTTATGTTCCGAGTATTTACATATATACCCCTGACTACCTGGCTCACATGGTGCGCATGCCCTTTTTGGATTATTTGCATAGTGATCCCCGATACTTTAACATTTATTATCTACTGGGGTCCAGAACTTAAAATAATTACAAAGAGGTCCCTGTGAGCTATTTTTAAATACATGCATTTTATTAAACACAATAAATATTAAATCAACTCCAATAATTACCTAAAAACTACATATAATCCCTAATTGCATGTATTATTTTTAGTAATTTTCGCTTGTTGATTTTCTTGCCTTTTATATAACTAAAATTCAAATACCTCTAAAAAGTGTCATGTTGTCTTTGTAAAATTATAAAAACTCGAAAGATCACCTAAAATTTCCACAAAAATTAGGGTAGTCATCTTTTAGTGTCTTTTAGCTCCAATATTAATTTTGCTTAAAAATACCTTATAAAAACCAAAAAAATTATAAAACATGCTAAAACTTAGAGAAATTATATAAATTTATAAAAAATCCAAAAATAGTGTTTTTAGTCTCCTTTTGTAGATATTTACCTACACTTTATCATAAAAATCATCCCAAGAGTTTTGGTCATTTTAATTATTTTTAACTTGCAAATTACTCCTAGTTGTGCACTGTTTAGTATTTTTTTTACTTTTTGATTTTTATAAAATTACAAAAATAGTTTAAAATTATATAAAAATTACCAAAAAATATTAAATATATAAACAAAAAAATATTTTTATTATGATTTTTCGAGTATTTTTTATCCCTTAGAAAAGTACAAAAAGATTGTTTATCCTCACATACCCCATTGTTTGTTTCATCTCTTAGTGGTTTGATTTTCTAGCTGATCAGTTTGATTGACTGAGGACAACAACAATTTATTTATTTATTCCACCTTAGTCGATCGAGATATCTGGTCATCACATAGAATCCGATGGTACGTCAGGAAAATATGTCATTCTTCTCATGATTGATGAATCATGGATTTATCTACATTATTCTCTAATATTATCTCTCTAGCTTAAGAAATCCAATAAATATCACTATCAAATAACATTAATTAATTAATTATGTGTTGTGAAAAGTTACCCATAATTATTGTCTATTAATATACCTATTATAGTGCTATTATTTTATGTGTTTATTATTTATTTAAAATCCATTAAAAATTAGAATAATATTATATATAATTTATTTTACATAATTTATAAAATAAAAATCCATAAAAAATAAGAAAGAAAATTTAAAATAAGTATTTTGATACATTAAATTACTTGCAAAAATAATTGATATATAGGTGATTTTTCTCTCTTTGATTCTATATGAAAGTTCTAGATCTTATCGAAATCTACCATTTTCACTTTTATTATTTTTCCTCATTCTTCTTCTAACTAATTATTTCTTATTTTGCAATATTTTCTGATTTTAGGATTTATTTAATTGGTCCAAGTGGCTCAACTCATCGAGCCACGTATTCAACCCTTCATTATTTTCCTCCATTTTTCTCCACTATTTATCCATCATCCATGACATATTACAGCCGTCCACTGACGCATAATTCTCAGCCATTTTATATTGACACCTAATCTTAGCCAGGTCACTCATGCTTGCCCAATTCCAAATCATTGGATCTTGATCCAACGGTCCATGGCTTTCATCAACTTCTAGTCATGCTTCCGACAGTCGCAACCCTTCGTGCAACGTCATCTTCAACCGATTTTTCCATGAACTTCCAACAACCTAACCAACCCATTCCAACACCATCATCTTCCCTGATCAACCACTATCTTTGCTCAACTTCCTTTACTCCTCACCTCTCTCACATACCCCATTGATCGCAAGTTTAAACCACCACCATCCATCCTAGAACCACCCAAACTTCAGCCCTAAAAACCCCTTCCCCATCAACTGCTTCAATCATTCGCCATTCCTGGAGTCACTCCCAGCCTCTATATTACTTCTGTGACTGAGAAGACAAGCAAAGACGAGCCACGACGGAGAAGAGATCCCAGTGTGATCCAAGGCTTCTTTGCCTCGCTGCAGACCCTAGCTATTTGAACTTCACGTTGGTGACCTCTGGCCTGTTAAGCGACGATCAGAGTTTCAAGAACTCCAACCTCCAGGTCTATTTCGCACCTCAATTATTCACTGTAATTCATCTTCTTCCTCATATCATTTCCATGTAAGGCTTATGATCTTCCTTCCTCTGTGTTTCTCTAAATTCTTTCTGGCGTTCCTCTATTTTCATTCTACTTAAAGACATCAGAATAGCACCACTGTTTATTTTATATTCACATGCATCCATCACTGATCTCTCTCACTTTCTCCATGATTTGTTCCCATTGACCCATTTCTAATGCTTGTGAGGCTTGAGAACCCTCCTTGGACTTCTTCATTCATCCAGTAAAATCCCCTCATTTCTCCTCAGGCGCATCTTATAGATTTGTACTTTGGTGCATGTATGCAACTAACACCTGCAGTGCTTCAGTGGTCAGAAATACGTCAGAGAAAAGTTGCAGATATTCGTCTCCGACAATGCTCCATTGAACCACCATCCTAGACCTCTTCAGTGCCTGGGCACGACACTTTTACTAGGCCTTCACAAATATCCAGCGACCTTCCAATCGAGAGGAGGAGTGAGGAGGAGGGATTTTGACTTCACCTGAGGTATGATTATCCTCCGCCGCTTGCGGAGAAGAGGGGAGAATGGGAGAAAAACAACAATTGTTCGATTAGGTTGCTGTGACTTGATCTGACGGTGGCCATCCACTTTGACCCTAGAATCGAAGCATCGATTCAGTCCTAAGGTTGGGAGACTCTGATCCCACCACAAGCCACCAACAATTGACGCGTGGCCCAAGACACGTTGCCTGAACCTCCCCAAGTCACGTGCTACTCACATGTGAGTTTAGTGAATTTGCAAATAGGCCATGAAAAGATAAAAAATGTCGATAAATCTTGCCATTTGGAAAATTACATTAATAACCAAGTGTGATTTCTGTATTTATTATTTAGTCCATTTTAGACCCCTTTGTAATAAAAGAATTTATGTTTTCTTGCATTTATTCCCATACATTTTTGTATAATAACTTGCGAACTATTGATCATTTTTAATGAAATTGGTTTCCTTCGAAAGCTTATTCAATGCTCTTTAATTTAGTCTAGTTTAATTTCTAATGTGACATAAATTTCACACAATCAATCTTAGAGTGGTCATCTGGTCTATTTAACATTTTTATTCATTATAAATTAATGTATAATTAGGTTGAAGTTGCTCTGCTTGGAAATAATTTCTCATGAATGAATTAATTAATTTTTCAAGCTATTTATTTTTATTAAATCATGAGTGTATTGTTTGTGGTTTGTCTTTATGAATATATATTGCATTATTGTTTGTCATATAAAATAATTACATAAAAAATGATTTTAAAAATTAACATTTTATGTGTTTCTTTGCATTTTGCTTGACCTAGGACCTTTTAATTACCGAATTAAATGATTAGCATATAATTTCAATTAGATAACTGCTCGTGTTATTGTGTCTGACCATGGACTTACCTAGGTATAAATTTAACCCAAGTCCTCTTCACATAGATATTTGACTTGGTTTGGTTGATTATCGATTGGTCCGTGCTATAAGGAGATCATATTATTATCGTTGATTGACAATTCATCAATGACGCCCACCAAAAATCTACCTCATCTGTATGTCCTAAAAATATCAACAAGACCCATCAAATATCACATGACAATAAAGCTTAGTACAAAGATTATGTACATATAATAAACTAAGAGGGAAATCATGAGCATAGTGACACCCCAGACAGTTGGAGCTCAATGATAGTAATAGTGTTGGACATGTGAGCCCGCGATGAGCCATTATGCAGTGAATGTTATTGTAATTCGCTCCTTAAACTGAAATGAGGAATAACTATTTTGTATAATAGCTCCTTAATAGAATTAGGATTATTGATGAATACTCATTCATCACTCATTAATCTTTTATTTTAGCTAAATATCTTGGCAAAGCATCATGTATATAGTTGTAAATACAATAAATTAGAAAGAAGCATGCATTTGTTAATAATTAATAATTAACATGTACTTGTGAAAAAAATAAAAGAATAAAGAAAAACAATGAGATATTTAGAATAAATATTGAGTGACCTGAACCCAAGAGAGGGTCCAGATCGGACCTGATCGCAAAATAAAATAAGTAGAGAGAGATAGGCCCACTCTACATTGTACATACACCTTCTTTTATGTATATAATTTATTTTTACAAAAATAAAAAGAAAGAGGTTTTTTATCCCCTTGTATATATTTCTAAAAAAACAAAAATTAGAAAAATAAAATGAAAATAAAAATAAAATTCTCTCTCTATCACCTTGTATATAATACATGTAAATATGTATCACTACTTCTTTATTTCATACTTGTAAATAACTAATAAAAATAAAATAAAAATTATTTTAGACTCAGAATTTTATGTTGTAAATAAATAAAATATAAAATTGGGGTATTTGTGCAAAAATAAGAAAATAAAAATAATTGTACAAAATATATAGGTATTTTATACATGTATATAATATACTATATTGTATATATCATAAATTATTTTTTTATAAAAATAAATAAAAATCACAGGAAAATAGTTTGAAAAATAACAAATATTTTTTATTATATAAACTTTTTAATATAAAATCGTTTCATATTTTTAAAAGAATTTTCAAATTTTTTATGTATCTTTTTCCTGATTGGTCCAGGGTGGATTATTGACCCCAGTCAACTGCCCCCCCCCCCCACCCCCCCGAACCTTCGTTTTGCACAGACCCGGTGAAACCCAATTTCGCCTAATTTCTACGGTCTGATCCGTCTTCCATTCCCTTCAACTCGCTACTCTGATTATTGAGGGATAATCCATGATCCACGACCGACGATTCCTCCAGGGGTCCGTCCCTCGGTTTGTGCACTCACGCTCCACACTTCTCGGATCCCACAGAGTATAAAATCTCTTGGAGCCGCATATTCTTTGTCATATTTGGCCTCCCCCTCGTCTTTGATGATCTCCACCTCTTCCTACGAGTGACAGCGTGCGATAGAGCTTGTTGTAGAGAGGAACCGAGCCCAGTAGCCTTAGGTCCGGCGAAACCTTTGCCGTGCTCCGCCGCAAGGAGAGCCCAGCCTCTAGACCCGTCGAACCATCGAGGCAAAGACCCTCGGAGGTCCCTGACCTTCAGCCTAGACGACTCCATTAACCAGGTAGCTTAGATTACTTCTTGTTTGCTTTTGATTCTAGATTTTCGAGTCTGGTTCGACCTGAATTCCTCGACCCCGTTCACTGTGATTGGACCTCACGTTCGCTGTTCCTAAGATCCTATCACCGTCGCCGACCTTCTCTACATCTTCTATGCCCTTCCGTCCATCTCGTTCGCCCAGGAACGAGCCCCCAGGTCCTCCTCTGCTGTCGCTTCACTGGAGGGCCACGCATCGCCTCATCGGACACCCATCCCATGTACTGACGAGTCGAGGCATTTTGCCCTCGACCCAGTAACTCATCTGTGTAGCTTTAGCATCGAAAGAACCTCATCTGGAGGTTCGAATATCAGATCACAACAGCTCCAGGTCTCCTGCTTCGGCGGGCCGTTCTCGATGATCTCGGCCTCATCGGAGCATCGTCCCAGCTGCGGACCATCACCAGCATCCTTTTCCCCATCAGAGCAGCCCCGGAGGATATCCCTGCAGCATGTATTACCCGATCGAAGCTTGTCAGCGGCGAGTTCTTCGCCGATCTTCTAGGTGTCGTCTCCGCCGTTGGATCGAGGCTCCCTCCAGTTCTGATCGCGTCCATTCATCCTCAGGGAGTTCTCGAGCGTCCGATCCATCTGAGGATCCTCCCACAGCCGTCCATCATCGAACTGGTATCCCCTACATTCAGTCGTCCAATTATAAGTAGATGATGTCGTCCGTTGGATCGCCAATAAAGAAGGGTATTTGCACTTAGGCACTGCTACCATTTTGTATTTATTGGTTAGTCCTGTGAATATTTTTAGCAGTTGTTTTTTATTTTGGATATTTTGCATCTAGGACCTTCTATTTTTAGTAATTGCATTCTAGTCCTTCTGTGTGTAGCACGTGCCTCCCTACGTGACTTCTGGGATATTTGCATGTTTCGACTTGGACTTCATTGTTGTTATTGAATGAATTTTTATTAATAGGATTTGCAATTATACCCATGAGTGCTTGGTTCATGTACCGCCCACGTGCGAATTTGGTTGTTTTGCAGACTAAGCTCTAAACTATTGCCACGTGTTACTGTTTGGCCGATATCTTTTCAATAATTGCATATGGGTCCCTATGTGCATTACCATTTGTTTTTTATTAAATAAATTTTAAATATTGTCCAAAAATCACGAAAGTTTGGTACATGGCTCCTGCCATGGTGTAATAATTTCTGTGAATGTTTTGTTGTGTTTTGTCTTCGTTTAATATTTTTTAAAATTCAAAACCTCAAAAATAGCTCCTGTTTGCTTTTAAAAATCCACTAAAAATATTTAAAAATTGAAAAATTCTATAAAAATTCATGTTAGCTTGTTTCGAGTTGTTTTTATTTCCATCCAATTTTGGTTACATTCCCATTTATAAAAACCATAAAAATTGAAAAAGACTAAAAACCTTTTTAAAAAATCATTAAAAATTCATAAAAAGTCAAAAAATTGTGTTCTCTTCTTCTGTAATTAGTTTTTTGTTTATAGTTTCACATAAAATTACCAATTGAATTTTATAGGCAATTTAAGCAATTTTAACTTGCCTTTAGATTCTGGTTGTACATTGCTTATCATTTTTGTCCTTGTTTGATTTTTAGAAAATTACTTAAAAATTAGAAATATCTAAGAAAATTAATAAAAACATTGAATATTTTAAAAACACAAAAATATTTTTGTTTGAATTTTTTGAGTGTTTTTTATGCTTTAAATAACTGTTGGATTGCGAATTTTTGAGTTCTTTTGCCCTTTTTCTTAATATTAAAAACCATAAAAAATTGAAAATTATAAAAATCACCATCTCTTTTTATTTTATTTGATTTCTGACTACTTCGTAGCATTAGCATCACGTGCTCCTTGTGTTCGACTCTGGTAGCTATACCAGGTAAAATAAATTAGCGAGACCGCTTTCTCGATTTGATTGCTTGATTTCTTTTTTTGGTGGTCATCTTCTTCTTGTTGAGTTCGATCCGAGTGATTGATGTCGCAACAACCATTGATACCATTTACCCCCAGGCCCTCCTTCGCCTCATCAGAATGGCGTCGTTGCCGGGGAGCACGGCTTTGTAGTCAGTTTTCCCTTTTTCGACTTTATTTTTCTTTTTCTTCTTTTTATTTTCTTCTGTTTATTTTCTTTTTCTTTTTATTTAAATTTTTGTTTGTTTTTGTTTTATTTCTTTAAATCTTTATTTTGTTTTCCTTGTTTTATTCTTGCATTTTATTTTATTTTCCCTTTTTTATAATAAATGTGGACTGACACAAATTCTGTTCTGATTTTCTTGCGAGGGCCCGACGAGCGAGGGCATATATCTTCGGAGAGCCGAGGCACCCACGTGACTTGGAGGCATCTCGTTTCTGCGTGGACCTGCAGGAGAGCGTAGGAGAGGTGGAGCAGAATTTTGGGAGCTGTAGTGTAGTTAGTTCAGACTTAGTTTTTATTTCTGCATATTATTATTGTAATAATACAGGACAGACTCTCTGGACTCAGACTTGGTGATTATTTCGAGGTCTGTTTCGCCGAGCACCGGTGTGCTCGGGGGACCGTACCACAGATTTTCGTCGGTTTTGATTTTTGACCGCTTTTATTTTATTTTTGATTCTCGAAGGTTTTGGCCATTAGACTTAGGATTTTTGCTCTGCTTGTGATGTAATTACTTAAGGCCCAACCCTAATTACATATTTGTTCCTATAGATTGTAATTGGACCTTATTAATTAATTCACAAATAAAAAGTTAACCTAGTCTCTTGAGGGGTCACGTGCTGCTAGAGGCCATATACAGTGCTAGCAGGATCCGTTGTGGCGGACACCGATCGGCATCAGAGGCCTGACCTCGACCCCTCTTGTTGACCCGTTAGCTACTGTTCTTCGCGAGTAGAAATTATTTGTCGAAGGTCAATTTCTTCTTGAATCATATAGGTATTTTACTTTCAGTCTTTTATTTTATGCACGGATCACTCTGCCTGTAGAGAACTGGAGTCAGGTACGCATTTCTAACTCTGCATGCATCATCGTGTTTGATTGCGCATCGGCTTTTTTGCCTTCTCCCTCTGATTTTTGGACTTAAAATAACCAGGAGAATCGAAAAATTCGTTAGGCATTGTTTGCTTTGAAAAATACTTGAAAAAGAAAAACTATAAAATTGGGACTGCTTAAGCACACTTTACCCTAAATAACATCCCACTTAAAAATCTGTCTTGAGAGAGTAATCCCCTCATTGTATGGTTTGGATGAGCGAGAGAGTGACATGCACCCTAGGATAGAGCCACATCTGACCTCTCTTCATACTATTTATTTTGGGTTAGTCGTTCTTCAGTGAGGATCGCTCCGATTTCCGGTAAAGCGGGTCGCGATATCCTTAACAGAGCGAGTCGATCGGGTAGCCGGTAAACGGTCCGCAACTTGTACTGGCTGGGAAATATCTAGCCTTAGGATCAGGACAGTCGCCTGGGAGTGTTAGATTCCCAACAGCTCGCTTAATCGCTCTAAAAGTCTGTTTGATCACCTAATAAAATTGACAAGATAAAAGACCGAACCTTTACGGTCATCAGCTCTACGTGATTAGGTGAATTGGGGGTTTGCTTGACCGATCTTGTGTGCTTTTACAGATCTCATCTGCCTTCACTCGCCACATCAAGATGATGGGTCGAACGTCCCTTAGGCAGCCTCTGGCTGCACCGCTTTCGAGCACTCCAGCCCGCTCATCTCGGTCGGTTCACGAGAGCCAAGACCTGCTCTCCGAACCCGAGTTTGACTCCACACTGTTCCCCCTCGACCACCCTTCTACCAGTCTTGAGGTGCCCGAGCAGAGATCGCAGCAGACAATTGATTTATCGGCACATGAGTTTGGGTCTTTTGCCTTTGCAGAGACCATGGCCAGCAGTGAGGAGTGCACCGATGAACCCAGCAGGAACCAAACGTATGTACTTGATCAGGGTGCCATAAACAACACCATGTTAGCATCCCTAGAGACCATGTAACGTCAGATCAGGGATAAGGGGGCTTTTCTGGTCGATATGCACCGAGAGATGGAGCAGATGAGAGACAATCGAGACCAGCGCAGACCCGGTAGAGGAGGAGGAGGAGGAAACCCTGAGAGAGAAGAGCCTGAGGAGCCAGCATAGCCAGCAGCACCTGCCCGACCGATGAGGGAGTTGCACAACCCTGGTACAACTATCACCCATAGACGGATCCAGTTGTCAGCCATTATGGGAGATTTCAAGCTCCCACCTCAGACGATTCAGCTTCTGCCCAGATTCCATGGACTCGCCACAGAGGAGACACACCTCTATATCTAGAAGTTCAAGATGATCTGCAGTATTGTCCATGATCATCTCATGGACGAAGACACCATCAGGATGATGTCCTTCCCATTCTCCCTCATAGAAAGAGCAACCAACCGGCTGAAGCACTTAGGGACATTTGTCACGTCATGGGAACAACTCCGAAACGAGTACTTGAACAAGTACTATCCACTCGGCTGAATGAATGCTGCCAAGGCCCTGATCAGCAACTTTTCCATGCTCCCCAATAGGCAATTTCACGAGGTATGGGACCGATTCAGGGAGCTCACAGACTGGTGTCCTGATAAGCTTGTTTCGCGGTCTTCACTTCTTATTAAAGAAGAGAGTCGGTTGTAGCAGAAGAAAGACAACCGCGAAACAAGAAGAAGAGAGAACTTATCAAACAAATTTTACGGTTTTCTGTCGGAAAACCGTTCACTAATATTTAACCAGGCAAGTGTTCCTGGGTTGAACTCAAGGAGGCAGAATATATTCCCTAATTTTTCTTTTTCGTAATCTTATTTTAATTCTTCTCTAAGTCAGAATGCTTTTTTAGTGGTTTTTATTTTTGTAATTTTTATTTGATTTTATTCTTTTCAAATTTTTATTTAATTTTCAAAAAGGGATATTTTGCAAAAGATTTATTTATTATATAGTAGGTGGATAGAATATAGGTGATACTATATAATATAGGTGAACGAGGTTCGAGCCGCGTACTCGAACTGCACAAGAAAACAAATCAAAACGAGGCGGTTTTCGAGAAAATCAAATCACATTAAAAACTCGTCGAAAAGCCGCGAAAACTTTATACTATGTAGCTGGGGTAGTTGTGTAACTACCCCTCAAGAATCGTCGGAATCTGAGGTCAAACGGACAAGATATAGCCCCTACAGCCCAGGGGCATAAGCGTCAAAAAATACTAATTAAAAAGTTCTCAAAAAGGTCCAAAAAGGACTGTTCTGTAAGAAAACTAACAAATTCTTACACTTAGGTCCTTGCGGAGGGACCTAAATGTAATTATCGAAAACTTAGGCTGCGGGATGCAATTCTGGAGACTCAACTGGGTGTATGATGCAATTAATCCACCGTTTTGAAATTCACGGCCGAGATTAGAACGCTTCAGGCGCGATCTGACGGCTCTGGCTCTGACACGTGTCGCCAAACTGTGCGTCGTCGGTTCTTGGTCAGTTGGAGTTCTTCGCGGCCTAGCTCTCTTCTCCGAATTTTTCCGGCCAGCTTCCGACGCTTCTGGCGCTCCGGTGGGGCCAGAGGGGTGGCTCCTCCACCCCTCGAGCTCGCCCGCGGTGGAGATGGCAGTGGCGGCGCTCCGAGCGGCGGCGTTGGCTCGAGAAAGATGACGGATCAGCACTGGTTGCTTGAAGACTGTTCTGGATCCCGATCTTCAAGGACGAAGAACGGCGATGTCGTAGGCCCAAAATCCGATGCAATTGCCTCACGAGATACCTGGATCTGCAATGAATCAAGTTCTATGCTCGATTCATGATGAATCGGCCGAGATGTTAAGATATAGAGCTTCAAAGTTAAGGAAAAAACATAAACTTCCAGCCAAATATCCAAAACGCGATGAAGATGAAAGTTTGAAATCCGATTACAAGCGAGATCAAACGAATTGAGTGAAGATTTCAGATGTGCGTGCAAGAAGGGTAATTAAACTATCTAAGAATGCGATTAGCCACGCTAATCGTGGCACGATGATCGAGAAAGAAAATAGCAAAATGGATGAATTGGTCTATGGTTTCCGGGTGTATGACCTGGAATATGGCTGCTCGACGGTCGACCTCGCCGGAGCTGTACACGGCGCTTGGCGGCGATGCAAGGCGAAGCTCCGCCTTGGATCTCTTCTCCGACGTATCCTCTCCCTCGCGAGCCCTTCCCGTGGAGCTGTCACCTCCGGAGTAGGTTGGAATCGAGTGGGGAAGTTAGGTAGTCGAACAACCTGGAGCTGGGAAGCTGAAGGTGGAAGAAGATTATGGTGATTGGCGACCTAGGCGGCTTTAAATAGGTGGTTGGCGTGGGCTCCAAGGTTAGATCTAAGGGACGACGAGTTAGAGGGTTGTTAGGAGTAGGGAATGTAGGGCTTAGATGAGTTGGAAGGTTCGAGATGTGCGCGGGAAAATGGGTGGAAGTTGGGTGGTTGGTGCACTGGACGCAACAGCTTCTTGGAGAAGAAGCTCCAGGTGCTGACACGTGTCAGCACCTGGTTGGTCCAGGAGTATAAATAAGTTATAAATTAAATATAAAATAGCTAATTACGTTATTTCAAGTAGGTATAAATACAAGAAAGTTAGATAATTTAATTTTCTAAATTATGGTATAATTACTTTTAATAAATAATAAATATTATTTAAAATATAAATATTTTATTAATAAATATGTATTAATAGATAGGTTTTGAATTTTTAATTTAATAAATAATTAAGTAAAAATTAATTTTATATTTTATTAATTATTAGGGAATTAAATAAGACTTATACAAATTTTTATAGATTTTTATGAATTAATTTACATATTTTAATAAATAGAGGAAGTGTCTTTATAGGTCAAATATACCTATATTTTAGGGTATTTGATTTTATAAAAATAATAAATAGTCTCCAAAAATTATGAAATAATTTATGGTGAAACTAGAGGGTCATGAAATAATTTAAAAATTATAAAATTAAGAAAATAATACATAAGGTGTGTTACATAAAATAAATAGCCCAGAAACCCCTTTGTCTTTTGATCCCAAAACCGACTTTTTGCAAACGGACTCCGAATTCAGTGAAACCACCTTTATTAATTAGATAATATTATTTTATGAACTTTAAAGGTGAGTAGAGTGAAATTGGAGTTCGTATAAGGAAGTTATGATGTTCGGAAGTTGAGATTTTGACAAGTTGTAAGCTGGATTTCTTGGCATATTTACAGGGTGATATTTTTAACTTATTTTTATATTTTTATCTACATTTTTATGAATAATTAGGAGAAAGATTTGATGAAAAATAAGTTAAGATGAAATAATTAAAATTCTATGAAGTTTTGTATTTATTTAATAAATAGTGGAAGGTGTATATACATGAGATAGATTATTTTTATTGGTTTTCTTTCCTTATCTCCCCCTACTTTTTGGTTTGTCGACCAATTCATGCTGACTTGGTCTCGGGGGTTAGGCTATAAATATATCTTACAGTTATATTTATAGTTTAAGTCATATTACACATATATACATATATTCCATATGCCTTTCTCTTTCTTTTTCTGATTCTTTATTTATTTACATGAATTTAGTGGTTAAAAGTGAATATTTACAAATGAATGGGGTTTTGTTAAAGTATGAGAATTAATGAGTATTTACATGTATTTGTTAAGGGTTTTAAGACAAAATGCGACAGAAAAGTTAATGAATCATGGATTCATCAACCCCCTATACTTAAACTTTGCTAGTCCCTTAGCAAACACTTATTTTGAAAAAGTAAGTGAAAAATAAAGAAAGTTAGAATGAATTTGTTTTCCTAAACCAATTCATTAGAACAGACAAAGGACAGAGCTCGATCGGGCCTGAAACAAGCATTTTGTCGGAACCTTAACTAGGATTAGGATTTCATCCTCAACAGTCTTCAAGTTCCATAATCCTTACTCGAGATCACTTCATCGGCTAGTTCAGACTCACTTATTCATATCGCAAACTCTATCATCCTTGAAGTCAACTTGTACAGTGTGTGAATTGATTTAGCTCTTCCTGCTTAGAGAACCGAAGAAACCGTCAATCCCAGCTATACACTCCTATGGCTTCCTCATCTCGCTACTCTTTCCTCGGGGAGGGAGGTATTCCCTTCTGAGTTCAGTTCTGTTATGTCCACAATCGAATATAGGGAGAAGTTAGAAGAATGAGAAAAGAAGTGGAGTGCGACCAGTGTAGACGCATCTCTTGTGAAGCCCAACCGTTGTAGTTGAGTCTCCACTAAGATGTGCAGGCATATTTGGTGGAAGCTTTGACCAGTTTGGTCTATTTGGTGGCTTCTGCTTTGCTTTGACTTTGTAATTTGCTTGCACTGCATTCATCTTTTGTGCCTCGACGGTTATAGAATCTTTTTAATCCGTCCATTTTTTGAGGTCTTAGAAAAATTGTGTCAACAGATCCTTCCCTCATCCGAAGCAACTATCGCAACCCCAATCTCTCCCGTCTTTAGACGTCAATGCCGCAAAGATAAGGATAAGAATGCACTACCAAGGTGTACTGTCCTTCGGAACTCCATGCGAGGTTGAGCTAAGTGCAGAGTGCATGTGTTCAAGATTGGTTCACTGGTGAAGAGTTGTACGGATGACTCCAAGTGGTCTACTTAAGCTCAGATGACTTGATTTCCCGAATATGGTCTTACGGAACCCCAAAGATTTAAGTCACCAGACCTGAAGAGTCTAAATTCCAGTTCCTAATCAGGCTCCTTACAATGAGAGTTAAAGGCCGTAATCAAGCTCCATCCTTCAGACTAGACTCAGTCCTTAGTTCCGGAAATCAAACTTATTCTGAAAAATGTGAATGCAAATGCAACCATGTTTTTGTGAAGTCTATTTTCTTGATTTTACTCATTTTTATGAATTTTAAGGATTTTGTAATTTTTACAAATTTTAGGACTTTGTATTTTTTATGGATTTTATGATTTTTATAACAAGGTTTTATTACAATTTTTACAAGATAAATTTTATTTAAGTTAAGTGTCTAATGTATTTTACAAATTTTATCTACAAAGTATTTTACAAGGGTTGAATGGCTTTTATACAAATTTTAATAAATAGGATTTAAATAAGTATTATACATATTTTAAGTACAAAATTTAAATACAAGTTTTAATTACAAGTTTTAAGCATTTTTTTACTTATTTACCAGGATTTTATAAATAAGATAGTGAATTTTAAATTCACCCACACCCACTTTTTATGGATTTTATAGATATAGAAAATACATAAAGTACGAGTTATGACCGAAAGTATATATACAATATATACGCACCCCCCTATACTTAGCTTGAGCTATGTCCTCATAGCGTCAAAAGAGAAAAAGGAGGGCATAACTCGTGCTAAGTAAAAGTGGGTGAAAAAAAGATATCGATGACAAGTCAGTCAACCCCCCCTATACTTACGATCTGGTCATCGTAAGTATTATGAGAGAGCACAAAATGGATGACTGAATGAAAAGGATAAATAACGAAAAAATCAAAAGGAAGGAATACGAAATCATCGAAATCACTCGGTCCCCCCTATACTTAGGATAAGGCATCCTAAGTATAAAAAGAAATGTAGCCAAAAATTGGGGATCAGTGATTCGTGAAAAAGAATGGCTATACAGAAGAATTAGTACAAAAATAAAACGTAAATCAGCGGGCAATCGGTCCCCCCTATACTTAGGATATGGTATCCTAAGCATAGAAGACGAGCAAAAACGGGGACGATTGTGGTCTATGAAGAATATACAAGTGTTGTGAATCTCCCGAATGGCTCAAAAGGAATTGTACAGGAAGAAGTAAAAGAATGATTATGATTCCTGTACAAAATAGATCACTTCAGTATGGGCCAGATGATCAGTAGTCTCTACGTAATGCTTCAGCATCTGCCCGTTAACCACGAACGGTTATCTGATTGCTCAACCAGGATCAAACTGAACCGTCTGCTTCTTGTGTGCGTATTGATCTTTGGCTGCAAAAGTAGAGCCTTCTCTGTAAGTGAACCCTATACATGGCATAGCTCTCTTTTCTGAAATATGCGTCGCTGGAGTCGGACTACAGAAGGTGTCTATATGTGTCAGCATTACACCATCCGACTCTCTACGCTGAATGGATTGTATGATCTGTGCAATGTATTCGATGGACTCTTGTGCTGTAATATGTGTTCTTTTAATTTGCGGCACAGAGATATCTACTGCAGGTGACTGCTCATCTGAATCTGATATGAAATCTGTCTCTGTTTGTGAACAATCATTCTGAAGAACTAGGTACCAAGTGATCTACCCTATCCTCGTGTAGGATATCTTGGGTATCAAAATAAACACTCTCAAGATCAGGAGAGTGTGTCTCATCTATGTTCTGACAATCTTCCGCAAGACTAGTGTCCTCTGAAGTGAATGACAATACTGATCTAGGACTGATACATTCTCTCTCCATCTCAATGTGTATCTCTCTGTTGTCTGTGCGGAATGATACTCTCCCAGCATCATAGTCAAAGAGTGCTCTTGCTGTCTGCAAAAAGGGTCTCCCGAGAATGATTGGAGCAAGGTGTAACTGAGTAGGGCATGTCATGTCTAGGACTGTAAAGTCCACGGGAAACTGCGAGCCCTGAACAGTCACGATAATGTTCCTTAACACACCTCTAGGTCTCTTTATAGATCGATCTGCAAACTGAAGAATCGCTCGTGATTTATAAAGAGGACCTAGCTTGAGCTTATCAAGCAAAGAGGAAGGAAGTAAATTGATCGAGGAACCATTATCTAAGAGAGTTCGATGGAATGTAGTGTCTTCAATCTGACAGTTGACATAGTGAGCTCCCCAAATCTTTCTTCTTCTTGGGTTCCTTGTTCCGAATTGGACATGAAGTTGCCTTGGTCAAAATATGCTTCTCAACTCTTGATCTCTTTTTCCTACGAGTAGTACATCTATTCCTCAACTGATTCTTGAGTGTAGGAAAACGATCCAAGGCATCATGCAGTGGAATCTTCAGAAAAATGTGATCTTTGAGCAACTTTTCAATCTGTGGAGATTCAGGGTTATTTTTGGTCTTTTTCTTTCCTTTTCCAAACAAAGCATCGGGAAAAGGAATAAAGTCAGGAATCAGAAAATCAGAACTTTTATTGAAATCATTGGAATCAGCTTGTACATCGAGAGTCTCAGAATTATTTACAAAACTCTCTAAGACAGGGAAGAAATGTTTTGTCTGGGGATTCTGCCTGATCTGGCGTGATATTGTCATCTGAGTCGCCAGTATTCCATATCTGAACTGTTGGCATTGCTCCCGTCTCTTGATTCTACGTCCTCATCCTCTTGCGGTTTCTCCTCCTCGGCATTCGGATCATGCTCGTGCTCCTCTGGTTCCCTCTCCTCTCCAGTAGGTGTTTGCGGTGATCTACCGCTCCTGAGACGAATGAAGTTAGACAAAAATTCAGGGAAACAAGATCTTACCTGTAGTATCTACCTGATCTGGATGCCTCCTCTTGTTATTCGGATTCATCTGGGGCTGGGCTGGGAGAGTGGTCTTCGGCACGGTTAACTCGTCCAGACGACGGTTAAACTGCTCCATCTCTGTCTTGTGCGCGATCTGGAGCGTGCTGAGCATATCCATGATCTGGTTGAGCGCCTGGGCCTGTGAAGACATCTCTGGTTCGGTATGGAGGCCCTGGCTTGCTCCTCTCTCCTGCTTTGGCGTGAAGTGCTGAGAGGTGGACGGCTGGGAATAGCGCTGTGGTGTAGAGGAAGATTGCTGCGGCTGCTGAAAAGAATAGTTCGGTGAAAACTGAGCAGGGTGCTGATAAGTAGGCTGCGGTCTCTGATGGTAGACGTTCGGATGAGACTGCGACGGCGTGAAATTCTGGCGGTGCTGGAATTGCGGACGTCCATGCTGCGGATGACCGTACGGCTGCTGCTGCTGATGATTCGGTATACTCGGCTGCTGAACTGGAGTATACCAAATCACATTGATCTCGAAAGTGGCTTGCGGCTCCACCTCCATCGCTACAGTGCTGATGACCTGGCCGGCATTGGCATGAGACTGATCCTCATGCCAATCAATCTGCGGAATCTCGGGCTCGCTCTGAACATGTTGTATCTGACGGGTGGGTGGAGCGGGTGCGATCCTCCGTGCTGGCTGTGAAGAAGTCTGACTCTGCTGGTACTGAAGTTGAAGATCAGAGACCTTCTTCGAAAGATCACTCAGCTGCTGAGGTAGAGATGAGAGTTTCTCCAACTCTCGCAGCGGCTGTAGGTCTTGGACCTGCTTGTGAATCACGTCCACCAACGTTAATTTCTCACCAATGAAGCTCATGTTGGTGTTGGATTCAGAGTCTGATATATTCACCACCTTGTGATGCTCTCGGTGATGTGGTGGCTGCGGGGCTTTCTGATATGCCTGAGTAGAGTCTACAACTCTCGAGTTCTCGGCCATTCCTTCGAAGATGGCCCAGACTGACTCGGCATCCTTGTTCAAGTAACTGCCGCCACATGCGGCACTAACTAGCCCCTGTATTTCCGGCTGGAGTCCTCCGAAAAAATTCTGTACTAGCACCTTCATTGGTATCTCATGATGAGGACATCTCTCTGTCAGGTCCTTGAATCGATCCCATGCCTCATGGAATGATTCGTTCGATAATTGCGTGAAGTTGGAGATCTGACTCCTCATCATGTTCGTCCTTCCTAGAGGGAAATACTTGCGCAGGAAGGTGGACTTCAGGTCGTCCCAAGTGGAGATTTCTCTCCCTAAATGGCTTAGCCAATAAAGGGCTTTATCGGCTAAGGCAAAAGGAAAAGCCTTTAGGCGTACGGCTTCCTGTGTCACTTGTGGATAGCAAGCCATTCCGCAGATCATTTCAAACTGCTGTAAAAACGTGAACGGCTCCTCTGCGGCATTCCCATAGTACTTGGGAAGCAAAGAGATGAAGGACGGTCGGAGTTCGTATGGCCCTTGATTCGGCGGTAGCCGAATCCAATGATGGAGCGTTCGAGCGCCCGGGTCATACTCGTCCCGTAAAGTAGCGGGAACCGCAGGCGGTAACTGGTTCCCGGCCCCTGCTCTGATTGCGGCTAATTCAGCCTGCAGCTCGGTCTGAACTCTAAACTGTTCTCGAATCTGTAGATTCATCTGCTGAAGTGTTTCGAGAATACCTGTCGTGACATCTCCGTTCAGATCTGCTCTTCCCTCCGGATGATCCTCAGCTGCTGGCCTCTCATCTGCTGCCGGTGCTTTCCCACGAGCCATCTGATCGTCTGGAAAATGGAAACTCTCGTAAGAACTCATCGAGAAATACTCAGGAGATTTGGATTCTTTATTGAGGCGAAGGTCTGCCTCAATGATCTGGCCTAGAGGCGAGGGAGTCTGGGTCTGACTCGCCTCGATATCGGATGGGACCTGCTCGGGAAGAGGGTCATCCCGAGCCTGTGAAGACATACGCTCAACGGTGGATGGTTGAAAGCTCACAGAGTCTGAGCCGAAAAGCCGTCGAGACATCATCTTCGATGTCAAGAGAAGATTGGGAGAGCACGTGTACGATTCAAGAGAAGAAGGAATGCGAAAGCCGCGGAAAACTCACGCCCCGCAAACAAACACAAAGCACACCCCGTTTTCACCAACTCAACCCTGATGAAGACCGTAAGAGTTCGGTCTTTTTATCTTTTCTGTTTTAGGGTTGTTTTAGCAATCGTTGCGGTTACGCGGGCTGAGCAAGCCAATAGGAGCCCGATAGTTTCTCCAAGACACTGGCCCGAATCCTTACGCGAGACCACTCGCACTCAGCCAGTATGGGAGTAAGTACGGACCGTTTCCGGCTACCCGTGTTACTTGAGGACGGAGCCTTGCGCAGTGTCCTCTAAACCTCCCACTCTGCTAAGTAAACCCGGACCGTTTCTGGCTACCCGAGCTTACCCACTGAGGAACAGCGATCTGGTGTATGGATCCAGTAGTATCCCGCAAGAAATACGGGGTTTTGTCTCTATCCTTAAGTGTCGGCTCTCAACTCGCGCACTCTGAGAAATGTGCGGGGGTTACTCTCCCCAAATCAATTGAATCGATTTTACGGTTTTTGATCAGATATTTTTAGCAGTCCCAATTTTTAATTTTGCAATTTTTATGTATTTTCAAACAACGTCTATTTTTTTTCTTTTTGTTAAAACCCTAGAGCAAGCACCTAGATTGCAAGTCCTAAAACTAGCTACGAGGCACAAGCAGATAGAGCGAAAAATCCTAAGCAAGCATCAAGAAAATCGCGGAAAACCGATAAACAAAGAAAAGCCGCGGTGGGTGCCCTGATTCACCAGATACACGGTATCCGATGAATCAAGCCCCTAAAAAAAAATTTTATTAAGCTAAGTACAACTCTCTCCCTTTCTCTCTCAGATAAGAGGATACTAAATCTCTGCTCCTCTGCAGTCGACTCGTGAAGAAGGAGCCGACCTCTGCCCTTTCAACTGACTCGGCTCCCGAGGAAACCGGTTGATCCTGCAGGCCCTGCAAAGATGATTAGCACAAAAGAATATCGAGAAAGCCGAGAAAGCCGTAAAGAAAACAAGGAAGGAAAACTCAGAAAACAAAACACGAAAAAGCCGTATGAAAAACCGTACGAAAAACAAAGAGAAGAAAAATAATAAAATCACGAAAAACGAAAAATCAAGGGAATCTAACGCCTCCCCGGCAACGGCGCCATTTTGATAAGCTTGTTTCGTGGCCTTCACTTCTTATTAAAGAAGAGAGTCGGTTGTAGCAGAAGAAAGACAACCGCGAAACAAGAAGAAGAGAGAACTTATCAAACAAATTTTACGGTTTTCTGTCGGAAAACCGTTCACTAATATTTAACCAGGCAAGTGTTCCTGGGTCGAACTCAAGGAGGCAGAATATATTCCCTAATTTTTCTTTTTCGTAATCTTATTTTAATTCTTCTCTAAGTCAGAATGCTTTTTTAGTGGTTTTTATTTTTGTAATTTTTATTTGATTTTATTCTTTTCAAATTTTTATTTAATTTTCAAAAAGGGATATTTTGCAAAAGATTTATTTATTATATAGTAGGTGGATAGAATATAGGTGATACTATATAATATAGGTGAACGAGGTTCGAGCCGCGTACTCGAACTGCACAAGAAAACAAATCAAAACGAGGCGGTTTTCGAGAAAATCAAATCACGTTAAAAACTCGTCGAAAAGCCGCGAAAACTTTATACTATGTAGCTGGGGCAGTTGTGTAACTACCCCTCAAGAATCGTCGGAATTTGAGGTTAAACGGACAAGATATAGCCCCTACAGCCCAGGGGCATAAGCGTCAAAAAATACTAATTAAAAAGTTCTCAAAAAGGTCCAAAAAGGACTGTTCTGTAAGAAAACTAACAAATTCTTACACTTAGGTCCCTGCGGAGGGACCTAAATGTAATTATCGAAAACTTAGGCGGCGGGATGCAATTCTGGAGACTCAACTGGGTGTATGATGCAATTAATCCACCGTTTCGAAATTCACGGCCGAGATTAGAACGCTTCAGGCGCGATCTGACGGCTCTGGCTCTGACACGTGCCGCCAAACTGTGCGTCGTCGGTTCTTGGTCAGTTGGAGTTCTTCGCGGCCTAGCTCTCTTCTCCGAATTTTTCCGGCCAGCTTCCGACGCTTCTGGCGCTCCAGCGGGGCCAGAGGGGTGGATCCTCCACCCCTCGAGCTCGCCCGCGGTGGAGATGGCAGTGGCGGCGCTCCGAGCGGCGGCGTTGGCTCGAGAAAGATGACGGATCAGTACTGGTTGCTTGAAGACTGTTCTGGATCCCGATCTTCAAGGACGAAGAACGGCGATGTCGTAGGCCCAAAATCCGATGCAATTGCCTCACGAGATACCTGGATCTGCAATGAATCAAGTTCTATGCTCGATTCATGATGAATCGGCCGAGATGTTAAGATATAGAGCTTCAAAGTTAAGGAAAAAACATAAACTTCCAGCCAAATATCCAAAACGCGATGAAGATGAAAGTTTGAAATCCGATTACAAGCGAGATCAAACGAATTGAGTGAAGATTTCAGATGTGCGTGCAAGAAGGGTAATTAAACTATCTAAGAATGCGATTAGCCACGCTAATCGTGGCACGATGATCGAGAAAGAAAATAGCAAAATGGATGAATTGGTCTATGGTTTCTGGGTGTATGACCTGGAATATGGCTGCTCGACGGTCGACCTCGCCGGAGCTGTACGCGGCGCTTGGCGGCGATGCAAGGCGAAGCTCCGCCTTGGATCTCTTCTCCGACGTATCCTCTCCCTCGCGAGCCCTTCCCGTGGAGCTGTCACCTCCGGAGTATGTTGGAATCGAGTGGGGAAGTTAGGTAGTCGAACAACCTGGAGCTGGGAAGCTGAAGGTGGAAGAAGATTATGGTGATTGGCAACCTTGGAGGCTTTAAATAGGTGGTTGGCGTGGGCTCCAAGGTTAGATCTAAGGGACAGCGAGTTAGAGGGTTGTTAGGAGTAGGGAATGGAGGGCTTAGATGAGTTGGAAGGTTCGAGATGTGCGCGGGAAAATGGGTGGAAGTTGGGTGGTTGGTGCACTGGACGCAACAGCTTCTTGGAGAAGAAGCTCCAGGTGCTGACACGTGTCAGCACCTGGTTGGTCCAGGAGTATAAATAAGTTATAAATTAAATATAAAATAGCTAATTACGTTATTTCATGTAGGTATAAATACAAGAAAGTTAGATAATTTAATTTTCTAAATTATGGTATAATTACTTTTAATAAATAATAAATATTATTTAAAATATAAATATTTTATTAATAAATATGTATTAATAGATAGGTTTTGAAATTTTAATTTAATGAAAAATTAAGTAAAAATTAATTTTATATTTTATTAATTATTAGGGCATTAAATAAGACTTATACAAATTTTTATAGGTTTTTATGAATTAATTTACATATTTTAATAAATAGAGGAAGTGTCTTTATAGGTCAAATATACCTATATTTTAGGGTATTTGATTTTATAAAAATAATAAATAGTCTCCAAAAATTATGAAATAATTTATGGTGAAACTAGAGGGTCATGAAATAATTTAAAAATTATAAAATTAAGAAAATAATACATAAGGTGTGTTACATAAAATAAATAGCCCAGAAACCCCTTTGTCTTTTGATCCCAAAACCGACTTTTTGCAAACGGACTCCGAATTCAGTGAAACCACCTTTATTAATTAGATAATATTATTTTATGAACTTTAAAGGTGAGTAGAGTGAAATTGGAGTTCGTATAAGGTAGTTATGATGTTCGGAAGTTGAGATTTTGACAAGTTGTAAGCTGGATTTCTTGGCATATTTACAGGGTGATATTTTTAACTTATTTTTATATTTTTATCTACATTTTTATGAATAATTAGGAGAAAGATTTGATGAAAAATAAGTTAAGATGAAATAATTAAAATTCTCTGAAGTTTTGTATTTATTTAATAAATAGTGGAAGGTGTATATACATGAGATAGATTATTTTTATTGGTTTTCTTTCCTTATCTCCCCCTACTTTTTGGTTTGTCGACCAATTCATGCTGACTTGGTCTCGGGGGTTAGGCTATAAATATATCTTACAGTTATATTTATAGTTTAAGTCATATTACACATATATACATATATTCCATATGCCTTTCTCTTTCTTTTTCTGATTCTTTATTTATTTACATGAATTTAGTGGTTAAAAGTGAATATTTACAAATGAATGGGGTTTTGTTAAAGTATGAGAATTAATGAGTATTTACATGTATTTGTTAAGGGTTTTAAGACAAAATGCGACAGAAAAGTTAATGAATCATGGATTCATCATGTCCCCATCATGATATATCCAAGCCCAACCTTGTCCAGTGTTTCTTTTGCGGGATTACACTGGAGTTGTAGGGGCTAGTCAATGCATCCTATGGGGGTTCCTATTTCACCAAGGATGTAGATCAGGTCTGGGCCATCTACGAGGAGATGGAAGAGAACTACATGGTGATGTCCCAGACCCGACTATATTCACAGGGGAAGCCCACACCACAGGTCGTGTCCTATCAGAGGATAGCACGGGTTGATGCAGGTCCATCTACATCTTTAGTAGCCGCAGCACAAGTAGAGTCGACGGCCGCTGATATGGGGATTATCAGCGAGAAGTTGGACCACATCGAGTTGATTAAGAAAAAGCAGTGCTAGGGCATGACTCATATCAATCAGATAGCACAGACGTTGAGTGACCTGAAGACCCAGATCATGTGTCTCCAGGAGGCGCAGACGGCTTCTCAGACCCATCTCAAGTCACGGGCAGATCCCGACAACAGCAACAGCTTGACCCAGCCCTCTGACTACTACCGACAGGTGCATCATATTCAAGCGGAGCCGTTCCAGTAGCAGCAGTATGTCCAACCATCACCATCTCAGGACAACCAGATAGTGGTTAACCATCCGGATCAACCCCTTGTAGTTCTCCCCACACCCACTTACGAGCAGGAGCTGTTGATGGACGTCAACGGGATTTGGTATGACCGACCTCAGCCTGGGATCTGTCAAGACTGTCCCGGATTCCGTTGGTCGATGGAGGTACCTCTTCCCAGCAGCAACCTCCAGTTCAGAATGGCCATATTAGCCAGCAACACCAGCAGCCTCAGTTCCCACAGTCACGAGCACATCCGCAGCCACCTTATCAGCAGCATGGTCCTCGTCCCTATCAGCAGGGACAATCATGGAGGCAGTAGCATCAACCTCATCAGTATCATCCTCAGCAGCAGTATCCCTCTCATCCTCAATAGTAACCTCACTTTCAGAGAGGCCACTTGTCTGGTTCTCATGGGCCCGCCTATGAGAACCCAGCTTTAGATGATCTGGCCCGCATCATCTCTGAGCAGCAGGCTACCTTCAGGTGGAGATGGACGAGTTCCGCCGGGAGATGAGAGAGATAGTGAAGGGCAAGGCCGCCATACCCGCCCATATTGAGCCAAATCCGAACAACCTCAAGAGGAAATCTGTGCAAGTAGAGTTTACAGAGGTTACCACTCATAGTGATTCACTTGGTGATATTTCTGCATACCCTTTTGATGTTGACTTTGTAACACTTAGGAGTGGTAGGATGCCAGCCGGCGGTACCTCATCTGAGCGACGACCACATGCAGACCTAGGAGCGCCAGACGAGGAGGAGAGTGGTGTTGATGCCGCTCATGATGATGATGATGATGGTGGTGGTGGTGCTGACGCCACCAAGGATGTTGATCCAGCTGACGGTACTGAGACTGTCACTTCACCAGATGCAGGAGGTGGTGCTGATGCCACCAGATTTGATGTTGAGCTAGAGTGCGGTGCTGATGCCGTGAGTCCATATGCCGTGGGACGTATTGAGGCCACTATTTCTATTCCTGTTGCATTTCCTTCTGTCGTTATATCTCAGGACTATTATGGTAATAAAGGAAAGGGTTCTTCATTTGTGAGTCCATCTGTGATGCTTGGAGATGTTTGTATGGATTCTACTTTGCCACAGCAGCAGGGACCCGATCCTAGCCCTCAATCTGGGGAGGACCCAACCATCCCCTTTTCCCAAGCACTCCGCATGGCTAAGGGGACCAAAAAAGAAAATCCAAAAAAATCCCAATAGTTAGAGTTCAGCCAGCAGATGATGGATAGATTTCAGATACAGCTGACTCTACAGGAGGCCTTGGAGCGCATTCCCCTCTTCCAGAGGGACCTTAGAGAGAGCACTACCTTTTGCAGGAAGAGTAGGAACCACCACTCAGAGATCCATGTGCTCACTTATGCCTGCTTCGACATCCAGAACCGTCTGCTAGCCAAGAGGCTTGATGCAGGAGCTCCCTATATCAGATGCCACATTCATGAGCATAGGTTCGATCAGACTCTATTAGAAATCGACTCTTCTATCAACCTACTTCCGGCAGACTTACTAGACCGATTTGAGTTTGACCCTCTTCGACAGAGCATGACGTTCCTTTAGTTTGTTGATCGATCTGTCAAGAGGCCGAAGGGGTTGCTGAAGGACGTTGTTGTCACAATTCAAGGCTTGAAATTCCCCATGGACTTTGTTGTGTTAGACATGGAGATCCCTGAGTTTGTGACCGATACCCCCATCATTTTAGGACGCCCATTCTTGGCCACAGCTAAGACAGTGTCTGATCAAGATAGCGGGAAGGTGTACTTTCACGTCGAGGGTGAGAGTATACAAATCGAGACGATCGATGAGACTAGAGCACGAGATTCAGCTTGCTCAGAGCCGCTCACAGATTCAGAGCAGATGACAGAGGCACAGTGAAATGTCCACCAGAAGTGCGATTTTGTGATTAAAGATGATGAAGCATCTTGGTCAGACCCAGTTTCACGAGCCATCCTCTCACCTTCAGATCCCACTGACGCACAGATTCCAGTAAAGGAGAGCTTGGAGAGCACATTCTTGGTACAGGACACCTTTCAGGCAGCAGATCGCATTCCGTATAGCGAGGCAGTTGATTTGTATTTTGATTTAGATTCAGATCCCTCGGAGTCAGATATTAATTGGGTAGAGTTAGATGATAGATTCCATGTCTGATTTCCACAGAGCTAGCAGCTAGGGTGGAGACTGATCCCATTCAGAGCACAGACACACCAGCAGAGCAGTCTTCACCATACTTTCAGGTTCAACGAGAGTTCTCCCATGTAGATTTGGTTGCGTTCACTCAGACCTTTCAGAGACCAGATCCATCAGCTCCCAGTTGTCCAGAGCTAAAGCCCTTGCTGCAGTCGTTGAAGTAAAGGTTCCTTGCGGGCGAGCATGAGATGCACCCAGTCATTATCTCAGCGGATTTTACTGGAGAGCAAGAATCTCGTTTGATGGAGGTTCTTGAAAAGAACCGCAAGGCGATAGGATGGAGCGTAGCTGATCTCCAAGGGATAAGTCCGGCCCTGTGCTCCCACCATATCTATCTCAAAGAGGACGCCAAGCCATCAAGTGAGTTCCAGAGGCGACTGAACCTTTATCTTTGAGAGGTTGTCATGAAGGAGATCTCTAAATGGTAGAGCGCCGATTTTATCTACCCCATCTCCGACTCTAAGTGGGTTAGTCCATTGCATGTGGTGCCCAAGAAGACGGGTATCACTACAGTTGTGAGTGATTCTGGAGAGGAGATCGCTACCCAGGTACCCACTTCATGGAGGGTCTGTGAGGACTACAGACGATTGAATCAGACCACCAATAAGGATCATTTCCCGCTACCTTTTATTGATCAGATTATAGAGAGGCTAGCTGGGAAGAGTCATTACTACTTTATTGACGGGTACTCCTTATACAATCAGGTGGCCATTGCACTTGAAGACCAGAACAAGACCACATTCACCTGTCCCTTTGGGACATATGCTTTCAGATGCCCTTTGGTCTATGTAATGCCTCGGCGACATTCCAAAGGTGCATGATGTCCATCTTCTTAGACATGGTGGGTGAGTGCTTGGAGGTCTTCATGGACAACTTTTCGGTCTATGGCGAAGGGTTTGATGCTTGTCTTTACTACCTAGACCATGTCTTTCATCGATGCATCGAGGTTCATCTTGTGCTATCTTAGGAGAAGAGTCACTTCATGGTGACTCAAGGGACGGTGCTTGGACATATCATTTCCAACAGGAGCATGGAGGTTGATCCGGCCAAGGTGGATATCATTAGGAAACTCAGTCCACCATCCAAAATTCGACAGTTATGATCTTTTTTGAGGCACGTCGGTTTCTACAGACGATTCATTCATGATTTTAGTAGGATTTCCCGATCGTTGACTGATTTGCTGACCAAAGACACTGAGTTCATTGTGGATGATAAGTGTCTTGCGTCATTTGAGACTCTCAAGAGTCTAGTTGTTGAGGATACTGTCCTCCAGTCGCTTGATTGGTCTCTCCCATTCGAGATCATGACGGATGCCTCTGATTTTGCTGTAAGGGCCGTGCTGGGATAGAGGAGGGATTGTGTGCCATTTACCATTCACTACGACAACCGCACATTGGATGCTGCCCAGCGAAACTATACCATCACTAAGAAGGATATGCTACCCGTAGTCTTTGCCCTAGATAAGTTCAGATCATACATCATGGGATCTAAGGTGACTATATTCACAGACCATACCGCCATCAGGTACCTCATGGCAAAGAAGGATGCCAAAGCGAGATTGGTTAGATGGATCCTTCTACTCTAGGAGTTTGATATTGAGATTAAGGATAAGCCTGGAGTCAAGAATGTGATGGCGGATCATCTCTCCCAATTAGAGCATCTTAAGGATTCTGAGCAGATTGATCCTATTTCTGAGACCTTCCCAGATGAGGTGATCCTTGCTATCGCCTTGCTCCCGTGGTATGCTGACATTGTGAACTATCTTGTTGCCAAGAAAGTTCCTCAAGGTTGGTCCAGGCAGCAACTTGAAACCTTCTCGCGAAGGCCAAGTTCAACCATTAGGAGGATCCCGTTCTTTATCATGAAGGAGGGGATAGCGTCTAGCGTCGGTGCATTCCTCAGGAGGAGCACCATAGCATCCTCACTTACTGCCACAAGTTTGAGGTAGGAGGACATCACTTTGGGAGGAGAACGACACAAAAAGTGCTCCAATCCGGCCTATGGTGGCCTACCCTCTTCAAGGATTCTGATGAATTTGTGAAGAGGTGTACTGATTATCAGAGGATGGGCACTTGTGGATAGCGTGATATGATGCTGATGCAACCCATTCATTTCTGTGAGGTTTTTGACACATGGGGCATCGATTTCATGGATCCATTCCCTAAGAGTCAGGGATTCGAGTACATTCTGTTGGCCGTTGATTATGTGAGTCATTGGGTTGAGGATATTTCCGCCCGAACCGTAGATGCTAGGACTGTATGTAGATTTTTGAGGAAGAATATCATTTCACGGTTCGGGATGCCTAGAGTGTTGATATCTGGCGGGTGGTCTCATTTTGTCAACGACAACGTATAGGCGCTTGCTAGCGAGTTCAGCATTGACCATCGAGTAGCCACTCCATATCATCCTTAGACCAATGGTCTTGCTGAAGTGCTGAACAAAGAGATCAAGACTATATTACAGAAGGTCGTCTACCCTGACCGAAAGGATTGGTCACAGCTTTTGGAATCAGTCTTATGGGCATATCGGACTTCCTTCAAGACTCCTTTGGGTACATCTCCCTTTCGCCTCGTTTATGGCAAGCCTTGCCATTTACCTGTTGAGCTTAGGCATAAGTTACTTTGGGCTGTCACAGACATACTTTTGGATCCAGTGAGTGTAGGAGACCAGAGGAGGGCAGAGTTTACAGCCCTGGAGGAGCTTAGAGATGCAACCTTTTCGAGCAGCCTACAGTACAAGGAAAGTGTGAAGGAGTGGCATGACTCTCATATCAACTTCAAGCATTTTGAGCCATGACAGAGAGTATGTTTTTTGATGCCAGGCTTAGATTATTTCCAAGGAAGTTACAGAGCAAGTGGAAGGGACCATACATGATCCGAAAGGTACATGACAATGGAAGCATTGACATATCTGAGATGCCATCTGAGTCTACCTTTCGTGTTAATGGGCAGCGGCTCAAACCATATCTAGATCATGAGCCACTAGTCGTTGACATCGCCCCTATTCATTTTGCATGAGATGTAGCCTCTTGACTCACATCTATTGCATCTCGCGCCTGGTTATCACTGTCTTCCGCCTGGTATAGATCCAGATGTCCATATCACACCATTCTTCAGTCCAACACCCCATTTACATCTTTGATTATGTTATACTTAGGGTGTACTTTACGCTAAGTATAGGGGGTGTGAGACTTTTGATTTTCTTTTGATTCTTTCTACCTATGTTTTGATGCCTATACTTAGAGATATTTTACCCTAAGTATAGGGGAGGTAGACCCTGTACATCCTTCCACTCGAATTTCCCTTTGTGTACAATATGCTATACTTAGGATTACTTGATCCTAAGTATAGGGGGAAACACCGAGATCCTTTCATTTCTATTCTTTCATTCGTCATTGTAGTATAATTTTTCTTTTCACTTCACTATATTAAGCACGAGTTATGTCTTCTCCATCGCTCTTGATTCACTCTGAGGACATCGTTCGAGCTAAGTATAGAGGGGTGTCATATATATTTCATATATACTTTAGCCATAACTCGTACTTTGTGTGAGTGTGTTAATGAATAAAATGGCTAAATTCATTAAAAACCCATAAAAAATTAAAATTTTTTCTTGTACCTAAAATTCTTTATTGCACATACATAGCTATTCACAAAATTATTTTTGTACAAATGTTGGTAAAAATGTTTTGTGTGTAAAGAGTTTGTAAATAGTTTGATATCAAAATTATGTATATAGTACAAAATTTTTGTAAAATGTTTAAAAAATAAAAAGTTTGCAAAAACCTTTGTAAATGTATGTAAATATTTTGCAAAACTCTTGCATCCATGCATTCATGCATTCAAACATTTTTTAAAAAAAATTACACATGTTTTAAAAACTTTCATAAAAGCATTTTTGTATATACTTGTACAGTTTTTCTGATAGTTGACATTTAAACTAGCCTGGAATTAAATTGAAAAATAAAGCTTGGTTAATACCTTAATCCACCTAATTCTAAGAGGAACCTTATAGGGATTAAGGTTAAGACTTTTCAGGTCCATGGTGACTTAATTCTTTAAGTCCACTATGCTATGATCATATGTCATCTTGATGAGCCTAAGTAGAACACTTAACAACACACACATGACTCTCACAGACAATGGCTTTACTTGCACCAGTACTTTACACCTAGCTCTCTAGGGATGAGGTGGTGAGGAGGTAGTCTTCTTTGGCTTGGGGTAGCATATGAGGGTAGTACTTCTAGGTGGAACCTCTCTTCTTCTTTTAGTGAAGGAAGTACGTCTCAACCAGGTCTGGTGGCATTGAGGTCTCAAGACAGGAGTTGTGGGTTGCAATAATGCTTCAAAAGAGGAATAGTCTACTGGATCAAGAGGAAAAACTCCTTATGTATACATGCCGCACCATGTAGATATGTTGTACATATGCACATCGAAAAACAATGTTCAAAAGAAAAGAAAAACTCCAAAAAAAGTGGTAGGTCTGAGAGAAAATAAAATACCCACCATAGTGTATATAGTCAAATAAAGCACAGCTTATGTTACCCATGCCCATCTCATGAAGCTTGCAGCAAGGAGACTTAGCTACACTAGTTGGGCTCCCAAGGATACATGGCTACACTGGCCATGGTCCATTCTCTTCTTTATCCTCTTCCTGAACCGGTTGAACTTGAACTTAGAAGGGAATACCTCGCTTCTCGAGGACAAAGTTGCCAGACTAGGGAATTAGAGTTACCTTGTTGAGGGGGGTTGTCTTATTGCCACTTCTGAGGTGGGGAGCTACATATCACTTACACAGTACAAGAAAAGATTCACGGTCATTAGAGTTTGTGTATGTAGACTTGTTCTTATCTGGATTATTGAGGAGTCTTGACCACAGGTTGGTGGAACTTAGAGGTCGTTGAGTTTTAAAAGTATGTCTACATAAGGTTCTGACAAACTAATAATCCAAAGGTCTGACTGAGCTCCATACTTCAATTTAATGAAGACAAGTTTAATAATCAACCTTGATTCACCTTCTTCTTCTTTTTCTTTCTCTTTTCACTTCCTTTTCAAATAAGTGTTTGCTAAGGGACTAGCGAAAGTAAAGTATAGGGGGTGATGAATACTCATTCATCACTCTTTATTCTTTTATTTTTGCTAAATATCTTGGCAAAGCATCATGTATATAGTTGTAAATACAATAAATTAGCAAGAAGCATGCATTTGTTAAAAAAATTAGCATGTATTTGTGCAAAAATAAAAGAATAAAAGAAAATGAAAGAGATATTTAGAATAAATATTGAGTGGCCTGAACCCAAGAGAGGGTCTAGAATGGACCTAATCGCCAAATAAAATAAGTAGAGAGAGATAGGGCCACTCTAGCTTGTACATACACCTTCTTTTATGTATATAATTTATTTTACAAAAATAAAAATAAAAAGGTGTTTTTATCCCCTTGTATATATTTCTAAAAACAAAACAAAAATTAGAAGAATAAAATGAAAATAAAAATAAAATTCTCTCTCTATCACCTTGTATATAATACATGTAAATATGTATCACTACTTATTTATTTCATACTTGTAAATAACTAATAAAATAAAAATTATTTTAGACTCAAAATTTTATGTTGTAAAAAATAAAATATAAAATTGGGTATTTGTGCAAAAATAAGAAAATAAAAATAATTGTATAAAATACTTAGGTATTTTATACATGTATATACTATACTATACTGTATATATCCTTAATTATTTTTTATAAAAATAAATAAAAATCACAAGAAAATAGTTTGAAAAATAACAAATATTTTTTATTTTGTAAACTTTTTAAATTAAAATCGTTTGCTATTTTTAATTGAATTTTCAATTATTGTTATGTATCCTTTTCATGTTTGGTCCAGGGCGGACTGTTGACCCCGTTCAATTGCCCCCCTAGACCTTCGTTTCGCACAGACCCAATTTTTCACCCGGTTTCTCCTAATTTATACGGTCTGATCTAACTGCCATTCCCTTCAACTTGTTGCTCCGATTATTAAGGGATGATCCATGATCCATGCTCGACGATTCCTCTAGGGATCCGTCCCTCAGTTAGCGTGCTCATGCTTCACACTTCTCAGATTCTGCAGAGTATAAAATCTCCTAGAGTCGCATCTTTTTTGTCATCTTTGGCCTCCCCTCGTCTTTGATGATCTCCACCACTTCCCACAAGTGACAGTTTGCGATAGAGCCTGTTGTAGAGAGGAACCGAGCCCGATAGCCTTAGGTTTGGTGAAACCTTCACCGTAGTCCACCGCATGGAGAGCCCAGCCTCTGGACCCATCGAACCATCGAGGCGAAGCCCCGCGGAGGTCCCTGACCTTCAGCCCAGACGACGCCATTCACCAGGTAGCTTAGATTACTTCTTGTTTGTTTTTTATTCTAGATTTTCGAGTTTGGGTCAACCTGAGTTCCTCGACCCCGTTCATTGTGATCGAACCTCCCATTCGCTATTCCTACGATCCTATCACCGTCGCTGACCTTCTCTACATCTTCTACGCCCTTCTATCCACCTCCTTCTCCCAGGAACAAGTCCCCAGGCCCTCCTCCGCCGTCACTTCGTCGGAGGGCTACGCATCGCCTCATTGGCCACCCATCCCGTGTACTGACGGGTCGAGACATTTTGCCCTCGATCCAGAAACTCATCTGTGCAGGTTTAGCATCGAAAGAACCTCATCTGGAGGTTCAAATATCAAAGCACAATAGCTCCAGGTCTCCAGCTTCACCGGGCCGTTCACGATGGTCTCGGCCTCATCGGAGCATTGACACAGCTGCGGACCGTCGCCAGCATCCTTTTCCCCATCAGAGCAGTCCCAGAGGACATCCCTGCAATACGTATCGCCCGATCGAAGCTCGTCGGTGGCGAGTTCTTCACCGATCTTCCAGGTGTCGTCTCCGCTGTTGGATCGAGGCTCCCTCTAGTTCTGGTCGTGTCCATTCATCCTCAAGGAGTTCTCAAGCGTCCAATCCATCTGAGGATCCTCCCACAGCCGTCCATCATCGAACCGGTATCCCTTGCGCTCAGTCGTTCGATTATAAGTGGATGCTATCGCCCGTTGGATCGCCAATAAAGAAGGGTATTTGCACTTAGGCCTTGCTACCTTTTTGCAGTTATTAGTTAGTCCTATAAATATTTTTAGCAATTGTTTTTATTTTGGATATTTTGCATCTAGGACCTTACGTTTTTAGTAATTGCATTCTAGTCCTTCTGTGTGTGTAGCACATGACCTCCCAGAGGGATTTCTGGGATATTTGCATGTTTCAACCTAGACTTTATTGTTGTTATTGAATGAATTTTTATTAATATGATTTGCAATTATACCCCTGAGTGCATGGTTCACGTGCCGCCCACGTGCGGATTTGGTTGTTTTACAGACTAAGCGCTAAACTATTGCCACGTGTTACTGTTTGGTTGATAACTTTTCAATAGTTGCATATTGGTCCATGTGTGTTGTGCCATTTGTTTTTGATTAAATAAATATCAAATGTTGTCCAAAAATCATGAAAATTTGACACATGGCTCCTGCCATGGTCAAGGAATCTCAGTGAATTTTTGGTTGTGTTTTGTTTTCGTTTAATATTTTTAAAAATTCAAAAACCTCAAAATAACTCCTTTTTGCTTTTAAAAATCCATAAAAAATATTAAAAACCTTGAAAAATTCTAAAAAAAATCATGTTTGCTTGTTTTGATTTGTTTTTGTTGCAGTCCAATTTTTGTTACATTCCCGTTTATAAAAAGCATAAAAATTGAAAAAGACTAAAAACCTTAGAAAAATCACTAAAAATTCTTAAAAAATAAAAAAATGTGTTCTCTTCTTTTGTAATTAGGTTTTTTCTTATAGTTTCACTAAAATTTCCACTTGAATTTTATAGGCATTTTAAGCAATTTTAACTTGCTTTTAGATTCTGGCTGTACACTGCTTGTCATTTTTGGCCTTCTTTGATTTTTAGAAAATTAATTAAAAATCAGAAAAATCTAAGAAAATTAACATAAACATCTGAATATTTTAAAAACACAAGAATATTTTTGTTTGATTTTTTTGAGTGTTTTTGATGATTTAAATAATTGTTGGATTGTGACTTTTTGAGTTCTTTTTCCCTTTTTCTTAATATTAAAAGCCATAAAAAAATAAAAATATAAAAATCACCATGTCTTTTTATTTTATTGGATTTCTGACTACTTCGTAGCGTTAGCATCACGTGCTCCTTGTGTTCGACCCTGGTAGCTATACAAGGTAAAATAAATTAGCGAGATCGCTTTCTTGATTTGATTGCTTGATTTTCTATTTTGGTGGTCTTCTTCTTCTTGTTGAGTCCGATCTGAGTGGTTGAGGTCACAACAACCATTGATACCATATACCCCAGGTCCTCCTCCACCTCATCAATTATAAACCGTGGCCATCTTGATATCATATAGCTATTGATCCAAAGGTTGGATCGTAAAGGCTGGTGTAGGGTTGAATATCTAAAGAGTTAGATTGAGGATTCAACCACACTGTCAACTAATTATCTAGAAGGGATCTCCATCCTGAGATGGATATGGCAATCCTGGCTCCAAAGGATGACATCTGACCGACATATCGATGCAGATCCTCTGTATATGAATAAAGATTCGGATGTGTTGGATGAGTTAGGTTAAAAAGTTGACTTAACGAGAATCACGATAACTAAGGCCTATGCCATATACTTGGGTCCACTATTGGAGCCACTGGCAAGTATTATGATGATGAATCTCATATTCATCTACATCATGGTGATTAATTAACCCTCTATCTTGGCCTAGCCATTTAATTTAACAAAATAATTAATCATAATTAACATTACATAGTTTATAAGTAATTAAGGATAATTAATGTAAAAAAATATCACTAATTATTGTAATTTAATGTCTATTGTTCTTTTGATTTTCTATGTTTCGCATATATTAAAAATCCCATAAAATTTCGTGTAATCTTTTAAATAATATACTGAACAATAGTTTTTATTCAAAAATAAAAAAATAACGTAGCAAATAAAATAGGTATTTTTATATTCATAAAAATACTTACAAAAATAATAGTATATGTATATGATGTATTTTGATTTTAGATTCTACTTGAAAGTTGAATATCTTGAAAAAAAATAAACAACTTTCACGTAGAACACTTTTTTATTTGAATTCATTTACCATTTTATTTTCAGTTTACATTATTTTTCTCATTCCTCTTTTTTCTGATTGGACTACGTGGTGTCTTATTATTTAGAAATGTAGCCCATATCTTCTTTACTTGGCACTTAAATATCAGTCATATGATCTAAAGATCAAACGACCCTCTTCATTCCATCACAGTTTCCATCCATACCACTTGATCAAGATCAAGCGGCTTCCATTCAACCCTATGCACCTTTATCAGGACCATTGGATCGCTTGATCCAATGGTGGCATTGCTTCTTCAACCTCTCTCTGATTTCTTCCAATAGGACGCAACTCTTCACTAACAGTAGTTCATCCAATTATCACCGACTCTTGTTTACAAAACCTATCCTTGGAAAACCATCTCAATCTTCGACCCTTGTGCGAGCATCCCTTCGATAACAAAGCGAGCAAGAGTTTTAGAGCAACAAAAGAGGTGAACTCTGGCGAGAATCCACGTCCAACATTGTTGTGTTGCAACTCTCCTGCGATGCTGCTCGAGCTTCACGCATCAGTCGAGAATGTCTAGCGAGGACCTTGAAGCCTAATCTTCGATCCCAAGCATCCACTTCTCCTCTGATCTTCTTCTCCAATCTTCCATGTACATCCCTGATTCGCCTCTTGTTTTTTTCTCCGATTATACACGCACCTTTTTACCCAAGATACTCTCAATCCACATTCATACCATCAGTCATTTTGTGTTCCTCTAGATATCTTCCCATACATCGACCATTTCTCCACCTTGCTAAGGTCACAACCCAACTAGGGATCTACCTTCTCTACCTCTGATAGCCCTACCATTCGCTTTCATTTAACCCCCAACCCCCTCTTTTCACTTTGTCTATTTTGCTAACACTGTAGGTCCTCATTTGTTGGAGTTTTAAGACCATATCGGATTCCGAGTCTCCGACGAAGCATCATCATTCCAATATCCTAGCCATCACAACAACCTCCTATGACCTCCATCACCTTCAGGAGGTCCTCGTGAAGGTGTACAACCATTCATTGAGGTTCAAAAAGCATGGAAGAGGAGCAACTTGGTCACAGGAGCCTTGTCCCTACACAACCATGTAAGGAGGAAAGCTGGCGATGTGATCCTTCGCAAAGCTGCATGTACCATTGATCTTTTTGATCCAACAACCTAGATCCATCATCAAGCCATCCTTCACACCATCAGCCTTGGAGTTCCCATGACAGGAACGAAGCGTCTCCATCCTCTCATGTGGACCAAGCTAAGCCACGCCCCAATCTTAGTGGTAGCACGCCGCATGCACATGTCCTCTTGGAAGATTTACTAGCCAATTACGACGGAATCCTTTATTTACAATTCTAGTCCCACACACATGAAGTATTATATATAAGCCCTTACGACTTTTACTTATTACATTTTAGTCTGTTTGGGACCTATTTGTGATATTTTAGTTTTAAATTAAGTTTCATTTGCAAAAGACCCATAGATTCATAATTTAATATATGGAGCATCTTTAATCTACATTAAAATAAATAGGTATCATTTGAAAGCTTTGATTATTTTCATTAATGTGTTATGCTTTACTCTCCAATGTGACATGTAGATTTTAAATTAATAAGAAGAGAAGTGTGATGTTTATTACACATTCATTTTATCATCATTCATTCATCCTAGCTTAATTTTATAAATGAATTGAACCCTGAATTGCTTAGTATATTTGGAATTTGATTAAGCATATGATTGATTGAGTTCATATCATTATTACTTTAATTGAGTTCTAAATAAATCTTGAGTGATTCAAGAGTATATTTGGAATTTTTTCTGATACTTGTATTTTATATCTTGCAATTTGTTTTTATATTTTATTTAAAGAGAAATTTAAATAAATCAAATAAAATACTCGAGAAATATTTAAAAATTAATCTATTTTTTAATCTTTTTATAAATAAGAACATGTACAATAATAATAAGGAAAGATATTATATACATTATATACAGACTCACAATATGGCCTTTTCTCTAGTCTTTATATTTTTTAATTTTATTTTTTGGAACTCTTTAAAGTATAAATCAAAGAAAATAAATGAAAAAATAATTAGACACGATTAACTATGTATATAAAATCATAAATCAAAATCAGTCGATATTACAATATACAATGAGGTCTCCAAATCCAAGTTTTACATACGAACTCAGATACTTTTGAAAGTGGCCTTCATTTGTAGATAATTATATTTACATTAATCCTAAAGTGAGTACGGGTTCACTGGAGATGTATGTAAAGGATATATACACAATGGAATTTCTTTTATTCAATTTGGAGTTAGTGTGAACAAACTAAAAATATGTGAAGTTGGGCTAAAGGTCAATATATGCAATTCGATCCAATTTCTTATTATGCGGAACATGAATGATAAGCATGCTTCTTACTTGCAAATGCTTGAATCATAATTATGCATCATAAACACCAAAACGAATTTAAACACTCAAGAACTGAACTCTATTTTTGTCAATTAGAGTCGTGAATCACAGATTCACCAACCCCCTATACTTAAATCTTGCTCAACATCGAGTAACTAAAATGAATGCAATAGTGAAATGAAATTGGGTTTCAGATCACCATCATGAATAAAAGATGAAAATGGAACTCGATCCAAACTTCAAATTAATGGTTTGGTGGGAATATTGTAATATTTAGGAATTTGGAATTAGCTATCTCCAAGTTCTATAAGTCATCATCTACATTCAGCTCAAAAGTCATCTCAGATACCCTCACTCACAAAGCATACTCTTTGAACATGGAAATATTTGTCTTTTCTGTGAATGTGCTAGCTCATCCAACTTGAAGTGTTTAATAACCAAGCAAACTACTCCTATAGCAACTCATCCTTGGCAAGTCAGGTACTCCCTTTTAAGTTCAAGTACTACTAGTGTTGAAAAATTGGGTATTTGGATCTTTGACATTGTATATAGATCTCTTGTTTGATTCTTGTCCACTGTAAGAAAGTCTTCACTTTATATGCATTGGATCATTGCAGACTGAAATTTAGGCTCTAGGATGCACTACTTATTTGGGATTTTTGGATTTATCCACATAGATTTTATGTAACCGGGTACAAGAGTGAACAACAATATGAAGTGGTTGCAATGGCATCCACCTCGACTGGACGACTAGTATTATCAGACTATTTCAGTCCGTTATTTCAGTCCGTTATTTTGGTCTTTAAATTTCCACTGTAAAAAAGAATAACATGGAATTAGATGTCGAATTTGTCAATCTCAAGAATTGTTCCTGAGCCAACCATGATGAAGCAGCCTTGTGTCGCTCCAACTCTGGGTACAAGGTCTTTAAACACCCCATATGGGTTGAGCTAAGTGCACAATGCTAAAGTCCAGATTATTTCACCATTCAAGAGTCATACTCAAGATATGAGGACACTAAGAGTCGAAGTCTATATACTATCTTGCAGAACTTTGAGAATTAAATCAAAGAGTGGAAGCTTTTAAAATCCTACTTCTCAGTGAAGTTCCTTTGAAAATTAAGTGGATTAAGGCTAGGTATAGTGAATAATGTATGATATGAAAAATGAAATGCATGTGCATGAGATGCAAGAGTTAGGAGTAAGTTTTTCAAACAACATTTTTTTATATACCATATTATACGATGATTTTACAGAAAGGTGTATTATTTATAAAGTTACAAATTTCATTTACAATTTTTAAGTATTATACACAATTATATATTATTTACACAACTTCCAGATTTATTCATAATTTTACACAATTATACTAGTTTATATAATATTTTACACAATTTTAACATATTTTATAATTTAAAATATTATTATTTAACTTCTACAATGTTACGACAATTATATAATTTCACTGATTTTATAGTATTATTTACAATTATTCATGTTTCACAAGTTTTTGCTCACATCCCCATATTTTATTTGAGTATATAATATATAGAAATACATAAATATAGAGTAAAGTATATATATAGTATATATGACACCCCCTCTACTTAGTGTGTGCTATGTCCACGGAGTAGGAGAGGAATGGAGACATAGCTCGTACTAAGACTAAGAGGTGCAAAGGGCTAAAAAGAACTCGACCGTCCTCCGAATACTTAGGCTTTGCTCAACCTAAGTATGGTAGAAGATAAAAAATGTGAAGGTAGAGAGCAAGGAATGAATAAGTAAAAAATACTAGTGATATGTAATGTAAGCATCATATGCCCTATACGTAAGATCTGATTAGCTTAAGTATAGAATGAAATCATTCAATCAAGATGAATTTCGTGCGATTGCATTATAACAAAATGAGTTAATTAAATATCATGAAATATTTAACTTTTAAAGAACAGTTTGTAAAAGGATAACATTTAATATATGTTAAATATATTTGAATAAGTTGAATTTCTCATTATACATTATTTGCATTATAAGTTACTTATGGTTAAAATAATATGTTACAGTAGCTAATCCTACTAAGTTCTACTATTTACCTTATTGGATGAAGGATAATTTATCATTATCCATCTATTTAAAGGAGTATGTTCTAAATTTATCTAAGCGGTGGGTACACCTTCAATAAAGTCTCAAAGATGAGGCTTTTTTTGAGATTTGTATAAACGTGAACCCTTAATCTATCAAGAAATAATAAATTTTAATTTCCAACTTGATCTAGTATCGAAATTAGAGAGGAATCATCTATCTCGTTGTACTCTTCTAGGCCTTTTCCAATGAGCCTAAGAACATCGAAACATGACACTGCATGCGAAAGTTACTCAAGAGATATAGTTATTTATGGATTTTGAGCAGTGAATCAAGCCCTATAAAAGGGTTTAGTGGCTGAGCCACTTAGCTATTCCATCCAATCTCATCGACAGATATTCATCTGAGGTTCACTAGAGCTTAGTTTCTGATGAGCTTCCCACCAACCAGGGTTAAGTATCAAGTAAAATCCAAGGTCATTGCGATGCCAATCGATCATCCGGGATCAATCGAGAAAAATAACCACTCAAAAGAAATCAAACAATGCACTGTAATGTAAGCGGTTCGCTATTTTATTTACCTGGTATAGCCACCAGGGTCGAACACATGGAGTACGAAAATTATACAAAGTAGTCAAATTTCACAAATAAAATAACTTTTTACTGGTTTTTTATTTTTAGATCTATTTAATTTTTGAATAAAGCACACAAGCACAAAAAAACAAGTACAATGCTCTTTTTGGATTTTTCTAAAGAACTAAAAATGCTCAGAAATTTAAGGTAGATTTTTTTGGATTTTAGAGGTTTTAAAATATTTTTGGTAATTTTATAAAAATCAAATAAAGCCTAAAAAAGCAAGCAATGCACAACCAGGACTAATTTGTAAATTAAAAATATTTTTGAAATATCCTAAAGTTCTGGATAGCAATTTATGGTAAAATATGAATAGAAACTTACAAACAGGAGCAGGAAATGGAATTTTTGGAGTTTTCTATGATTTTATATATTTTTTGTAATCTTTTAAATGTTTTGTGATTTTTAGGGTTTTATAAGGGTTTTTCAAACAAAATTTAGGTGGTAAGTAAAATACACAAAAAGGCACACCTAGGAATTTTTATAGAATTTTTAAAACATTTTCGAATTTTTATGATTTTTATAAGACAAACAGGGATATTTTTGAAGGTTTTTGGATTTTTTTAAAAGAAAATGCAAATAAATCAATCCAATAAAATCACAAAAAATGTTACACACTAGTAGGAGTCAATGGTAATTTTTATGTATCTTTTCGAATTAATTTACTATTTATAAAGTCCAAAATACAACATGTAAATAGGAATAATTCACAGGGACCTGTTCATAAATTTATTAAGTTCACAGACCAAATAGATAACATAGTTAAAAAGTATAGTAAAAAGTATAGGTTCTTATCTGCAAAAAGTCCACTCAAATCACGTACATGCTTAATACTGGGCGTACGGAGGTATAAATGGAATTTTCAAACGCTAACATCTATTCATTAACAGCATAAAAGTTCCGGGAAAAATATGTAAATATTCCAAAACTCAAGTGAACATGCATGTGCTACAGACTGAGAGGGATTAAAATGCAAATACCATAAACTATAAGGTTGAAACTGCAAAATGCCTTAAATTACAACTTTATTTACTGGACTAGAAGAGAAATGAAAAAAATACAGGGGAAAAAGTGAATTATACCTAGCGGACACATGTTGTACACACGAGGCGGCGAAGGTGGATGGCTTTGATCTTCTCTCAAAAGTGATCCGACGTTTGTAGATTTGGCCGGGGACGTTCATATCAGATGCAGCCTACAAGGTTGATCCAACGGTCTACAGTTTGTCACGGTCGGGCATCTGAGATGAGATCTGGTTCTGATCTGACCGTTGGAGGACAAGCGTGAACTTGGGCCAGAGGAGCAACGAATGGCTACGGAAGGTGTTGGAAGAACTGCTCCCTGGTGAGCTTCAATCGAGCATCGGAGGGTGTCCGACGCTCCGACGAAGGGGAGGCAAAGTCCTTCAGTCTCATGAGTGTGCTCTGCATCTCGTATAGGACTCCGATGGAGGAGCTAACGGTCAGATGCTCATAAAGGTGCAACTCCTCCTCAAACTGCTCTACCTGAGCTGGTGTGGGTCCAAAAGATGCTCCTTACATGCGTGGACACCTGCAAAAGGTACGACTCTCGAAGACGAAGCTCAGGCGATGGTTTATTGCATGAGGGACTAAGAGAAGCGATGGGGAATTGGCTTTGGGTCTCCGACGAACGTGAGGGATGGAGACCTAACCTAATCTTGACCCAATGGTTGAGTCTCAAGGGGACATGTTGCGTGTGGAGATGGAGGGTGAGGTTTAGTGTCGATTTGAGCAGATAAAGGGGCGATATGGAGCTCCGACCAGCCAACCAGAACAAAGAAGGCAGCGACGATGTGAAATGCGAAGATGCGATCAAACTGGGAAATGATGAATGAAAGATAGCTACATAAAGGGTCGGGGGAGTTTCGGAGCTTCAGAAGAAGGTGATCAGATAGGTCTTGGCCTCGACCAAGCTGCGGTGGGCTGGGAGGCTACTCGCGGCGGAGCTCCGGCCATGAAGCGATCTACAAGCCTCCAGGCAAATCCTAAAGATCCTAAGTGGCTATTCGAGTGGCTGCCACTCCATTAAAGGTGGCTAGGGAAGAATGGGGACACGAGGGATGAGTTGAAGGCCTGTCGGAGCTGAAGAAAGGTTTTATAGGGCTCCCTAGGGTCTGGAATGATCGAGAGATGGAGCGCAACCCTAGGAGGATCCGAGTGATTCTAGCAATCTACGAGTATCTCTGGTGTACGAGGAATCTCAGTTCTGGATATCAAGGCAAGAGGCGGACGGGTTTGGGTGTGAAAAGTTAGAGAAGAAGCTCCGACAAGAGGAATGAGACCCGACCCAGTTCGGAGGGTGACGTTGACTGGGGTCAACAAACCCACGTGGACCGATAGGAAATTCATGATTTATCAAATACAAGAAAATTAAATAAAAAATATCAAATGAATTTAAAATGAAAAGCGTATAAAATATAAATGTTTATTATTTTATAAACTATTTTTATGTAAATTTTAACCTTTTTTATAAAAAATAAAACAATGTATATACCATATAAAATATTATATACAGGTATATTATACTTTTGTATTATATATAAGTATTTTTATTTTACTATTTTTAAACAAATACCTTTATTTTATATTTTATTTATTTACAACATAATGATAAGAGTATAAAATAATTTTTATTTTATTTTTACAAAGTATTTAAGGGTACATAATAAATAGTGAGTGTACAAGAAATTAAGGATTTTATTATTCTTTTTCTTTTATTTTCTGATTTTTATTTTATTTTTGTAATATTATTAAAACTATATACAAGTGCGCAAAAGAGTAAGATAATTTGATTTTATAATAAATAAATAAAATCTACACGTATAGAGGATATATACAATACATAGGCAACCCTATCTCTCTCTACTTATTTTATTTTGCGATCAGGCCAAGTCTTGGCCTTCTCTTGGGTTTTGGATCACTCTATATTAATTCTAAATACATCATTCTTTTTTTTCCTTTATTCTTTTATTTTTTCAAAAATATATGCTAATTATGAAATATTAACAATGCCATGCAGAAAGCTAAGTTATTATATTTATAGGTATTTACAGGGTATTTTGCCAAAAAGAAGAGCTAAAATAAAAGAATAAAGAGCGAGAATCATGGATTCATCACCCCCTATACTTTACCTTTGTTAGTCCCTTAGCAAACACTTATTTGAAAAAGAAGTGAAAAAAAAGAAATGAAAAGAAAAAGAATCAAGGTTGATTATTAAACTTCTCTTCATTAAATTGGAGTATGGAACTTAGTCAGACCTTTGGATTATTAGTTTGTCAGAACCATATTGGGAAATAGGTTTAAGACTCAACAGCCTCCATGTTCCATAATTCTATTTTCAAGACTCCTCAATAAACCAGGTCGGAACTAGTCTACATACGCAAACTCTAATGAATATGCATCTTTCCTTGTAATGTGTAAGTGATATGTAGCTCCCAACTCAGAAATGACAAAGAAACAACCTCCCTCAAGTAACTCTAATCCCCCATTCTAGCAGCTCTTTCCTCGAGGAGCGAGGTATTGCATTCTAAGTTCAAGTTCAACCAGCTTAAGAAGGGGGGAAAGAAGAGAATGGACTGTGACCAGTGTAGCCATGTATCCCTTTGGAGCAAAGCTAGTGTAGTTGTCTCTAGCTGCAAGCTTCCATGAGATTAGAAGGTGGAATACATAAGGTTTTCTTGTTCACTATACACACTCTGACATGCACTTTATTTTCAATAAGGCCTATCCCCTTTTTGGAGTTTTTCATACTTTAGCAGTTTTTTTTCGATGTGCATACATACAACATATTTACATGGTGCAACATGTATATAAGGAATTTTCCTTCTTGATCCAGTAGACTATCCCTCTTTTGAAGCATTATTGCAACCCACAGACTCCTGTCTTTAGACGTCAATGCTACTAGACCAGGTTGAGGTGTACATCCATCCCTAAAGGTGTTGGACATGCGAGCCCACGGCGAGCCATTATGCAATAAATGTTATTGCAATTCACTCCTTAATCTGAAATAAAGAGTACATAGTTTGCATAATAGGTCCCTTAATACAATTAGGGTTATGTACCATGGCCATCTTAATGATCATATAGCTGTTGATTCAATTATTGAATCATAGAGGCTGGTGCTTAGATGAATATCTAATGAGTTAGATTGAGGACTCATCAACACCGTCAAATGATTATTAAGAGATGATCTCCAGCCTGAGTAGGAGATGGCAATCCTATCTCATTTAGGTTGATATCTGACCGACCTCTTGATGCAGGTCCTCTGCATAGGAATAGAGATTCGGAGGTGTCAGATAAGTTAGGTCAAAGAGTTGACTTAACGAGATCGAGATAACCAAAGTCCTATATCATATGCTGTCATGATTTAGGCACACATCCTCTGACCGGAGACAGATGTGTTACTATATGTCTGAGTATGTACATTTGGCAGACCAATAGGTTGATGACCTAATCAAGGTCTATACACCGGCGTGCTGGTGTGCATATAAGGGCATATGAGTAATACGATCTCTCAAAGGGATCATACAGGTTTACTACTGAACCGGAAGACATGAGCTCACTCATGAGATATTGGGAAGAATCAAATTCCGTTCGCGCGGTCGTCACGCTTTGGAAGCTTGACTGAATTTGTAGGTTTGATATATACTTTTGGAAAGTATATGATCAAGACCTAGGTATGATATATGCCTTTGGAAAGTATATAATCAATACCGACTTCCAATGATCGAATGAGAAACTTACTGATAAAACCCTGAAGTAGACAGTATAAAGTTGATCTAATACTTCGGGTTTATTCTGAGTCTTCCAGTATGCAGGATGTACAGGTATTAGGAATACCTGAGGGTGATGTGATCATAAACGGTTGTATAACCATGACGCTTCCATTCCTAGGGAGTGATGAAACGGGTCTGGATTTTAGTGACTCCTCTCAGTAGAGAAGTAATCTGATCATAGTCCAAATGTTGGACATTGATCTGAATGTGATTCAGATTCAATGAGAAGATTAGATTTGCGGTCTTGATTTAATCAAGCATCTATGGGAGGCCCGAGATCTGGATTTGAGATGTGATCTCAATATCCATGTCACTATACGTGGAACAATACAATCGCTTTGTCCTTATCTCCAAGTATTCGCAGAGAAAGCGCATTGTCCTTGAAAGAGTTCATGGATAATTCTATTGTTGATATATGTATCCGAGCATTGAGAAAATGGATAAATAAATGTGATTTAATTATCATGAATAATATGAATTTGATTCATATTATAAAGAGAGTTATCTTAGATAATTAAATGTGATTTAATTATCAAAGATGTGAATAATGTGAATGTAATTCATATTATTTGAACACATGAGATAAAGAGATCCAAGATGATTAAATATGATTTAATTATCAAGGATAAGAATAATGTGGATAGTAATATCCAATTATTCATAATATATTATAAATGTGATTTATAATGTATTAGAGAGAGTTAAATATAATTTATATTAGTAGATTAATTATTAATGTGTATTGGATACACATTGTTTAATTAATTGAAAATGTAAATTACATTTTGTTTTGGGTTGTGAATGTGATTCACAATATTCCAATGTCAAGATTGCAATATTCTCAAAATTAATTGAGAATTATTTTTTGGTGAATAATTGTTGGAAAATAAATTGAGAGAAAAACAAGGAGATATGCAATCCCATGGGAATCCATGGGATTGCCCTCCCCATATGGGAAGAGGGGGGCGGCACCAATTCCTTTATGGAATTGGTGGCCGTCCACTCCTCCCAATAGGGAAGGAGGCTCTCATTTGTTTTTCCACTCCTTATTTAGTTGTTTTAATTTGGTATTAATATATATTTGATTTATCAAATATATTTAATCAAAATTAAATCACAAGTTGTTGGCTTTTACCAACAACAACCTTGACCATTGGATTGTCATAAATCAATCTCAACCATTGATTTTATATGACACATGGATTGAGATCCATGGATCCCAAAACCCTATAAATAGAGAGGCATACCCATGCTCTCTCTTTACACACAATGCTTGAGAAGCATCTCTCTCTCCCTCTCTCTTTCTCTTTAGAGGTCAGCCCTCTCTCTCCCTTTCATGGCCGTCCACCATGGATGCCATGGAGAGGTTCTCCATCGTCGCGGCATCGTCGTTATGCTGCCCGTTCTTCTGCTCGTGGATCTCCGTCTCCTTCGGTGCGCCTCGCTCGTGAAGAAGAAGTCGGATCTCGTGTGTCGAGATCAGGAGATCCGCCGCTTGGATCGTCAACATGGATTGCGAGAAGCACGCGGTTCATCCCCGCGCTCGCAAGCGTCTCCTCCGTCGGATCGGACTTGAGACAGGAGGTCTCTTCGTTTAGAGACTCGATCGCAACCACGCTTCAAGAGGTAATCCTATTACTTGTTTGTGGTTTAGACGAAATGATCCGAGAAGTGTTCTTGGATCATGTGGTTTCGTCGTGAGAAAATTTTTTAAATTCCGCTGCATCGAGCAACTAGTCCGACTAGTCGCTCCTCGTCGTATTCGATACGACGCTCATGCTTCCGTGATGCACTTGAGGATCTAACCATATCCTTCAAGTGGTATCAGAGCCTTAGGTCGACGGTTTCGAATAGTGATTCATTAACCAAGGACGACTTGGGTTCGTTAAGGTCGCGAAAGTTTTCATCGCATTTGATTTCGCAGATATGTTTAGTAAATAAATTCGGCACTGTTTAAATTGTTCAAACACGAATTTTATACTTGTATTATGTTCCCCATTAAATAAGGAAACCATAGGATCTGAGTTTGCGTAAATCGGATTTCGTATACTCGAGATATGGTCGTTTTAATGAACATGTATGCACTGTTGCGGGAACTGTGAATCTGAACGTGATTAAAATGTTAATTACTGTTTAGACTTGCCTCGAAATGCGTGAAACATCACTTAGGTTCTGTCCTAAATCAAATTAACAAACTTTAGAAATTGACTTTGCTTAATTTGGATTTAATATGATTGAGATATGCCAATTTTAATAAGTAGGGGTCACTGCTGAAATTGCTTTCCTAATCTAGAACCAAGTGATTGTCAATTAGTGAAATTAATTGTTAATTTCGTGAAATAATCTTGAAAAATATTTGTAAATATTGAAACATGATTATTTGCCTAATTGACTTGGCCCCAACCAATTAGTTGATTAGATTTGATCTAAACCTTAATTGGAATTACAATCATCAAACTTCTTGCTTGAATAGGACTTGGGAATTTGCCTAGCAAATTTCCTTAAAATCAAAATTGTTTTGATTACTATATGGTATAATTTCGGTTGAAGAACCGATGATCATCTCAAGTACAAAATAATCAATTTGGCATTATCCTTTCCCGAGGTGGATATGGTGTCTAGTCGGGGATCGCTGGTCAGCGGGTTGCAACGTATGTGGTCCGCCCCACTCCCGTCGGTACTGGCCATGATAGCGGGTATGGCCGGGATAATGTCCGAGGGATTATGATGTATTTTTTTCTAATTATTAAAATTCGAATTAATACGTACTTTGAGAATAATATCATATATGTATATTCAAGCATAAAATTAAGTTTGATTGATTAAATTGGATTGATAATTAATTTAATATGATTAAGTTAATTATGTCCAATTAAGAATACTCTAATATGATTAGAGTTAATAATTCCCTTGTAAGAATTAATTATATGAATGTGATTCATAGAAATTAATTTAATTTGAATAAGATATGGAGGATCACATAAGTGACATCCATGGTCTCCCGTCAAGGCGAAGGGTTTCGTCGCCAGATATTATATGTGGGAGACGCATGTCCGAAGTGACAGCTCCTGCATATGATCCATTTGGATCGGGCTCGTCGCTTCTCGAAAGAGTAAGGACGTATGCGTAGTGACCCCAATTTCGGGTCCTCATATTATTGGGGCGATATTGGATTGCGCATAGCGAGTTGTATTCCTGTTGACGGTTGGCTCAATTAATGACGGGTCAACATCACCTTAGGGGTGGTGGACCCGGGTATTAAAGACCGAATTGGGAGATGCAAGTTGGACTTGCAAGGCGGAATGTGTTCCCGCTTCTTTTTATTCGAGTTGTAGGTTCTCATATTATTGGGATGCAACAAAGATAAGGAAGGAGATCCCAGATCTTGCTTGAGATATAATGGTAAGTATATCTCTTACATTGAAAGTGATTAAGGGAATGAACTTTCATTGTTGACATGGCAAGACAACTTTGATATAAAACTCCTAAATCAAAGTATAATATGTGTATATATATAAATATATACCCTTATGCAAATTACTTATTTCAGATAATCCTTCATTAAACCCACTCAATGTTATACTCAATAATAACCAGTAAAATATCGTGGATTGGACCCTTGATCCAGATATTGTAATTGCAGTTGGACACATAATGTATGTGGTTGCAATATGCAAGTTTCCTCATAATAATGAGAAGTGATAATTAAATAAGACAATAGGACTAAAACCCTAGGGTTTGTATGTCTCTATAAGTCTTGATCTTATCGAATGTACTTTTGAAGTAACATGTCGATGATGATCGTAATTATCAAATTAATCCTTGTAAAATCAACAAAGATATTCTGGCATACATATGTGCTCTTGACATTTAATCATGAATGACATGGTTCTCTACATCATGTAGAATGATAGCTCTATTAGAGATAATGTATTCAAATTGTTTGAATACCTACCTGAACCTATGTTTTAAGAGTTTAGATGGATGTAGATGATGAGTGTCATCATTCTACTGTCTATACTCTAGTAATTCATGAAGCTTCATAATATTCATATTATATGAATTAGGTGAAGCATGTATAAATGTTGAAATACTCTTACATTAAATTCTTTTGAATTTAACATAAGAGATCCTTAGTCTTGAGTAATGGTTGCTTATAGATAAAGGGAGCGCAGTGGAAGCATGGGTTGGACCCAAGTAAGAAATATAGTCAAAAGGTTGACTGTATTTCTGTAACTTCCATATGACATTCAAAGAGTTGAATGAATGCCAATACTGCAATAAGTTGATGTGTTGATAGTATGACTATCAAATCTATCTAGAATCCTTAGAGAAGGAATCAGATAGTGCATCAGATTAATCTACATATAATCATTGACTTACTTATTTGATAAGATAAAGTGTAATAATTGTATCTCAATTTTCTAATGACACTTGCAATTGGTTGCATATGTATTAGAAATTTGATCTTAAGGTTTATTGGTCATCCATGTTGAAAGTGATGCAAGTGTTGCAACAATTTCCATGAGATCAATAAACTTCATATTTTCAGTGGGAGCCCTTAGTCTTAGAGAATGTCTCTGTGACCTAGATATTAGAATACACTAATTGTTTATTTCTAATTGTTGGATATAAACATAAGTTCTGTGATAAATCTATCATAAAGAGTTATGATGGAGATATTTCAGATAGTAATCTAAAATCTAGTGGACTCTACAAAATTAGAAAATTAATGAATGGTTCATTAAGATTTCTAATACTGAAAATTAAACCTTTAAAAGATCAATAGGAGGATAAAGATCATTTGACAATGATCTGACATCAAATTTTGGACATATGTCTGTTGATGAGATCAATGGACTAGTAAGACATGAAACTTTAGATTGTCTAAAGCATCAAATCTCACGTACTTGTGAATATTGTATTCAAAGTAAAAATGTCCAATACACCCTTCCTTGGGAAAGGTGTAAGGTGTCAAGGTATTAAGGATCTCATACATATTGATGTATGCAGATCATCTATGTCATAATAAACATTATGGATATATGATATTTGTTAATGATTATGTATGATATGATATTTCTTCTCTTCACCTAAGAAACCTTTGAAATGTTCAAAGATTTCGCAATTTTGGTTTAGAACCAAAGTTTGAAGGAAGATGAAATGAATTTGATCTAACCAAGGTAGCATGTACCTATTAGATGAATTCAAGGAATACCTTATGGAGTTATGGATATCATTCCTATCTCAATCCTCCTAATGAACCTTAACTCAAAGGAGTTGTAGGAAGATACAATTGATCATGTGTGACATGATTTGATCAATGATTAATCATAGCATAATTATCTATTAGTTTCCAGGCATATATATGTGGTAGAGACTACATTATATATCCTTAATAAGGTTCCATGTGATTAAGCTGGAATCTGGCACTAGAGAGTGCTACTTCATTAGGAAAATAAAGGATGGTATTGGATACCTACTTTATGACCTTGAGATTCTTAAAAGATCTAATCTTTGAGAATATGATTCTTATAGGATGACTCTCTTGAGAATCAAGATAAAAATGAAGTAAAGGAACTCATTTAATCTTGAAAAGATAATGAAGCTCCTGAAATCGGAAACTAAAATAGATAATTAAAGATGAAACATTATTACCTCTTCAAATAAGTTTGAAGATGAATTCCATGTGTCAGTTAAATCTGAAAATGATCGGACTTCATGTGATGAAGCTCCTGAGGATCATGACATGGAAAGATGGATGTTAGCAATAAAAGTCTAATGTAGACTTCATATACAAGTGTTGTATATGGACCCTCGAGGATCCACTTATATGGGTCAGACCCATTAAGGTGTAAATGGATCTTCAAAAGGAAAGAGGGAACCCGATGAGAAGGTAGAGACCTTCAAAGCACGGTCCGTAGCCATGAGCTACACACCGAAGAGAAGACATCACTTGCGATGAGACTTGCTCTCCGGTGACCTTGCTTTAACCCATCAGAATATTGCTAACTATAGCTACACAACTTGACTATGACATCTTCATGATGTGAGTTAAGATTGCATTCCTCTATGAATACCTCTCTGAGGATATTCATATGAACTTGACCCAGGGCTTCGTGGTTAAGGAAAGCAAGGTGTGCAAGCTAAAGAACTCCATCTCTGGACTCAAATAAGCTTCTTGTAGTTGGAACATAAGATTTGATGAAATTATAAATGTTGTGATTTCAGATAAAATCTTGATGAACCATGTGAAGCTTAGTGGGAGTGCAGTTGTGTTCATCGTGCTAAATGTAGATAATATCCAAATCATTTGGAATGATCTAAGGATGATACTAGTAAGTATTTTATAATTTGGTTGTTCCATACCTTGAGATATGATCTCAAGGATACCTCTTAGATCTTAGTTCTGAAATTGTTCAGAAGCAAAGAGAAAGAGGATATTGGGACTGTCACATTTTGTAGTACACCTTGGACATATTCTATTCTTAGAATTACCAAGAAAGGCTTCCATCCCTTAAAGATATGGTACTGACCTATTTAAAGGGATAGCACCTCAAAGAGTTGAGGAAGTGAATGCTAGAACTGCTTGCACTTGTGCATCAGTTATGAGAAGCTGAGTGTATGCTAAATGTGTACAAGAGCCAGATGTCTGCCATGCAGTGGGAGTAGTAAAATGTTACTAATCCTACTATGGAGATAAAACACTTGATTGCAGTAATAACAAAATCTTCATAGATGATAAGATTTTTGAGATAGGGATCTCAAAGTCTTATCTTCAAAGGTTTAAGACCTTGTAGATAGTGATCTATAAGGGTCTTAACTGTAGATACCTTAGGAGATAGAGATCTCCAGGAATGAAGGTATTCTAATAAGGATTATGGGAATACTGGTTATAATAATTAAGAAGATGTAGTGTCAAGGACACTATAACCAACAAAATTGAGTATCAGTTGCATGAGATGCAACATTCGCATTGGATGCGAGCACTGTTACTAGGAGATATGCAAGTGTCGTAAAAGGACTTGGCGTAGTCTCTTGGGAACGGAGTGACTGATCAGCTTACCTAGCTATTTTCAAAATAGCCTATGATAGTCACATGAGTGTGGGTTTAAATGATTAGCCCATTAATGGCTCTTTGGGCTAGTGGGAGATTGTTGGACATGCGAGCCCACAGCGAGCCATTATGCAATAAATGTTATTGCAATTCACTCCTTAATCTGAAATAAAGAGTACATAGTTTGCATAATAGGTCCCTTAATACAATTAGGGTTATGTACCATGGCCATCTTAATGATCATACAGCTGTTGATTCAATTATTGAATCATAGAGGCTGGTGCTTAGATGAATATCTAATGAGTTAGATTGAGGACTCATCAAGCACCGTCAAATGATTATTAAGAGATGATCTCCAGCCTGAGTAGGAGATGGCAATCCTATCTCATTTAGGTTGATATCTGACCGACCTCTTGATGGAGGTCCTCTGCATAGGAATAGAGATTCGGAGGTGTCAGATAAGTTAGGTCAAAGAGTTGACTTAACGAGATCGAGATAACCAAAGTCCTATATCATATGATGTCATGATTTAGGCACACATCCTCTGACCGGAGACAGATGTGTTACTATATGTCTGAGTATGTACATTTGGCAGACCAATAGGTTGATGACCTAATCAAGGTCTATACACCGGCGCGCTGGTGTGCATATAAGGGCATATGAGTAATACGATCTCTCAAAGGGATCATACAGGTTCACTACTGAACCGGAAGACATGAGCTCACTCATGAGATATTGGGAAGAATCAAATTCCGTACGCGCGGTCGTCACGCTTTGGAAGCTTGACTGAATTTGTAGGTTTGATATATACTTTTGGAAAGTATATGATCAAGACCTAGGTATGATATATGCTTCTGGAAAGTATATAATCAATACTGACTTTCAATGATCGAATGAGAAACTTACTGATAAAACCCTGAAGTAGACAGTATAAAGTTGATCTAATACTTCGGGTTTATTCTGAGTCTTCCAGTATGCAGGATGTACAGGTATTAGGAATACCTGAGGGTGATGTGATCATAAACGGTTGTATAACCATGACGCTTCCATTCCTAGGGAGTGATGAAACGGGTCTGGATTTTAGTGACTCCTCTCAGTAGAGAAGTAATCTGATCTTAGTCCAAATGTTGGACATTGATCTGAATGTGATTCAGATTCAATGAGAAGATTAGATTTGCGGTCTTGATTTAATCAAGCATCTATGGGAGGCCCGAGATCTGGATTTGAGATGTGATCTCAATATCCATGTCACTATACGTGGAACAATACAATCGCCCTGTCCTTATCTCCAAGTATTCGCAGAGAAAGCGCATTGTCCTTGAAAGAGTTCATGGATAATTCTATTGTTGATATATGTATCCGAGCATTGAGAAAATGGATAATTAAATGTGATTTAATTATCATGAATAATATGAATTTGATTCATATTATAAAGAGAGTTATCTTAGATAATTAAATGTGATTTAATTATCAAAGATGTGAATAATGTGAATGTAATTCATATTATTTGAACACATGAGATAAAGAGATCCAAGATGATTAAATATGATTTAATTATCAAGGATAAGAATAATGTGGATAGTAATATCCAATTATTCATAATATATTATAAATGTGATTTATAACGTATTAGAGAGAGTTAAATATAATTTATATTAGTAGATTAATTATTAATGTGTATTGGATACACATTGTTTAATTAATTGAAAATGTAAATTATATTTTGTTTTGGGTTGTGAATGTGATTCACAATATTCCAATGTCAAGATTGCAATATTCCCAAAATTAATTGAGAATTATTTTTTGGTGAATAATTGTTGGAAAATAAGTTGAGAGAAAAACAAGGAGATATGCAATCCCATGGGAATCCATGGGATTGCCCTCCCCATATGGGAAGAGGGGGGCGGCACCAATTCCTTTATGGAATTGGTGGCCGTCCACTCCTCCCAATAGGGAAGGAGGCTCTCATTTGTTTTTCCACTCCTTATTTAGTTGGTTTAATTTGGTATTAATATATATCTGATTTATCAAATATATTTAATCAAAATTAAATCACAAGTTGTTGGCTTTTACCAACAACAACCTTGACCATTGGATTGTCATAAATCAATCTCAACCATTGATTTTATATGACACATGGATTGAGATCCATGGATCCCAAAACCCTATAAATAGAGAGGCATACTCATGCTCTCTCTTTACACACAATGCTTGAGAAGCATCTCTCTCTCCCTCTCTCTTTCTCTTTAGAGGTCAGCCCTCTCTCTCCCTCTCATGGCCGTCCACCATGGATGCCATGGAGAGGTTCTCCATCGCCGCGGCATCGTCGTTATGCTGCCCGTTCTTCTGCTCGTGGATCTCCGTCTCCTTCGGTGCACCTCGCTCGTGAAGAAGAAGTCGGATCTCGTGTGTCGAGATCAGGAGATCCGCCGCTTGGATCGTCAACATGGATTGCGAGAAGCACGCGGTTCATCCCCGCGCTCGCAAGCGTCTCCTCCGTCGGATCGGACTTGAGACAGGAGGTCTCTTCGTTTAGAGACTCGATCGCAACCACGCTTCAAGAGGTAATCCTATTACTTGTTTGTGGTTTAGACGAAACGATCCGAGAAGTGTTCTTGGATCATGTGGTTTCGTCGTGAGAAAATTTTTTAAATTCCGATGCATCGAGCAACTAGTCCGACTAGTCGCTCCTCGTCGTATTCGATACGACGCTCACGCTTCCGTGATGCGCTTGAGGATCTAACCATATCCTTCAAAAGGAAGATGAGAGGTTCTGCTAGAAGTACTACCCTCGTAAGCTACCCCAAGCTAAAGAATTCTGCCTCCTCACCACTTCATCTGTTTTGAGCTATGTGTAAGGTACGTGTCTAAGTCAAGCCATTGTCTCTGAGAGTCGTGCGTGCATTGTTAAGTGTTCTACTTAGGTTCATCAATTTGACATGTGGACGTAGCCTAGTGGACTCAAAGAATTAAGTCACTAATGGACCTGAAAAGTCTTAACCCCAAATCCTATAAGGTTCCTCTGAAGTTAGGCGGATTAAGGCCTTAACTAAGCTCCATTTTTCAATTTAATTCCAGACTAGTTTAAATGTCAATTATGATTCAGAATAATATACAAGCAAATATGTACAAAACTCCTTTTTGTGTAATTTTTCCAAATATGCAAATTTTTATGAAAATTCTTGAATGCAAGGAAGGAGGAAAAGTTTTGCAAAATATTTGCAAGCATTTACAAATGAATTTTTGCAAACTTTTATTCTCCAAACATTTTTAAAAAATTTTGTACTACATACATAATTTTGGTAAGAAAAAATTTACAAATATTTTACGATCAAAATAATTTTACAAACATTTCTACAATATAGTTTTTTTAGAAAAAGATATTTACAAACATTTATGTAAAAGAAAAAATTAAAAAATTTGATGATTCTTAGTTTTATGATTTTAGCCATTTTATTTCATTAACATACTCACACAAAGTACGAGTTATGGGTAAAGTATATATACAATATATACGACACCCCCTATACTTATTTTGAACGATGTCCTCAGAGTGATCAAAGAGTGATGAAAGGAAGACATAACTCGTGCTGAGTATTGAGAAGTGAAAAGAATGCTATACTACAATGACAAAAAGACTGAAATGAATAGACGTTGGCGATCCCCCTATACTTAGGATCAAATAATCCTAAGTATAGAAATCTGTATACAAGGGGAAAACCGAGGGTTAGGATGGACATGGTTTACCTCCCCTATACTTTGGGTAAAATATCCCTAAGTATAGGCAACAAAATAGAGGTAAAAAGAATAAAATGAATAATCACATGTCTGATACCCCCCTACACTTAGGGTAAAGCACACCCTAAGTAGAGGATAATCATGAGATGAAGATGGGATATTAGACAAAATGAATGAATGATATGGACAACTGGATCTATACAGCTGCGGAAGAGAAGTGATACTTAGGCATGAGATGCAAATGATGTGAGTCGAAGACCACATCTCATGCAAAATGAATAGGGACAACATAAACTCAGCGGATCGTGATCAAGATATGGTTTCAGGCGTTGACCATTAACTCGAAAGGTGGATTCAGATGACACTTCGGATATATAAATGCTTCTATTGTCATGCACCTTTTGGACCAAGTATGGTCCCTTCCATTTGCTTTGCAACTTCCCTGGAAATAATCTAAATCTAGCATCAAATAGCCATACTCTCTAGTTCGGCTCAAACTCTATGTCTGATATGAGAATCATGCCATATCTTCACTCTCTCCTTGCATTGTAGGCTACTCAAAAAGGTTGTGTCTCTCAACTCCTCCAGGGCTTCCAACTCTGCTTTCTGTTGATCTCCTATATTCTTGGGATCCAAAAATAACTCAGTGACTGTCCATAGTGACTTGTGTTTGATCTCCACAATTAAATGGCTTGGCTTGTAATAAACGAGACGAAAGGGAGACGTATCCAAAGGTGTCTTGAAGGAGGTCCAATAGGTCCACAAGATCGAGTCCAAAAGTTGTGACCAATCCTTTCGGTCTTGGCGGACAACCTTCCACAATATAGTCTTGATCTCCCTATTTGATATTTCAGCAAGACCATTGGTCTGAGGGAGATATGGAGTGGCAACACGATGGTCAATGCTGGACTCGTTAGCAAGGGCATTTACCTTGTCATTGATAAAGTGAGTCCCCCGTAAGATATGAGAACTCTAGGTACCCTGAACCGTGAAATGATATTTTTCCTCAAAATTCTGCATACAATCTTAGCATCTGCAGTTCGGGTGGGGATGGCCTCAACCCGACGACTCACATAATCCACAACAAGCAGAATGTACTCAAATCTCTTAGTATTAGGGAATAGACCTATGAAATCGATGCCCCATGCATCAAAAATATTAAAGGTGAAGGGGCTGCATCAGCATCATATCACATTGTCCATAGGTGCCATCCTCTGATAGTCAGTACACCTCTTCACGAATTCATCAGAATCCTTTAAGAGGATAGGCCACCATAGGCCGGATTGGAGTACTTTCTATGATGTCCTCCTCCCAGAATGATGTCCTCCTGCCTCAAGATTGTGGCAGTATGTGAGGATGCTATGGTGCTCCTCCTGAGGAATGCACCGATGCCAGACACTATCCCCACCCTAATGATAAAGGATGGGATCCTCCCAATTGTACGACTTGGCTTTCGCAAGGAAAGTCTCAAATCGATGCATGGAACAACCTTGTGGAACTTTCTTTTGTGACAAGATAGTTCACAATGTCAGCGTACCATGGGAGTAAGGTGATAGCAAGAATCGCCTCGTCTGGAAAGGTCTCAGAATTGGTGCAATATGATCGAAATCCTCAAATTCTCTAATAAGGAGAGGTGATCCACCACCACATTCTTGACTCCAGACTTATCCTTAATCTCTATGTCAATCTCCTAGAGTAGAAGGATCCATCTGGTCAATCTGGCTTTGGCATCCTTCTTTTCCAAGAGGTATCGGATGGCGGTGTGATATGTACATATCATCACTCGAGATCCAAGAATATACGATCTAAACTTATCCAAAGCGAAGACTATGACTATCATCTCCTTCTTAGTCACAGTGTAATTCCGTTGAGCGGCATCCAAAGTCCGTCTAGCATAGTGTATTGCATACGCTATTACATCCCTCGTCTATCCTAGCACAACCCCTAGAACAAAATCAGAAGCATCCGTCATGATCTCGAATGGGAGAGACCAATCAGGTGGCTGAAGGACAGAAGCCTCGGCAACTAATCCCTTGAGTGTCTTGAATGATGCTAGACACTTATCATCTACGATGAACTTGATGTCTTTCGTTAGCAGATCAGTAAGCGGTCGGGCAATACAACTGAAATCCTGAATGAATCGTTGGTAGAAACCGGCATGCCCAAAAAAGACTGAGACTGCAACTGTCGCAAATTAATTGGTGGATTGAGTTTCTTGATGATATCCACCTTGATTGGATCGACCTCCTTGCCCCTATTGAAGATGATATGGCAAAGCACCATCCCCTGAGTCACCATGATGTAACTTTTCTCCCAAGATAATACAAGATGGACCTCTATACAACGTTGAAGTACACGGTCTAGGTAGTCAAGACAAGCATTGAATCCATCACCATAGACTGAAAAGTCATCCATGAAGACCTCCAAACAGTCACCAACCATGTCCGGAAAGATGGACACCATGCACCTTTGGAATGTATCAGGGGCATTACATAAACCAAAGGGCATCCGTCTGAAAGATTATGTCCCAAACGGACAGGTGAATGTCATTTTCTCCTGGTCTTTGGGCACAATGGCCACCTGGTTATATCTTGAGTACCCATCAAGGAAATAGTAATGAGTCTTCCTAGCTATCCTCTCGATAATCTGATCAATAAATGGCAGTGAGAAATGATCCTTCTTGGTGGCCTGATTCAATTGTCTGTAGTCCACACAGACCCTCCAAGAAGTGGGTACATAGGTAGCTATCTCCTCTCCAAACTTGCTCACAACTGTAGCGATAGCCGTCTTCTTGGGTAACACATGTAATTGTCTAACCCACTTGGAGTCAGAGATGGGGTAGATAAAATCAGCGCTCCACCATTTTGATATCTCCTTCATGACCACATCTCGAAGATTCGGGTTCAATCGTCGCTGGAACTCATGCGATGGCTTGGCGTCCTCTTCGAGATAGATATGGTGGGAGCACAGGGTCGGACTTATCCCCTGGACATCAGCTACGCTCCATCCAAACGTCTTGTGGTTTTTTTCAAGAATCTCCATTAAACGAGGTTCTTGATCTCTAGTCAAATCCGCTGAGATAATGACTGGGAACATCTCTAGCTCACTCGCAAGGAATTTGTACTTCATCGACTATAGCAAGGTCTTCCATTCTGGACAACTGGAAGCTAGAAAATCCGGTTTCTGAAAAGTTTGAGTGAAGGCTACTGGATCTACATGAGAGAACTCTCGCTGTATGCAAAAATCCGGCGAAGATGGCACTGCTGGTGTATCTGTCATCTGTGCGGGCTCACTCTCCATCCTAGATGTCATCTTCGTGGGAATCATACATGGTAAATAATCATCGAAGTCATCCCAATCAATGCCTGAATCCGAGGGATCTGAATCAGAAGAATATGATATATATTCTGCTTCGCTATCCTGACCACGATCATCAGCCTCAAATGTGTCTGGTTCCAAGAGTGTGCTTTCCGAACCCTCATCTGCCACAATCTGTAAATATGCATCATCTGATGGCGTGACAAGAGCTCGTGAAACAGGGTCTGACCAAACTGCCTCATCGCATGTGAACACAAAATTACACTTCTGGTGGACGTCTCGCTCTTTATCTGTCATCTTCTCTGAATCACTCGAATGCTTGGAGCAGGCTTAATCTCTCGTTCTGGTCTCCACGGTCGTCTCTATTTGTACACTTTCACCTTCGATGCAAATCATACCTTTCCACTATAATGATCGGATACCGCCTTGGTTGTGGCCAATAATGGACGTCCTATTATGATGGGGGTATCTATCACAAACTCAGGGATCTGCATGTCCAATACCACAAAGTCCACGGGTAATTTTAGGCCCGGAATTGTGACAACCACATCCTTTAATAACCCCTTCATCCTCTTGATATATCTGTCAACAAACTGAAGGACTGTCATGCTCTGTCAAAGAGGGCCGAACTCGAATCGGTCGAGTAAGGCTGCCTGAAGAAGGTTAATAGAAGAGTCTATGTATAATAGGGTACGATTGAACCACTGCTCATGTATATGGCATCTGACATGTGAAGCCCCTGCATCAAGTCTCTTGGCTGGCAATCAGTTCTGAATGGCTAAGCAAGTGGCACGAGTAAGCACATGGATCTCTGGATTGTGGTTCCTCCTTTTCCTGCAGATGGTGATCTTCTCTCTCAAGTTCTTCTGAAAGAGGGGGATGTGATCTAGTGCCTCCTGTAGAGTCAGTTGTATCTAGAATCGATCGATCATCTGCTGATTGAACTATAGCTGGTGTCTCTTTTTGAGACTTTCTGGTTTATTCCCCTTCACTAAGCGGAGTGCTTGAGGGAAGGGGATGGCTAGACCCTCTCTAGAAAGATGAGGATATGGAAGAGGCTCCTGTTGGTGTAGAAGAGAGAAATCCACACCAATATCATCATGCAACACATATGGATTTGTAGGAGATATAGAAACCTTTCTGTTATTCATATTTTTGTTCTTTTCTATTTTTCCATTTTTTTATATTTTCTGAAATTGTCATGAGATACAGAAGAAGGTAACACAACTGAAGGAAACCCACAGTATCTCATCTAGAGGCATCAACACCGCTCTCTGGCCCAACATCTGGAATGCTGGTGGCATCAACACCACTGTCTGCTCCTAGAATCTTGATGGCCTCAGTACCCTCATCTGTATCAACATCCTTGGTGGCTTCAGCTCTACCGTCATAATCATCATGAGTGGCATCAACACCGCTACCATCCTCATATGGTGCTCCAGAATCTCCAAGTGGTCGTTTCTCAGACGAGGTGCCACCGGATGGCATCCTACCACTCCTAAGTGTCAGAAAATCAACATCAAATACATAGGAAGAGATATCACCCAAACAATCACTAGGAGTGGTAATCTCTGTAAGTTGTTCCTGCTCAGATTTCCTCTTCAGATTGTTCGGGTTTGGTTCAATCTGAGCAGGTATGGCAGCCTTGCCCTTGATAACCTCCCTCATCTCCTATCGGAACTCATCCATCTCTTGCCAGAAGGATGCCTGCTGATCAAATAGCAGGCAGGCGAGGTCATCAAGGGTTGGGTTCTCATAGATAGGTCCATGAGAACCGGACGGGTTGCCTCACTGGAAATGAGGCTGAGATTGTTGCTGGTAATGAGGGGGAGGTTGAGAGTACTGTTGAGGCTGCCTCCACTGCTATTCCTGGTATGAGGGACGAGGACCCTGCTGGTGTTGTTGCTGGTACTGTTGGGAGTGGTGGGGTTGTTGCTGCTACTGACTTCTCTGTTCGCCCTGAGCTAGAGCCTGCTGCAGGGACAAGGTGCCTCTAGTGGACCATTGGAAACCTGGGTGATCACGGCGGATCCTTGGCTGCTGTTGATACCGGTCGTACCCAATCCCGTCCACTTCCCTTAACAGCTCCTACTCGAAAGGTGGAGGGGGAAGAACTGCCAGGGGCTAATCCGGCTGGTAGACCACCATCTGAGTGTCCTGAGATGGTGGTAGCTGGGAGTAGTGCTGCAGTTGTTGGACTGGCTCTGCCTAGATGTGGTGAACCTAGCGGTATGTGGCACACGGTTGGGTGGAGTTGCTGTTGCTAGGATCAGTCTGTGACCTAAGACGGGGCTGTGGAGCCATCTATGCCTCCTGGAGATACATGATCTGAGTCTTCAGGTCACGCAGTGTCTGTGCCAACTGGTCGATTTGAGTAAGGCCTTGGCACTGCTTCTTCACAATGATCTCGATGTAGTCCAGCTTCTCGTTGATGATGCCCTTGTTAGAAACCGAGGACTCTTCATGTGCTACTGCTGACGAAGTAGAAGGACTAGCATCGACTCGTGCAATCCTCTAATAAGACACGACCTGTGGGAGGGGCTTCCACAAATTGTAAACCCTAGTCAGGGACATCACTGTGTAGTTCTCTGCCATCTCATCGTAGATGGCCCAGACTTGGTCCTCATCCTTGGCAAAATAGGACCCACCACACGAGCACTTGCCCATGCAGCTTCGTTGGTAGTCCACAAAAGAAGCTTTGGAAAAGGTTGGGCTTGGATATCTCGTGATGTGGACACCAATCGATCAACTCTCGGAATTGATCCCAAGCCTCATGAAACTACTCATTTGGGATCCTAGTGAAATTGTTGATCATGGTTCGTGATGTGTTGGTCTAGTCGAGTGGATAGTACTTGTTCAAGTACTCGGTCTGGAGCTGCTCCCAGGTAGTGACATACCTCCCCAAATGCTTCAACCAATAGGTTGCTCTGTCAACTAAGGAGAACGGGAAGGCAATCATCTTGACCGTGTCCTCGTCCACGTATCTATCGTGAATAGTGCTACAGGTCATCTCAAACTCCTGGAGATGGAGGTGCGGCTCTTCGATGGCTGGCCCATGAAACTTGGGCAGTAACTGGATGGTCTGGGGCAAAGCTCGAAGTCGCCCAAGATCTCTAGAAGCTAAATCCGATGGGTGAGGGTTGCACCAGGGTCGTGCAACTGCCTCATCATCTATGCCAGTCTGGTCGGCTCCTGTTGATCCTTGAGTCGTCCATCTCCTCCTCAGTTGCCGGTATCTCTCCACTGGCTGGTCTCACCGGCTCTGCATTGTCGGCTCGCATCTGCGTAAGCTCTCGGTGCACCTCTGCCAAAATGCTCCTTGGTATCTAATATGTCGCTGCATGGTCTCCAAGGAGGCTAAGAGTGTGTTGTTGATGGCGTCCTGCTCAAGTACATATGTTGATCCCTGTTACTGCTCATCGGTGAGTCCCTCACTACTGGCCATCTCTTGGGTTTCTGCGAAGGAAAAAGACCCCATCTCCTGTTTTCCGTCAAGTGAACATATAACTATGTTGGCCTCTGCTCTAGCACATCAGGACTGGTAGAAGGGTGGTCATGGGGGAACAGGGTGGAAGTGAACTCAGGTTCAGAGAGCGGGTCTTGGCTTTCTGAAGATGCCCTAGATGAACGGAGGGGAGTGCTCGAAAGCGGCGCTATCAAAGTAAGCCTAAGGGACCTCCTGAACATCTTCGTGATCTAGGGATATGTGAAGATGGGATCTGGATACAAACAAGATGTGAAGACAAACCCTTTTTCCACATACTCAACACTCGAGCTGATGGCCATGAAAGATCGGTCGTTAATCTGGTCAATTTTTATTTAGGTGACAAATCAATATATCAGAGTGATTAAGCAAGCTGTTGGGAATTCAATGCTCACAGGAGACTGGCTCGAATCTCGCAACTAATTTTTCCCAGCCGGTATGGGTGCAGACCATTTATCGGCTACCCAATCTGCCCAATCTGCTAAGGTAGTACTATACCGATTACCAGCTACCCGGTGAAATCCTCACTGGAGAACAACTAGGTACGAGACCAGTAGTCTGAAAGGAGTTCGAATGTGGCTCTAGCCTAATGTGTGGGTCACTCTCTCGCTGCAGATAAATCAATCAACGAGGGGGTGACTCTCCCCAAAACAAGAATTCTTAGGTGAAGTTTATTTTAGGGTCAAGATTGCATTAGTAGTCCTAATTTTATTTTGTTTTCACTTTTTAGGTATTGTCTTAAATAAATAAATGCCTAACAAATTTTTCGATTTCCTTGGTTATTTTGAGTCCAATAAAAATGGGGAGGAAGTCGAAAAAGCCTATGAGCGATCAAACACGATGATGCATGCAGAGATAGAAATGCATACCTGACTCCAGCACTCTACATGTAGGATGATCCGCGCATAAAAGTATAGACAGAAAATAAACTACCTATATGATACAACAAGGAAATTGGCCTTAGATGAGCAATTTCTATTAATCGTGAAGAGCAAATAGCTTACTACCAAGAAGAGAGACCGGAGTGCGGTCTTCGATGTCGATTGGTGCCTGCCACAATGGGTCAAGCAAGCACGGTATACAACCTCTCTTGGCACGTGGTCTCTAATCCCAATATGTTAACTTTTTTTGATTTATTTTTAACTAGATCCAATTACGATCTATAGGAACAGATAAGCAATTAGGTGTGGGGCCTTAGTTAATTACGTCACAATCAATAAAAATCCTAAGTCTTAGGGCTAAATCCTCGAGAATCAAAAGAAAATAAAAGCGATAAAAACAAAACACTAAATTCCCATGGTGAGGTCCCCCTGAATACACCAGTACTAGGCGAAACATACCCCAAAGTGTCCAAGTCTACAAGAGTTCTAGTCCACAATTAGTACAATAATAATGGTTCTGCAAAAATGAACCAATCTATATAATATAACTACTCTTCCCAGCTCCTCTGCTCCTCCTCAGGTGCAGTATCCTTCCAAAGGAAATCAAAACGCCCTCAGGTGGTTCCTCGCACAAAAAGCAAAACAAACGAGTGTCAGAGAATAGTTATATCAAATAGAAACAAAAATGGACAAAAGTGAAAAATGACTTGATGAATCCATGATTCATCGCCTATATTCTTTTATTTTAACTTCATTTCCTTAGTCAAATACCAGTAAATATACATTAATTGCATAAAATTACCATTTTGCATGCATTTGTTAAAATTGCATTTTTAACACTTTTTGTACATAAAAAAAGAATAAAGAAGAAAAGAAAATAAAATAAAGGATGTATTTATGTAATAAATGCAAATTGACACGAACCCCGAGAGAAGGTCAAGACTTGACTTGATCGACCAGGAATAAAGTAGGGGGAGATAGGGTCTTTTGTCAGAAAATCCAAAAATATTTTGTGCATATTTTTCATGTATATTTGTACAAAACTTAGCTTATTTTATTTATACATAATTTTACCTCGAACTAATTATTTTTGTAGACAAATGTTGTAAATAAAAATTTGTTGTAAATAATAAAAATAAGTGTAAAATAAAATATTGTACATATTGCAAATAATCAAACCTAGAAAAAGCCGCAAAGCGATAATTGAAATACCAATTCTGGCTCCATACGAGCTCAAATTGAATCAAAATCACTTCCATCATACTCTAAATTAAAGTATCTTTCAAATGGCTATAGTTTCATAATTTTTGAAGTTTCGATTAAAAAGTCGATTTTCTGGGGTGTTTTGTGCAGTTTAACCAATTTTTGTTTTACATATTTATTGATATTTATTTTTTATATAATGTATATAAATGTAAATATTGTTTTCATTAAAAATAAAATAAAAAATAAAAAAATAAAAAAATCTTTTATAAAAATTATTTCCTTATTTGTACATATGTATATTGTATTATGTGTACATAATATGTGTATACTATTAACTTCCTTTTATAAAATCACTAAAAAATAAAATATCTTACATTAATTAATAAATTTAATTTAATTTAATTACGAAATTGTATTTAATTACTTGATTTATTTGATTTATTTGGTTTAAAAATTTGCCTTGTATATATGATTTTATTCCATACCTTAAATGGCCACCATTATGGTGGTTAATTGATTTCCATTAGTTATTTAATTTATTTAATTAATTTAATTTCGAAAGTAGAAATTAATTAATTTAATTAATTAATTTATTTATTAATTTCACTAATAAAACTTTCCCCATTTGTAGATACTTTCTATTTTTATTTTTGTTCTCTTTTTAATGGGCTCCTCCTCCTCATTCACTCTTTGATCAATCTTTGGATGAGAGGAGCCTGATCTCCGGGAGCAATCTTGTCGAAGAAGGGTGCCTAGCCTCCGAGCCGTCCGGTGACAACACGCCAACCCTCGTCGAGGTCATCATGGCATTTCTGAACCCCGAGGTGAGATCCAAATTTACTTCTTGTCATTTTTTGTAGGTAAATCGTAGGTTCAATCTTTGCTTAGGTTTTATTAAATTTTAGGTCTTAAAATCACAAAAAATTGTCACCGCACACTTTCACATCCGATACAGATTTTTCATCTCATCTCGCGATCTCCACATTTCTTTTTCTACCTCGCGCAACCTTCCACCTCCTGTCACGCACGGTGATCGGAGACACGGATCTTTCTTCCATATCGCAAGATCTGTACGTTCACACATTCCATTCTGGTGTATAAATAAAAAAATACATAAAATAGTGTATCTTATTTTCTAACATTTGTTTTTGCAGGATACAATAAAAAACATATATTTCTTTTCGCTCTAATATTGGTTTTGCAGGTTTAAAAAAATATTTAACAAAAATTTTTTTTATCATTGTTTACATTTTCTGTTTCGTAAAAAAGTAATTGAAAAAACCTTTTTCTTTATTATCTATTTACATAAAAATATAAAAAAACAAAAAAAGAAACAGGCAGCCCTCACCGCATCTCCTCCCAGCGGGCGGCGCTACCTCCAACCAAGCGCTCCCCAGCGTGCCGCTCGCCCACGCGGCATCCCGCTATGTCAACGCGCCGCCCTCCGATGACCGCCCCAACCGCCCGCCCATGAAACTCCAGCCCCTCCGCGTTGGGCGGCGGCAGCACTTCTCATCCCTCTTGGGTAATGAAATCAATGAGACGAAGAAACCCTAAGGTGTTTTAGGGGTATTAAAATATTTGGCAAAATTGCAAATAAGCCACTCAAGGTTGTTTAAATAACAAAGACGTCCCTGCGCTCCAAAAGAAAATCATGTGACACGGACATGCATTTTGGTTAAAATTGCGACATACTTCCCTCTATTTATTATTTTTATACTTTGTGGGAAACTTTTGAATAATTGCATTTTGGTCCCTCTACTTCCATACAATAACTTGGTCTCTCTCTCTTGATTGAAATAAATGTTTTTATACTTACTCCTGTTGTAGTCTTTGTCATTGTGTAAATTTTTCATGAATTTTCGTTGACTTTTGATATATTTAAAAAAATAAAAAATAACATCTTTTTGCTTGTCAAAATTTTGAAAATTCATAAAAATTCGAAAAATTGCTTAAAAATTCCAAAAATATTACTGTAGGTATCTTTTAGTGTCATTTAATTTCTGTCCAATTTTTGTGCATTTTTCATTTATAAAAACCAAAAAAATTTTGAAAAATGAAAAATAATAAAAATTGTAGAAAATTCTAGAAAAATCAAAAAATGTAATTTTAGTTTCTGATTGTATATATTACTTTGTAGTTTCTATTAAAAATAGTTACCAGGATTATTGGGTACTTAAATTATTTTTAAGTTGCAAAATACTCCTGATTGTGCACAGTTTGCTCTATTTTTCACTGTTTGATTTTTAGAAAATCACAAAAACACAAGAAAATCAAAAAAATTACTAAAAAAATTTAAAATATATAAAATACAAAAAACATTTTCTTCATTATTTTATGAGCATTTTTGACAAGTCTGAAAAATACAAAAAGTGCGTGGTGTTGTGTTTTTACTCCTTTGCGCTTGTTTAAAAAAATAAAAAACATCTTTTCGAAATTTGACTGCATAGTTTTTAAATCATGCTCCTTGTGTTCGACCTTGGTCGCTATACCAGGTAAAAAGAATAACGAAGATCGCTTACATTTGCTTTTTATTGATTAATCTTATTTTGAGTGGTTTATTTATTTTTCTCGATTGACTGGGGTTTGGCGATTTGGGTCACATCGACCATTATTTATTTCATACTTAACCCAAGTTGCCAGGCGCGCATCAGAATGGTGTTGTTGCCGGGGAGGACGGCTTTGTAGTCATTTTTTCATTTTTTATCTCTATTTATTATAACTGTCATCTGACTATCTCTTGTTTCCCTTTTTGTGCGAGGAACCGCATGGATACGACTTAGACTCTTTGGAGGGACCAGCATAGGAGGAAGAGCAGGGACGAGAAGAAAGCAATTATTTTATCTGGAGAACATTCTTGACATTGTTGTAATAATTTAGGACTCTTGGAATCTATTTCGCCAAGTGCCGGTGCACTTGGGGGACCTCACTGTCATTTTCTGCGTTTTTGATTTCACCTCTATAACTTGCTATTTGAGTCTCGCGGATTTAGCCCCTAGATGTAGGAATTCTTTTGTTGATTATGACATAATTTTCTAAGGCCCAACACCTAATTGCTTATTTATTTCCATAGAACGTTAGGACCTTAGTAAAAATAAAAATCAACAAGTTCTTCATGATCAATAGAAGTTGCTCGTCCAAGGACGATTTCCACGTGCATCATATAGTTAGTTTACATTCCGTATTTAATATATGCACGGATCATATTGCATGTAGAGCGCTGGAGTAAGGTACACATTTTCTATCTGTGCATGCATCATTGTGTTTGACCGTGCATTGGCTTTTTCGACTTCCTCCCCTGTTTTCGACTCAAATTAATCAAAGAGGAAATCGGAAAACTCGTTAGGCGTTATTTTTGAAAAAATCTCAAAAAAATATAAAATCAAAAATTAAAATTTGGACTACTAATTGAATTCGACCTTTAAAATTAAACGTAATTAATCACTTCATTGTATTGGGAGAGCAATCCTCTCATTGTTTACGCTTTTAATTACGCGCGTACACACTAAGGAGTAGTGTCCAAATCCTATTCAAGCCTCCCATGTGTTTGTACAACTTTGTCTTATCACTAAACTCTAAAATTGAAAAGATAAAAGATCAAATCTCACGGTCTTCACTTTGTGTTGAGTTGGTGAACTGGGGAGTTTGCTTTGTGTTTTGTATGTCTCTGGTGTGAGTCCTATACGATCATTCTTTGAATCATTAGCAGACACCTTCTGTCTCTATCCCACCCTCCTTCTTTCTATCTCTCTCTTCCTTCCTACCTTCTCTTTCTTTCACTCCCTTCTATCCCACCCTCCCTCCCTTCATTTCCCTCTCTTCATGATGGGTCGCATTCCATTCCAGCCGGATTTTGTGGCTTCTTATCTTCATGCCTATCATTCTTGCCCACTTTCTTGGGAGGTCGGAACTCTGTTCGATTTCCCATCTTCTCCCTACCCACCCTACAATTTGGGACATGCTGTGAGTGACGCCCGAAGGATTCAGATTGACCATATACAAGACACGGGTGTTCATCTTGCTGAGATGAGAGTGCATCCCATAGGCGATCATATGGTGCAGTTGCTTGCTTTAGATGACTTCTATCCTAGGATGATGAATGAGAACCAAGATCAAGAAGCACAAACTGCTTCTACTTTGAGACCCTCCGTTCTGGATTTAGAGTTCATTGATCTACTGTCCAAGTTTTCAAGGGAAGTGCATGAGGAACCTTATTTGCATATCGATGAGTTTGAGGATATTTGTGGATCAAGATCATATGAGGATATCACTTCTGAGGACATGATGCTGATTACCTTCCCTTTTACACTTCAGAGTAGAGCCAAGAGTTGGCACAGACGATTGGAAAGGAAGATTGTTGCGTAGGGAGATTTACGATCATTGCTTTTGCAGAAATTTTACCCCCAGCGTAGAGCAGAGATGATGTGGTCTTTCATTCGTGATTTTTCAGTTGACCCACAAGAGCCATTGATAGATTCATGGTTGAGGTTATGTGATCTTTTGAGGCGATTTCCAGATCATGGATTTTCGATGATTGACCTTATATACATCGCCATGAGGGGGAGGACCGCAGAGCAGATTTCATATGCCATTACCTCGTGTGGTGGTTCACACCACTATCATGACCTGGATATAGTTGAGACAATCTTAGATACACTTTCAAACATACCATATCACAAGATGATTTCTTCAGGACAACACATGAGAGAGAGATGACACCAGATGAGTGTGTGACACATCATGCAGATTCAGACAGCACACACCAATCAGAGGATATGGATGCTGATACTTCTCATTTGATGGATGTGTTGACTACCACTGTGAGTTCCGAGAGCCGGACATTGGTCGAGTTTCCATTGGATTTATAATCAGATTTTGAGCCAGTCCTGCACTTCCACATTGAAGATTCTTGGATTCTAGATTTCTTAGGAGCCTAAGAAATAAAGTAGGATCCCACATCTCAGCCATCCTTTGAATCATTCCAGTGTCCATACACAGTTGATTCAGTGTCTTTTCTTCAGAAGATTTTCTCAGATTCAGAGATATAGTTGGATTCATCTCGACATAAAGAGCTTGATGAGAGACCGATTTTGGATTTGACAGACGATAGTCCCGTATTTGAGCCCTGTGTCCTCCCATTTGATGAGGTCGATATATTTTTGGAGGACATGATATTTGACAGCATAGATCACAAGTTCCCTGATGATTCGGCATTACTCCCTGAGGGTTATCTGTGGGAGGATGCCACAGACCCTGTGTACTCAAGTTCACTTTCTTGGAGTGCATCCAATCTGGTGGATCACGAGACCGAGTCCTTTGATATTTCTGATAACGAGTTTGATGTTTCTCTCCTCGACGACCCTCGCGAGGATGACCCGATCTTTGAGGTATTCGATGATTTCACTGATTTGCCTACATTATATGCATCGGATATCAACCTTTCCAGTGAGTCTCTTGATCATGACCTTCTGTACCTTTTTGAGACGGTGATTGACGTGGAGGATTCCCTGACAGATCCTTCCTTCTCCACATTCGACTTCTTTGGCTCTGCCCTTTCACTCCATACAGATCTTGAGCCAACGATTTCTTTTGTGCTACCGGAGCCCGATTTCATCTTCCCATATCTTGACCTGGTAGCAGACACCTGCCTGATTGATTACCTGGGTGTCAATCTTGACCCTCCTGACTCCGTTGTTGTTCTCCCACCGAGATGACAACAACAGTACGGTATTCGTATTACAGATGCCGTCATGAACCTCGATACGGCTTTATCCTAACATTTGCGCCCAGCTAGGGGTGTAAACTCTAGCGCTTGTTGAGAGGCACCTCAACATTGACTTACTCACATATGTATAGATCTATTTGTCCATATCATGCATTCTTTCTGACTTACACCCCCAGCTCCATATCATGATCATTCCATACTTAGAGTGTACTTTACCCTAAGTATAGGGGGGTGTAAGACTTGTGATTATTCTTTTGATTCTTTTTACCTCTGTTTTGCTGCCTATACTTAGGGATATTTTACCCTAAGTATAGGGGAGGTAGACTATGTACATTCTACTCGGTTTTACCCTTGTGTACAGTCTTCTATACTTAGGATTACTTGATCCTAAGTATAGGGGGATGACCGACTCCTATTGTTTATATTCTTTTATTCGTCGTTATAGCATAATATTCTTTTCGCTTCCCAATACTTAACACGAGTTATGTCTTCCTTTGCAGCTCTTTGATCACTATGAGGACATAGTTCGAGCTAAGTATAGGGGGTGTCGTATATATTGTATATATACTTTAGCCATAACTCGTACTTTCGTATTATTTTTAATATGGCTAAAATACTGTGTAAAGACTCAAAAATAAACTATTAACTAATAAAAAAGATGCAGATATTTCCTCAAAATTCTTTTTTGTATATACTGATTAATAAATCAGGATAAAATATTTTGAAAAATATTTTTAAAGTAGTTTGAAAATCTATTTGAAAAATCTTTTGAAATCTATTTGAAAAATGTTTGAAAAATATTTTCAACCTTTGTAAAATTACTTTGGTTTGTAAAGAATTTTTTCCTTTATGTGAAAAAAATGATTTTTGTAAAAAACTATTTGCAAATGTTCGAAAAAATGGTTGAAAAATTATTTTGAAAATCTATATATACTGTTTGAAAAATGTTTGCAAAATAGTTTTCAAATGTGCGTAAATGTTTGTAAAATTATTTGAAAAATAATTTATTACTATAGTTTTCAAAATTATTTGTAAAATCATTTTCAATTAAAGTTGAGGAATATATGCATCACAAAATAATAAATAAAAAAAGAGTAATAATAAAATAAAAAAATTCAAACTGTATATACTTGTATAAAGTACTCAAGTTGTAAATCCGTTCATCTGATTCTTGTAAATAATTAACTCATTCTTGTGTAAACATGTATCTCATCCTTAACTTTAAAAAAAATTGTGTATATATTTGTCTATATTACTAACTACTTGCATAAAAAAACATTGTGGATGTGCATCATCATTTTTCAAAAATCCATAAAAAGTTCAAAATTTTGAAAATTGTTTCACAAAAAGATTTTTGATTTCTTTTCCGTGCATGTACATATTTTCTTGCATTTGCATGAGCATTTTTCAGGATGATCTTGACATATAAACTAAGTCTGGAATAAATTTGAAGAATGAAGCTTAGTTGGACCTTAATCCACTAAATTTCAGAGGAACCTTATAAGATTTGGAGTTAAGACTTTTCAGGTCCTAGTTACTTAATTCTTTGAGTCCATAATACTATGTTCACATGTCATCTTGATAAGTCTAAGTAGAATATTTAACAACACACGCATGATTCTTTCAGACCGTGGCTTACCTTGGACAATGCACTCTACTTGTGGCTCTTCATGGAGGAGGTAGTGAGGGGGTAGAATCTTTTGGCTTGGGGTAGCATACGAGCGTAGTACATCTAGGTGGAACCTCTCGTCCTCCTCTAGGGAGGGAAGTACGTCTCAACCTGGTCTGGCGATGTTGAGGTCTAAAGACAAAATGCTGTGGGGTTGTAATAATGCTTCAAAAGAGGGATAGTCTACTAGCTCAAGAGGAAAAACTCCTTATTTACATGTTGTACCTTGTATATATTGTCAAAAAGAAAAAAGAAAAAAAATGTAAAATCTCCAAAAGTGGACATGCCTGATAAAAAAAGTAAAATGCCTGCCGGACTGTATATACAAGTGAAAAAAAGAATTCAAATATTTTAAGCTTGCAGCGGGTGACATGGCTACACTGGTCATGCATCCAAGGATAGGTAACTACACTGGTTATCATCCATTCTCTTCTCCATCCCCTCTTCTTGAGCTGGTTGTACTTGAACTTAGAAGGGAATATCCCCGCTCCTCGAGGAAAGAGTTGCCAGATCAGGGGATTAGAGTTACCTTGTTGAGAGAGGTTGTTTCTTTTCTACTTTTGAGATGAGGAGCTATATTTCACTTACACTGTACAAGTAAGAACTCATAGTCATAAGAAATTGTGTATGTAGACTTGTTTTGATCTGGATGTTGAGGAGACCTGAATAGGAATCTTATGGAACTTAGAGGTTGTTAGGTTTTAATTCCATTTCCCATTAAGGTTCCGACACACAAATAATCCAAAGGTCCGACAGAGCTCCATACTACATTTTTATGAAGATAAGTTTAAATGTCAATGTTTTTCTAACTTCTTTCCTTTTTCTTTTCTTTATTTTTGTTTTCACTTATTTTCCAAATAAGTGTTTGCTAAGGGACTAGCAAAGGTAAAGTATAGGGGAATGATGATTCCATGATTCATCGCCTTTATTCTTTTATTTTAACCTCATTTTCTTAGTTAAATACCTGTAAATATCCATTAATTGCATAAAATTACCATTTTGCATGCATTTGTTAAAATTGCATTTTAACACTTTTTGTACAAAAATAAAAAAGAAAGAAGAAAAGAAAAAGAAAAGAAAATAAAGGATGTATTGATGCAATAAATACAGACTGACCCGAACCCCGAGAGAAGGTCAAGACTTGATCTGATCGATCAGGAATAAAGTAGGGGGAGATACGGTCTTCTGTTAGAAAATCCAAAAATATTTTGTGAATATTTTTCATGTATATTTATACAAAACTTACCTTATTTTATTTGTATATAATTTGATCTTGAATTAATTCTTTTTGTAAACAAAAGTTGTAAATAAAATAAGTTGTAAATAATAAAAATAAGTGAAATAAAATAATGTACATATTGTAAATAATTAAACCCAGAAAAAACCACAAAGCGATAATTGAAATACCAATTCCAGCTCCATACAAGCTCAAATTGAATCAAAATCACTTCCATCATACTCTAAATAAAATTATCTTTCAAATGGCTATGGTTTCATAATATTTGGAGTTACGGTTAAAAAGTCGGTTTTTTGGGGTGTTTTGTTCAGTTTAACCAATTTTTATTGTACATATTTATTACTATTTATTTTTTATATAATGTATATAATTGTAAATATTATTTTCATTAAAAATAAAATAAAAAAATTAAAAATTAGAAAAATCTTTTATAAAAATTATGTCCTTATTTGTACATGTGTATATTGTATTATATGTACATAATATGTGTATACCACTAACTTCCTTTTATAAAATCACAAAAAAAATAAAATATCTCACATTAATTAATTAATTTAATTTAATTTAATTACAAAATTGTATTTGATTATTTGATTTATTTGATTTATTTGAATTATTTGGTTTAAAAACTTGCCTTGTATATATGATTTTATTCCATACCTTAAATGGCCACCATTATGGTGGTTAATTGAATTCCATTATTTATTTAATTTTTTTATTTAATTATTTAATTCTGAAACTCGAAATTAAATAAATAAATAATTTATTTAATTAATTATTTTATTAATTTCACCAATAAAAACTCTCCTCATTTGTAGATACTATCCATTTTTATTTTTGTTCCCTTTTTAATGGACTCCTCCTCCTCATTCACTCTTTGATCAATCATTGGTGGAGAGGAGCCTGATCTCCGAGAGCGATCTTCTCGAAGAATGGTGCCTAGCCTCCGAGCTGTCCGGTGACAGCGCGTCGGCCCTTGTCGAGGCCATCATGGCATTTCCGAACCCCGAGGTGAGATCCAATTTTACTTCTTGTGATTTTTAGTAGGTAAATAGTAGGTTTAATCTTTGCTTAGGTTTTATTAAATTTTAGGTCCTAAAATCAAAACAAATTGTCACCACACACTTTCACATCCGACACAGATTTTTCATCTCATCTAGCGATCTCCACATTTCTTTTTCTACCTCGCGCAACTTTCCACCTCTGGTCACGCACGTTGATCGAAGACACGGATCTCTCTTCCATATCGCAAGATCTGTACATTCACACATTCCATCCTGGTGTATAAATAAAAAAATACATAAAATAGTGTATCTTGTTTTCTAACATTTGTTTTTGTAGGATACAATAAAAAAACAATTATTTCTTTTCTCTCTAATATTGGTTTTGCAGGTTTAAAAAATATTTAACAAAAATTTTTTTGTCACTACTTAGATTTTCTGTTTCATAAAAAAATAATTTAAAAAACTTTTTCTTTATTATCTGTTTAGATAAAAAATAAAAAAAAATAAAAAAAAGAAACAGGCAGCCCCCGCCCGCATCTCCTCCCAACGGGCAGCGCTATCTCCAGCCAGGCGTTCCCCAACATGCCACTCGCCCACGCGGCCTCCCACCACGTCAACGCGCCGCCCTCCGACGGCGCCCCAACCGCCCACCCATGAAACTCCAGCCCCTCTACTTTGGGCGGCGGTGGCACTTCTCATCCCTCTTGGGTATTGAAATCAATGAGATAAAGGAAACCGTAAGGGGTTTTAGGGGTATTAAAATATTTGGCAAAATTACAAACAAGCCCCTCGAGGTTGTTTAAATTACAGAGACGTCCCTGCTCTCCAAAAGAAAAATCATGTGACGTGCACATGCGTTTTGGGTAAAATTGCGACATACTTCCCTCTTTTTATTATTTTTATACTTTGTCGGTAAACTTTTGAATAAATGCATTTTAGTCCCTCTGCTTCCAGACAATAACGTGCTCGCTCTCTTGATTGAAATAAATGTTTTTATACTTCTAAAAATTCTGACAAAAAATCATTTTTACTCTAGGTATCTTTTAGTGTCATTTAATTTCTTTCCAATTTTTGTGCATTTTCCAATTATAAAAACCAAACAATTGTGAAAAATAAAAATCATAAAAAAATTGAAGAAAATTCTAGAAAAATCCAAAAAATTGTAATTTTATTTTTTGATTGTAAATATTGCTTTGTAGTTTCTATTAAAAATAATTACAATGATAATTGGGCATTAAATTTTTTTAAGTTGCAAAATACTCCTGATTGTGCATAGTTTGCTCTGTTTTTCACTGTTTGATTTATAGAAAATCACGAAAACATCAGAAAATAAAAAAAATACTAAAAATATTTTAAAATATATAAAACACAAAAACATTTTCTTCACAATTTTATGAGCATTTTTTACCAGTATGAAAAAATACAAAAAAAGTATGGTGTTGTTGTTTTTACTCCTTTGCGCTTGTTTAAAAAAATTAAAAAAATAAAAATTGAAAACCCACTAAAAATTCTTTTCGAAATTTGACTGCATAGTTTTTAAATCGTGCTCCTTGTGTCCGACCATGGTCACTATACCAAGTTAAAAGAATAGCGAAGATCGCTTACATTTGCTTTTTAATGATTCATCTTATTTTGAGTGGTTTATTTATTTTTTTCGATTGACCGCATTTGGCGATTTGAGTCACAACGACCATTGTTTATTTCATACTTAACCCAAGTTTTCAGGCGCGTCATCATGACTACTAAGCCGAGCTCCCAGGCACCGACGTCATTCAGATGAGCTGCCCACCGACCAGGGTTAAGTATCAAGTAAAATCCAAGGTCATTGCGACCCCAATCGATCAGCCAGGCTCAATCAAGAAAAATAACCACTCAAAAGAAATCGAAGAATGCATCGTAATGTAATCGGTTCGCTAATTTATTTACCCGATATATCCACCAAGGTCGAACACAAGGAGCACGAAAATAATACAAAGTAGTCAAATTTCCCAAATAAAATATTTTCAGTGATTTTTTATTTTTTTGATTTTTCTTTTAATTTTTGAATAAAGCACACACGCACAAAAATAAAATAAAATAAGTACAATGCTCTTTTTAGAATTTCTAAAAAACTAAAAATGCTCAGAAAATTAAGTTAGATTTTTTTAGATTTTAAAGGTTTTAAAATATTTTTGTAATTTTATAAAAATCAAATAAAGCTAAAAAAGATAAGCAGTGCATAATTAGGACTAAATAGCAAATTAAAAATATTTAAAATGCCCTAAAGTCCTAATAGCAATTTTATGATAAAATATTAATAAAAATCTACAAACAGGGACTGTGAATTTTTGGATTTTCTATGATTTTATATTTTTTTAATTTTTGAATGTTTTGTGATTTTTAGGATTTTATAAGCGTTTTTCAAACAAAATTTCTACTATAAGTAAAACACACAAAAAGGCACATCCAAAAATTTTTATAGAATTTTTTAAACATTTTTCGATTTTTTTTGTTTTTTATTAGCCAAATAGGATACTTTTGAAGGTTTTTGAAATTTTAAAATTAGGAAATGCAAATAAATCAATCCAATAAAATTATAAAAAATATTACACACTAACATGAGTCAATGGTAATTTTTATGTAATTTTTGGAATTAATTTACTTTTTATTAAGTCCAAAATAAAAGATGTAATTAGGCACAATTTACAGAGACCTGCTCGTAAATATATTAAGTTCATAGACCAAATTGATAACACTGCGAAAAAGCCTAGGGCCTTATCTGCAAAAAGTCCACTCAAATCACGCACATGCTCAATATTGGGCGCACTGGGGTATAAATGCAATTTTCAAAATTTACCATTTATTCATTAATAACATAAAAGTTCCGAGAAAAATATGCAAATATTACAAAACTCACGTGAACATGCACGTGTGATGAATCTGTGATTCTTCATTCTTAAAGTTGAAAATAGAGCCCTGTTCCTAAGTAATTAGGAGCATATGTCCACAAAAATTGCATAATTAACATTCATGCATGCATTGATAACATTTGCATCTTAGCATTCACATCTGCATTAAATAGGAAGCCTAATTCACTTGTAAAAATCACTCATCTGCATATATTTTACACTAACTATAAATCCCATAAATTCACTCTATACAGTATATATTACTGACAAATAATACAAGAAAAATACCAAAAGAATTGCTGACTTGAATAATTGCCCAATAAAACCCCAAACCAAGTTATGGATCATGGACCTTAGAATGCACATATCTCTCTCATGCAGCTTCTGATCTACGTCTACTCACTTCTAAATTAATAACATCCAGAGACCTTCAAAATGAGACCAATTTCATTTAAATCGGAGCTCGCCCCATTGTACACTATATGTATGTATATTTGTACCCTTGTATTTTATTACTTTATTTGACCTCGTTTCCATTTTTGTTCAACATGAAACTTGTAGATCTCATAGAGATCTACAACTTTCATGTTTTGAGTTTTTACGAATTCATCCATCTTCTTCCTCTTACCTCACATTCTTTTTCAACCAACCAGATTGGGCCTTGTGGTGCCCTCTGGTTGCACCACACGGCCCACTCCATTGCCCGCCACGCACCTCATCTCTTGGCCATTAGATCGCCTTCATTTCCTTCAGATCATGGCCTTCCATTCCGCAACCACTCTCATGGCCGCTTGATCTTAGCCGCGATGATTATATCGCATCCGTTCAATCCCGGCCATTTCCTAACCATCCGATCAAAACCCACATGAAATCGCGACCTTCCTTTAGCACCTCATCCTTAGCGCTCCACGTGGCACGCTCTGTGTCGCTTGATCCATCCATCCATCGATCGCATCCCCGCCATCGATTCCTGGGAGATCGTAGCTCTTCAATCCTATTCCAGATCTCATCATATCCGTTCACCTCCTCCCTCGCCTACGCTCGCCACATGGCGCCGTCCATCACCCTTCGATCCCCAAGCTTTATTTCATCTTCACCGTTCTCTAGCGCCGCGCTCCCATGATGCCACATGGCTTGATCATAGCCCCTCCATCGCACCTTCAGGATCTAATCATGGCTGCTTGATGACCCGAAAATCCCGAGCGACTAAGGGTAAAATGTGTCAATGGTCGTTGCAACTTCAACCACTTGGATCGGAATCAATCAAGAAAAAGAATATCACCACAATAAAGATAAATCAATCAAGCAAACAAATAGCAGTCTCGCTATTTTATTTTACCTGGTATATCTACCGGGGTCGAACTCAAGGAGCACAGTATACATGCACTACAAAGTAGTTGAGGATCCAAATAAAATAAAGAAACAAAGGAATTTGGTGGATTTTAGGGTTTTCAAATTTTTTTGTATATTTTTAATATGGAGAAAAGGTGTAAAAGGAATCAAAAATTCACAAACAAATAATTATTTAAAACACTTAAAATGCTCAGAAAATTCAAATAAAAGTATTTTTAGGTTTTAGAAATATTCAAATGTTTTATTAATTTTCTTGAATTTTTCTGATTATTAATTAATTTTCTAAAAAATGAAATTAAGCCAAAAATACCAAACAGTATATAGCTTGAATCTAAAGGAAATTTTAAAATACTTAAAATGCATATAAAATTCGAGCAGCAATTTTATGATAAACTAAAAATAAAAATCTAACTACAGAAGAAGAAAACATATTTTTTATGAATTTTTAATAATTATTCTAAGGTTTTTATTTTTTTAATTTTTATGGTTTTATAATGCAAATTAAACTAAAATTGGAGTGAAATCAAAATAAGTCAAAACACAGAAATAGTATTTATTTTGGAATTTTTAAAGAGTTTTTAATATTTTTAGTGGCTTTTCAAAGGCAAACACTAGAAATTTTTAGGGTTTTTGAATTTTTAAAAATACTAGATGGAAATAAAATGCAACAAAAAATTCCAATAAATTTCTACACCATGGCAGGAGCCATGTGTCAAAATTTCACGGATTTTGGATAAAAATTGTTATTTATTAAATCAAACACAAGAGGCACAACATACTTGGACTGATTTGCAACGAAAATATATTCCAGGGACCAGAAAATAACACGCCTAAAAAGTACTAGGTCCTAAATGTAATTTTTCCACGAATATCGTACATGTCCAAAATCAACACGCACAGGGGTATAAATGCAAATAGTGAAACTATAAATTCAAATCAAAACAGAACATAAGTCCAGGGTGCTACATGCAATTATCCCACATAGCACGTGATGAAGCATGTGCTGCCACACAGGAAGGATTGAAATGCAAATACTAAAAACTTCAGGGGCACATACGCAAATAAACCTATTGTGTACTTTTTATTTTACAGACTAAATAATAAAAGGAAATAACTACAGGGGTAGCGGAGCAAATTACCCATGCAGCTCGTACAACTCAGGTGGGGTGACAAGTGGCACGCACTAACTTGATGACGACGAACGGCACTGGCGCTGGCAGCTGGCGAATCCAATGGCTTGACTGAGGTGTGAACGTGGGCGTACGGGGGCCGTTAGATGTCAGATCTAACGGCCTGACATGTGCAGGATCTGGACGGCAGCGATGTAACCTGGGCGACGGGCGTGATCCAAAGACTGAGAAGGGTACTGGACGAACTACTCCTAGGTGAAGTTCATCGGAGTACCGAGGGAGATCGGTGGCTCTGATGAACAATCGAACGACGGCAACAGGCTCGTGGGGCTCCTCCACGTCGGGTGGACGGGTCCGATGAGGTCATCGGCGGTCGGATCTCCAAGAAGGGGGCCGAGACCTAGGCGTGCTCTGACGAAGTGGGTAGAAGGCGAAAGGGGGTGTCTCTCCACGCGCACCAAGACCTGCGGGGTAAAGCTCTTGCTCGTAGCACAGCTCCGGCCAATATTATTAAACTAAAACTAAAGAGAAGTGACGACGAATGGAGTTAGGGCTTTCCGGCGAGTGAGGGAGGAAACCGATGACCTAATCTCCACTCGTACTGCCAAGACTCGAGTGATCAGATCGTGGGAGAAGGGTGACAGTGAGCTGAGGTGTCGATCAAAATGGATAAGGGTGGCTGGTGAGACTCCGACCGGCGGGTCGGAGCTAGCGAAGCAGTAGATGAAAGATTCGAAAAAGACGGAACTAGGATCTAAATGATGGCTACCTGAGGGTCCAATCTGAATCCTGAGCTCCAGGGGATGATGTCGAAGGGGGTCGTCGTCTCGACCTCGCTGTAGAAGGCGGGGGAGGCTCGTCGCGATGGAACTCCGGCCACAAAGCTCGAGCGTTGGCTGCAACGGCCTTCTCCGACCACCGAAGGCCCAATCTGGTTGTTGTCACCAAGGGGAAAGGTTCTAGGGTAGAAGGGAAGTGTGCGGCGTGAGCTCCAGTTCTGGGGAATCGAAGGAGTGACTTTATAACAAACCTCAGGCAACTGAAAGAATCAGTGCTTGCACGCGAACCGAGGAAGATCCCATCTCCCTAGGGATCTACGAGGATCGCTGATCCACTAGGGAGAAGCAGGCGGTGAAATCGGGGCAAGAGATGGCCAGATCCGATCGATAAAAATGGGAGAAAACGAGGCGAAACTCGGATCCAGACGTAGGAGGGTTTGGGAGGGGATGTTGACTAGGGTCAACATTCCTCCTGGACCAATCAGAAATTAGTTAGGTCAAAAATATTTGTAAAATAAATTAAATATAAAAATGATTTCAAAATAAAAAGTGTTCAAAATGAAAAATATGCCTTATTTTCTGAACTATTTTTTTGTGTTTTTATTTATTTTTATAAAAAATAATTTACTCTATATACAATATATTATATTATATACAGGTATAAAATACCTATATATTTTATACAATTATTTTTTTCTTATTTTTGTAAAAATACCCCAATTTTATATTTTATTTATTTGCAACATATTATTTGGAGTATAAAATAAATTTTATTTTATTTTTATGAGTTATTTACAAATGTGAAATAAATAGGGATATGGTACATATATACATGTGTTATATACAAGGTGAGAGAGAATTTATTTATTTTTATTTTATTTTATTTTTCTAATTTTTGTTTTATTTTTAGAAATATATACAAGGGAATAGAAATACAATTTTATTTTTTTGTGAGAATAAAATATATACATATAAGAAGGAATATACACAAGGTAGAGTGGCCCTATCTCTCTCTACTTATTTTATTTGGCGATCAGGTCCAGTATGGACCCTCTCTTGGGTTCAGGTCACTCAATATTTATTCTAAATATTTCCTTATTTTTATTTTATTCTTTATTCTTTTATTTTTGCATAAATACATGCTAATTATCAAATATTGACAAATGCATGCCTATTAGTAATTTATTGTATTTACAACTATATACATGATGTTTTGCCAAGATATTTAGCTAAAATAAAAGAATAAAGAGTGGTGAATGAGTATTCATCACCCCCTATACTTTACTTTTGCTAGTACCTTAGCAAACACTTATTTGAAAAAGAAGTGAAAAGAGAAAGAAAAGGAAGAGGAAAAAGGTGAATCGAGGCTGACTATTAAACTTGTCTTCATTAAATTGAAGTATGGAGCTCGGTTAGATCTTTGGATTATTAATTTGTCGGAACCTTATTTGGACGTAGGTTTAAAACTCAACAGCCTCTAAGTTCCACCAATCTATAGTCAAGACTCCTCAACAATCCAGATCAAAATAAGTCTACATACACAAACTCTGATGACGATGAATCTTTTCTTGTACTGTGTAAGTGATATGTAGCTCCCCACCTCAGAAATGACAAAGTGACAACCCTCCTCAATAAGGTAACTTTAATGGCCTAGTCTGGCAACTCTTTCCTCGAGGAGAGGGGTATTCCCTTCTAAGTTCAAGTTCAACTGGCTCAAGAAGAGGAGGAAGAAGAGAATGGACTATGGCCAGTGTAGCCAGTATCCTAGGGAGCCCAACCAGTGTAGCTAGGTCTCCCTGCTGCAAGCTTCATAAGATGGGCATGGGTAACATAGGCTTTGCTTTATTTGACTATATACACTCCGGTGGGTATTTCATTTTCTATCAGACCCACCACTTTTTTGGAGTTTTTCTTTTCTTTTTGCACTTTTTTTCAATGTGCATATGTACAACATATCTACATGGTGCAGCATATATACATAAGGAGTTTTTCCTCTTGAGCCAGTAGACTATCCCTCTTTTGAAGCTTTATTACAACCCATAACTCCTGTCTTTAGACCTCAATGCCTCCAGACCAAGTTGAGACGTACTTCCTTCACTAAAAGAAGAGAGGTTCCACCTAGAAGTAATTCCCTCATATGCTACCACAAGTCAAAGAAGACTTCCTCCTCACCACCTCATCCGTTGAGAGCTAGGTGTAAAGTGTAGGTGCAAGTATAGCCATTGTCTGTGAGAGTCATGTGTGTGTTGTAAAGTGTTCTACTTAGGCTCATCAAGATGACATATGATCATAGACTAGTGGACTCAAAGAATTAAGTCACCATGGACCTGAAAATTCTCAACCCTAAGCCCTATAAGGCTCCTCTTAGAATTAGGTGGATTAAGATCTTAACCGAGCTCCATTTTTCACTTTAATTCTAGTCTAGTTTAAATGTCAAATATGATTCAGAAAAACTGTACAAATATATACAAAGATGGTTTTACACAAATTTTGAAAATGTGCAAAATTTTTGAAAATGTTTGAATACATGGATGTATGCATGAATGCAGAAGTTTTGCAAAATATTTACACACATTTAAAAAAGGGTTTTGCAAACCTTTTGTTTTCCAAACATTATACAAAAATTTTGTACTATATACATAATTTTGATATCAAAATATTTACAACCTCTTTACACACAAAATATTTTTACAAACATTTTTAAAAATAATTTTGTAAATAGCTATGTATGTGCAATAAAGATTTTTATGTACAAGAAAAATTTTAATTTTTATAGGTTTTTATGGATTTTAGCCATTTTATTTATTAACACACTCACACAAAAAACGAGTTATGTCTAAAGAATATATGAAATATATACGACACCCCCCTATACTTAGCTCGAACGATGTCCTCGGAGTGAATCAAGAGCGTTGAAGAAGACATAACTCATGCTTAGTATAGGGAAGAGAAAAGAAAACCTATACTACAATAATGAATGAAAGAATAGAATGGGAAAAGACTCTTGGGGTTTCCCTCTATATTTAGGAAAAAGTAATCCTAAATATAGTAGACTGTACACAAAGGGAAATCCGAGTGGAAGAATGTACAGGGTCTACCTCCCCCTGTACTTAAGGTAAAATATCCCATTCATCACTCTTTATCCTTTTATTTTAGCTACAAAACCTTAGCCAAACACATGTAGATATATGTAAATATTAATAATTGGCAAATTGCATGCATTGTATAAAATGAATAATTAGCGTGTTTTTGTGCAAAAATAAAAGAATAAAGAAATAAAAGAAAAAGAGGGAGATATTTAGAATAAATATTGAGCGACCTAATCCCAAGGGAGGGCTCAGCATGGGCCTGACCGCATGAAAACCCAAGTAGAGAGAGATAAGGAAGCTCATGTGCGTACATATATACCTATAAATAAATAAAAATATTTTCCTCTAAACAAAAATAAAAATGGTTTGTATTTATTTGTATATATTTGTAAATATTAAATTAAAATAAAAATGAGAAAAATTAAAGAAAATTAAAAATAAAATAAAATCCCTCATCTACTGTACATAAGCCATGTATATAGAATCCCCTTATCTATTTATTTATCCCTATAAATAAATAAATAAAAATCCCATAAAAATTGTATGTATTCTATATTTCATAATGTAAATAAATAAAATAAGAACCATAGAAATAAAAATAAAATAAAAAGGAATAAAAATAAAATCAATTTCCTTCATTGTATACCATATATGTATAGAAATAAACCTATTTATTTAACCCTTATACATAAATAATAAAAATAAAATAAAAATATACTTTTATTCCAAATTTTATTCTATAAATAAATAAAATATAAAATTGGAATAAAAATGTAAAAAAATAAATAATTCAAATTCAAAATCCAAAATATAATATTGTATATACCTATATATAATATACTATATTTTTATTTCAAAAAAATAAATAAAAATCACAAAAAAATTTTATAAATAAATAAACATTTTTCATATTTTAACTTTTTCCAAATTCGGCCATTTGTTATTTTATATTGAATTTCCAATTATTTTTGACGTGGCCGCATCCCATTGGTCCAGGGGGCTGTTGACCCCCCCCCCCCCCCGTCAACTCCCCCCCTGGACCACAAACCCACGGATCTGCACGCCCGACCCGATTTCTCCCAATTACTGCATCATGATCCGACCACCAAACCTCGAAACCGCGGGCTCCATTTGACTATTGTTCATCCTTGATCCACGCCCGGGGTGGGTTATGGGGATCCGTGCTCCAAATTCCATGCCCGACCATCTTCAAGCCGGACCCCTAGGAATATTTAGTCCCAGCTCCGCCGCGCATTTTACCCTATCTTTGGCTCCACCTTTCCATCCCAGGACCTCCACCACCTTCGCCTGAGGGACAGCTTGCTGCGGGTGGTGTCGCTGTGAGGAGGGAGTGCCCCGGCCACTGATCCGGCAGCCTAGCGCCACCGTGCACCGCCCCTTGAGTAGCGCTCGAGCCTCGGGCATCGACAGCCCTCGAGGCAAAGACCCAGAGCTTCGGAAGCTCGTCCCCAGTCGACCTCGACCATATGGTAAGCCTAGATTCTCTTAGTTTTTGCTAATTTCTGTTTACGCCCAATTTCATATCTCGCCGTCGACCATCGATTCTGGCCATCCCATCCAACCATTTTGTCGATAGACCCGACCGTCACCTCTGCCTTACTTCTCCACACGTTCTCCGCCCCTTCATCCAACCCAGTTTGCCGCGGAACTAGGAGTCGAACTCCTTCGCCGTCGCATCACCAAAGTTCCTTTGTCTCGACGCACCGACCACCCACCTCGCCTCTAACCGGGTCGAGGCATTTTGCCCTCGACCCAGGAGTCTTTCTGTGTAGCTTTGCAGGTTAGAGGAGGTCCATCTGAGGGCCTCAACTTCCAAGCACAGGAGCCTAGCTCTTCCGCTGTCGCCCGGGCTCCTCCGAGCTCCTTGGCGCCATCGGAGGGGTTCTTCATACGCGGGGGGCTCCGGCGACCCTTTTCCAATCATCAGCAGCCCCCGAGGAGGTCCACTGCGCGCATATCGGGCCGGCAAAGTTCGTCGGCCACCTGTTCTTGGAGGACCCTCCAGAGCCGTCCATCCGCCCTTGCTTTGCTAGATCTTTCATGGACCGTTCGATTTAGGCGAAGAAGAGGCCTAACAGCCACCGTCAGATCGACATGTGGCCTCTTCTCCGCCCTCCATCTAGCGAGGGTTAGCCACGGCGTACAACAGCCGTTGATCTTCTACGTGGTGAGCCCTCCACCGTTCGATCATCGCCGAGGCTTCTTCGTTGAGGCGCCGACATCCCCAGCCGTCAGATACACCACGTGGCGCCATCCCAGCCCTCGGATAAATAATAGGGGTAAATATCACTTAGGCCCCCTCTCTTTTAGTCTTTAATATTCAGTCATGTAAATATTTGATAGAGTTTATTTGAGTTTGGTAAAATTGCATAGAGGACCTGGTACTTTTTAGTATTTGCATTTCTACCCCTGTAAATGTTGGACACGTGCATCGTCACATGATTTTGTGGTGAAATTACATTCTGAGGGCTTGTAGTTTTTGTTGGTTCTTGAATGAGAATACTTTTTGTTAATTGCACATATACCCCTGTGAAGGAATTTTTTTGGCATGTGCCGAATTTAGTGGGTTTTTTACAACTTTGCCCCTGGACTTTTAGCACATGTTGCTAATAGGTCCAGGGACTTAAGTTTCTTTGCATTTAGGTCCTCCCGTGCCCAATCCACGTGCCTGGCGCGTGCGATATTGGTGTTTTTGCACGAGGACCCCCCTGAGCTTCGGTTTTTGTTATTGTTGGGCCCCCAGAAGATATTTTTATTGCAGATAGGTCCCTGTGACTATGGGCTCCTGATTGTCCTAAATAAATTATCAAAGTTCATCCAAATTAAGTAAAAATTTGATACGTGGCTCTTGTCACTGTGTAGATTTTTCACTAATTTTTGGGAAAATTTTAGAGCCCTTATGTTATTTTTAAAAAGTTAAAACTTCCATTTTTCTATCTGTCCAGTTTAGAAATTCTTAAAAAAATATAAAAACCTCTTTAAAAATTACAAAAAAATTATATTTTGTGTATTTTAGTGTGCTTGAGTTTCTGACCAATTTTGGTCATTTTTGGATTTATAGAAATATAAATATTGAAAATCCTTGAAAAACTTATAAAAATTCCAATAAATCATAGAAAATTCAAAAAATCAAAATTTCTTTTTCTGAATTTCCCTTCTTGTTTCTATTTTCTAAGAAAATTACCTTCAGGCTCTGTTGAGACCATTTTATATTTTATTTTGGTATTAGAGGCCTGGCTGGACAGTGGTCTTGTATTTCTGCCTTATTTTATTTTTAGAAAATTCTATAAAAACCAGAAAATTATCAAAAATTCACCAAAAATAGTAAAACAATATAAAAATTCTAAAAATATTTTTATTTGATTTTTTGGAGCTTTTTAGAGTAGTGAAATAATTTGTTGTTTGTGCTTGTTTTCCTTGTTTTCTTATTTTCTTGATTATTAAAAAGTCCAAAAAAATATAAAAATATTAAAAATCCACCAAAAATAATTTGTTTTTATTTTTATTTATTTTTGACTACTTCGTAGGCCGCAAGGCCATCTCGTGCTCCTTGAGTTCGACCCTGGGAGCTATACCAGGTTAATATCATAGCGAGACCGCTAGTTTGAGTTTTATTGATTTTTATCGTTATTTGGTGGTCTAATAATTTTTCTTGATTGAGCTCTGAGTCCCGAGTGACTGAGGTCACAACGACCGTATTGATTTATCTACCTTAGTCCGTCGGGCGGCTCATCAGGTCTACCTCCCCCTATACTTAAGGTAAAATATCCCTAAGTATAGGAAGCAAAACAAAGGTAGAAAGGAATCAAAAGAAAATCAAAATTGTTATTGTACCGGCTGTTAAAATAAGGTTTGCTTGCCTAGGACTCGTTCTTGGTACCAATCCATAACGATCAAAGTCAAATCGGGAGCCTATTAATGCAGCTAATTCAATAAAACAACAACTAGTACCATATAAAAGTAGCCATAAACTGGAGAGTCTTGACCAATTCGAAAGAGTCTCACACCCACCTATACTTAGGGTAAAGTGCACCCTAAGTATAGCATAATCAAATATGTAAATGGGGTGTTGGACTGGAGAATGGTGTGATATGGTCGTCTGGATCTGTACAAGGCGGAAGACAGTGATAGTCAGGCGTGAGATGCAATAGATGTGAGTCAAAGACAACATCTCACGCAAAATGAATAGGGGCGACATCAATGACCAGTGACTCATGATCTAGATATGGTTTGACCCACTGCCTGTTAATATGAAAGATAGACTCAGATGACATCTCGGATATGTCAATGCTTCCATTGTCAAGTACCTTCCGTACCAGGTATGGTCCCTTCCACTTGCTCTGTAACTTCCTTGGAAATAATCTAAGCCTAGCATCAAACAACCATACTATCTATCCTGCCTCAAACTGCTTGTGGCTGATATGAGAATCATGCCACTCCTTCACTCTCTCCTTATACTGTAGCTGTTTGAAAATGCTGCATCTCTAAGCTCCCCCAGGGCTGCCAATTCTGCCCTCCTCTGGTCTCCTACAATCACTATATCCAAAAGTATGTATGTGACAGCCCAAAGTGACTTGTGTCTCAGCTCAACAGGTAAATGGCAGGGCTTGCCATAAACGAGGTGAAAGGGAGATGTACCCAAAGAAGTCTTGAAGGACGTCTGATATGCCCACAAGATCGAATCCAAAAGCTGTGACCAATCCTTTCGGTCAGTGCAGACGACCTTCTACAATATAGTCATGATCTCCCTGTTCGACACTTCAGCAAGACCATTGGTCTGAGGATGATATGGTGTGTCTACTCGATGGTCAATGCTGAACTCGCTAGCAAGGGCCTTTACCTTGTCATTGACGAAATCAGACCCCTCGTCAGATATCAACACTCTAGGCACCCCGAATCGTGAAATGATATTCTTCCTCAAAAATCTACATACAGTCCTAGCATCTGCGGTTCGGGCGGGGATGTCCTCAACCCAATGACTCACATAATCAACGACCAAAAGAATGTACTCGAATCCCTGACTCTTAGGGAATGGACCAATGAAATCGATGCCCCATGCGTCAAAAACCTCACAAAAATGAATGGGCTGCATCGGCATCATATCACGCTATCCAAAAGTGCCCATCTTTTGATAGTCAGTACACCTCCTCATGAACTCATCAGAATCCTTGAAGAGGGTAGGCCACCATAGGCCAGATTGGAGCACTTTCTGTGCCATTCTCCTCCCAAAGTGATGTCCTCTTGCCTCAAGCTTGTGGTAGTACGTGAGGATGCTATGGTGCTCCTCCTGAGGAATGCACGAATGCCAGACGCTATCCCCTCCTCCATGATAAAGACGGGATCCTCCCAATGGTAGAACTTGGCCTTCACGAGGAAGGTCTCAAGTCTCTGCTTTGGCCAACCTTGTGTAACTTTCTTGGAAACAAGATAGTTCACAATGTCGGCGTACCACAGGAGAGAGGCGATAGCAAGGATCGCCTCATCTGGGAAGGTCTCGAAAATAGATTCAATCTGCTCAGAATCCTCAAGATTCTCTAATTGGGAGAGATGATCCGCAACCATATTCTTGACTCTAGGCTTATCCTTAGTCACTATATCAAACTCCTGGAGTAGAAGGATCCATCTAGTCAATCTCGCTTTAGCATCCTTCTTGGCCATGAGGTAGCTGATGGCGGTATGGTCAGTAAAGATAGTCACCTTGGATCCAATGATGTATGATATGAACTTATCAAGGGAAAAGACTACGGCTAGCATCTCCTTCTCAGTGACTGTGTAGTTCCGTTGGGCGGCATCCAAAGTGCAGCTAGAGTAGTGAATGGAAAAAGGTGCTCCATCCCTCCTCTATCCCAGCACGGCCCTACGACAAAATCGGAGGCATCCGCCATGATTTCGTATGGGAGAGACTAATCAGGCGGCTGGAGGATAGGAGCCTCGACAAATAGACTCTTGAGAGTCTCAAATGATGCAAGACACTTATCATACACAATGAACTCGGTGTCTTTCATCAGCAAATCACTCAACGGCCGGGCAATCCTACTGAAATCCTGAATGAATCGTTGGTAGAAACAGATGTGCCCCAGAAAAGACCGTAACTGTCGCAAGTTGGATGGTGGATTGAGTTTCCTAATGGTATCCACCTTGGCCGAATCAACCTCCATGCCCCTATTGGAGATGATATGGCCAAGCACCGTCCCTTGAGTCACCATGATGTGACTCTCCTCTCAAGATAGCAAAAGATGGACCTCAATGCATTGCTGAAGGATGTGGTCTAGGCAGTCAAGATAATAATCAAACCCATCACCTTAGACAGAAAAGTCGTTAATGAAGACCTCCTAGCACTCACCCACCATGTCCGAAAAATGGACAACATGCACCTTTGGAATGTCGCCAGAGCGTTACTAGACCAAAGGGCATCCGTCTGAAAGCATATGTCCCAAAGGGGCAGGTGAATGTGGTCTTGTCCTGGTCTTCGTGCGCAATGGCCACCTTATTGTATCCGGAGTACCCGTCCAGAAAGCAGTAATGACTCTTCCCAGCTAGCCTCTCTATAATCTGATCAATAAAAGGCAGCGGGAAATGATCCTTCTTGGTAGCCTGGTTCAATCGTCTGTAGTCCACATAGACCCTCCAAGAAGTGGGTACCCGAGTAGCGATCTCCTCTCCAGACTCACCCACAACTGCAGTGATGTTGTCTTCTTTGGCACCACATGCAATGGACTAACCCACTCGGAGTCGGAGATGGGGTAGATAAAATCAGCACTCCACCATTTCGAAATCTCCTTCATGACAACCTCTCAAAGGTTCGGGTTCAGCTACCGTTGGAACTCACGCGACGGCTAGGCATCCTCTTCGATATAGATATGGTGGGAGCACAGGACTGGACTTATCCCCTGGAGATCGTCTACGCTCCATCCTATTGCCTTACGGTTCTTTTCAAGAACCTCCATCAAACGAGATTCTTGTTCTCCAGTCAAATCTGGTAAGATAATGACTGGGTGCATCTCATGCTCGCCCGCAAGGAACCTATACTTCAGCGACTGCTGCAAGGGCTTCAGCTCTGAACAACTGGGTGCTGGCGGATCTGGCCTCTGAAAAGTCTGAGTGAATGCGACAAAATCTGCATGGGAGAACTCTCGCTGAATCTGAGAATCTGGTGAAGACTACTCTGTTGGTGTGTTTGTGCTCTGAATGGAATCAGTCTCCACCCTAGCTGCTGGCTCTGTGGAAATCAAATATGGAATCATATCATCAAACACTGCCCAATCAACGTCTGACTCCGAGGGATCTGAATATGAATAAGAATCGACTGCCTCGCCCTCGTGAACGTGATCTGCTGCCTGAACTGTATCATGTACCAAGAATGTGCTCTCCAAGTTCTCCTCCACTGGAATATGTGCATCAATGGACTCTGAAGGTGAGAGGATAGCTCGTGAAACTTGGTCGGACCAAACTACCTCATCATATGTAATCACATAATTACAATCTTGGTGGATGTCCCACTCTGCCTTTGTCATCCTCTCTGAATCTATGAGCAGCTCTGAGCAAGCTGAATCTCGCGCTCTGGTCTCATCGATCGTCTCTATTTGTATACTCTCGCCCTCGACGCGACAGTACACCTTCCCGCTATCATGATTAGACACTGCCATGGTTGTGGCCAAGAACGGGCATCCTAAGATGATGGGGGTATCGGTCACAGACTCCAGGATCTCCATGTCCAACACAACAAAGTCCATAGGGAATTTCAAGCCCTGAATTGTGATGACCACGTCCTTCAGCAACCCCTTCGACCTCTTGACAGATCGATCAGCAAACTAAAGGACCGTCCTGCTCTGTTGAAGAGGGACAAACTCGAATAGGTTGAGTAAGGCTGTCGGAAGTAGGTTGATGGAAGAATCGATGTCTAATAGAGTCTGATCGAACCTCTGCTCATGTATGTGGCATCAGACATAAGGAGCTCCTGCATCTAGTGTCTTGGATGGCAGACGGTTCTGGATGGCGAAGCAGGTGGCACGAGTGAGCACATGGATCTCTAACTGGAGGTTCCTCCTCTTCCTGTGAATAGTAGTCCTATCTCTAAGGTTCCTCTGGAAGAGGGGGATGTGCTCCAAGGCCTCCTGTAGAGTCAACTGTATATGAAATCTATCCATCATCTGCTGGTTGAACTCTAACTCATGGGATTTTTTTGAGTTTTCTTTTTTAGTCCCCTTAGCCAAGCGGAGTGCTTAGGGAAAGGGGATGGTTGGGCCCTCCTCAAATGGAGGGCTAGGATTGGGTCCCTGCTGCTGCTGCAAAGTGGAATCCATGCAAACATCTCCAAATAACACAGATGGACTCATAAATGAAGAACCATTTCCTTTATTATTAGAACAATCCTGAGATACATAAACAGGGGGAAATGCAACAGGAGTATAACTGGGTGCCTTAGTGCCACCCACGACATCTGGAATCGCGGCATCAGTACCACGCTTTGGCTCAGCATCAACTCTGGTGGGATCAGCACCACCTCCTACATTTGGTGAAATGACGACCTCAGTACCGTCAGTTGGATCAACATTCTTGGTGGCGTCAGTACCACCACCATCATCATCATCACGAGCGGCATCAACACCGCTCTCCTCCTCATTTGGTGCTCCTGAAGCTGCATGGGGTCGTCACTCAAATGAGGCACCGTCGGCTGGCATCCTACCGCTCCTAACTGTAACAAAGTCGGCATCAAAAGTGTGTGCAGTAATATCACCAAGTGAATCACTAGGAGTGGTAACCTCTGTAAACTCTACCTGCTCAGACTTCCTCTTGAGGTTGTTTGGGTTTGGCTCAATCTGGGCAGTAATGGCGGCCTTTCCTTTGACGATCTCTCTCATCTCCTATCGAAACTCATCCATCTCTCGTCGGAAGGTAGCCTGCTGCTCAGAGAGCAGGTGGGCTAGATCATCTAAGGCAAGGTTCTCATAGGCGGGACCATGAGAACCTGACAGGTGGCCTCTCTGAAAATGAGGCGGCTGCTGCTGAGAATGAGAGGGATATTGCTGAGAATGATACTGCTGAGGATGATGCTGCTTCCTCCAAGACTATCCCTGCTGATAGGGACGAGGACCATGCTGCTGGTAATGCTGCGGATGTGGCTGCTGCTGATATGGGAACTGGGGCTGTTGGTGTTGCTCTCGTTGCTGGCCATACTGGCCACCTTGAACTAGAGGCTACTGCTGGGAACTGGTACCTCCGGTCGACCAACGGAATCCAGGATGGTCTCGTCGGATCCCAGGTTGGGGTCGGTCATACCAAATCCCATTGACATCTATTAACCCCTCCTGCTCGTAGGTGGGTGGGGGAGAACTGCCAGGGGCTGGTCTGGCTGATACACCACCATTTGGATGTCCTTAGATGGTGGAGGCTGAACATACTGCTGTTGTTGCTACTGGAACAGCTCCGCCTGAATATGGTGCACCTGTCGGTAGTGAGCGGAGGGCTGGGTTGAGCTGCTGTTGGTATCTGCTCGTAACCTGAGACAGGGCTGAGAAGCTGTCTGCGCCTTCTAGAGAGACATGATCTAGGTCTTCAGGTCACTCAGCGTCTGTGCCATCTGGTCGATCTACGTCATACCCTGGCACTGCTTCTTCTCTATTAACTTGATCCGGTCCATCTTCTCATTGATAATCCCCATATCAGCGACCGTCGACTCTGCCTATGATGCAGCTGCTAATGAAGTGGATGGACCGGCATCTACCTGTGCTATCCTCTGATAGGATACGGCATGTGGCGTGGGCTTCCCCTGAGTGTATAATCGGGTCTAGGACATCACCGTGTAGTTCTCGGCCATCTCCTCGTAGATGTCCCAGACCTGATCCTCATCCTTGGCAAAGTATGAACCCCCATAGGATGCATTGACTAGCCCCTGCAACTCCAGTGTCAACCCGTAGAAGAAACTCTGGACGAGATTGGGCTTTGATATATCATGATGGGGACACCGGTCTGTGAGCTCCCTGAAGCGGTCTCATGCCTCGTGAAATTACTCATTGGGGAGCATGGAGAAATTGGTGATCAGGGCCTTGGCTGCATTCGTCCGGTTGAGTGGATAATACTAATTCAAGTACTCGTTCTGGAGTTGTTCCCATGTGGTGACAAATCTCCCTAGGTGCTTCAGCCAGTTGGTTTCTCTGTCTACAAGGGAGAAAGGGAAGGCCATCATCCTGATGGTTTCCTCATCCACGAGACGATCGTGGACAGTACTACAGATCATCTCAAACTCCTGAAGATGAAGGTGTGGCTCCTCTGTGGCAAGTCCGTAGAAGCGGGGAAGAAGCTAAATCCTCTGAGGCGGGAGCTTGAAATCTCCCAAAATAGTCGGCAGCACTAGCCATCTGTGGGTGAGAGTTTCACCAGGGTTGTTCAACTCCCTCATCGATCATGTAGGTGCTGGCTGCAGTGGCTGCTCAGGCTCTCTGTCATCGGGAATATCTCCTCCTCCTCTTCCAGATTTGTGTTGCTCTTGGTCGGCTCACAACTGCTCCATCTCCTGGCGCATATCCACCATGAAAGCCCCCTGATCTCAGGTCTATCGCTGTATAGTCTCAAGGGAGGCTAACAGGGTGTTGCTCATGGCACCCTGGTCAAGTACATACGTCTGGTTCCCGCTGGGCCCATCAGTGCGCTCCTCGCTGCTGGCCATGATCTCTGCAAAGGCAAAAGACCCAAACTCAGGTGCTGATAAATCAACTGGCTGTTGCGGTATCGTCGGGCACCTCAGGATTTGTAGAAGGGTGGTCGAGGGGGAACAGGGTGGAGTCGAACTCGGGTTCGGAGAGCGGGTCTCAGCTCTCGTGAACCAACCTAGATGAACGGGTCGGAGTGCTCGAAAGCGGTGCAGCCAAAGGCTGCCTAAGGGACTCCGACCCAGCATCTTGATCTGGCGAGTGAAGGCGGATGAGATCTGGAAAAACAAACAAGATCGGTCAAGCAAACCCCCAATTCACCCACGCACTCAGAGCTGATGACCGTGAAGGTTCGGACTTTTATCTTGTCAATTTTATTAGTTGATAAGATAGTCTTTTAGAGAGATTAAGTGAGCTGGGTGGAATCCAACACCCCCAAGAGACTGCCCTGATACAAAGCTATATCTTTCCCATCCAGTACAAGTCGCGGACCGGTTACCAGCTACCCGATCGACTCGCTTTGTTAAGGATATTACGGCCTGCTTTATTGGAGACCGGAGCGATCCTCACTGGAGAATGACTAACTCGAGATCAGTAGTCCAAAGAAGGGTCGGATGTGTCTAGCCTAGGGTGCGGGACACTCTCTCACTCATCCAAACCATACAAGGAGGGGATTACTCTCCCAAGACAATTTTTTGGTGAAGTGTTTTTTAGGTCAAGTTTGCTTAAACAGTCTCAATTTTATGGTTTTTGTTTTTAGGAATTTTTCAAATAAAACAATGCCTAACGATTTTTTCGTTTCTCCTGATTATTTTTACGTCCAAAAATAAGGGGAGAAGACGTAAGCCAATATGCGACTAAACACGATGATGCATGCAGAGTAAGAGATGTGTACCTGACTCCAGCTCTCTACATGCAAGTGATCCGCACATAAATTTAAAATACAGAAATAAACCTATCTAAATGATGCACGAAGAAATCGGCCTTAGACCAAAAATTTCTATTCGTGAAGCACAATAGCTAATAGGTCAGCAAGAGGGGTCGGAGTGCGGTCTCTGATGCCGATCCATGTTTGCCACAACGGATCCTGCCAGCGTTGTATACGGCCTATAGCGGCACGTGACCCCTCAAGTGACCGAGTTAACTTTTTTATTAGTGAAATTAATAAGGTCCAATTAATCGATCTATAGGAACATGCAATTAATTAGGGTTGGGCCTTAATAATTACATCACAAGGCATGAAAAAATCTTAAGGCTAAGGCTAAAACCTTCGAGAATCAAAAATAAAATAAAGGCGATCAAAAACTAAAACCGGCGAAAATCACGGTGAGGTCCCCCGAGCACACCGGTTCTCGGCGAAACAGACCCTGGGATAACAACCAAGTCCAAGAGTGTATGTCTGTATTATTACAACAATAATATAATGCAGAAAATAAAACAGAGCTAAGCTAAGCAAACACTCCCCACACTTCTAATCCTCCTCTCCCACGCTCTCCTGTAGCTCAATGTAGAAACGAGCCGCCTCCAAGTCCCGCAGGTGCATCGGCTTTCCGAAGAAAGCCACCCTCGATCGTCGGGCCCTCATAAGAAAATCGAAACAAAAGATGTGTTAGTTTAGTCCAACAATAATTATAATAAAAAATAAAATAAAATAAAAAAGAATAAGTGCAAAAATAAAAACAAAAAAATAAAAAGATATAAAAACACAAAAACAAAAATAAAAAGAAAATAACTAAAAGAAAAAAGAAGAAAAAGTAAAGCCGAAAAAGAAAGGAAGCTAACTACCAAGCCGTGCTCCCCGGCAACAGCACCATTCTGATGACCCAAAAATCCCAAGCGACTAAGGGTAAAATGTGTCACTGGTCGTTGCGACCTCAACCACTCGGATCGGAATCAATCAAGAAAAAGAAGACTACCAAAATAAAGATAAATCAATCAAGCAAACAAATAGCGGTCTTGATATTTTATTTTACCTAGTATAGCTACCGGGGTCAAACTCAAGGAGCACGGTATGCGTGGGCTATGAAGTAGTCGGGGATCCAAATAAAATAAAGAAACAAAGGAATTTGGTGGATTTTAGGTTTTTCATTTTTTTTTGTAATTTTCTAATATGGAGAAAAGGTGTAAAAGGAATAAAAAATTCACAAACAAACTATTACTTAAAACACTTAAAATGCTCAGAAAATTCAAATAAAAATATTTTTAGGTTTTAGAAACATTCAAATGTTTTTTGTTAATTTTATTGAATTTTTCTTTTTTTAATTAGTTTTATAAAAATGAAATAAAGTCAAAAATACCAAACAGTGTACAGCTCGAATATAAAGGCAATTTAAAAATACTTAAAATGCTTATAAAATTCGAGCAACAATTTTATGATAAACTAAAAATAAAAATCTAACCACAGAAGAAGAAAACACAACTTTTTTTATGATTTTTTAATAATTTTTCTAAGGTTTTTAATGTTTTTTTTAAATTTTTATGTTTTTTATATGTAAATTCAACAAAAATTGGATTGAAATAAAAACAAGTCAAAACACACAAACAGTAAGTTTTTTTTTGAATTTTAAAGAGTTTTTAATATTTTAAGTGGATTTCAAAGGCAAACAGTAGCAATTTTTAGGGTTTTTGAATTTTTAAAAAGACTAAATGGAAATAAAATGCAACCAAAAATCCATATAAATTTCTACACCATAACAAAAGCCATGTTTCAAAATTTCACAAATTTTGGATAAAAATTGCTATTTATTAAATCAAACACAGGAGGCACAGCACACAGGGACTAATTTACAACGAAAATATATTCCAAGGACCAGAAAATAACACGCCTAAAAAGTACTAGGTACTAATTGCAATTTTTCCATGAATATTGGCACATGTCCAAAATCAACGCGCACAGGGGTATAAATGCAAGTAGTGAAACTATGAATTCAAAACAAAATAGAACATAAGTCCAGGGTGCTACATGCAATTATCCCACATAGCACGTAACGAAGCATGTGCTGCTACATAGGAAGGACTGAAAAGCAAATACTAAAAACTACAAGGGCACAGATGCTAATAAACCTATTGTGTACTTTTTATTTTACAGACTAAATAATAAAAGGAAATAACTGCAAGGGAAGCGGAGCAAATTACCCATGCGGCTTGTGCGACTCACGTGGGGTGACAGGTGGCACGCTCTGACTTGATGACGACGTACAGCACTGGCGCTGGCAGCTGGCGAATCCAACGGCCTGACTGTGGTGCGAACATGGGCATACGGGGGTCGTTAGATGTCAGATCTAACGTCCTGATAGGTGCAGGATCTGGACGGTAGCTATGTAATCTGGGCGACAGGCGTGATCCAATGGCTGAGAAGGGTACTGGACGAACTCCTCCTGGACGAAGTTCACCGGAGTACCGATGGAGATTAGTGGCTCCGATGAACGATCGGACAACGGCAACAGACTCGTGTAGCTTCTCTACATCGGGTGGACGGGTCCGGTGAGGTCGTCGATGGTCGGATCTCTTGGAAGAGGGATGAGACCTGGGCGAGCCCCGACGAAGTGGGTAGAAGGCGAAAGGAGGTGTCTCCACGCGCGCCAAGACCTGCGGGGTAAAGCTCTCGCTCGCAGCACAGCTCCGGCCAATGTTATTGAACTAAAACTAAAGAGAAGCGACGCCGAATGGAGTTGGGGGTTTCTGGCGAGTAAGGGAGGAAACCGATGACCTAATCTCGGCTCGTGCAGCCAAGATTCGGGTGATCAGATCATGGGAGAAGGGTGACGGTGAGCTGAGGTGTCGATCAAAATGGATAAGGGTGGCTGATGAGGCTCCGACCGGCGGGTCGGAGCTGGCGGAGCAGTGGATGAAAGATTCGAAAAAGACGGAACTAGGATCGAAATGGAGGCTACCTGAGGGTCCTATCTGAATCCTGAGCTCTAAGAGATGATGTCAAAGGGGTTCATCACCTCGGCCTCGCTGCAGATGGTGGGGGAGGCTCGTCGTGGCGGAACTTCGGTCACAAAGCTCGAGCGTCGGTTGCAGCGGCCTTCTCCGACCACCAAAGGTCCAATTAGGTTGCTGTCGCCAAGGGGAAAGGTTCTAGGGTAGAAGGGAAGTGTGCGGCGCGAGCTACAGGTCTGGGGAATTGAAGGAGTGACTTTATAGCAAACACCAGGAAACTGAAAGAATCAGAGCCTACGCGCGAACCGAGGAAGATCCGCATCTCCCTAGGGATCTGGGAGGATCGCTTATCCATTGGGGAGAAGCGGGCAGTGAAATCGGGGCAAGAGATGGCCAGATCCGATCGATAAAAATGGGAGCAAATGAGGCAAAACTCATATTCATGCGCAGGAGGGTCCGGGAGGGGATATTGACCGGGGTCAACATTCCACCTTGACTAATCAGAAATTAGCTAGGTCAAAAATATTTGTAAAATAAATTAAAAATAGAAAATGATTTCAAAATGAAAAGTGTTAAAAATAAAAATATATAAAATACCAATGTATTTTATACAATTATTTTTATTTTTTATTTTTGTCCAAATACCCCAATTTTATATTTTATTTATTTACAACATATTATTTGGAGTATAAAATAATTTTTATTTTATTTTTATGAGTTATTTACAAATGTGAAATAAATAGGGATATGGCATATATATATACATGTGTTATATACAAGGTGAGAGAGAATTTATTTATTTTTATTTTATTTTATTTTTCTAATTTTTTTTATTTTTAGAAATGTATACAAGGGAATAGAAATACAAATTTATTTTTGTTTTTGTGAGAATAATATATATATATATAAGAAGGAACATACACAAGGTAGAGTGGCCCTATCTCTCTTTACTTATTTTATTTGGCGATCAGGTCGAGTCTGGACCCTCTCTTGGGTTCAGGTCACTCAATGATTATTTTAAATATTTCTTTCTTTTTTATTATTTATTCTTTTATTTTTGCACAAATACATGCTAATTATTAAATATTAACAAATGCATGCCTATTGGTAATTTATTGTATTTACAACTATATACACGATGTTTTGCCAAGATATTTAGCTAAAATAAAAGAATAAAGAGTGATGAATGAGTATTCATCACCGCTCCCTTGTGCCCACCTCCTGGTCATTGGATCACTAGATCCAATGGCTGAGGCGTCGTCTCCTACCTCCCGAGGAAGCCTCGCCCACATCGCCCACCTCGTGACGGCTCCACCCCCTTTCTATTTTTGGCTCCACTCCGGCCACCTTCTCCACCCCATGTTACCTCCACGACATAGCCCTGACCTCCACCTTCCTCGATGGCCTCCATGATCTCCATGACACTCGCCCACATCGCTCCACAAGCTCCACAAACATCACCTACCCTCACATGCACCTCCACCTTCTCCCATTAAATATTCTACCTCCGGCCACTTTCCAGCCCATCCACCATTACACGAGAGTTCCTAGAGCTCGAGTCTTCCTATCTGTGACAGGGATTAAGGTAGAATCCGAGCGACGACAGAGAATCATCTCTGGTGAGATCCACGACGTAGCATGTCGTGCCGCAGCTTCTTCGATGAGCTGCACGAGCTCAGGCCAGCTGCCAACCATCGAGGGATGACCAGGAGCTCTTCCCCGAGCTTCCGACCTCAAGTAACATCCTCCATTACCCTCTGATCGCCTTTCTTCTTTCCTATCCGATTTTCTCTGATTTTTCCCATCGTCCCCGATCAACTCCACACCTCTCCGACCATCCACCAAGCTCTGCCTTGGAGCTCTCACCTTCACGCCATCATCAAATCGCCTCCACGACACTTCGAACCATCTCAGCTCACAACTCCGCCGGTCACAGAGGAGCATCACCTCCGCCTGGTTACCACTTCACCTTCAGGCCTCTCACACACTCCACGAGCACTGCACTTGATTTCTAGTACGAGCTAACCCTATGGGACCCACAATCTTCATTGACCAGACTTCACGCTAGAGCCAGTTCGAGCTACATCTTCACCGGCCTCCAGACCTCCTCAACTGCTTCTAGAGCCTTCGGCGGACACCTAGCGCTTCCACGATTGATCCTCACTATCCAGGATCCATCGACAAGCTTCCACGACCACGGGCGAGGGCAGCGGAGCCAGAGCACCATCGTCGGAGCCCCGCCAAGTCCGCCGCAGGAGGCGGACGACCAGAGAAGATGAAGTACAGATACCGTTGGATCTTCCCGATCCGACGGTCCGCGTCACGACACGTGGCCCAATTCCTGCATCCATTGGATCTTCCTGATCTAGCAAATCTCGTCACGCCACATCCCATCTGCTTCGATTTCCAATTACCATTCTGGATTGATCGCCATCCAATGGCCTGTAGAAAGCCACGTCACCATCCCCTCCAGCTGCAGATACCATTAGATCTTGTTGATCTGACGGTCCTCTGCATGCCACGATGACTGCATCACGTTGTTGTTGGATCGCTCTTGATCTAGCAGCCCAGCCTTCACCACGTGGAGTCTCCGAGCCTCTTCCCTGACCCTGGGCTCGGAGTGACAGAAGCTGATCCAAAGCTAGTCCAAGCCTCCAAAGACATCCAAGCCTCCATCATCGTCTAATCCTAGCTCCTCATGTGTATCTTACGTGAGCGCTGGGTAATTTGCAACGAGGCCTTGAGAAGTTTCAGAAATTGCATTTTGGTCCCTACCAGGAGCGTCATGTGAGGAGTACGTGTTTCAGTAGGAATTTTGCATCCATACCCCTAGCATTATAGGTATTTGTACTTTAGTCCCTATATGCACGTTTTATTTTAGGAAATTTTATTTTCTGTATTGCATTTTGGTCCTTGTGTTTGCACGTAAATCTAGGTGTCCATTTTTCATTATTTTTAAATTCCACAAATTGCATGTTGTAGTTTAACTTGTCCTTTATCTTATGTGACACGTGTCCTATTTTTCTGAGCTGCATTAAATTTAATAATATTATTTTGGTGAAATTTGATATATTTTACACACTGTGCCTTTTATTTATTATTAAATTATTTGTTGCTCCAAAAATCACCATAAAATCACATTATACTTAGGTTAAGTTGCTCTACAATGTGCCCAAAAATCATCGCATTTGTTTTTCTTTTAATTGCATAAAAAAGATAAAAATAAAAAAAAATATTCTTATTAAAATCTGATCTCGAAATTAACTAACAATCTACCTAAGGAGACAGCTACTTCCCTGAGTTCGACCTTGGGCTTGCCCAAGTAAAATAAATTCGCCGCTTGAACTTGATATTCCATTAAGTATGAGTGGTGTTTTTGATGAAGTCTCGATTACCCGACTGCAATAAACTTAACATCTAATTTAATCGATAACTTGGTCGAATTAACAATGGTAGCCGAGGCGACATCAATGTGCTACAGACTGAGAGGGACTAAAATGCAAATACCACAAACTATAAGGTCCAAACTGCAAAATGCCTTAAACTACAACATTATTTACTGGACTAGAAGTGAAATAAATGAACACAAGGGCGAGTGATGTATACCCATCAGACGCGTGCCGTACGTATGAGGCGACGGAGGTGGATGGCTCTGATCGTCTTTAGAAAGTGATCTGATGTCTGTGAATCTGGTTAAGGATGTGCATGTCAAATGCAGCATGCAAGGCTGATCTAATGGTCTACAGTCTGTTGTGGTTGAACAGTTGAGATGAGATCAAGTTTTGATCTAACCATTCGAGGATAAGCGTGAACGGACGGACACGATCAAAACTAGGCCCGGAGGAGCAACAAATGACTACGAAAGGTGCTGGACAAATTGCTCCCTAGCAAGCTTCAACCGAGCATCAGAGGGCATCCGATGCTCCGACGAAGGGTGTGCGAAGTCCGGCAGTCTCGTGAGTGTGCTCCTCATCTCTTAGAGGGCTCCGATGAAGGAGCTAATGGTCGGATGCTCGTAAAGATGCAACTCCTCCTCAAACTACTCCGCCTGAGCTGACGCGGGTCTAAAAGGTGCTCCTTGCATGTGTGGACACCTGCAAAGGGTACGACGCTCGAAGGCGAAGCTCCGGCGATGGTTTATAGCATAAGGGAATAAGAGAAGCGATGGGGAATGGGCATTGGGTCTTCGGCAAACACGGGGGGTGATCTAATCCCGACCCAATGGTCGAGTCTCAAGGGATAGGTTGCATGTGGAGATGGAGGGTGAGGTGTAATGTCGATCTGAATGGGTAAAGGGGCAAGATGGAGCTCTGACCAACCGATCGGAGCAAAGAAGGTGGCGGCGACGTGAAATGAGAAGATACGATCGAGCAGGGAAATGACGAATGAAAGATAGCTACCAGAAGAGTCGGAGGAGTTCCGGAGCTTTAGGCGAAGGTGGTCAGATAGGTCTTGGTCTCGATCAAGTTGAAGCGGGATGGGTGGCTACTTGTAGTGGAGCTCCGACCACGAAGAGAGCTACAAGCCTCCGGGCGTCTCCTAAAGATCCTAAGCGGCTCCTCGAGTGGTTGTCACTCCATTGAAGGTGGCTAGGGAAGAATGGGGGTGTGAGGGATGAGCTGAAGGGATGGCAGAGCTGAAGAGAGGTTTTATAGGGTTCCCTAGGGTTTGGAAAGATCGAGAGATGGAGCGCAACCCTAGGGGGATTCGGGTGATTCTAGGGGTTCGCGAGTATCTTGGGTGTACGAGGAATCTCGGTTTCAGATATCGAGGTAAGAGGCAGCCGAGTTCAGGCGTGAAACGTCAAAGAAGAAGCTCTGACAAGAGGAATGAGACCCGACCCAGTCCGGAGGGTGACGTTGACCGGGGTGAACAAACCCACGTGGACCAATAGGAAATCCAAGATTTACAAAATAAAAGGAAAATCAATAAAAAATAGAAAATGAATTTAAAATGCAAAGTGTATAGAATAAAAAATGTTTATTATTTTGTACATTATTTTTCTGTCAATCTTAATTATTTTTATACAAAACAAAATAATGTATATACAACATGTAGTATTATATACATGTATATTATACCTACGAATTATATAAAAGTATTTTTATTTTATTATTTTTAATAAATACCTTTATTTTATATTTTATTTATTTACAACATAATTTTAGGAGTATAAAATAATTTTTATTTTTTTACAAAATATTTAAGGGTATATAATAAATAATGAGTGTAGACTATACATGTGTATTATGTACAAGAAATTGAGGGTTTTATTTTTATTTTTCAATTATTTTCTGATTTTTATTTTATTTTTTAATATTATTAAAACTATATACAAGGATGCAAAAGAATAAGATAATTTAATTTTATAATAAATAAATAATATGTACAATATAGAGGATATATACAATACATAGTGAACCTTATATCTCTCTACTTTTTTTATTTTGGGATCAGGCCAAGTCTTGTCCTTTTCTTGGGGTTTTGGGTCACTATGCATTTATTCTAAACACATCATTCTTTTACTTTTTCCTTTATTCTTTTATTTTTGCAAAAATACATGCTAATTATGCAATATTAACATTGCCATGCAAAAAGCTAAGTTATTATATTTACAGGGTATTTTGCCAAAAAGAAGAGCCAAAATAAAATAATAAAGAGCGAGAATCATGGATTCATCAATTGCCATCATCGATGTTCGATCATCAAGAAGGTGCCATTTTGAAGAAGGCATCGAGGCCCACACCGTGCTCACAAACTTTGATGTGAAGCATCTTGAAATCAGTGACTTTGGGGTGGAGAAGATACCGGGAAATGACCCTTGAAGATATGGATGTCACCACTACCTTATTGTCGGCACACACATGTTTACGTTGTTTTCTCATTGTTTTGGCATACACGTCGTCTGTTATAGTGCATGTAAAGTTGGTTTCCATATTGTATCGTCTACTTCCATCTTGTTTTCTAAGATATCTAATGATGAGAAAAATATGAAACCCATGTCAGATTTATCCCTATGAGATGCTATATCCACACATATATTTTATTTTGGATATGGACAATAAAAATTAGATAAGAAATCCGAGCAACAACTCCCCATTTATGGGCATGATCGATCATGCCACATGGGATGATCTATCATTACTAGTCAATCAACCTAGTCGCACTAATCGACAAGTACTAATCATAATAGTTTATGATTAATTTCAACTTAGGGAACCAAAATGATTAATGAAATTTAACTATGTATGAGTCATACTAAATGCAGGGAGTTAATATCTAGATATGATGGTTAGACATGACTCAAATAGGAAGAAAGGAGTGAAATCACATGGCTCATGATCGATCATGTGATTTAACTTATCGATCATATTAACTGACCAGTCAAATCCTACTAATTGACTAGCCTTGATCGATGATCACTAGGTGATTGATTGATCAGTACTAGTCTATTGAATATAAATAACATGAGGACAACATTAAATGAAATGAGTCGTTGATAAATAATGAATGTTGATCGTCTACATCAACAAATTATCTAACTGCAACAAGAATGTAAGGAATAGAACACTACTTAATTTAGAATGGAGAATAAAATATAGAGCGATATACATAATAATTTGATTAGAATGGGATAATGACTCAAGTAAAATCCCTTATCGACCTAGCATCTAACTCTAGATCTGAATACTAAGTACCTTCATAGTATTTTTGATATCTTATTTGTCTCGTGGTTAGAACCTTGACCTTGCTTGCTTGGTGTTGGTTGGTCTCCATGGTGGACGTGTACTCCCGTGTTAAGGATGTTACATGCATTGTTGTTTTTCCATGGTGCTTGGGGAGTTGGAGTTAGCGGCCACATGGGATGGGCTAGCACCCTTGGGTTCCATAGTAGAAGGCTCACAGCCTTGACCCCAGTACCTTGCGAGGGATGCATGACTGGTAGGTCCCCGATGCTTTGATGAAGTTCTAGTGCTTGCACTATGACGTTCGAGGATGTGTGGTAGGTAGTCTTGTCTTCGCTTTCGGTCTTTGGGTTAACAAGATTGGCTAATGAGAGTCGATCACTCAAGTTAGTTACTTGTATTACTTCTATGAAGGGAGTTCCAGGATGCGATTAGTGAAGGAGGTGTTGTTACCGGTTTGTCCTGTATCCAAAGAAAAATAGAAGGCAGTCATAGGGTTTTGACGGATCCGTGAATACCCTATGCTAAATGTGTCGCGTTTTTGTAGTCGGGAAATCGGGGATCGATCAAAAGCTAACCACACGAATCGATGAATCAACGAATTAATTAAAGTGTGGTTTTATATATTTTTAACTTGGGCAAGCCCCAAGGTCGACTCAAGGAGGCAAAGGAACAACTTCAGATGAAATTAGATGAATTAGCTCATGGTTTTTTGAGCGGATTTTTTTTGTATTTTTATGCAATAAAAATGCAAATGCAAATATGCAGACGAATTATGTCAATATGAAACACACAACTTAGCTAAATTAATTTTAATGTCAAATTAATTTAAATTAGCCAAATTGTATTTTTCTTAGAAATCTAATCAAATGATGAATGCAAAATGTATTTTTTTTGAAATTTTTGGATTTAAAATGCAAAAACAAAAAATACAAACTTTTTAGGTGGTTTTATGCATATTTTCATGCAAAGAAAATGCAAAAATTATGAAAATTTTGATCGAAGTGAAACATGATGAAATGAAGCTACAATAATATTTTTGGAATTTTCGAGATGATTTTTATGATTTTTTTAAATAGAGTGACCGCGAGTACTTAATTCCTAATAAATCTACGAAATCAAGTTTTCTAGAACAAAATTATCTCAAATAGATATTTTAATGAGAAATCCAGGAGACTTTAAATTTTGCAAAAATGGTATTCATGAATCTAAAAATCGATTACAAAAATCACACAATAATTTATTTTAGGCAAAAGACACATCTATTTTCATTTACATTTGGATAGTTATTAAATAACACTTAGTAGAACCATTTACAATTTTTTATAATTTTTGGAGCAATATTTAATTAAATGTGAATTTCAGACCATGAATTGGGTAAAATATCTTATTTTTCACCAAAATAATTTTAGTTAATTACCCAAAGCTCAAAACATTCCAATTAAATATCCAAGAGATAAAGAATTAAAGGCTATGCAACATGCAATTTTTTATTTAAATTTTGATACAAAATGAATGTCCAAATTACTGCTCAAAGTCAAGGGTGTCTTTGCAATACAGAAATTAATATTTAACAAAATAAAATATGCCTAAGGGCACTTCTGCAATTAAAGAAACTTGAAGGGGATAAACTGTAATTTTTCCAAAAAAAATTAAAAAATAGATAAAATGACCTTAAGAACGTGGGTGGACCCTAGAGGGCTGGTGGGCATGCGGAGGCGGCGGGCTCGAGGTGATGTAGGCAGGGGGACACTGTTGGAGTGATGGGCTAGAGCGCAAGCGTAGTGGCGGCGGGGAAGCACATGCATGCATGAGGTGCGACTGCGGTGAAGGAAGGCCTCTACGGGAGGCTGAAGGGCTCGCATGTGTGCAGCTAAGGGCTCGGTCGTAGGTACTGTGAGGAAGGGCGGACGGCACAGCATACTAGATGGGGAAGGTGGAGCGTGGCCTGCAGTGACGGTAGCTAGGTTGGCTGCCGCTGGTGGGTGGGCGGAGGAGCTGGAAGGCGGCGTAGGGGCGGACAACGATGGTGGGTAGCATGGAGGTGGAGCTGCAGGGGGCTTGCGACAGAGGAGAAAGCTGAGCAAGCTGTAGGTGGCTGCAGCGGTGGCGAGGCAATA